>JBAPLJ010000004.1:0-640181 GCA_037832345.1 Rhizophora mangle | reverse complement strand
AATTGTTGCAGCCTAACACAAGTCACCTTAATCCCAAAATAACCTCCAATGGCAAAAGTATGGAATTGCTTCAACATCTACATCCAAAGGTCCCCATGAAAGCCAATAAATATCCTGCCCTTATGCTTAAGCATCCCATTATGCAAAGACAAAGATGGCATTGCCCCTCGAGAAAGAGTCAAGACTTCTTTAAGCCACAAAGGCACTTGAATTGTTAAGTCATGATAACCAACAGACTTTTGTGAAACTTCATCAACTTCTCTGGTGTCACCCCTTCTAGAGAGACCATCTGCTACTTTGTTCTCAGCCCCCTTCTTGTACTGGATGTTGCAATCTAATCCCAAGAGTTTAGTGACCCCCTTTAGTTGTATATAAGTGTGTAAGTATTGATGTAACAAAAATTTGTGACTTTAATAGTCAGTTTTAATAATGAAATGATTCCCTTCCAAATAATGTCTTCATTTCAAGGTTGTCATAAGCATGGTCAATAGTTTTGTTTCATAGATGGAGAGTCCCTGGTGCCTGTCATTCAATCTCCTGCTAAGGTAAGCAATAAGTCTATGATCCTACATTCTCACGAGCATCTACCTTTAGAATAAAAGGGTTTGAGAAATCTGGCATGGCAAAAACGAGAGCAATTACCATAGCCTGTTTCAATTGCTTGAGAGACTCCTTAACAGCTTGGTTCCACTCAAACTCATTCTTGAGTAATTCTATTTAAGGTTTGCTAATTAGATCATAGCCTTTAATAAACTTTCTAAAATACCCTGTGAGACCCAAAAAAAACCCCAACTCCCTTAAGATCGTAGGTACTGGCTAGTCCACCGTAGCTTCCATCTTCTTAGAGTCAGTTGCTACCCCATTGCCAGAGATGATATGGCCCAAATATTTCACTTGTGTTTGACTAAAAACACATTTAGACTTCTTCGCATACAATTGATGATCTTTGAAAACTTGTAAAACTTGAAACAAATAGCTAATATAATTTGTCATGGTGGCACTGTAGACTGACATGTCACCAAAGAAAACTAGCACAAACCTCCTCAGATAAGACTCATACACCTGATTCATGAGAGCTTGAAAGGTTACTAGAGCATTGGTCAACCCAAAAGGCATCACTTTGAACTCATAATGCCCTTGATGAGTTCTAAATGTCTTTCGAATGTCGTTCACCTTCATGCAAATCTGATAATAGTTTACCCTGAGGCTAGTCTTTGAAAAAATAATGGCTCCATGGAGTTCATCCAACAAATCATCTATAATAAGTATATCAGTATGACCTCAAATTTACTAATTGAACCTCCAGCCTAAAGGGAATAGCATGGTCATATGACCTAATGAGAAGCATACCTGAGGGCTTTACAAAAACATCCTTGTAGGGCTCCAATACAGACAATAACTCCCTAGGGGTTCCACTGGTAGAATCTTGTAGAACTATGGTGCAAAGGTGAACTTGCACTACCTTCCCTTTCTTCTTGATTAAATTTTTCAACTGCACCCTAATTATCACCTTAAGTACAACACCCTGCCCATTAGGGGTGCCAAGCAATTTAATGGTCTTACCTTCCTTAACAAAGGATAATTTGCAATTCCTAAAATCTAGTAGTACTAGGCTATATTGCCCTAACCAATTGACCCCTAAAATCATAACAAGAAGACCTAGGTTCATAATCCTCAAGTCCTTCTTAAAAGCCTACCCTTGCATCCTCTATTCAAAATTCTCAATTTTTTTCTTACTAATTACCTTAAATCCATCCCCTGTAGTAATCAACAAAAAGTGAGTATGGACTATAAGATATGACAGATCCTTAACTAGGTTGGCATTTAAGAAAACTATAGGTACTACCTGATTTAATCAAGATAATAGGCATCCTGTTACCCACCTGTCTCTTAAACTAAATGGTATTCAATCCTATGATGGAATATATGGATAGGCTACCTTGTGCTCTTGTCAATTCTTTTGGATCCATTTCATAGAAATCCTCACCAAGATCCTCTTCCTCAACCCCTCTGTCTCGATATACTACCTCTCTTTTCATGGTAAGGAAATTGGTTTTCCTAGCACATTGATGCCCCAAATAGTACCTATTCCCACATCTCAAGCATTGAACAAGCTTCTTGACCCCCTCAGTTGACACTTTGGAGTTCATCCTGGTTGTTACACTAGGTGAGCCCTTACTACCTAGTCCAGAATTCCTCATTACTTCCCCCATATCAATCCCTTTACTCATACTGAAAGACCTCTTCTCACTCCATTGATTAACTACTGGGAGTTAAACTATTCCTCCACCCTAGACTTCCTGCATTTCCCTAAGTTAAGACTTTAGATTAAGACCTACTTGATCTTCCGAAACTCACAACTTCCTCATACAGTTTAAAAAGCATATACAAGTGACTCAATAATCTTGGCACTCATATGTTCATTGCTGACTTAATAGAATCATTCAACCCACTAATATAGCTTGACATGAAATACTTTGTTAAATGTGGATTGGCATTCTTCATGAGTGTTTTCAGCTCCCTAAACCTTTCTTGGTACTCCCTTAAGGTACCTGTTTGGGACAACTTATTAAATTCCTGAACCATATTAGAAAATTTGCTATACCCAAGCCACAAACAAAGATCATCAAAGAACTTATCCCAGGTAACTTCCTCCTAATTTGCAAGTCATCCTTCGAACCACAACTCAGCTTGCTCTCCCAAGTACATGGCAACCAGCTCCACCTTACTTTCAGTGACTATATTACAAATCCTAAAGTACCAATTGCAGTTCATGATCCATTTCCTAGGATTGGTCCCTTCAAAACAAGAAAGGGTAACCTTAGGGCTCCAAGCAGTGAGTCCTTCCAATACACTAGTCTTCTCCTCCAGAATGACCAACCCTCCTATGAAACTCCTTTGGTATGGGCAAAATTCCTAACTGGTCCTTGGCCACCGAGGGTTAGGCTATTGACACTGAATGACTCATAGACACAAAGTTTGGACAAGGCAGCTTGCCTCAATCAAGTAACTCCACGAAATGGTAGGTGAGCTACTCCACCATTTGTTTCAAAACCAAATTGCCTTCTCACAAGGCCACATGACCCTCTCAAATGGAGGTACATTATTCCTCCAATCTTTTGTACACTTCCTCTTTTTCTAGTGTCAAGGCTAAGCCATTAGTCATTGCTACCCTCGTCTTTCTAGCTAGCTTTGAGACCTCACAAATGTTGTAGAATCAAACACTCTAATACCAACTTGTTGGGTCTTAGAGTTTTAAGGTCAGGGTTAGGAGAAGGAAAAGAAAGAATTAGGGATTTTAGAGAGAGAGAGATTAGAAACACACAAAAACTAGAAAGAGAAAAAATGGTGAGTTTTGTTATATTCCCTTTTTGTCATCCAATGCAATTTATACAATTAGATAAACTCACTGGTTAACAAAATACAATAAAATGCACCGTTTAACTGCAATGATCCCAACACCATTATTGGACACTCGTAGACATTTACACAGGTAGTTACAACAGCACAATAGAAAAGAAATCAACTAATCTCATCAGCCATAACAAATATGAGCCATCAAACCAGCAAACTTTTGATTGTATCATCTTTCTTCTTGCTTCCAAAAACTAAGATGATGCTAAAAAATGCAACCTTGCCACTATATTCAACTCTATCATCATCAACCCGAACCTTGATTGTAACATTACAGTTGAATTACATTTACACTTTTTCCTCATAAGGATAAATTTGTCCTGTCTCTGTTTCCCTCACTCCTTATATTATAGGCCCCATTCAATTTGAAGCCTTTCTCTCATCCCTTCTAGGTCCACGTGAATTCCACGAGAATAGAATGAATTATTATTTTTCATTATTAGTATTATAATTTGCAAAATATATGATGAAATGTCCTTGGTTGAATAATTAATTGCTGTTAGCATACTGAAAGGAATAGGTGAACAATGTGATGTCAAAACAAAACACTCAAAACTTTTTGGTGATGAATATTTCAAATTGCAAAGAAATCTCAAATGGGTGCCAAACAATGAAAACCTTGAAAGAAAGTGCATAAAATTCAAATTTATGAGAGGCAAAGAGATACAAGAATATAACATGAAGAACATCAAAACCAAAATAAAGAATCAAGACACTAAAAGGATGCTACTCCAAAAAGTGGTTAACCACTCAATTTTACAAATTATCTTCAACGTTCTAATTACTTTAGTGTAAAAAGATTGATGTACAAGCACTAAAGAATATAGCATGACAGTTTGTATCACCTTTAAAGGACGGTTGGTAACAGAATCAAGCCATGTAATTGCCCCTACAAACCAAGACCACAAAAAAGGAATATATAATATACATATTTTTCAAGCACATTTAAGTGATGACTCTAAGAAACCTTGACACCAAAATGATAATAATAATAATAGTAAGGTTAAAGAATTGTGGGCATGATTACCTGGCTTGGTTGGGCGAATCAAAGCATATGTATTCAATTCAATTGACAATCCAGAGGCAATTGACAATGTAACTCTTCTTATTATGCGCTTGGAGAACATGCATTTTCTCAGCTGATCTTTCATTTCATCCAACCTGAAGTTAAAGATATCTTCATCAAATGGAACTATAGGAACACATGACACACTCAACGCCAGATATTGCAAGATAAAAGTTAATTGGCAATGCACGTGTATAACAGGAAAAAAAGATGAGTCCCTCCATTCCTCCTAAAATCCAATCATTAGCTTCCTCTTCTATCTCAGGTTTAAAATCTATAAATATCTTCATCACAAGGACACACTGGAACCTGGCCAGTTTGTGGAGTTTAGGACTCTCATGAGCAACTCTCCAAAGCAACACAGCAAATCGTAAAGTGGAATATCGACAGAGAACAAAAAGATCAGTGGTTGCACCAAGAACTGAGTGCAAAAATAAATTCTCCTTTTTTGAGACTGCTTTGACAACCTGAGAGATAGATGTTTACTTCACATTTAGCATGGCAAACTCCAGCACCAGGTCGACACAAGGCCAATGATAACATATTTGTAACACTTACCAGAATATAATAACTCCTAATAACAGCTCCTAATAAATAGGTAATAACATTAGCTTAGACTGAACGAAAGGAAAGCAGTATCCAGTCTATTTTGCAATCTGAATTGAATTACTACAGGATAAGAAAATCTTGATATGTTTTAAAATTTGATATGGTACATGCATGTAATATGAGCTTCTATGTCCTTCAAATTATTTTATATTCATTAAAACATTTATGAAGTTTCAGTGGCATATAACTATCTTTTAATCCCTGTATCCTAATCCAGTTCAAGAACCAAAACTTAGCAGCATCAAAAAATATGTGATAGTATGGCAATCACACAAAAGAACATTTAAGCCAAATTGCATACTTTTGTCCTGCTGAGGGCACAAATTGAGAAACATCATTGCTGTCCAGTCCAATCAAATCCTGAAAATTGAAGATAGTTGTCTTGAACAAAATACATATGGGTCAATTAGGAAATCAAATGGTGTGGGTATGAGCATACAGCATAGAAGAGTGAAACATTAAACTGCTCATCAGGCCAACTCAGGGGGAGAAGCTCAATTGAGATGCCAAGATCTTGTGCATCCTGAACAAATTGCACTGAGTAACATTCTCTAATTTTCCTATAAAATTTTCCATCTTAAAAATAAGTCAACCATAAAGTATGTAGAACATGAATAGCAAGTCATACTTTAGCTCGCTGCAGTGTGGTCCTTGTCATATCTGTTTTTGCTGCTCCCTTAATACTCCTGAAAGGATCGCTCTCATTTGTAAACAAAAGCATTCGTTTATCAGCTGTTTTGGGAGATCTGGAAGTAGTATTAGTACAATGTAAAGGAGCCTCAGAAAATAATATAAGAATTTTAGACTGGAGCAGAAGAGAAACTTGCTTAGAAAACAAGAAATACACATTACCCCTTGCGCAGCAATGCCTGTGCTACCCAGAGAGCATTGTAAAGGGAATTCTCTCTAGATCCAGAAACTATACCATACTGACTGCCAATTTCTTTCATGAATGATTCTGCAAGAAAATTATTAGAGCAAAAAACACTTAAGAATCTTGACAAAACTTTCCCTTCACCAGGGATTTATTCAAGCATACAAATCATATTCCTGTAAACAGCAAAACAAGTATAAAAATCATAGGAAGTTTCACAGCAAGTCAATTCCAAAGCCAGAGCACCCCAATTCATGAAAGTGAAAATGCATGAAAGAAACCTAGCTAGGAAATGAACAAAGTAAAAGGAATTTTATCTGTAATATGCTGGCAATGTTATCAGATAGTTATGGTGCACTGTATCTGATACAACAGAATCAACAAAACAATCATTCTCTTACATTTGCATATGTCAAATTAATATCATAAAATCCAAAGTAGGCCCACTGATGCAAATTCACAGTCTTCAAGATTAGAAAACAGATTCAATACTCCTACAACACTATGCTAACAACTAGTGCCTGAGAGACTAACGTAACAAAACTTATGCGCACAGTAATTTTTGATACACAAATAACAATGAAGTCATACTGAAACAAACCCAATGTGAAGTGTTAAGATCGGAAATTAAGTGCAAAACTCCTTTAGCAAAAAGTAACTCAGCACTTTCAGGGCAACTTAATAAACACGCCTAATAGAAGGAGTGGCATACAAGATTGATCTACAATAAATAATAGTTCCCATTATCAACAAAGAATTTACCCTCTATGCTATCAAAATCCTTTATAAGCCTTGCTGTTGGCCTGTCCAGATATTCCCTCTCCGCAACATTGAATACAAAAACACCATTTAGATCTTGGAGATTCCTCTTTTCCCTCTGCAATAATCCATATGATAAAAACAACCTGGTTTCTGAATAACTTATGTCATGTATAAGTATTTTATCCTAACGCGATATCCAGAGTATCCAGTCAAGCACCTCCAAAGAAAGCTTCATATTGAGACTGGACTCTGCCAGAATAATGTATGCTATATACAGCAAAGATGTCCATATCAGTGGGAAAATAACAGCCACAGAAGAGATAGACGCACAGATAAAGAGAAAGGGAGCAGTACAAAGCGGACATTGATTGCACTCCAAAAGGAACAACTCAACGGATAAAACTATGGATTTTTGTTTGAAAGACTCGGGCACAATGTAGCAATGTTGTCAGGACTTGGGGCAAGGGAAGTTATGGAACTAGATAGTGCAAAACAGAAAATAGGAAAAAGGAAAAAAGAATTAAGAATGAAGTGCAAAAACAAACTAAAAGACAGCAAAAGATGAGAGAGGAATCCAAAACAGTTCAGGGGCAAAAGAAAAGTTGGGAAGGCATGATACAACTAATCATGAACAGAATGCAGTGAAAACAGGGTTAAGCAACTTACGGTGTTCAAGAAACAGATAGCAACTTCATCATAGGATCTATTAATAATCTGGGTCTTGAGTGCCTCCGCAATACAGCTGACTGCAACATGGAAATGAGTTTCCTTTTTTTCCCCATCCTACCAGTATTGGTACATGAAGAGAAGATTATCTCATCCCCAGTGATCAACCCAACAAAATCATACAAAATAAATAAATAAATAACTTTTGCAATGAACAAAAAAAATGCTTCCCGTTCTTAGTCTTGAAGAGTATCATAATAATTTTGAATATGGATAGACTGAATATAATAAAACAAAAATGCATAAATAAATAAAATTTAACCCCCTTTTTTTTGCAATTTTACAACACAAATACATTATTACTATCTATCTATCACTTTTTTTAATGGGCCAGGCAGCTATCAGGGAAACAGTAAGAATTAAGAAATATCATCAACAAAATCACTTTCTACTTCAAAGTAGAACATCATAAACTTAATAGTTTGTTACAAAGAAACTTTAATTAAAAAAAAAAACAGAGAGAGAGAGATGGTGGGGACTCACGGCGCTGCAAGTTGCTGTAAACATTTTGGGAGAAGCATCGACGAGGTACACCGCCAATTCTTTGGTCGCCTCTCTCTGCCGAAAAAGCAAATGAAAAAAAAAAAAAATGCAGTCACATAGATAAAAGGCGAAGGGGAAATGAACTGTTACGGAAAGAAGAAGAAGATGCAGAAGAAAATAATTTTTTTAAAAAAATGAAAAAAAAAAAAAAGGAAAAAAGGACCTGGGAAAAGTCGTCGCCGTCGGAGTCATCTTCGTCGTCCTTGAAGATATCGTCGGGGTCTACTGCTTCCATTACTTCTTCGATTAGGCTTTCGATTGATGTACTCTGAACTCTGAGAGAGAGATAAAGAGAGAGAGACAGACAGAGAGAACCCGCGTTAATAAGGGCGTTCGAAAATAAATATTCGTTCTGCCTTTTTCTTTTTTTTTTTATTTTTTAAAATTTCTCAATAAAATATTAAGATATAAAAAAAAATTTTATAATTTTATAATTAAAAATTTAAATTTTTTAAAATTTTTAAACTAAATCTTAATATTTTAAATATATTATAAATAAATTTTAAAAAAATTATTAAATAATTTATAAAATATTTTTAAAAATAAATTTTTAAAATTTATTAAATTAATTTAAAATTTTTTTAAAAAATAAAATTTAATTATAAAAATTTATAAAAAAATTTTAAAGAATATAAAAAATTAAGTGTTAAAAAATAAATAAATAAATATTTAATATTTTTTAAAATATTTATTCTTTTTTTCTATAAACTTAACCCCTTAATTAATACCATTCAAAAGCAAAGAAGCGTACAAAGCAATCTACAGAACGGTGGGCCGGCGGGGTTTTTAAGCCCAACTGTATTTTCGCGGTTTCAGCTGATCCGCTTTGAGATAGCTTTATTACAACTATTTGAGATTTTCTAGTGTTTGGTACAACAAGCACAAACAATTATTGGAATTTCAAAATAGACAATTCTTGAATAAATTTTCGGCGTAAAAAATAAAAATAAAATTTTATAATTTAAATTTTTTTATATTACATAATAAAATTATTCATATATATATCATCGTATTAATATATATCTATAATATATTAAATAAATAATTTAAATTTTTTTTATTTAAAATTTTATAATCTAAATAAGTTTCTATTTAAACATTACTAAACTTAGAATGTCACGTAGTCAAGAATCGTGGGTTGAAACAAAATATTACGTAAACAACCATATTATTTAACTCATTTAGATAGAAGTAACTCAAACCATGAGCCTCCAGGCCTCCCTGCCAGCAGACCCACGAGGCTGCCAAGCCTAGATCTTCACACCATGTTTCCTAATTATGCAAACACCACTACAGTCACTCCGATGACGTCTTTATTGGGGTCCAAAGCACACTGGCATGTGGATGGTTTAGGGATAGCAATGAAGGGACGATCCCTATTAAAGATCCATCGTTTATGGAAACGTTCTTGTCACTTGTTGGTGCCATCTTCGGCTTCTCCCTTATTTTTCTTGGTTTCTTTGCTTCCGGGGCTGCCAGGGCTGCCATTACCAACATTCTCCTCTCTCTTGGTCTCATCCAAGATGGCTTCCCGGTTGTTATTAATCTGTGGAGGCTCTCCATGGCTGATTTCTGGAGGGGGAGGTTTGGAACATTTTCTGGCACAGAAGAAGCAAAAAAAATGGCATTGGATAAGCAGCACAATTGTCCAAATGTAATCTTAATTATGTCCGAATTATCAAAGCGACGAAGTAGAGTTATTGTACGTATTGATCCCAGCAGACTATTCTCTCTATTGAATTGCTGCCAAAGAACGTGGGAAATATAAAAGAAAATATATTTACAGAAACAAAAAGAAAAAAGAAAAATCTGACTTACATGTTCATTGTCTTATGCTTGTTGCATGGCTTGAGGTTGGGAATCTGGGGCAAGGTATTCGGCTTGAGGCGTCCAGCAAGAGCCTTGGCAATTGAAGAAGCCATTATTTTTCTGTTTTGCTCTGTGTGTGTGTGCGTGTGTGTGTGTGTGAGTCGAAGTCTCACTAATTATAATGGAGATCCAAAGCAAGGTTTGTAGTAATGTCAGTTGACTTGATTTGATTCCATCTAGTCTCCTCCACTCCATTGACTCACCTACTCCTTCAATAATGTAAATGAGATGCTGTTATTTTTGGATTTTATCTGTTGTCTCTTTTTCTATCCTATAAAATACGTGATTATATTTAAAAATGTGATTTTTTTTATGTCTTTAAATAGCTTATTTAATATATTTATGACAGTTTTTTCAAAATTTAATTAAATAAATTATTGAAATACACATAACACATATTTAAAATTTTTATTAAATTTTAATGTATAATGCTGCTATACTCTTTTTTTTTTTTTTTTTTGAGCAAATATAACAACAATAAAAAGAAAAAAAAAACTTAGAATTTAAAAGTTTTTTGCTTGTCACCTTAGATTTTTTTTTAAAAAAAATTCTTTTCTTATAAATTTCAAATTCAAAAACAATTCAAGAATTTCTCTAATATATAGGCACCAAATAACATGAGATCCTATTTCAACTTTTTATGTTGCACTAAATTTTACTTGGAATCCTTTGAGATTTCCTCATAGTCATAATCTTTTTATTTTTATTTTTATTTATTGATGTTTTTTTTTTTTGGAAGAACGAGGTTTTAATTAATTAGAATCCGTGAATCTATAAACTTCTTAAGTCATGGCTACGGTATAAAAATCCTTAATCAAAACAACTTGTGTTATATATAATAAAGATCCCAAAATCCAAAAGATCCCGAGAGCAACCAGATCACACTAGCTAGTGAAGGGTCGAGCATCCAGCGGCTGAGAGTGGTACCACCCGATGGGCTGCAAGTGCAGAGAATATAATCCAAAAATGAGAGAGGGTTGAGCTTTAATCCAAAAGTCATCTCCTCAATCGGTCCAGCCTTTGAGCCGCGTAGGCCCGGAATGATCCTACGGTCTATTTGAGTCTCTCTCAGCTATACGTTAACTTCATTTCTTAGGATTCTAACCATAAATAATGTAATTCAAAAATTGTATATTTAATATTTTAAAATTTTAAATAAAAATATAATATTAAAATTATAAATTTATTATTTATTTAAATCTATAAAAAAATCATTATTATTTATTTATTTGGGGTTGACGCTGCAATTTTAAGTTGTGTGAATAGCATCTAATCCACCGTCATTAACTTTGATTTACGAGTCCTTATTTTTTTCTTTTTTTTGGTGCATATTTTGGCTTCTGAATCACGGTCTGGAATTTCTTGACTTCAAAACTTCATACTGACCAGCTTAGGGTTAAGCCTGACGGGTTCCGACAGTGATCGATTATTTTTATTTTAATTCAATAATATAACTAGACGTCATTTTCAATTATATTTTTAACAAAAATAAATAAAAAAATAAACATCATAAAAATATTTATCTTGGTTATTATAAATTGAGACTCGATTTTTTGATTTAATTTTTTATAACATAAAACTCATTACTATTTTTTATTTTTTATTTAAAAAATTAATTATGTAATAATATAATAATATTTTTTGTAAAAAATATATAATTTATTTTATAATTTTAATATTATTTTATAATTTTAAAATTTAATAATTTTTTAACTAAATTACAGAATATTAATATATATTTATTACGAATTTTCATTATATTATAATAATTTTTTTATTTTTAAATTTTTTAGTAATATATATATTTATTTTTATTTATTAACTTTGATTACTTGATAACGTAATAAAAATTTATAAAAATATATATTTTATTAAAAATGTATATATTATTTTATTTTTTAAAAAAATTAATATTTTTTTATTAAATTACATTAATAATATACTTATTTTGTTACTCCCTTTTCTTGTTTTTTGGCTAACTGGTTCCCCCGACTGTTGGTTTATTTTGTCCACACTCTAAGGCAATTAATAATTGCATGACTCACGCCGCATCCACGATTGCATTCCGTCTAAGGCTCCACTTTTTCCAACCCGACACAATTCGACGGCCGTGCTATCCTAGTCAGCCCTCCGCCGCCCGCAGTATCGCGAACCACCCGGCCAGTCTCTTTCTCTCTCTCTCTTTCTTTAGCTTCCAAAATTTAAATACTCTTAGCCGTTCACATGTCTTCCCTTTTACTTCTCTCTTATTCTGTTTGTGTCCGGCAGAATAACCTCCGAATTTACCAGGATGTCCCCTCACTTCCTCACTAATTCCTCTTCCAGTCCTTCTGCTCCGTCCTCCGACGTCACTAACGACGCCGTTTCATTACCCTCGACATCATCCTCGTCCACTTCTTCTTCTCTACCGGATATGTGGAACTACCTGTGGATTCCAATTCTCATTTCGCTCTCCAAGGAGCTCAGCCTTGCAAAAGGGGCAGCGGCCGCCGCCGCCGCTCGGCAATCGGCGATTCTTCTCCCCGGCGAACTCGAAGATGACTCGTCGGCGGCGAGTTTGTCGGTGCCGAGGTGCCCTGCGCCTGATCCCAAGCTGAATTACCGGCCAGTGATTGGGATTCTTAGCCACCCAGGCGATGGCGCCTCCGGGAGGCTGAATAATGCCACGAATGCATCGTACATCGCCGCGTCTTACGTGAAGTTCGTTGAATCGGCCGGCGCTCGTGTGATCCCGTTAATATACAATGAGCCTCGGGACATTCTTTTTAAGGTACTTACGAAAAGGAAGCGACCGCTCCTGATTTCATTCAGAGTCAGAAGGTCTATGCAGTTGCGATGTAGTCTGCTGAAAATTAAAAAATTCTCCTTAAATTAAATCATCTTTTTATAAAAAAATAATAATAATAAAAACACTGTATATAAAACCTCCGTTGGAGAAAGTAAACATGAAACATGGAAGAACAAGCAAATTTGAATTTGATTTGATTTGCTTAAAATGCGAAATTGGGAGTGATTTGTGTTTGTACATTGAAACGGGGCTTCTGGGACAAGGAATTGTGCAGGGGAAATTAATATTGATTGCAAAATCTACTGGGAACCAAACCAAACTTTCCTTGTGCATTTCCTTTTCTGGTTGACTATTACGTTGATTTGATGATCACTTTACGCCCCATGTTTTTCTTCCCCCTTAATCTATTTGCTGCTAAATTGTCACTCACCTTTGGGGATAGGAATGGAAACCTGCCATATATTTTAGATTGTTGACAAATTGCTGAGCCTGGTCTTTTTTTTTTTTTTTTATCATAATTTCAAGAACTGATTCAAGCCCACATATAAAAACAGAATCTCCTTTTTTGCGAAACAGTTTGCTCTAATCGTCCATCTTCATAGCATCCATTCTATGTTTTTGGGTCTCAGTAACTTCTTGTTTAACTGATGTATGCTGTGGCTTTTGCAGAAGCTCAATCTGGTTAATGGAGTGCTATTTACCGGTGGTTGGGCTAAAAGCGGGTTGTACTTCAATGTTGCAAAGAGAATCTTTGCGGTGGGTGACTATTTGCTGCCATTACTTAATTATGCACCATCATTTTACATTTCATGCCCCAATGTATCCACTGTGAGCCAGAAACAATTTTTAAGGTGGTACTTGCAAAAAGCTT
Organism: Rhizophora mangle; assembly: GCA_037832345.1. NCBI lineage: Eukaryota > Viridiplantae > Streptophyta > Magnoliopsida > Malpighiales > Rhizophoraceae > Rhizophora > Rhizophora mangle. The sequence goes on along the minus strand of JBAPLJ010000004.1, from coordinate 626,659 downwards.
TAGGAAAACTGCAACCATATTTCAAACCTTCATGTCCAGTTACTGGGTACTGCCCCCAACTGCACGTTGTCGATGATTTGAACCCTTATTTTTCTATCTCCCAAAGGAATAAGGAAAAATAAAGTAACTAAGGAAAAATAAAGTAAAAACAAGTATATATGCAAATCGAGAGAGAGAGAGAGAGAGCAAGTACTGTAGTTGGGTAATTCAGATCAAAATAAGTGTGAGCCTCTATCTGACTATAACCAGGAGGGAGAAGATGGGTGACAGGCCATGCCATCCTAAATGAAGAAGAGTCACTCACTCCACCAAGAGTGCTTTTTTCCTCAATAGAAAAGAACAGTGCAAAATGTTCTGATGGCATGAAATTAAAATTTTTGTAGTTGGTTATCTGGCTGTAACCACACAACAAAAGCTTATCACCTTGGTCTTTTGAGATTTGAGACATATTACTGGTGGAATATTGAGTCATTCATCGTAAAATTTAGTATAACCTGTTATTGGATGAGTGGAAAATTGTCATGAAGGCCTTACACCATGGCTAGGTTTGTGTAAAGCCTTGATATTGACATCAGTAGTGTCTTTGACTGGTTTTCACATATTCCCAAATGCTAAATAAGGACAGATAGAACTCATAGTTCCCAAAAATAGTCAACAAAATGCATAAAGTACTTTCTTGTTAAGCTTGCATTGCATTCAATTGGGTGGGAAAACATGTAGCAATTTATGGTTAAAGTCTTTGTCACTTGGTTCTTAGAATCTCCTGTTTTGAATCCAAGGCATAACAGAGGGAAGCTGAACAGATTTTGGGGCTAATACTGGAATAGGCTGCTTGCTTTTATGGCCTTGAAGGTGGACCTTTTAGGATCATTGAACTTATCAAATTGTCTGCATCTTGCATTTTGCAATGCCAGGGTCTATTTGATTTTGGTTCCATCTTTTCACAAACTGTGAAAGCCTCATGTGCTAGGTTTGTATAATTCTATTATGAATCAGGATGAGCTGAAACCAAGCTACTTGTAACCGTATCATCCTCTAAATTTCATTTTTTGACTCTTTTTATCTGATCCAAATTCTGTGCTGATCAAGTTAACTAAAAAACTTTTCATCCTTTACCCCACGGGATGGACAAACATATCAAAATGTTGAAGTGGTTAAATTCATGTTGCAAAATTATTACTTGTAAAATGGGGTAGCACTTGTTCCCGGTTGACTCTTTGTTTGCTCTGAGTTGGTTATTATTTCACGTTCAACTACTCAATGCAAATCATTGATTCTGTAATAATTTTACCAAGCATGAGAACAGTTCTGAACTGTGTACTGGCATATATGGAATAACTCAAGAAAGTCCTGTAGATGCATAATCATTCTTTGCATTTGCCTAACACAAAACAAGTCTCTCTCTCTCTTTTTTTTTTTATGTTGCAGAATATTTTAGCCAAGAATGATGCAGGATACCATTTCCCACTATATGCCATTTGCTTAGGTTTTGAACTTTTGACAATGATGATAAGCAAGGTAATATATGCTTTAACGATTAGTGTTAGCTACTAGTGCCTTGATTATGACCTTGACAAGATTTTCTGTTTTTTCTTGATGATAGGACAAAAACATTCTGGAATCATTTAATGCAGCAGATCAGGCTTCTACTCTTCAATTTATGAAAAATGTTGATATTGACGGAACTGTATTTCAAAGGTACTGTACTGTTTTTATGTCCCAGCTATTCCCAGTGTACATAAGGCAAAATTAACAATAAAGAAAAATCAAATAAACTTTGAGATAAAATTGAAATTTTGTCTTCATGAAAGCATCTGTTCGCTTTGACTTTTATAGCCAAGCTATTAGATGGTCCACAAAGTCATAAACGTGTTCTAATAAATTTTTTAATCAGAATGTGGAGGCAAGTGTTAAATAGTTTTAGCATTGAAAGTTAAGGAATTTGTGTTGATGATGATTTGAAGTGAGAATGGGCAGAACCATGCTTGGATTTCTGCTGAAGTCAAGAAAACATGACAGCTTAAGTTCTCAAAAAACCAAAGGATAACCTTTGTAATGCAAACTAAAAGTTTTGTAATAATTTTTCTTCCATTTATGCACAATTGGCAAACAATATTTGCAGAGAGGCCTCTGTAATAATTCAGTATCAATTCTGCTATTATTCGTGCAAACAATTGTTAGTAGTTATTAATTTCTTTTTGCAGATTTCCTCCAGATTTGCTTAGAAAGTTGAGTACAGATTGCCTTGTCATGCAAAATCACCATGTGAGTTGAATATATTATTGTTGCTATCCGTTGCACAGTTATATACAATGGCACATGAGTACTGTGCACTTTTTCACATAGAATTGAACAATTGAAGGCATCTTCCTTTTTTTTTTATTCCTTGAAAGAAAAAAAAAAAGCCATAAGTCCCTTCCCTTTCTTCTCCTCATCTGCTTTGTTGTGGATGGTTTGTTAGTGCTTAACATATAGCAAGCATTTGCAGCTTTACTTCAGCAATTTATGTAGAGCAGGTGAGCAAGGGCAATGGACGTGGATGCTATTGTTTTCATGCCATTAGTAATTGAAAGTTCTTCGTGGACCTTTCTTGTAGAGGAGTAGAGTATCCATAATACAAAGGCATCCAAGGTCAATTTTGGGAGGCCTCAATTTGCTTTTGTGTGGTGATGGCCCTTTCATGGCATTCATAAATAAGAAAAAGGACAATATGTGCTTTATAGTATGCAATAATTGCATTGATGTTGTCTTCAACCAAGTGATGTGCACCTGCAAAATTAGGCAAGAGGAGCAACTTTTGAGAGATCAATTACATGCAGAAATTCCTTACCCAAGGTTGCTTGGATCATTGCCTAATTCAATTGTCCTTACCATTGCTTGAATAGAAAACCAAACATTTTTATAGCTGATAACATAATTGTTTTATGTGTGGCTGATATATTTGATGCTAAGTGGTACCTCTCATATATTGGTTCTTTTTCTCTTTTTGCTAACAATTGTTTTCTTGTATTTCAAAAGCATGGTCTGAATGTGAAGAATTTGATGCTCTCTTCTTTTCTAGTTCTTTTGATGGATAAATGCTTCCATTTCATTATGAAATCATACTTGTTGCATTTAGTGCATAATCTTTATGTTGTACATATTTCCTCGGTCAGAACAATCAACAGACTGCCATGACCACATGCGGTTGCTTATGCAATTTTTCTTTTCAATTCAACAGTATGGGATCTCACCAGAACGGCTTCAGGACAACCAGGGTCTGTCTAGTTTCTTTAAGGTGCTGACTACCAGTGCAGATGGAGATAACAAGGTACTGATTCTAGGTAGTTCTGTTGTGTATGTTCTGTGATGTCCTATAGTAGAAGAGCTGTAATTGTTAGCCAACATTGATATCAGGTTTATGTGTCCACTGTACAAGCACTTAGCTATCCTGTGACAGCTTTCCAGTGGCATCCAGAGGTATTTCCTATTTATGTGGTTTCCATTAATCCCATGCATGTGATGATACTGGGACAAAGATGCATAATATCATCTTTTTAATGCTTCTATTTTTCCTGCAATTTAATCTCTATGTTCAGCAGACCCCAATCCTACAATATAATCTCTATTCACAAGACTTCAAATATACTGTAATAAACATCTTCCAAAATCAGGAATGCAGTCAATCAACTGCAAAATGCCATAAGGATGGCAAGTCTGTTTTGTTAGATATTTAACATTTGCCAGAGCATGAAGAAAACCTTGTGGCATGGTAAGAAAAAAATTTAAGATGACCAATGTCATTACCATTCTAAAAAATCTTTCAAACTTGCCAGCATCCCATGCGGTAAAGCTACATGAAAAATTAAAAGTCATATAAAAAGAAATTTAAAATGTTTCTTTTAGTCATGAATTCTGCAATCCGTGCAATACATTCATCCAATTGCCTTAGTGTTTGAGATTACCTGGTGGTGTTACCATGTGTATATCATGCATATGTATAAAAAGATGACAATGTGTTGTCATCATTATTTTTGTGGAAACATGTTGGATGCTGTGCTTCTACCCTAGATGATTTTGGCAAAACGGATGCATGTTTAAATGGCCATATATCATCATTTATGTGTGCCCAACTATTATGTGCGAAGAGAGAGGAACAAATGACAAATGTCCCAGTTTGGATGTTTTTTTTATGTTTGATGGCCAAAAAAGATGTTTCATGCACTTAATTGTTTTGATGCGAACACATCTGCAGAAAAATGCTTTTGAATGGGGCTTATCAATGATTCCACACTCAGAAGATGCCATCCAAGTGACTCAACATGTTGCAAACCATTTTGTAAGGTGAGACATACCAGGCTGAAATGTGATTAGGTTTATGATGCAGATGATTTGGCATTGAGCTCATAAGGAAATGGCATTTACCTCTATTTAAGAGAATGTTTCAAAAACGGTTGCCATCATAGGCTCTAGTTTTCACTGGGCTAAATTGAGTCAAAGCCACAAAGGAATTTCAAAATCACAGCAGCTTCCACCGATTGCACGACACATTGTACTCATTTTTAACTGGTCTCACTATCTAAATTGAATAAGCCGAATATATCATCATATAATATCCTCAAGAATTGCGCCGTCTGCCTGTAAATTTTGAGCATGCTGTTCTCTGCAGAATTGCTTCAGGAAGCAAAAATTGACCCCAAGTCCCGTTTCATGTTTGCAGTGAAGCTAGGAAGTCCTCGAACAGGCCGGCTACTCGGAAAGTGCTTGACAATCTCATTTATAATTACAGCCCCACGTACTGTGGCAAGGCAGGGTAAGCATAACACCTTCAAAACAAGGGTCATTCTCTTGCTTGATGTTCATATTGATTTTAGTATTTTCACTTTGCTCAATTGCAGGAAGGGATACGATGAAGTTTACATCTTCACGTAGGTAAAAACTGCATCTTTTTCTTAATCCAATGCTAAGAGTGTGTGAGAACAACTATTAGTGTAAAGTTTACACGGTGGAAATCAATATAACATTGTAAACTCTAAGGCCTATTAACCATCAACCGGATGCTTTCTTATCTACTGGTAACTGGACTGAAAAGGAGGATGGTATGGATTTATCCTCTTTATATCTTTGTCTAGGCTATTCAATAACATAAAATAAGCTCAATAATAAAATTTATTGGTATAATATCCATAAAATAACGTGTATCTTCGTTTGTGATCACGTCGAATTCCCGTCGTCCCGGGCTAATGTTTTTGATAATCAAGGATTGAAGCCATTCTCGTTCTAATACATACAAAAGATTAAGCTAAATTTGTGTAATTACATGGCACAAATGGGAACCTGATAAGGTGGTGCTTTTTCCTGGGCCAAGAAGCCCAGAGTGCAAGTACGTACGAGAGAACTATGAAAATATGAAAATAGCGGGAACCCTAAGATTTATAAAAATAAAAATACATCCCTTTATTATATAATTTATAATTTAATAAATTCTTAATAAACAAAAAAAATTAAGTATTATAGACATACAAGATATATGAGATACAAAATACATAATGAAGGACAATAATATAATTTTTCAAAATTTTTAAATTTAATCAACATTTTTTCACCAATTTAAATAATAATAATAAAATCAAAATAAGAAAAAAAAAAAATTGAACAAAGGAGGAGGGAGAGTGAATACATGGCGGGAAAAGGAGTGGGGATTGGAGAGGGAAAATTAAAAGACAGCAAACAGCGGCAAGGCAGACCGGACCGAGGCGTGGCTTCCTCTTTTTTTTTTTTTTTTTTTAAATTTTAATTTTTTTATTTTGGGTTGTGGAATTTGTCTTCAGAAGCTCGTTTTCTTTGCAAATTTACATCATAATAATAATAATAGAAAGATGGCTCAAAACGAAACCCTAAGAGGCGTACTGGAAGAGATCGAATCTCTCGTTTCCGATAAACTCCAAGTTGTAAGTATCTTCCACTTCTCTCTCTCTCTCTCTCTCTCTCTCTAATTTTCTATTTTTATTTTGGTTTATTCACGCTATTATTTTATTTTATTTTTATTTTTATTTTTTCAACTTAAGCTAATTATGTTGTGAAAATCGGTTAATAATTGGCTTGGCTCCGAGTTTCTTTTTATTATTATTATTATTATTTTTATTTTCAATACCTGTTTGGGCTGCGTTTTGAAAAGCTCCGTTTTTATTTTTTATTCCCATTAGTGTTCTATTTGAAAAGCTCCATTTTTTTTTTTTTTTTGGGCTTTTGAATGTTGTTCTCTGTGGTATAGGTTTAAATCCGGGTTTTGGGTAAAAAATTTAAAATAAAAAGTTAATCTTTGCATTGTGTGTGTAATTTGACAGTAATGTCTATTAATTTTTAGAGGGGTTTTCAGATTAATTAGCAATAGACTTGTTGTATTCGTACATGCATTGGTAATGCTTTGTGGTGGATTTTCAAACATATGAAGAGTAGCAAGCCGAAATGTTGCGGTTTCTCAGTTAGATCACTAGTAGTGAAGCCATGTTTCATCATTGTGCAAGTGGTTGGAAGAGTCAAGAAAGTTTCTTCCTACTGATATATTTTGGAATTTTGTAGCTTTTAATGAGAAAGCAGATAACTTTTTGTCATTTGACAAAAATTGAGTTGCGAAATTGGAGGAGAAATTGGGGGTAAAACTCCCTGTTGATTGGGCAGATACTTGTTAGTCATTTCACATGGGCCTTGGAATAGAGCCTTGTTCTGATTTTACCTTGAATTTGGCTGGATGAGATTCAGCCTGAGCTGACATCAGGTGCTGGAAAAAATTGGTTTTGCAGTCTTTTTCTCTCTTCCAGGGTTCATTATTTAGCCCCAAAATTTTATGGCATTTAACCATCAAGGGAATGGGTTAAAGTCTTTAGACTAGCCATTCCGTGGAAAAAATGCTTAAGGCTAAAACGTACTTTAAGGACTGCAGTTGACGGGACCATTACTTTACGGGCTTTTGCATCATTCAAATAGTCCTCTACTTAAAGAACAAGTAATGAGCACAGGTTCTTTCAAAGAAGAAAGACAAAGTTATGGGGCATTGTATTTTTTTGGTGCATTCCTAGGGAATTTTTTTAGATGCTGAATATTTGGATTTTTGAGAGCTAAATGTTTGGATTTTTTTTTTCTAATGTGATGATTTTCAGGTTTCATACAAATGGCTGAGTCGCAATTTTTTGGTGTCATCAAATGCTGCAAAGAGGTAGCTTTTTGGCATAATTGACTACTTGGTCCATATGAATAGTCTATGCATATTTAATGAATGGCTTGTTTCGCAGATTGCTTCAGGAGTTTGTTGAGTTGCATGGAAATGGGCTGGAAGTAGTATATGCATTATCTGGCTGGTTGAAGAACAATCCTACTAGTTACCACATAAGGCTTGTTTCTTCTCCTAAACTTGAAGGTTGGGCCTCAATTAAATATCATTGTTCAAATCATGCAATCAAGCTATTGTAGCCACTAGTGGCAGTGTTGGTGTTGGTGAGAGACAAAAATGAGACATACATGCTACTGTCATTTGAATAGAATGGCCTCTGATATCTTTTCATGATCCTTTTTTTTTTCCTGAATCCAGCAATGCTACATTCTGGAATTTGCTTTCTTTTCTTCTCATGAGTTTTGATGAACATGATCAGCATCTTTTATAAATGATTTAATGAATTATTTGTACTCGACTTTGCCAATTTTCAAATTTTAATTTGCAACATTACTTCCAGAAGGATCATTTGGTCTTTCTTTGAAATGCCCCAATCACAGATTGTTTCTCATCCCTGCAAGGAAGTATAATCGTACATTAATTCACAGATGTCACTGAACTCCCTGAGCTTTCCAAAATAAGTTGTATTCTTTCTGCAAATAGGGAAGAGAGTGTCATAAAACAACTTATATCATTGCTTTAGGATTTCAATGCTTAAGAAAATTGAGTGTGGATTCTGAGTGCCAGAAATAAGAAATAACTGTGTGACTTCTTCTGGAATTTGTTGCAGAAGCTAAACAAGAATTTGATGGCAATTGCTCAGTTCAGGTCTACAGCGTGCAACCATGCATCCCAAAGGATCCAGCTGCCCTTTGGAATGCTGAATTTCTGCAAGCAGAAGAGCTCTTCAAGCAGCCATCTGGGTTAGAGAATTGCTTAAGAGATAACAGGTATGACTGTTTATGAATCTTACATTCTTATATTACTGAACTGACAAAATTTGTAGCTTTTCATTGATTCTGTTATTATTGGCAGCAATAGGGGTTATATCTCAGTTTTCTAGCTGAATTTTTTAGATAATAAAAGCTGACTACTCATGTAGGACATGAATATAAAAAAAAGTTTCTAAAAAATGCCATTGCAGGAATACACAGTTTAACTGGTCATAAATGGTTAAAGTTATAAATCCTATCTTTCCTTATGATCTAAAAGAAAAATGTAACTTACAGCAAATGTCCTGAATTTTTTATCCCATTATTTAAGATTGCTCTCTCTCTCTCTCTCTCAAGCTTTTGAGTGTCCATAAAGTGCAGCATATTGTAACTTCACATTGCGGTGATGGTGTTATGGGTTTTTTCAAGGTCATATATGACTATGAATTTTTTTGTCCTTTTGTTTTGTCTCTCTGAGAGTGATTGACGTCAGGCAGCAATACATTATTTTGTTGTTGAACTTTTCATCCCGCTTAAAAGAGATTTGTACTTGAGGCCCCTAGTTGGCTTCAAAAGTTTAAATTCCTAGGTCAGTAACTTGTGCCCTTGGTCACAAGTTAGTTTAATCATGTTTCAGTGAGACATTTCTTCTCTTAAAATTCTATTTGATCTTAAACTTCTTCCACTGATGTAGGGTTATCCACTTTAAACGTTTTGTTGCAGATTGGCAGATGTAGTTGTTGATGCTTGTAGTTCTCTTTCACAGGTACTCTGGGATTCTTAATTCCTTAGTTAAGCGCAAAGTTGATGGATCTTCTGTAAATGCTGCAGCTCCACAGCTAAAATGTGTGGGATCCCCAGGACCATCCAAGATTTCAGCTGAACATCAAAATATTGTGGTTCCACCACCTCAGCCAATCAAAGTCAAGCAATCAAGCCCCAAGCCTGCTGTACAATCTCAAAATGTGGTAAAAGCTGTCAAGGTCGAATGTGATGGAACAGCAAATCATAACCAGTTGTCTATCGCTCAAGCTGATGGGGAAAAATCCTTTACCTTGGCTACTAATGATAATAAAGGTCACAGCATTAAAAGCACCTCAGGAAATGGAGGTTCACTGGCAAATCTTTGGGGACGTGCATCTGTGAAGTCAAAGCCCAATAGTGTACCAGAAGACAACAGTCATCACATTTCAAATCCTAATGGTTGGTCAAAACTGGGAAACCTTGTGCCTGTGTTTCCCTGCTCAGCTTTTCCTTATATCATTCAACAGGAAGATCCCTATCCGCCTCATTTTTTTAATAATCTGACTATTTTTCCTTTTTGGCCCTTGGATTGGTTTGTTTCAACATGCAGCCAGTTCAGAAGCTCAGATTTGTGTTCATGAAGCTACAGAATGTGTCAGTAGTGATGATGAGGCAAAACATGTTAACTTCAAGCAGACCTCTAATGGTGAAAGGAATAGAAAAAGGAAGATGGTTCTTGACTACTCAGATGATGAGTGTGAAGATGCAGTCAATTTAGCATCACCTGGTGTTCCAAAGGGGCAAACCAATAAAACTTTGCCATTGGAGGAACTTAATGTTCATGAGCAAACAGATGATAAAGTGAAGCTCAAGGAAGATAAATCAACTGTTGGGGTGCCTAATCAACTTTCTAGGCAAGATTCTTCTATTGTTAGCAAAGGCATTGGAAATGATGCCAAAGAGAATGTCATTACCAATGTTGGCCTGAATTCACCCAAAAGGAGTAAAGTATTGAAGACACGGATTGATGAACGGGGCCGGGAAGGTACACCCATTCATCTTTGCTGGTCCTGATTTCTAGTGAAGTCCTTCATGTAACATGAAGTGGTGGATATTTTTCTTCGATATTCTGCTTTGATTTATTTGCCTTTCTTCTCATTTTGGTTTATGTGTTAAATTATATCACTGATTGTATATTCACTGTTTTCAAATCTAAAATTTGCTTAGAGGCATCTCTATCATCCATTGGAACTTTTTTTTTTTGGGGGGGGGGGGGCTGTGTTTGGAGAAATGTCCCATGTATTATCTTGAGAAGCTTTCCTTGTGAAAAGAACCCTATAGTTCCTACTTTCCTCTTGAATGACCACTATCTGCGTGCTCGATCAATCCTACTTTTGTTTCCCTTTTGGTTCTACCTTAGAACAACCTTTTTTTGTCTTCTGCAGTAACTGAGGTGGTCTGGGAAGGGGAGGAGCAAGAAATAAAGAAAACTGATGGTGTTACTGCAAAGAAAGCTGAAGATAACAGTGTTGCTAATGCTGTTAACAGGTTGGCGTCATTTCATTATTGCATCTCACATACATCTTTCTTATATGTTTGCTTTAATAATGATTAGATAGAAAGCTTGGATACTCAAAGCAATATCTAATTATAGCATGATTTTTTTTTTTTATATGTTTGAAGAAAAAATGATTGGAAATTTTATATTTTGGTATTAAGTTCTTTTGATCAAATTATGATATAATGCCTGAGATGCTATTTGACATGTGCTTTCCTGTTGTATGATTTTTCATCTTTTGTCGCTGAAACTTTCTGTGATCCAAGTGAATCAAAGCACCATATGACTGGTATGGCATAACACTGGGTTCTTTTTCTTTCTTTCTTTTTTTCTGTCAAAAGATTTCTTTGATGAATATGACTGGCAGGTCAAAATTGCATTGGCTGCCATACACTAAAAAACAAAACAAAAGAAAACAAAAAATTTACCATGGCTGGGTTGACAATGGTGTGCTTGCTTTCTGGATTGTGTCATATAGTTACTGATTTGGAGGTAAAATTTAAGCTCTGTCCACTAGTTGACCACTAATGTTGTTTGTGTGATCAGGGCACCTGCAAATAAGAGATCTCCAGCAGTTGGAAACGCCGCCTCTGCCCCGTCTCATGCAGGAGGCAAGGCGGGGACCAAGAAGGGAGCAATTAAGGACTCCAAACAAGGCAACATTTTGTCTTTCTTCAAGAGAGTTTAACGAAACCATTATCTTCTGTATGTGTAGCATTTTTCTTTTTCTTGTTTGGAGTTAAAGGTGGTAAGCTAGGCCAACTCGATGGTTGTGGACTTTTTCACCCCTAAGCTTTGTACCTAGTGTGATCAAGATTTTGCAGTTCACTGGTAACTACTGTGAAGTCAGTCCACGAGCATTTGAAGCTTCCAGCATGAACCATGTGCAACAGGGATGATAATTGTCTTCCATAGCCAATTTTCTTTTCACAAGTTTGAGAATACCTAATCATTTATCTCTGCCTAACAATAACCATAACTCAGATAGGTTAAAGTCGGCGAAATGCCAACCCATTCAAACAACGGATAACAGTTCTTTAGTCAATCTCTCATTTGACTATGGTTATATTCTACCAAAAGAAAACAGGAAACGCCGCTTTTCCAGTAGTAGATGTTGCATTTATTTCAATTTCTGAACACACGGTTTTCTTCAGAAATCAAATAAATAAAAAAAAAAATTCAATTCTTTTACTGAATCCAAATAAATCGTGTGTTGCATCTTCGTTAATGACAGGAACAGCAGACAAGGAGTTAAAATCGGAAATGCAAACTACAAAATGACCCAACTTTATGAATTGCATAATAGGAATTAATATACATGATTTACATCATTCCTGTGCACAGATGGTACAAATTGATCTGTGTTTCTAGGAGTCCCGGATCAAGTTGGTCGGATCACTCAAAACATACTTGGGTATTTCATATTTTGCACCTGCAAATGTCGAAGGGGACACCATAACAATTAGCAACTATAAGCAAAAATACTAAAATCATTGGCTAAATGCAGAACCAAGACTTGTATTCATCAGCAGAAAACTAATCCCACTTAGTCCAGCATTTTCCAAGGGAGATAGGGTAGGTATGAAATTATAAAAAATAAAAAATAAATAAAAAAAAGGGAACTTGAGAAACTATCAGAAAAGGAATTGACACCTCTCTCATCATAGCATACTGTCAAATCAGCATTCTGGACGATTACACCAGCACTATCCACAATTGCTTGCGCAAGGCTTAGGTCAGCTTCAGCAGCAGCTCGAAGTGCATCCCAAATCTCTAGTATTCAGAAAAATCATGCTTATATTTCAAAATTAGCACATAAAAAATTCCAGGATTATTACATAAGACCATGTGGTAAAATGTCAAAGACGCTAAATTTGTTATCATGTGCAATCAGATTTCAAGTGTACTCAGACATTCAAAAGATGCATTATTGCTGCCGGCAGCATATACAACTCTCTGTTTTCAGCACAAATGTATTGCAGCCACCAGGCATTGGCAGCACAAATGAACTCCTATTATCTTATATGATTCTCCATCAGCACTGACTTCACAATATATTCCCCCAGCCATATTCAAATTTCCTAGTCTGGTTAGAATATTTTAGAACATTTCAGTCTGTCAATTGCAGAAGTCAGACACAAGTCTTGCAGATTGTTCTCTTAAATTAATGAGAGAAACTACGAAGGACAATTTGCAATGGATTCTTCAAGTTCACTTCTAAGCATTTTTCTTATTTATAGATACACCGCAGACATGTAAACACTCATGCAACACACAACACATTGGAACTGTCCATGCTTCTTTGAGGATTCTCAGAAAGTTTCCAAAAATTTTACATACAGATTTCTTCACGTTCCTAAACCTGCAGTTGGTTACAAAAATGTTTAGGGAGGATTTTTACTTCTGCTCCTCTGTACCTGAAAATCACTTAAGATTTTGTTACCTTGGCTAAAGGCTAGACAAATTTGAATAACCTTCTTGCATTCACACAAAGCAAAATTGACATCAAGGTCATATCTCAAATAATGCATGTCCAACTCTATCAAACATTCTCTAAAGAGTAATTATGGATAATGCATTCCACAAGACAATACCTTTCCTTCCACCGTAGTGCGGAGCAGTATCCCAAAATTCATCCCGCATCTGTACAAGCTGAGATCTTGTTATCGGCTGAGTATGCTTCCAAGGCTTTGGCTTCCGAATCTTCTTCGCAGTCCCTGTTCATAATCATAAGCTACAACTATAGTAAGCTAATCAAATTAGTATATGCTATCAATTTTGTAACAGACAATACCCTGCTATAAAAGTGAACACAAGTATTACAACTATGATTCACAAACCTTACAAACACATCAGTCTCTAGCATAGCTAAAAGAATATGTTTTCAATAACTATCACTGCAGACATAACGTGTAGCCGAGCCATACACTCTAATTTACTCCTTTCCATTTGAATTCCTCCAAAGTTAAGGCAGAAAGGAAAAAGCGAAAAATAGCTTGAACTGAGCTACTACAAGAAGTTTGTGAAACCCACAAAAAGTTATTGCTCCATCTTGCATATCTTGTAAACTATTGGGCTTGTTAAGTGATGCGGCTTATATCACTTACTTAAAGCAGCCTATCGTCTATGGCACTTTGCAACATTGTCAAATTGTAGCATCACTCTACCAGTTAGTTCTTCTACTATTTTCTCTTGTAGCAAAGTATTATGGAACTTTCCCCTCCATTTTTCCTTCTTTTTTTTTTTTTTCTTTTCCTTAGAGACAAACGGTAGATTTTGCAGAAATAATTGGAACCTGACTCCATTTTTCTTCGCCATACAATCACAAATGCAGTTCTAAAATTTCGATCTGAAAATTTATAGCTCAAAACATAACGATACTAAACTAAAATGAACGAACCCCACTTCAATTCCCAAAAAAAAAAAAAAAAAAAACACTTTCAACTTAGCCATAAAAGCCTAATTAACTTTTTTTTTTTTTTCTAGGTTTTGCCTTTTTCTCCTTTTCCTATGAATGCTTCTAATCACCATTGAACTGACAAAACAGGCACAAGATTGAGATAAAAAAATCCAAAAATTGCCAAATTTCCAATAACCACGAGAGAGAGAGAGAGAGAGAATATGAATAACAGAAAAAAAAACAAATACGGAAACATTACACAAGTGAGCTGCTAAAATTTAGGGCAATATCAACAACATCGTGAATCTAGGGCATTATTTTTTCGCTTTCTGAGTAATTTTCCCCAGATTTCCGAGCATCCAAACAGAAACAAAACGAAAAACGAAAAAAGAAAGAGAGAGAGAGAGAGAGAGAGAGAGAGAGAGAGAGAGATGATAAAATGACCTTACCATCTCCTTTGGCGTGTGACGATCCGACACAACCCATTCTTCTTCTTCCTCTTCTTCTTCTTCCGTCTCTTTGGTAATTTGTTCCACCAAAACGGCACAGTCTTACAACTTCAATCACTCTCACAGACACATCAACGCATAGAGAGAGAGAGAGAGAGAAAGCTGTCAAGATTTGAAGCTCAAGTCAATGGAGTTCTCTCCGGTTTCTAGAGGTGTGAGACTTGTAATTTCTTTTTTTTCTTTTTATTTATTTATTTTTATTTTTAAACCCTGCGAGAGTTAGGTTGCCAGCTTAACTCTCTCTCTCTCTCTTTTTTAAATTTAAGTGTTTTAAAATTTTTTAATTATATAATTATTATAAAAATTTTTAATATTAAAAAAAACAATAAAAATCCTTAGAACTTCCGTCCTAATTTGTTAATAATTAAAAACAATTAGTTGGATTTTGATTCGTTTTCTATTCGTGTATGCATTAATGACTAGTAAATTAATTGCATTGACCCAATAACTCAAAAAAAAAAATTAATTATTAATTTTTTATATTTTTTGATCCATAAATACTATTAATTATTATTAAAAAAAAATTTTTATGTATAATATATTTTATATACATAATATAGTTAATAATAAAATTTAAAAATTTTATTAAATAAAATTTTATAAAAATAATTATAATAAAATTATAATTATTTATATTTAAATATTATTTATAAAAATTTTTAACCTAAATATTTAAATAATAATATAAATATTCAAAAAAATAAATAATTTTTAAAAAATTAAATAAAATATTAATTATTTATTAAAAAATTATATAAATAATAAAAAAATATTTTAATTTATTATAAAATATTTTTTTATAAAATTCACTTATAAAATTTAATTTTATAATATTTTAAAATATAAAAATTAAGATATAATTTATTAAAAATTAACACGAATCTTCAACCTTCCATTCCAGCACAACATGATTTCTAGCCTTTTCTCTGTTACCCAAAAGAGTCTAGTGATCCCGATTGTTAAGAGGACAAAGGTGCATTGGTCCTCCTGGTTGATAGAGATTTGCCGAAGGGCAGCATTTCCTCCATCATCAACGGCCAACAAGGAGCAAGTCGTGGGGTGACAGACCACACGAAAGCCATTTGAAAACTATGCATCCTCGCTGGTTCCATCTATGTACCCCCCCCCCCCCCCCCCACGCCCCCCCACGCAACATTTGACTTCCCACCAGCAATAGCAATGGTTGTCCCACCTGCAGACAATCAGCAAAGTTAAAGACTTTGTTTTATGCAGACCATCAACATTTCCATCTTTCGAGCTCCAACAGAAAATATGATGAAATAAGCAGCAATATGGATGGTACTGATGTGAATTTTAACAATAGAACCTGATTGGGGGGACCATATGCTTGAATCCGTCAAACTGAAGAAACATTCCCATCTGCTTGAATCCAATAACCATATGTGATCAAATCACCATTCAGCTGCCAGAATTTCATATACAAATAAGAAAAATTGAACCCTTTACCTCAGCAGGACAAAAAAAAAAGGAAGTGTATCAAAACTAACCTGACTGGGATGATTTTGAGGATGACCTGATGGTCCACTTGAGAAAATGTTCTTCTAACAAATTTATTCTTAAATCTTATGTTACGTATGACTGAATCTCTTTTAACATCTGTCCCTGTCACTCTTCGACAAATGGTTATTTTAAAACAACAGTAGTCATGGCTAAAATTTTTCATATTTTTATTTATTAGCTACTCGAGAAAATCCCTGCATATGCATGCAATATGAGAGATGTGAGCCGTAGATAGATTGAATTAATCTTTGAGAGGAAAATATGATTATATATATTATTTATTTATTTATTTATTATTATTATTATTTTTTTCTCTCCGGCAGTCGACTTAAAAGGGCATTTTGAAAATGTTTTCTTGGGTCCCACGCCCAAACCGACAGAAGCGGTTGACCCAGATGGCAGCAAGTGGTCAGTTTCTTGGATGTTCCTGTTTTGTATTTTTGGACAGCCGGTGGCACTTTCTCACATCACACGGTCATCTTAGTCTTTGCGAAGACATTGTGAATGTTAATAAATTCCTCTCGTCTATTGCAATTGCAAGAGAAGTTTCCATTTTGTTGTTCATTGATGTGGGGTGGTTGGGTTTCTGTCTCAATACTTATCACACCAGAATAATAATAATAATAATAATAATAATAAGTAGGTTGGGGAACATAGCATAGCAGAAGAAAGTCTCATTAGGCAAGAAGAAGAAGAAGAAGAAGAGCAAAAAGAGAAGGGAAGTTGTAATTTTTGTGTGGGTTTAGGGTAGAATCATACTGGGGGGTTTTTGTTTGATCGTTGGTTTGTGCGTTCGTGTGTGCGTTTGTGTTTGTGTGCAAATACAGGAAAGTTTTGGATAGAGATGGACATAATGGAGGCATCTGTACTTCATCATGTTGCCATTGTTCTGTTTTTGCTGTGGTTGCTCACTGTCTTCAATCGATGTCATCCGATTGCCTACTTTATATCTTTCATATATCTTTACTTGGTGAGGTTTTTAAGTTCTTCCTTTGATTCAATTTACTTGATTCAATTTGCTTTAATCTTGCAATTAAAAAGAAAAAATGGTTTCTTTAGTCATCTGAGGGCTTTGCTCTGATGGGTTCTTACTATTTTTTTTTTCCCCTTTTTTTTTTTTCACTTGTTTTTAAGGTTCATGAGAGGTATGTAATGAAACTCAGGAAAAAGTTGCTGTACCAGGAAAGAAAACGAGCCAACCAGGAAAGGGTAATACTTTTTTTATTCTAATTTCATCCTATCTAACTTGTGTGACTCTTCTTCCGATCATCTGTTTTAATGAATTTTACCGTACAGTTTTCAAATGGGTTTCTCGTAAAAATTGAATCTTTTGAATCATGCTTCCTGTTTTCAGAGTGGAATACTGGTCTTGAGTAAAACAATGGATGTTTTTGTGAAAATATCCTTAGTTTTCTCGCATGGGGTCTACAATTTTACTAGTTCTTAATTTTTCTTGTGGGAAAAGGGGCACAAGTTCTTTGCACTTTTTGTTTGTCCTCTTTGTGACTGCACAAAATCCTATTCAGGTTGCTTGTAGTTAGTTCCATTCCCATATAGCACTTTAATTATTTGTTGCTTTGCTTTGTTTGTGTTCTTTTCTTCTTTTACTTCAGGTGCTCTCAGATTCCGAAACAGTCCGGTGGTTGAACCATGCAGTGGAAAAGATATGGCCTCTTTGTATGGAACAGATTGCATCCCAGAATATTCTGCTTCCAATCATACCTTGGTTCTTGGAAAAGTATAAGCCTTGGACTGCTGTATGAATTTTTCGTCCCTGATTCTCATTCTACTTTTTCATGTGCCCTTTTACTTGCTTTTTGTTTGTCTAAAGCATCATTGTGGCCAGAATTTCATTTTTGGGGTTCCATATTACATATCCATCATATGCACTCTTTTCAATTTGGGGGACTGTTTTTAAGTTTGTTTAGATGATCTATTTTCAAGTTAAATTAGTTACCCTCTTTCCATGTTGGGTGTTACACAAAAATGTGCTGCCTGTTACACCAATGCATATCCATGTAAATCAGGAAAAATATCTTTGAGGCCAATTTTTTGGGAAAAGTGTCAGCCTAATATTTTGTGCCTTCAAGTTTATCTATTGGCAAGTTTGCTCCCGAACTGTGGTTTCTCCTGTTCTTTTTGTTATTTATTTATTATTATTATTATTTTTTGTTCTTTTTGTTATTGTTATTATTGCTATTTATTGTAACTGTTGCATTGTAGCTGATTGATTACGCTAACACATGCAGAAAGAAGCAGTGGTTCAAAGCATGTATTTGGGAAGAAACCCACCAATGTTCACAGAAATGAGGGTCCTTCACCAATCTTCTGGTGATGACCATTTGGTGCGCATCATCAGACTCCCAGAATCTTTTCTTTATTTGAGAACTTATTTCTGAGTTTTATTCCATTATTTTCTGAAATGAGATTTTTAATTAAATGATTGTAGGTGTTGGAGTTGGGAATGAATTTTTGCACAGCAGATGATATGAGTGCAGTCCTTGCTGTCAAATTAAGGAGGAGACTGGGATTTGGGATGTGGGCAAAGATGCATATGACAGGCATGCATGTTGAAGGGAAGGTATAGAATGTAAACTTTTTGCATGTAATGGTCATGAATCACACGTAAAAACATGCAAAGACACTTCAATGAGAGGAAATGGAAAATGATTAAAGCCGTTTGCATATATTGGTTGGTGCTACTTGCTGATTGACAATCATCCAGGAAATAGACCAATATGAAAAGTATGCATGTGAGACTCGTTATGACACAGTGTAAACCGGTTACTTGAGGATGCTTTACTGGTTATTCTCACTTGCAGCAATTTCTGGCATTCATTACATGATGACTGCCCCCAATTGATGAGTATAAATGCTGAAAGAAAGAGATGCTTGTCAAATATGACTCAAGTTCCTTGCGTCTACATTCAAATTGATACAGCATAAACCCTTTTGGTTTTATATTTTTGTAACAAGGAATCTACTCTTCCATTATTTTTACTTTGAAAATAGTCCTTAGCATTCTAGTCTCTACTTTTGCCTGGTAATAAGCTTTCCTGATGTTGAATGTTAGCAGATAATTTGAATATTAGTTTTGTGCATCATCAATGCTTTTTAAGAAATCATCTCACTTAGAATTTTCCATTTGTAAGTTTTGCTTACAGAAACAGTGTTATCAAGATGCTTTTTCTGGGTATATGATGCTAATCTTTTGGTGAGAACTAACATACTTAGAGATTGATGGGTTTCTTATTGAACTCAGTTTCTGTGTTACAAAGAATGTGAAAGCCTCCATGTTTCCTTCTTCATGAACTGTGTGAAACAATTTTACAAGGGGATGACTACATTAAGATTCTAGGTATGACAGGATTGAGATAAACATGAAAAAATTTATGCACGCATATAACTGAATATGAGCAAGTTACTGTTAATCTGTGTAGGATTTTTGTCCATTGAATTAATGCTTTTCTTTTAGGTATTGGTTGGAGTACGGTTCCTTGACAAATGGCCTTTTCTCAGCCGTTTGCGTGTATGCTTTGCTGAGCCACCTTACTTCCAAATGACTGTAAAACCTATCTTTACTCATGGGTTTGATGTTACTGTACTCCCAGGAATTGCTGGATGGCTAGTAAGTTCTGTTCATATTTTTTGTGGTATAATGTCTAGAATTTTTCAATGGACATCCCTCTCTCTCTCTCTCTCTCTCTCTCTCTCTCTCTCTCTCTCACACACACACACACACACACACACACAAACACAAACACACATGCACACTTTGTTAGTGATCCACTAACTCTGTGAAAATCTTACTTGGTTGATCTATCATTAGGACAAGCTTCTATCATTTGCATTTGAGCAGACACTTGTGCAGGTAAAGCCCTTGACAGTCTTAGTTTTTATACTTATTGAAAGTCAACATCTAGCATTTCCAATTTTGATCTAAATATTTTCCATTTGTGCAGCCAAATATGCTAGTTGTTGATGTGGAGAAATTTTCTTCACCACAGCCAGGTACTTCATCAATAGAAAGTTTTTTGAAGTGGAGATGCATATCCAATTTTGTTTCTGATGAACTAAAATCATTTTAGGGTCACTTTTATGCAATGGTGACAAGCTATCAGCATGCTATGAAATTATCTTGACTCTATTATTTCTGGACAACTTTTTCTGGGCTTTGGATGATCTAAGGTTGGCATGTTGGAGCGCATTAAATCATAATTTCATCTCTGTTAAGCACCTCTAAAATTGCAAAAACTGGCCTCACTCATCTCAAAGTTTCTTAAAGGCTGGGGACAAGAAATCTTTGATATGGTTCCTGAATTTTAAACTCTTAATTTTCTGGTTTTATGTCTAAAACTTTCAAGGGAACAACAGAATGTTGGTTTTGTGAAGTTCTGATCTTTAATTGATGAAATATTCACCTATTGGGAGACACATGAAACAAAAGAAGAGTGACAAGTGAAACTGTGAGGTGGATTGTTTTTTTTTTTTTTAAATGGCATTTAAGGCGAGAATTGAATTGGAGAAATATATGTTAATTCCCATGCAGAAAGGCATCACTAAAAATACTTATCTCCATTGCATCGCCGGGGGTATTTCCCCTATCCTTCTTTTTCTTGGGTTGGAGGTGGAAGTTTGGATTTGAAGTGTGAAATGTTTGGGAGGATTTTATGTATTATGAGTTTCCCTGTGGTAACTTTGCTCCTTTTTAGATTTATTTCATATATTATGCTGCGTAATAATCGGAGGCATTTCTTAGAGGGGAAAGTTGTAAAAGGAGGGTTTTAAAGATTCATTCTTGCTATTAGTTAAATTAAGGCAAACAGGGGACTGCTTCTAAAAAATTAGATTGCTTTTTCTCTGTTAGGCAACTAGGGAGCAGATTTGCCACTCAATATAAACCTGATGTTTGCTGAGCATGCCTGTCAGGTATAGTAAGGAAAAAAAATATTGCAAATATTTGGTTGAAACTCCTCAGGCTTTTGGTCAATGGGATACCACTTTGTTGATGATTCCCTTGGTTTTGTAGAAGCTTACATGGGGCATAAGCTCTTAGCCTTTTCCCTGATGGGCTTATAAGCCTTGATCACTTTGGATGCATTTTCTGCACTCATAAAATGGAAAATGGGTTCAGATAATTCTGATTTGAGCTGAGCTTTCCTTACACAATTCTCCACTGGACATTTGCTCTCTCGAGTTTATATAAAACATGAACATGGTGTAAAGTAGATATAGGTTGATGTGTTGATCAGCTAACACCTTTAGCCTCATCAGAAATGGTTCATGAAATTATGAATATCTTAGATTGGTTGCAAAATGGTGAAATACGTGCACTGGAGGAAACCAAATGGTGAAAGGTGAGTTCTGGTTGGGGGGATAATACTGGATGTTGCTCATGAACTGTTCTGTACCAAATGGAGCCGTTGGGGTATCTATTGGGAAATTGTTGACCCAAGTCAATGAAATATGCTGTGTACACTTTTTAACATGGTCATGTGTGTAGGCTTATATTTTGGGGAACTGGACAAATAAGTTTCTATTTTCTAGCATCAAATTAATCTATGCAGCTTTTACTGACTCAAAAGTTGATAGTACTTTTAAAATTTTCTTAAAGTTGAGCTATGGTAAACAAATGTCTTGTTCATGCTACATCCTTTTTTTATAAATGGACCTGTGATAACTTTTGTTTTCAAGAAATTATGTCCTTATATGTGTGTTAAATGTTAATAATTTGCATGCCAGAAAATTGGTTCTTTGTGGATGAGAAGGAACCTCTTGCTTATGCCAAAGTTGAAGTCGTTGAAGCATCCAATATCAAACCATCAGATTTAAATGGTTTGTTCCAGCTATTTTATCCACCTTCTTTTCAGTATGGCTGCCCTGTTCCAGATCTAACTGGGAGTCTTTCTTCCAGGATTAGCTGACCCATACGTGAAAGGGCAACTTGGTCCTTATAGATTCAAGACAAAGATACAGAGGAAAACACTGGCCCCAAAATGGCATGAAGAATTCAAGGTCCCCATTTGCACATGGGAGACACAAAATTTCCTAATTATTGAAGTTCGTGACAAGGACCATTTTGTTGATGATAATCTTGGGTTTGTCTCTGATCCTCATGATAATCGGTCATAGTCTTATAACAGCAATGATTTTTTTTTTTTCTCTATTTGATAATTTGGGCTCTACAGATTGCAATTCCTTGCCCATTGGTGTTTATTGTAGAGTGTGTTGTTTACATGCTGCTGTATGCTTTTCATTGTGTTCCTTATACTACTTGACATATGCCAAATATTTGCGTCAGAGTTAATATTTTTTGTCTTGATCAGCATGCATCATCAGCAACTGTTTTCCTCAATGGCATAGCAATTGTAAATTGTCGGTGCTTCATTTCATCAATCTCGCTCGTTTGGTAATTGCTGGTAGCTGCTGTTTACAGGGATTGTAAAATCAATGTCATTGATCTTAGGGATGGAAAAAAGCATGATATGTGGTTGCCCCTTCAGAACATTAAAATGGGAAGGTTGCATCTTGCAATTACTGTTCTTGAAGCTAGCACAACGGTAACTTTCCTTTAAGTTCTATTCTATGATAGATGACATAAAGGTATCAAACTGGTTCAAAAGGTTTTACAGAATATTTCATCTTCTCTAGTTTGACGTCCACCAAAACATAATTTGTTCAGGGGGTTGATGATTCACTTCATGAAGAAGCATTGAGGAATGAAGTAGTACATGACTCTTTTCCAAGCAAGACTGTCAGTAGAGCTTCTGTCTCATCTGTAGCTTCAGAAAAGTCTCCAAAAGTGAGAGATAATTTTGAGGCTATCAATATTGAAGGGCAAACAGGGGAAGGGATATGGGTCCTTCGGCCAGGAACTATTGTGCCACAAATATGGGAACCCAGAAAGGGTAAGAGTAGAGTCCTTGATGGCCAAACTCTCAGAATTCCCGATGATTCATTTGGCAGCACTCCACCAGCATCTGGACCACTTAACAATGACAGCAGCAGTACTGATGAAATTGCTGAGGGCAAACATCGAGTAAACAGAGTTCAGCGGGGTTTACATAAGATTAGCTCTTTATTTCAACGACATCACAAAAAGCATGACAATTCAGGCAGCAACGAAGAGACCCTTCAGTCTCGTTATGCTAATGTTAGAGAAGTGAGTCAGAGGGCAATCGGCGTGCAGTTCATTGTAGACGATAGCCTTTCTGTGCCTATTTCTGGTAAGGAGGAAAAAGGAATTGATCCGGGTCTTGAGGGAAGTAGTCCAGACAGCCCAAGCAAGGGCAAGGCAAAGGACATGGCAAAGAACATTTTAGGTAAGTCTACTCAGGGCATGAAGCGTGTGTTTTCTCCAAAAGGATCGAGAAAATCAAAACATAAGCATTCAGGTGTGAGGGAACAGGATAATAATCCAGAGTCTGACTCGTCCAATGATGAATCTCTTCTGTCCCCCCAAGTTCATGGGACGTCAGCGAGTTCAAATCCCATATCTTGCCATGGCATTGATATTTCTGACAAAACCAAAGACATATCTGAGAATGCTTCACACGAGCCTACATTGAAAACTGAGAACCAAATAAGTGAGTTGAACGTTGAAGGCCTGGAGAAGATGGATCATAATGTGGCGAGTTCTGACAAACCTACTAATGATTTGGGAGAACCTTCTGAACCTAAGTTCACTGAAGTGAATTCTGAAGGATGAAGTAGAGCCTTTGTTTAGATATGATATGTGTGATGCTTCACTTAAATATGTATAGTAGTTGGTTGCACCAGAGAACAAGTAATGAATTGGAGTTTGAATGCTAGAAACTATGGAAAGTACAGTTGATTGCAACTTTTGCCACTAAACTTATTTCTGGACGGCAATTTGATTTGTATTTTTGGCAAGGCTAAAAGATCCAATTGTCCCCAATGTGAGTAATTTTCAGTAGTCTACCGTGTGGTTGTCTCAGATTTGTGTAATGTTTATTATTTCATACACAATAAATCTGTAAATTGTTTCACAAGGGCATTAGTCTCAGTATTAGTTTTTAATAATACATTATTCTCATAAATTAGCATATGAATTCCTCGTACGCATTACCGAATCATCCAAGAAAATTATAAATCCTTCCTCTGGCAATTATCTGGGGCTTTTTCATTAACCAAAAAATTACAGAAAACCTGAACTTTTCCCTCTACCCTGGCTGTAACACTCCAGGATTTTACACAGAATCTGACACCTAGCCAGACCGGTTAAACTTCACTTATGCGTATAAATGGCGGCTAACCATTTGTAAGCACAAAAAGCATTAAAACAACTAATGTACAAACGAAAATGTACATAATTATAGACTAATTCAGATGTTTCTTATACAACAAATTAAAGTTGTTAAGAGGCAATCGCACTAGTTATTATATTAATTGCCCTTGCTCTGCCTCCACTGCAATGCTCCCATACCATGTATCATATGTGCAAACACGAAGCATACAAGTGCCCTCACAACCGGTGGTACTTATGTCCCTACAGCTTATATGGCCTCATTGAGCAGCCTGTGTTCCAAAATCTCTGATAAAACACTCCTCATTTTCTCAACAGAAACAGGCTTCAGTATAACACCATCCAGGCCAACCCTCATGCAGGTTTCCTTGGTTACCATGTCTGTGCTTGCAACAAGTGCCACGATCAATGGCCTTTCATGAAAGTTTATAAATTTTTCATGCATTCGGATGGCAATTTCAAAACCATCAGGCATCATAACATCCATAAACACCACCTTGTATTCCTGGGAAACAACACGTAAGCACTCGTCGCCTGAACTCACAGTTGTTACATCACAACCTGCATGCACAAGAAGTCTCCTGGTCACCATCCTGCTGGCCCTGCAAACCAACAACAAATTCAAATTCAGTTACAAGCCTAAGCTCTGCAATTGTTAAAGACTCGGTTTATGATGATCATGAGATACAATACTAAAGGCCACATATGCAGTCCTCATGCAGAACCCACACATTATTATGCCTGATCTTAAACTGGCTGTACACCAAATAGCTGCCCCCAAGCCTCATGCTTGCCACATCTATGATTAGCTAATATACTTGAATTACCAGACACAAATTTGTATCATTGTTTCCTAGACATAAAAATGCTTCAAGCAAATAATTAGGTGTAACTCATGGTGATCTAGGCATAGTATGTGCTGTAGGTGGACATCAAATGATTAAGAAATTGCTTTACAAAAAAATAGGAGGCACAGCTCGAGGCTGAAATTAATCTTCCAGAGCTTATTTCTAATCTGATTTAGCAGATGTTGCTAAAGGTTGAATCATACAATATTGCTGGCCTGAAATTTCTTCAAGAAAGCAGTGAGGGGATTCTCCCTTTCAAATGCAAGGCCAAATCAGTAGAACGTCAGAATTTGTTCTGTTATTAGAAACAGACGTGTGGGAGTAATGGCAGTGGAAGGTGGAGAAGAATTCAGAAACTTCAAGGTATTTTCCTCCTCGCTAGGAAAGGAGAAATTTCTTAACTTGAACCATATCATTAGTTTGAAGAGGAACAAGATAACATTAGCTTTTATGGAAGAGGAATCACTTGTCTAATCATCATACAAAATGTGCTCAAAAAGCAAGTGTATCAATTTTGCATTTGTAGGTTCCTTAACCTGTAATAGCAATGTGGCTTACAATCTTCAATGCCTGTAACAGCTCAGGTCAGATTTGGTGAAAGTCTGTAATAGTGCATATATGTGTTGGCATGTGAATGCATCTTAGTGTGTTTTGACCGAAATGTGTCCTATTCTGATTTTGTATTTATTCAGGAGGCTAGTTTGGATATTCAAATTTACCTTTAGATCTAAAGTTGTCATTTTGGACTACAACCCAACAAACCCTTAGCACTTAATATTTAGCTTCTTTTTCTCCAAAACCCTAGGGCCTAGATGTTTGACATCAACCCCCTCCTCTCGCCGTTGAGAGCCACCATTTTATCTGTCTCTAAACCTCAGTATCACTATCTCTCAAGAGGAAAATACTTAATCTACTTAAAAGCCCCATTGATTGGTGACTAGTAACACCTAGAGACTAAAGCTGCAGCTTTCAGATTCTGGGTTCTGCCTTGGACTGCAAGATTTTATTATAGATGAATCAGAAGTGATTTGAGGCATATTTACTATTTTCAGAAGACAGAGACGGGGAAACAACCTCTCTGTAAAAACAGGGGTAATGATGAACCTTCCCAAATCTCTCATTATGACTGAATCACTTATAGTTGATAAATGGAATCTCACTAACCCATTATCATCCATGACAAGAACTTTAAGCCCTGGAAATTTTGTCTGTCTGTGACTTGCTGATACTTTGGGCATCAGAGGAACTTTAGATTCATTTGAGCAGCTAGGAATCCCAAGCTTTACAATGAAGATCACAGTGCAACCCTTTCCCAGACCTTCACTTTCTATCCATATATGTCCCTCCATAAGATTAACAAACCTGATCAGAAGGACACAAAATGAATTAATCCCAACTGAATTTTTCAACAACATAACTACACACAGTACGTCTTTAAAAATTTGAGAATTAAATAAACAATAAGGGCAGAAAAGCATGCCTAGAGCTGATTGCATTGCCAGAGAAATGCAATGAAGCCTTTTCTTTAAAGAAGACACAAAAGTAAAATACCTCTTACATATCACAAGGCCAAGCCCAGTGCCACCAGATCTTCTGGCTGTCCCAGACTGAGTTTGAACAAACTTGGTAAATATCTTAGGAATATCTTGGGGCTTTATTCCTGCTCCTGAGTCTTTTACCTACACAAAAAGATAAAGATCACACAGAGATTCTAGCACTCATATGTGATCTCCCAAATGTGGAAGAACTTGATTGAGCAATGAAGAGTCAACCTGCACACGCAAATAGAAGTGATTATCACTGGGCACAGGAAAAAAGTCAGGAGCTCGAGAATCTCTTAAAGATTCTGATTTTGCAATAAATGCAGTGATTGAGATGGCTCCTTCTTTTGAGAATTTCACAGCATTACCAACAACATTCAACATTGTCTGCATCAGGCGTTTTTCATCACCAATAGCATATTCTGGCAAATCTGGAGCCATATTCAATGTCATATGCAATTTTTTTACAGATGCTACAGGCTTGATCAAGTTAAGAACCTGACAAAGAGAAAGAAAAACCTTAGCAAATTCTCATCTGAAGAAAATTGGATGCATTTAGGTACGTTTGATTTCCAGGTTATGCAGTCCTACCTCCCTGAAAACAGCATGAAGATTAAAAGCACCCAGGTCAAGTTGAAGGCTGCCATCTTCAAGCCTTGACAGGTCTAATACATCATTTATTAAAGTAGCCAAAAGGTTACTACTCTTAAGAATTGTCTCAACCATCAAGCGCTGCTCAGGTGTCAGATCAGTCTCTTGCAGCAAAGAAGAAAGTGCAATAATTGCATGCATCGGGGTTCTCATCTCGTGATTCATAACAGCCAAGAAATCATTGCGAGCACAAATTGCTGTCTCTGCTTCTCTCCTGGCAAGATCAAGTGCAACATTTTGCTCCATGAGAAGATCCCTTGCCCTCATTGACTCTTCTAAAATTGCAGCATGAGACAGTGCAACAGCCACCTGGCTCAAAAATCAAATTTGACATTATAAGCTGAAAATGGTAGGCATAGATTCTTTAGGCAGTCCATCCTCTCCTCTTATGTTTTCTTAATTTATACACTTACAACATGTAAACTGCAATTCCTCTCTTATGCCAACAGATTGAAAAAGGCTTAAAAAGGCAGAATTACACAGAAAAATTAGCCCAACAAGTTTCCCACTTGGATTAGTTCATTCATGTTTGTAAGAAGTTTACATCAGAAAACAAAATCTTCAACGTATTTGTAGGAAAAAATTACTTATTGGTATGGTACTTTTAATTCCCTTTTCTTCCTTTTTCTTTCCCCCATTTTTCCTTCAAAATAATGATAACTAAGCTAAAATATCTTAAAATTTTGCTTTTAACAAAAAATGGACCAAGTTTATTCTTTCTCCTGCATTATTATTTTCCTTTTTTAACTTCTGGTCATTTAACATGCACAAAAAGCATTGCCATAAAATAAAAATGTACAACAATATTGAGTATGATGGAGAAAATTGAACACTTGTAGTATATAGAAAAATGGCATGCCAATGCATAAGATTCCCACACTCTAGGGTCTGGGGAAGGGTCAAAAATACATTGCCTTACACTTATTTCCGTAAAGAGGCCATTTAAAGTCTTGCCCTTGCACCATATCTAGTTTGTTGTTTACTTTCAATCAACCTATAGCTCTAAATCAGTTAAACAGGGGAAAAACAATGTACAAAGGAAAAACTAGTTTTAGTTAAATTTTATTTTGAAAGAAAAATTTTGTTTGTGTAATGTCAAAGAAGTTGCGCTACAAGATATAACAGAAATAACATTATCAGTCTTCTTCTGTTTAAGGGCAAAAACAGTATAACTCACTTTGCCTTCTAAAACCAACTTATTTAGAAAAGGAAATGCACTCTTTATTTCAGGTAAAATTTTGACAGAGCTTGTTCCTCCTTATATGGCAGAACTCAACTTTGTCTACTTTTTCAATAACAGAAGAGGACAACACTAAAGAAATGTAATTCACTTTCTGATTAATCATAGATTCAATTATGCTCAATGGGGTTCCATTTGATAGACCCACAAAATTATGAAGAGTACTCAAGTACAAAGCATTGTCACAAAAAAGGAAGCTTTGTTAATAAACATTATAAAATGGATACAACAGGATATATATCACAGAAAAGAAAAAATTTTGTTAGTACACCTGTCATAAAACAGATACAAGAGGATAAATCACATGTGGTTGTTATATAACATGTCTTTTGTCAAAAATGAAAAGAAAAATGATATGAATGGCCATGAAAGAGGATAAATACAGCAATCCAAGACCTGATCAGCGACGACTTCAACAAGCTCCAACTCATGAAAATGCCACTGCCTGGCACTGTCAGAGGGAAGCATTAACACCATCAAAGCATAGGGTTTTGTAGAAAGTTCAGGCCAATCATTAATTTGGAAATTCGAGAGGTGAAGAAGAGGGACACGGACAGCAACCACCTCTCCAGGCACATATTTTCCTGCAAGAGGCCGTAGTCTTGCCACTGGGCAATTAGGCGATATTTTCAAAGCATGATTACTACTGAATACTTGATTAATGACAGGCAAGTGGATGGGAACAGTAGAAACAAAAGGATTCTGTTGATGAAGCGTGTAGGACAGTTGAAGCTCTAAACCAGTGCGTGTTGGCATCCACAATGCACACTCTTCCAAATCCAATGTCCTACCCAATTCAACAAGTGTAGTCCTAAGTATGGTATGCCTATCAAGAGTGCTCCTAATTTCATGAGTCAACATCCTAACATGCCGTCCTGTTTCTTCCTGGGTTCGAATTAAGCCCATCTCTCTGTCCAGCTCAGCGGCCTTATTTTTCAAAAATAATTCTCTAGTCTTAACACTCAAAAGATCAGGAATTATGTGCACAAGCATAAGGGCAGTCGCACATGACACGACAGCGGTCAAAACTTTTGCAATGGTCATTACTATTGCCACTGTCCGCGAGTGTATTCTGAAAGTCCATAAGTTTATTAGATGGGTTGCTCCACAAAGAACTATAAAGGCACCAAACTGCACCAGTACCCATCTATAAGGAAACACAGCAGACTTCTTAACAAAATAGATGAGCTCCAGAGGGATGGAAAAATAAGCAAGAGCAATGAAGAAATCCGAAATGTATTGATACTTCATCAACAAATCGTCAGCCGGCAACTGCGGGTCAACACAGTTGCAAGACTCCATCTTTTTTCTTTTTATGCCTTTGAACTTTCACCCACTCCCCACTTTAGCTGATCGTACTCCCCACCTCTCTCTCTCTCTCTCCCTCTCTCTCTCTCTCACAGGCCTGCAAGATCAGAAAATTTCACAATCATCAGAAATATATACACTATAAATCAGAAAATTTCGAAGTCTTAAGCAGTCAAAGCACAACAATCATTCAGCCAAAACAGTCCCCCAACCACTTAGATCTCCGCCAACTCCTTCAAAATATAACCAAAAAAGAAGGAAAAAATTGGCGATTTCCCAACAAACATGACAATTACTGGGAAAAAAATTAAAACAAGTTAATGATAACTTCAAACTAAAAAAGTTCTGACCCCTTTGAACAATAAAAAAAAAATGCCCCTAAAATTCCCAGAAATAAAAAAAAAAAAAAAGTACCGTGCCGCCGGACGGGAGATTCAGAAATCTTTGCGGATAGGCTTTCGAAGCGGAAACTGAGAGCTTCGAGACTGAGAGTGCTTCGGGTTTTCACGGTGATGCTCTGGAGTGTAGGAGTACCGGTTTTGTAGACTGGCTTCTTTAATTTTCTTTTTGTCTAGCTTTAGCATTTTTGGGAAATTTGGTCTGCAAATTGTTGGCAGTTTTCTCGCTTTTTCTTTTCTTAGTTTTTTTTTTTTAGCAGTTTGATGTTTGTCCCAATGTTAGTGTTAATAATTGGAGTTTTTTTTTTCTTCTTTTTGTTTTTGGATTCTAAGTTATGAGTGAAATGAAAGTTGAGAGTATAATAAAAAAATGAAAATAATAATTTTATCAAAAATAAAAAAAAAAAAAATAAATAAAAATTTTATAAAAAATTATAAATAATTAATTAATATTTATAAATTAAAATTTATATTTTTATAAATGAGTTAATTAAAAATGATAAAAATAAATAATCGAATAATTTATTAAAAAAATATTAAAAAAAATTGTTATTTTTTACTATTTTTTCACCGAATTGGCGGGATTATGAATAATAGTTGCGTGAAAAAATTTATTGAGTTTTTTAAGATTTTTTTTAAATGGTTTTGGCAAAAAAATAAAAATATATTTTTTATTATTTTTTTATATTTTTTAAAATAAACACAAACATAATGTAAAATTTTAATTTTTATATTATTTTTATAGATTAATAAAAGTTATTATAAAAATATTATTTAAATATTATTATTTAAATTTAATATTAATAAATTTAAAATTTAAATTTTTTTTTTTTAAAAAAAAAAAAAAAAAACTTGAACTAAAACTAATGCGAAAAGCGATACATTGAATCACAAACCAAATCTCGGTGCTTTTGCAATGAAATAGATGTTAGGTTTTGGCTTCTCAAAAGTCAAAAGATAAAAAGGATGATAGCATTTATAATATTTTATTTGAATAAGAAGCAAACATGGTTTTTATGTTTTAGGCACAAGTTTGTTATACTAAAAGACGGCACATAATAAATATTCCTAATAAACTACGTTTATTCACATCTCAATTCACGGGACACATCATGTAACTTGCACTTTCTTCTGCATAAATTTTGTTTACTTTTTCTGCCAAACTGAATGAGATATCCTTGACTTGTCACAACCAACTCTCCTCACCATTGAATGATAATTTTACCAGTTTACAAGTTTGATATACTATTGTTCTTATTTCATTGTAAGAACAGAGGATATGTGTTTTGATAAGGTTAAAGCTTTTAATTTTTAAGTTTTTTTTTTTTTTTTTTTTTTGTAAGTTGAAAAGCACAAAATACGATCAGATGACATTGTGGGTTTGTTTCTCTTTTTTTTTTTTTTTTTTTTTTTTGGATAAAACAATAAAAATATTTTTTTAAATAAATTTGAAAAAACACAAAAAAATTAAAGATTTTTAATTTTAGTTATTTGTTTAAACTATACCTTCTTTCCCTCTTTCATTTTTCTTTCTTTCTTTTTATATTTTTTCACTTTCTTTTTATTTATTTCTTTCTCTACTATTATTTATTATGTTTTATAATATTATTTATTTTTAAATTTAATTAAAATTCAAATATCACTTTTTTTTTTCCTCTCTTTTAACACTCTCTCTTTCTCTCTTTTTCTCTTTCTTCACATTATCACTTTTTCTCACTCTGTTGCCAATTCCTTTCTCTTCCTGCTTTTCTTTATATATTTATTTCATTTTTTTTTAATAAAATCAAACTTCATTTTTATCTCTTTTTCAAAATTATTTATTTTCTAAATCTTTAATTTTAAATTATATTTTTCATCAATTTTAAGATTACTCTCCTCAAATTTAAATTTATTTTTTACTTTGATTTCATTATTCTCTAATCAAATTTTGTTTGTTTCAAGTTTTACATTTGGTATTTTTATTCAAAAAGATTAAAATTTATTTAGTTATATTTTAATATTTTTATCAATTTATTTGAATTTTAAACTTATTATTGTAAATTTAAATTTTATATAATATTATTTCAATCAAATTGTTAGAAATGTCTTTTTAAAATTTTTATATATTTCTTACAAAATAATAAAATAAATATTAGTGTTAAAAAAAAGAAATCAAACACACCAAATTAACAAAAAATGACAAAAATAAAAATAACAAATAATAATAATAAATTCACAACCTGGTCGAACTAGCGCTTAATTTACAAGTTTGGACTAGTTGTCTTGGTGATTAAAGTTTCTACCATAGCAGATGACTCGACCAGACTGATGTGGGTTTACTATTTTCTGTTTTATAAAAATTCAAAAACGCTTTTTCTTTTTCACAAATTTTGGAAATAAATATTTTCATATTTTACATTGAGTTTAAATTATGTTATATAATATTTTGTATATCTACCAACCTTTATATTTCAAAAATTTGTTAAGTTACATGATTTATTAATTACAAATATATTTCATATTAATTTAAAACTTGCATCCAGCTGTTAACCTTGTAATAAGATCTTCCAAAATACTAGCATCTAAGAGTCTGTTTATCCAGGAGAAAACAGTTTATAGGAAAATATTTTTCAAGAAAAGTATTTTGTATTTTATTCAATTTTTAACACTCTCTTCATTATTTTTGTCTCTATGAACTTTTAAATTTTTCTTTAAAAAATAAACTTATACTACGATCAGCATTGAACCATAACAAAATATCATCTTCAAAACAATTTGCAATTTTTAGCAGTGCTTACAATCAATTTATCATTACCAATCATTTATGACTACTTACACAAATTTACAGAATCTCTACACGAATGATGATAGAAAAGAATATCTTGTACATGAACTCCTCAATATAGCATAGGTTCCAGAAATTTAAGCAAAAACATACACACCGTTTGCAACATGCAAGATGGGTCAGACAGGAGACTACTGCTCATCAGTCCCCTTCGTTGCACCGATGATAATTGCAATTGTAGCAAGAACAGCCTGCACAAAGAGCAGTGTGTTCTCAAGTGTTAGGTGTGCACTTGCAAAAGAATCCCTTCTTTTCTGGAATCCCAGCCAAAAAAAAAGCTGTTCACCAAGGAGTGGGCTAAACATGAAAAAGACTATCTAATTGGTATAGACATTATACTAATGAAAACCCCGCCTCAGCACCACAAGAGAAGAGATTATAACAGAAGCACCACCTAAAGAAATTATAAAAGTGCAAATATGTAGTATTCTGGATAGGAATACGACTACAAGTGAGACAGCAGGAACCTCCATCTGTAGAAACAAAATTTAATGCTCATCTTCTACTTGCATCAAATGATGCTGAACTCTTTAAGAACAATGAGAAGTATCACATAACGCAAAGGACTGATGGTGATTCTTAAAGACACTCAAAAACGGGTTCTTGCCAGAACTGCTGGCACCCTAAATATTTGATCGACATGTTAGCACCAATTTCTAAAGAACATGAGCTTTCCATGAAATGCATAAATTATCTTAACAACCATTGTGATCCCCCTCCTCGCCACCCACCAAAAAATAAAATAAAATAAAACAATACACAATTATTACTAAGTATAACCCATCTAGCACTCCTGAGTGTCAAGATTTTTCAATAACCAATCATTTATAAACTTTCTCAAGAATTCCACAAAACAATAGCACAGTAAAACAGTCATGAAATAACAACATTAATTGCAATTTCATGATACAAAACAATAGCACAGATCTGAGAGAAATGACATGAAAAGACACTCACAGCAATTGTGCAGGCAACATATCCTGGCTTCTCTCGAGGATCTATCCTTGCACAAAGTAGAATAAATAACCCGACATACCAAGGGATGGCTCCAAGAAAGAAACCAATTATAAACCTTCAAAATAGTAAAAGAAAAGATGAAAGGTCAGAGAATCATGAAGAAATAATCTGAATGCCATCCCTCATACCAATAGTAAATCAGTCTGTCACTTCCCACAGCAAATTGTAATAGTTATGTGAGCTCACTTAGATAACTAATATATTTAGATCGTTTGGGCACCAACCACTATATCAGAGTTCAGATGGTTCATTTGCATTCAGCTTTAAAACCACAACAAATAACAAAGACCAAAGATCCTACCCTTGTAGCAAGATGTGGTCAAAAAGCCATGAATATGGAAATCCAAAGCATCCAACAACGGGGAAGAAGCCAAGATTAGGAAAATTGTTGGAATTGAATTTCGAGATTTAGGGATAAGAATACAATTTTGCAGATTCAGTATTCTAACAACTTAAATGTTTGAGTTAAAAGAAAAGGATAGAGATGCATACATGCACACACATGAAGACATGCAGACAGGGGAAGAGAGAGAGAGGGAGAGAGAATGTGACAAATACTCCTCCATTGAGTATTGGTTAAGGGGTACTGATTAAGGGGAAGCTCATTAAATGAAAGGAATTTGTTATAAATTATTTACTTATCAGTACCATCTATAAGCCAACTAGATATCAAAAGATTTGGTTTATGTTAGGAAGTTACAAGGAAATGCCGGGGAACAGTGGGATCAGAAAGCAGAAATGGTTGATTGAGGAAACCTGCTGACAGAATTTGTAAAATGAAACCAAATGCTAATAGAGAAGAAAGTAAACAAAAAGGACAAGCACAAAAGATGTGCTGTCATCCAATTATTGTTCACTTTAGACATAACAAAACACTCAACAGCAAACAATTATGTAAAATCATCATTCTTTCAGTTTCTACTTGTGAATTCAACAAGTTTGCTGGGTTAAGATCATTAAATGCATCAACAACACAACTATTGGGTCCACAGCATTCAGTCTCCATATAAGCCGAGTTTCTTTGTCTATCACCCTTCTTATTCACCCATAACCGAAGTCCACTGACATAATGGTCCCTAGCATCTTATTTCTAACTTAGTACATAATAGAATAGAATGACGAGAAAAGATTCACCTAACCGACCCTAACTAATTTTGGATCAAGGCTTTGCCGTTGTTCCTAAAAGGTCTAGAAAGTTGAAAGAAAGAAAGAAAAAGCTGAATTTTGCCAAACATTACAGCAGCAAGCTGAAGATAGAAATTCTTCAAGCTAATGTTCAATCTAGAGAAGAACTTACAAGAACCAGCCAATACCAATACCGCAGCAAGGAAGACGAGGTTCTCTCACTCTCAAGGGTCTTCCTTCGGCAACGGCATAACCTGCAACAAAGCCACGAGCGCAGACGTCTGATTAATTAGTGAACTGCCTGTTTGGTTGACCGAGTTTCTCTACTGTATGTACCTGGAACGGTTTGATAGACATGATCGTAGTACTGAGGAGAAGCGGAGGGCTCGGTGGCTCCGGGTGGCGGCGCTGGCTGGGGAAAACCAATAACGGGCTGTTGTTGAGGCTGAGGATAGTTGGCGACGCCTTGGAAAGTGCCGTACTGGTACTGCTGTTGTGGCGGAGGTTCGTGTTGGTGACCTACTACGGTTGCTCTGCTCTTTTGGTCCTCCTCTCTCATTTTTTGCGTTGGCTGGCGCCGGACGATGTGATCGAGCTGCTGAGCCGATAGAGAGAGAGAGAGAGAGAGAGAGAGAGAGAGAGAGAAAGAGAGGGGTTTACTTTAGATTGTATCGGATAGGATCGCCTGGAGATTGTTTTCCAATTGACCAGTGGAACGGTGTCGTATTAAGTTTTTTGAGTTGGTTGGCCATTAATTATATAATAAAAATATTTTTTTTATTTTTTATAAATTATATATACTTTTTAATTAAAATCCGGAATACTTAATAATAAAAATCTATACGATTAAGAACTGAATTGTCCTGTGAAATATACGCATATACTCTTGTTTGCATTAAATAAAAAAAAAAAACTTCATCTTATGCATATGGCGGCATGCATGGGAGTTGAAATTTTATTGACAATATAAATTATACTAATTTATTAATTTTTTAAAATTAATTTTTATGAATTATGTATGTCTGTGTATGGAGAGCATGAGGGAGGGGTCATAGTTGATTGCCATTTGGAGAGCATCTGTTCCTCAATTCTACCTGAAAAAGGAGTTGGACGCACCCAACAGTGGTCAGTGAGAACCCTTTGACATTCAACCTACAACAAGTGCATAGTGCCTTGGCGTGTTCTTACAAAAAGACGAAGTTATGAATTTAAATCTCCATTAATGCTAATAACTCATGCGAGTTACGCGTAACATGTTAAACAGTTTGTTAAAAAAAAAAAAAAAAAAGAGAAGAAGCTAAAATAAGCATACTGCCTTGGCGTTATTTTTTTAAATCACAGTTACAAACAAACAGGCTATCTTATTGCATACGAACCTGGAATCGAGGACAATCGACGATTCTTTTCTTGCCTTGCACTCAACCATTGCACACTTTCCTTTCTCCACGTTACACTCTAGCATAAGAAAACCCCAATAACGAGCTTAGAGCCTTGCAGTTTATAAATAGTTCATGGTTAACTGATTTAAGAGACAATTAGAATTATTTAAACTGTTTAATTTAGCAATTGATAAAAGGAAGGAAACAATAACGACACAAAATTTAACGGACACATATGAACACAATATTATTTTATATTTTATATTATATATATATATATATATATTTTATCAATAATGTTAATTTAGTTAAAATAACTGTGCATAAAAAGCTCTCTCTCTCTCTTTTTTTTTTTAAAAAAAAAAAAAACAGAATTTTATGCACGAGACTTTATCTCTTTTTTTTACACTAAATTGAAAAAAAAAAAAAGGGGGGCTGTTTCCATGGATTGAACTTATGACATGCATTACATTAAGCATCACATTTTTAGTAATTAATAATTAAAAATTAATATATAGATAACTTCTAAAATTAAAAAATGTATAAATAGCAATGAAAACAGTAACCACCAAGCAGAACCACTTTGATCAAACTAGCTGACTGGGGAAGTAGCAAACAAAATATGGTCAAACCAAACACAGCGTCAGACAGTTGAACGGACGATTTGACCAATGAAATTGGTTATTTGTCCATTTTGCATAGTGTTGGACTTGGATTCTTACCAATTAAATTACTCAACCGATGCCCGCTATCACTTGAATTTCTAACATCAAGCCAGAGATGTCACTTCACCGCATATTCATTTTGGTTTCCTGAAGAAGCACGACATCAAATTGAATTTCTGGACTCTTATCACTTCAATAGCATATTCTTAGCTTATTAATAATAAATTATTTTAGAAAAACACTTGTATTGGATGCACAATTGATGAAGAGAGATAGACATAATTAATAAAATAAAATAATAAAAATATAATAATAATAATAATAAAAAAATTAGGATTTATATATATAAAGAAAAATTAGTGCCATGTGAGAGTTGTTTATTTATTTTGTTCTAAGATAAAATATAGGTGCTGAAAATTTTAATTATGCTTTTCTTTATTAATGCAACGTTTTGAAAGTAAAATAATTTTATTTGGTGTCTGTGAGTTGATCAATATAAAATATAATTCTTAATCAACTTTTTTTTTAAAAAAAAATATATGCATGAATTATTTTATTTATTTTTTAATGTAAATGAAAATATTAACCGATAACTCTAAAATTTGTACGCACCATTTTTGTATCGAGACGTCACGTAATTTCATTAATTACTACGACTACTAATAAGAAGAACGGTATACGAGAAGAGTGAGGAAATGAAAGGGAGAGACGATTACAAAAGAGAACTTTCCTCTGTTTACTTTGTCAGCAAATCTCCCTCGTCGATCTCCCTCTCTCTCTCTCTCTCTCTCTCTCTCTCTCTCTCTCTCTCCTACGCAGAGTGCTCATAGCACACAGCAGCGGCAATTGCTTGGAGATTTGAAGGTTTCCTTGCTTCCATGTTCTTAGATTGTTAGGATTGTAATTTTGAAGTTGTTGATAATTATAATAATACGAATTATTCATTCTACTTTTTTGTTTTTGCTGTTTGAATTTGTTCTTTAATAATTTGCCACTTTTTTTTTTTTTTTTTTTTTTTTTTTTGCTTGTTTGCTTGGATTGTGGAATATAAGTGGCGTGTTGGTGAACGTGAGAGTGGAATTGATGTATTAAATTATCTATGCATTTATCATGTCCGTGGAATGGAAGTTAAGGCTGGTTTCTAAGCTTCCCAAGAAATGTGTTTTTTTTCTTTTTTTTTGTAAATAATATTCTAAAATTTCTGATAGGCTCTTTCAGCTGCTAATTGTATGCAAGGAATGGTGGCAGACACTTTACGCAATTAACAGAATTTGTGAAGTGGTTACTGTTTTTCTGATTCTTAGCTTGCTTGCTTCATTGCTTGTTTATGGTTTATTTTATTTTATTTTTTATTTTTTTGTTGGGGGCTTACTTGCAGGATTGCCTAAGAATGACGTTGTAGATGGGGCAACATTGTCTTGCTTGAAGCAAAACGCAGATGTGTTCTGCTATTTTAGATGTCGTATAATTGATTCTATGTAGAAGTTGTTGTGAATTCCTAGTGAAAAGAAATGTTTTCAGTCGAATAATTGAAGGATGATGCTTTTCATTTCTTCTGTTGTTGCTGATCCCCTTTTCTTGTAATCTTTCAATAATAAACTAAACAAAGAAGAAGAAGAAGAAGAAGAGAAGATTGATTGAGAGTGTTAAAATGGGTAATAAACTAGGAAGAAGGAGACAAGTGGTGGATGAGAGATATATGAGGCCACAAGGGCTCTACATTCACAAAGATGTGGACCATAAAAAGCTAAGAAAGCTCATTCTTGAATCCAAACTGGCTCCATGTTATCCCGGGGGTGAGGAATGCAGTTTTGATCATGAAGAATGTCCAATTTGCTTCCTGGTCAGTATCTATGTCATTCCTTCCATTTCTTTCATCCTTTAGTTATTTATATGTCGATTCCTTTCTTTCTATCATGGTTGTTGATTTTTTTCATTCTCATTATCTCTTTTCTCTTTTATCTCTCTCTCTCTCTGTCTTTTTTCTTGTTATTCTACTTTTTTTCAAATAATGGCGTTTAGATACCAGATTTAGTTTTCCACAGTTTTGACAAATTACCATATTGTTTTTTTTTTAATATCATCAGTTGAACATCACTGTGATTTTGTCTGCATTTGGTTATGTCTTCTGTATGATCAATCTGCATTTGTATTTTCATTTTTTTGGACTTAGTATTACCCGAGCCTCAACCGATCAAGATGCTGCATGAAGGGAATTTGTACAGGTAATTGTTCATTGAGATTTCCAATTGGCTCCTAGTTATCAATGGCTGGCACACGATTTTGAGCATTTTCTATTTCACCAGAATGTTTTCTGCAGATGAAAAATCCCAATTCAACTCATCCAACTCAGTATCCTTTATTGCAAGATGTTTGATATTCAGTTTTTCCATCTTGAAGCTGTATTTACTCTCTTTGTTCTGTTTAACATAATAAGATGTCCCTTTTGCAAAACTTCAAATTATGCTGTTGAGTATCGAGGTGTTAAAACAAAGGAGCAGAAGGGCTTGGAGCAGATTGTAAGATTCAATTAGCCTTAGGCTTGTTAGGGTTGTTCTAAGTATATTGTGCTGATATTTTTACAGAGGTTGTGAATGAAATGAACTTTAATAAACGCTGTAGGAGGAACAGCGTGTTATAGAAGCAAAAATCAGGATGCAGCAGCAAGAAATTCAGGATGAAGAAGAGAGAATGCAGAAAAGACTAGAATTAAATTCTTCAAGCACTTACATTGCTGCTGGAGAGGTTGAGTGTGGCTCAATAACAGGTGTTGTGGTTCTTTACCTGTTCTCCAACATGTTATATTCATTTCATTTTAATTCTCTCTCTCTCTTGGCTTTCTTGTAATTTTTTAATTTTTTGATTGCTTTTCTTTGCAGTTCCATCATATAGATCTCCTGTAGAAAGCGAGGAAATTATTTCTTCTCAGTACTCAATTAGACATTCTCCACAGCCTAGAATGAATAGGTTTGTTGTATCTCATGCTTCTATGCTTTTTTATGTTTATTTAGTATGACAAGTAATGGCTTTGATTTGACTGACAAATTCTGTTTTTTATGCAATCATGTAAATTGTAATAGCATGCTTTACTACTTCAGAATCATTTCAAGTTATGGATTACTAATTACACCTAATGAGATTGAAATAAATACTACTAATCAATTCTAGTTCAGCTGCATCTCTATATTACAACAGCAAATTAAGAGAGGTTACCTGAACACAAAATCTGTTTTTGCTCTAAACTTGTCAAAATGTGGACCACTAAACTGAAAGTTGAGGACCTTCACATTCTTGCAACTACTGTTTTCATTTTATATAAAATTATATAGATTTGATTTATGAGAATTTTATGTGATCCAATTACTCATGATTTGTTGTAAGATTGTTTCTTCTAAGATTTTCACAGTCCCACAAGGGATATCAATCTGTCCTACATGAGCATCGGTTGGCCAGAAGTATATGAATTTTTGACACCTATATGCTAGGCCAAATGCAATCTAATAAACTTGAATAATGTGAGATGCTTAGTCTGTGGAAAACCCAATTCATTTTCAGTCATTCCAGTGCCTGCTAATGTTTGGTGGTCATCTAATATATAAGTTTGGCATCTGTATTGCATTGTCTTGTTATGTTGTAAATTGATCCTGATTCCTATCTGTATACCTCTAATACTTTTGAAATTGCAGGGAGGATGAATTTGACCTGGATGTTGAGGACATTATGGTCATGCAAGCAATCTGGCTTTCCATTCAGGTAATTGTTCTCAAAATGCAATTGATTTGGATTTTCATCTGCTGAAGTTGCTTACAAGGTGATCTTGTCTTTGAACATAGTCATCCAAAGACAGACAAACTTGAGAAAAATTGTTGATGACTGATCCAAAAAGCTGAAGATGCTTGAAAAAAATATATATTGTTTCTGGTGTAGGACAGATCATTTTTGGTTAGTCAAAACCTTTTTCTAGCTTACATGGGTATTTCTAGTGCACTACAAGTCTATTCACCGTATTTGCCTACTACTCATAAAGAAGAGACTCGAAAATTAGTGAGGATTATTATTCTTCCTAAACAATAACTTTGCTATTTGTCAATAAGAAATCCCTTGAGACTTTACATGAGTATCCTAAATTGGCAAGATCAAAGATTGCATTGACAATAGCTCCTAATCTTATTCTTCTTTGCTGCATTGGCTATCTACTCTGTTCTTGACATGTAAGTTAGGCCAATGATTTATTTCTCCAAATCCAAACATGTTGCATGATTTATGGTTATACAATGCTTTTGCTTGCCTTTGTTTGTTTCTGTGTGAGTTTTTTCTTTTGTTGTCTTCTGGTATGTGTTTCTTCATACTGTTAGTATCAAATTAATTCTACAAAGGCAAACTAGAGTTTGGCAGGGATGTTCTTTGATCTCTTGTATCCTCTCTCATTTCCCTTTTTTGTGGCCTTTTATTTTTTTGTTTGTGCACTTTGTCCCATATCTATCAATTGAAGTTACATCAGGAGGATTGCTAACAATTCTTACCATTCCTGCCAACAATGCATTTGGTGCAGGAATTGCATTAACTGAATTGATCTTATCTGTTAGCCTGACTTGGAAGATTTGGCTTCTGTTTTCACATTCAATGGCCAACTTTAAATGATTTTTCAATTGGCGAACTATGATGCTGCAGGAAAATGGCAGACAAGGAAATCAAATTTATGGGGCTGCTCCTACTCCTAACCAATATTCAACAGAAGGTCAATATGCTTTTCAAGCTGTGGCTCCTCCGGCTGAATCATCATCATCCCCTTCTGGTGGTCCTGCTTGTGCAATAGCTGCCCTTGCTGAGCACCGACAGATGGGTGGGGAATCATCTGCTCATAGTAATGGAAATATGTCCACATCCAACATGCTTCTAGGTGGTAGTAGCCTTTACAATGGGTTGAATAGTGATGCAGAGAATTATGCTTCCATGCAGAGCTCTGGCAGTGTGTCGCCTAAGTGCAGGGTGGTTGGGATGAGGGATGATGGAGATTGGGCAACAGATCGTGTATCAGATGCTGCTGAAGCAGGGACCAGTTATGTGGGCTCTGACATCACAGAAGAAGCTGATGGGGTTTCTGCATTATTGCCACCCCCACCAAGACCAGAGGATATTGGCAGCATATTTCAGAATGCCCCAGCACCTATTGTTCCCGAGAGTTTTGAGGAGCAGACGATGCTGGCCATGGCTGTTTCTCTTGCTGAGGCTGGAGCCATGACTACTGGACCAGGAAGCACATGGCAATAGTGTTCTGGCTGTTCCAGGGAATCGGGCACTGATGTCTCCTGTCATGGTCCTTGTGCTAGGTGGTGCACTGAGTGTGGCACGTGACAAGTTACAGGGGTCAAGTACGGTAAATTTCCTCCGGTTATGCTCCCTCACTATTTTATATTTATCAAGGAAAAAGGGATAATTTTAGTTAATGAAAGCCATTTAGTTGTAACATAGTGAATGAAAGGTGTTTGGTTGTGACATTAGCAAAGTTGATCACTTGCATTCTATTTTTGATACCAGTATGACACCTCTTCTGTTCTGGGTCATAATATGCCGTAGTGCATTGGATTACCTCGAGTCAGGCAATCACATTTTTCAGTTTTTGGCATGCAGAACTGACTTAATATTATTTTGTCCTGTGATTAATTAGATGTTTTGCGGGGAATTTACAGGCTTACTCGTCGTATTTGCTTGCGCAATAATAGAATGGAACGATGACAATGTATTCTAAGATTCTGTTACTGTTGTTGTAGTTGACATCTCAGCTGTTGGGGTAGAATGAAGCTGACCGTTAAGTTGTCCATGTTTCAAGGGTGCCTGTTTGTAAAGTTGCTTGCCTGCCTTTGTCCCCACGTCAAGGACTGCTTCATAACTAGAGTTATGAGACTCGACCCCATCAGCGACCTGACTTCAAGGTTGGGTCACTAGGTCACTAGATTAACTAATGTGTCATGGTTCAATCACAAATTTTAAAATAGTATAAAATATGTAAAGCTTCATAAATATTCAAATATCATACAATATAATTAAATTAAATTAAATTAAATTAAATGTTCATCTATTGGTATGACAAACATTTATTATTAAAGTTTACAAAAAAAAAAAAAAAACGTGTAGGGGGGGGGGGTTGGGTTCAGGGGGTTAACGAATTACCCGTTCTGTTAAAATTTATCAGCTTTGATTTAATTCTAACTCCATCAATTACAAAATAGGTCCATTCCATCCACTTGGCCCGATCATATCAGCTTTGAAAGTTGTCAGTTCCAATTTGTAGAACAATTAATACAATGCAAGAAAAAGTTCTTAAATTCATTGAAATATGGAACCAGTACAGTTTGACCAATCATGCTGACAATAGGTAGAAACAACAAAATCACCTTGTTCATGTGACATAACTTTTTGCCACTTAGTGCTCGTTAAGAAAAATTGAGATAAAGTTAAAAAAATTGAATTTAAAAGGTGAATAATATTCCAATAAAATTTTTCTTCAATTCGCTCATTTTCAAAACAATTAAATAATTAGAAACTATAAATTGGGAAGATTTTGAACCTAATCTTATAGTTTATTTTTTTTATGAATTGTTAAATTAGTAGTTAAAATTTAATATTAAAAATTAAGTAAAATTTATTAATTTTATTTTTTATAAATAAAAAATATAATATAGTATAAATTAATATAAAATAAAAAAATTAAAATTTTATAAATTTTTAATATATTATTTACTTTTTTATTAATATAAATTATAATTTTTTTTATATTTTTTATTTTAATAATATTTATTTTTATTTTTATTTGTAAATATAAATTAAATTAATTGAATTACGTAAATTTTGTTATATATTATTTTTAATTATTTTATTTTTTTATTTTATTAATATTAATTTTATTTTCATATATAAATATAAATTAAATCGATTAAATTAAATAAAATTTATTATATTTAGTTATTTTTTTATTTTTATTATCATCTTTAAAAAATTATAAAACATAACACATTTCAACCCAACACAAATTCAAAAACTGTGCCTTCTTCGTTAAGAGTGTACCCATTTCTTCTCACCTTTATTTCCCAAATGAAAAAGAAATTTTTACTTAGTGAAGCTTTGAACTCTGTTTTATACCATATATACCGTTTTGTATTTTCATCTGCGTATACTACCTGTTTTCTCTTGCGATTACTTATCATTTCGGCCTCCCATGTAGCTAAAACGTCCGATGATCATTAGACAAGCGCTTCCTAAATCCATACATACAATCGTCCTTACGTCAAGTGAGATACAAACTGCAACATTGGCCACAAAATGTGCAACGGTAAGCCACCGTTTTGCTGAAAACAGAAGAAAGAGTGTAACTTGAACATCACCAACCGAGGCTTATTATTTCTGGGCCATTTTCCTCCAGAGGTCTCCCAACGTCTTAATCCCAGAGCCCCTCCGCTTTCCGCTTCCAAAACCATCTTCCAAATCATCGGCCACCCCAGGTGATCCGACAAAACTAGTGTAACCA
The DNA here is from genome assembly GCA_037832345.1 of Rhizophora mangle. NCBI lineage: Eukaryota > Viridiplantae > Streptophyta > Magnoliopsida > Malpighiales > Rhizophoraceae > Rhizophora > Rhizophora mangle. The sequence continues at coordinate 582,019 of JBAPLJ010000004.1, read as the reverse complement.
CCAGCAGGCGTTGTGAACATGCTGCTAAATTGCTTATCCATGGAGCCACACCTCTCAGATATCCTCCCATTCATCTCCACACGACCAGCGAGCACTGCTGCAGCTGCGTCTGCCGCTTTCCTCCACTGTTCTGTCTGGACTCTCATCATCTTCATCTCTGCTTCCATCGCCTCCGTGGCCACTACCGAAACTTCAAGCTGCTCCTTTAGCTGGGCTGCACTTGCTTTACTCGCTTCCAGCTCTTCTTCGAGTTGGGTCACTGTCAAGGACATTTCTTCTCCCTTGGCTTTGGCAGATGATATGCTGGAAGTTGCTTCAGTCAGTTGGTTCTTCAAGCTCTCATTCTCTCTACCAAACTCATCTAGTTCCTTCACTTTCTCTTCTAAACTAGCTTTCAGAGTATGCACTTCGTCATCCTTCAAAGCCAAGTTTTCTGAACACGGCATCTTCAACTCCAAATTCAACTCAGGTGATATAGCAATCAAGTTGCTTTCCTTTTCTACCTGATCGACCACCTGGCCTTGTTCGAAATCGGGCTCAATTGCCTTTTTGTCCATTGGAACTTCAAAAACATCTGTTTCCCTCTGGCAATTATCATGAATTTCATCAACTTCTTTGCCATCAGCTCCTTTGTCGTGTTGAATTTCCTGATGCTCTGGAACGGATGACGGTTTTGTTTTCTCTTCCAATTCTGGTAGAGCTTCTTTCTTTGCAGCTTCAACAGATGCCAGTTGCAGCTTTAGAATCTTGAGCTCTGCTTGTGCTTGACCAAGTTGAGACTCCAGATCCGCAATACGGGAACCAAGCTTCTTCCGATTTAGTGCATCAGGCTGGGGACCTCTTAGGGAACGACGGTCTCTTAACTTGGGACTCCGGTCTCCTAACTTGGGACTCCGGTCAATCGTTTGTCGCTGGTGCAATGGCTCCAAATCAGAGCTAGATGTCTTAAGAGGAGGGGGGCCCCAAGAAGACCGCCTCTGAGGCACTTCTGACCCTCTAGTCACCATAAAAATAAACAAGCAAACGACTGTGAGACACCATTTATGCTAAATACCACAGTAAACAGCACATTGAATAGCATGCATGTTTACAAGGGATAGAAAACAGCTTGAATGCTCTCAAGCGTCCGTAAACTTCCAGGAAGTGAATTTTACCAAACCTGATACAACTTAGTGTACTAAGCACTTCATATATGTTTTATTTCATGCTCCAATAATGAAAAACTCTTTGCTTGCTTAAGTGAAAACCAGCAACACTAAGGCATTGTCTAACTTCTGTGACACTAGAATATGAACACAAGGGCCTTAATAAAAATTGTGTATATTGTCCAACGGCCAACAAGACAATGTAGCATCTCAACCAATTCAAAGAGAACGAGGAAAAACTAGGGAGAACATAATGCAAAGAAAAATTCTGATGCCGGGTGGTCAACATGATTAAATGTTCCAACATATTGCTGATAGACTAGATTTTCTCTAACCTTGATCGTGGCATTCTTCCAGCTTAAGGAATCTTGATGGGACGGCAGGGATGGCTCTTACAAATTTCTATACTACAAAATTTTGAAAAAAAGAAAAATTAAAAAAAGGTCAGGAACAAGCCGTCAATATAACTCTCAACCACAAATGAATACCATAAAATGCATCATGCAACCAAATGCAGTGTCTTCTGACTCATGTTGCTGCAATTCCAAGAAAGGAACTCAATTCTTTGTATTTACATGAAAAAACTGAAATTATTTAATCTCCTTTATGGTTAATCACAAAAGCAGAACACAAGTTCAAGAAGTTTTTCTGCCAAGGTATGATCTTCTGTTTAATCCCAAGAACAGCAAAAGCATATACTTAGACCATAACCCAGTAGCAATGCCATTTGAGAATCCAACTCTTCCAGGAGTTATGATCCTCCAAAACTTCTGACCTTGAAAGCGTCTTAAAATAAGAACTTGTAAACTGCACACAACGGTACAGCTATGGTATGTATGGTCACTCAGCACTCAAGACAAAGCACAAAATGACACAATATCCGCAAATTTAAAGAGGATGGATGTAATATTTCCAACCAAGCAATGCGGTGCATGCAAATGGAATATGCAATAAAAACCTGCCCGATCAACAGCTCTTAAAGTCTAAAATTTATGATGGTAAAATGCATGCGCCTGTACCTTATGTAAAAGCAGCAGAATCAAAGCAGTTAGAACACTTTCCTTCTAGAAACTACACATTTTGATTCACAAAGATACACACCAAATTGAGAGTAACAGGAACTTCCAGCCACCCGCTAATCTATAAAGTCCAACAATGGTTTCTGGCTACCCAACATGTCCAAAGATCTCTATGTTCATATGCTTTACTTCTACTTGGACACTGTAAAAGAAAACCCACCAAATCCAAATAATTCAACTTTTGCAGGGCAGTGGTGTCTTTCCACTCCACTATTACATTAAAACAAGCAAGTAAAACTGGTGGATGAGAGTGAAAACAGCAATGGGAATGTCTCAGAAGCTCCTCTCACCTTGAGTACTACATATCTTTGAACAATGAAGTCGATTTCTCTTAAAACTAACCAAATTAATGATACCCATTATTCCAATTTACACAACAAATTCAACGAGAACTTAAAAAGAAAAGAAAGTACATTGTTTAGCCTGGAAAATTCTGGTACAGAGAATGAACTAAAATCCAGGAAAACTGAAAGACAGAATCTTTAAACTTCACAAGTTTTCTTCACTCCTTCTCTCACCATCTATACCGAACAGCTGCACAGAACTTAAGCAAGAGTAGCAACAGACAATGCACAGCACATGCATACACACAAATACCTTGGAGTTCAGCTTTCTCTTCTTTTCACTTCACCATGCTCAGTCCAAAATGCCAACTGGGGTGCACGCTTATTTGTGAATTGACTCTTCTTTTTAAACCCAAAAAAAGAAAAAAAATCCAACCCCACAAGACCTGTTAACAAATGGTGAGAGAGAGTGGGGTTTGAATTTTGAATTCAAGCTACCAACAGTGTTAGTGCGTGCGTGCCCATTTTTGCAGCCTTGCGGCAGCCAGTACATTGAATAAGACACAACGGTGATTTTTAGGAAAAGACCATAACAATAATAATCAATGCTTTAGACAATCTTGGAAATCCAACTCCGCAGCTATTGTCCTTTTCCCCCCCCCCACCCCCACTTTTTTTTTTTTTTTTATAAATATTTTTAAATTTTTTATTTGTCTGTTCTTGAATTTCAAAATCTTTGTTCTTAGTGTTTTGAAGTGTCATTTTAACTTCCATCTGGGGGTGAAAACGGCTCAAGGACAACATAAATTATAATTTAGCTTTCTGTTGCTCGTGTACTTGTTGTCGGGTTAAGTGTAATAAAAACAACACCTAATCATGATTTTTAAAGTGGAAATCAGATCTTCATTTGAAAAAGGTTCCAGTTTAGTGAATTATTAGCTCAAGTTGGATTAGTGGCTCAATTTTTATTTTTTAAAAAAAATTATTATTTTTATATTATATAAAAATAAGCTCAATGTATTAAATTTACATTGTATTCATAAATAATAAAAACAAATTATAAAATACACATAATCTACTTTAAAGACATAAAAGTTATTTACAAATAAATTTATTTTACATTGGATTTCTAATTTTTTTATTAATGGTAAATGAGTTCAAAATTGTCTATTTAAAGATAAAATTATTATAAAAAAATTCTATTAACAAGTTATGAATTTTAATTTTTTTTTTTTAAAAAGAAACATTAAGTTATAAAATAAAATTTATATATATATATTAATTGAATTAGTAAGATAATACAATATGTATTATTGTTTTCACTTTTCTTTTTTAGTTAAATTTGTTCTATCTTTTTGTCTTCTCTTTTTTTTTTTTTTCAATAATTCTTATCAACGTGTCTTTTTTCTTTTTTCTCTTATTTTTGAAATTCAAAATTGAGCTTTTTTAGCTGTCGTGTAAGTTTTATGATTGAAATAATAATTTATATTTACAATAATTTATATTTAAGTTTGTATTTAAATTAATAATATTAATTTTATTTAACAATTTAAAATAAAAAAATAAGAAATTTTTTATTATATATAATATGATTTTGATCTATCATTTATTCATAAATAAAAATAACATTATTCTAATATTTATATTATCTCATGTATATATGTGCAAACTATATGTACCATGCATTTTAAGTATCAAAAAAAAAAAATTCTAATATATATATATATATATATAAATAACTACTTTTATCAAAAACAAAATAGGTTTTTGGAAAAGTGGATTATATGTCTTACGATTAAAAGAAAAAGAAAAAAAAAAAAAAAAAAAAATGCGTCTTTGAATATATGCAATCGTACGGTACAATTTTTATAAAATCGAACATATAAGAAGATACCTATTATATTATTTTTGTTTGAGAGATGATCCTTGTCCATGTTGGGCACAGGTTGGCCCCGTTGACTTTACCATTAAAATTATACTTTGTTCTATTCTTTTTATTGTCGATTTTCAGTTGGATTATAAATATCTCTATCTTTTCTTTTCTTTTTTTTTTTTTTAGGAATCAAATTTTAAATTAAGAATTCACACGCAAGTATTTTTTTTCATTTGTAGCGAGATGATTGGGCTATTACGATTACTTTGTTGCTGGACCATGAGCTATGGGCCTCTAACCTCTCTTATGGGCCCACTAATGTGTCTAGACAGTCCGGGCCTATAAGGGATCCGTGGGGGACGCCACCACAGCCTGCTTTGGGCAGGATTGTGGTTTGGACTCGTTGCTTATTCTGGATTCTCTGGGGGTCCTGCGAAGGTTCTGAGGTCCACTGGAGAGACTTTCGTGTTATTGGACCTATTGGGCTCAAAAGGCCCACTCATATGGATGGCATTTGTATCCTATGACTTCTGCGCTGTAATAAAATGGGCTGCAAGGCCGTCGACATCGAACAGGTAAGTCTCTTCAAAATAAAATAATTTTGCTAGAAGCTTTTGTCCCGAGACTTTCTCGTAAAAGTTAATATTTATTAATTTTGACAAATAAAAATGTTTGTTCAATATTTTCATTCTCTCATTTGTTATAACATGAATTAGTTAAAAAAAAACTTTTTTTTTATTAATGATTTTTGAATGAGGTGACTGAAATAATAAATTTATAACGAGTAAAAATTTTAAAATTTATGTTTATTTTATGATTTATTTGATATTTTTTATATAATTAATTTTTTTATTTATAATAAAATATTATTTATTATAATTTTTTAATAATATTTTTTTATTATAAAAAAATATATGATAAAAAAATTAATAATTATTTTTGTAAATTTAAATTGTGAGTTATATTTAATATTTTAATTTAATTTTTTTATAAAAAAAAATATTTAAATTTTAATTAAATATAAAAAAATAAAATAATAATAAAATTTTTTATATTAAATAATTTTTAAAAAATTATGAAAAATTATTTAAAATAATAATTTAATTAGTGATTTAAATTTTTTATATGAATTTAAATTTAAATATTTTAATTATAATTTATGTTAATAAAATAAAAATTTATTATTATTAAGTTTTAAATTAATTAAAATTAAATTATATACATAAAAATATTAACATAAAAAATAAATAAATAATTTTTAATTTTAATTTATATAATGATTAATATGTTTATAAAACATTTTTTTTGAAATCAGAAAAAAAAAAAAATAATTATGGATAAGGATAATTATAAGTTCACATTTACCTACTTTTTATTCTTTTAAACAAAATTCAAAAGCTCCCCACCGTCAGCTAACCACGACGACATTTATCCTCGAGGGTCTGCATCCTACCCGGACACGTGGGACGAACACACACTGGGTCCCATCTTTAAAACATTACTTTTTCAGATCACCATCATACCATACAATCTACTTCGACATATCGAACGGCTCAAATTCAACCACCGATCTTCTTTACTTACAATTAACTGGGTCCCATCTGACGAGTTGTGTTTTCGCTTCAGTGTCCTGTCCAGTGTACTGCAAAGAACTAAAGAAGAAAGAAAAACAAGTCCTCGGACAACAGTGTGGAAGCAAAAGTCCGAAGTGAAGTTTTGAAGAAGGGAAGCAGTAGTACGAGAAGGGGGTTGGGGGTGGGGTTTCAAAGTGTTGTTGGGTCAAAAGATATGCTTTTTTTTTTTTTTTAAATCCTTTAGGAGGGCATTGAGGTAATGTGTTTATCCGATGACAAGTTCCTTTTTTTCCGTTTAGTTGTGTTCTGCTTTCATCATTTTTGTACTGTTATTGGGAATGAATGAACTCATGCTTTTTTTTTTTTTTTGGAATTTTTATTTGGGTTTTTGCTCTTAAACTTCAACCATTGCACAGAAATATATATGTCTATGTATATGTATATATATCTATATATTTTCTTTTCTTTGATGCTGATTTGATAATGTGGTTCTTGATCTTAAAACAGTGACTGTACTGGGAGAATGCTTGGTCTTGTGGGTATTTACTGAACTATTTTTAGCAAAGTTTCTTAAATGAAAAATGGGGTCTGCAAAAAATTCCTTGCTTTCTTATGGGTAAAATCGATACTTTTGTAATTGGGCTAAAACGTTTAGTCACAGTAGTTTTTCTCATTCCCACAGATATATTCCCTTCCCTTATTTCTTTTCCAATGGATTCCTTAAAGAGTCAAGAAGGAATGTATGTCATACACAGATGTTTCAATTTTGAATCCTTGTTAAAGCATTTTGTTTTCGACTTTGTTCTATATTTTTTTTTATGTTGGAGGTATCACGGAAATTGTCTCTTTACGAAAAGTTTGGGTACATCTACGCCTTTTTGGGGGAAGAGGATGGTTTCTATTTTCTTGCACAGTGTGGGTGTAGTTATCATATTTGAGGCATTTGGAGCTTCAAATTGACATTTTGCTCTTAAGATTCCTGCCTAAGGGACTTCTTGGGTTCTGCAGCTTCTTGCTAGCTCACTTTTGAGGATACAGAATGCTCAGGAACTGTTCAGTTTGACGAATGTGCTGTTCAATGAAGGTCTGTAACATGTTTACTGTATGTTGAAATGCAATTTGTGGCCTTCAGATGATCAAAGATGCAGAGGAAAGACGAATGATATATGATTGCTGAAATCAGTCTCAGTTGGCATCTGGTTGCGAAATCTCTCAGCACAGTTATTTTGAAAATAAGGCATGAGGCAGTAGATAACGTGTTGATCTACCGTTAATAGGGGGATCTAAAACCAGTTTTACAGTCCAAGTTTTGGTACATTGCAGAGGAGCCACTAAGTCCGGTTAATCTCCACATATTCCAAAGGTTTTCTGGCAAAGGGTATGTTAATGTTCAAGCCTTGTGCACACTTCCAAGCAATATGTGTTTAGGGTATTACTAAATAACTTTATCTTCATTTAAATTTGCATTCTTGGAGTTGTTTAGCATTTTTGGGCTTGTTGTACAAGTTTCGTTAAAACTCTGCTGATGACATCTTTTATCAGAAGATATTGCCAGAATATTTTCTAATCTGAGGCAAACTCCTTCTCTGAGAAGTGTGAAATTTGAAGAAATAGTCTCTTCAAACACGTCTACACTGTCTATGTATATGTCCAAGGAAGAAAAATGGAATGCCCGTTTCTAAATCTAGTTTCTAAGGCAGGTTGTGAGAATCATGGCTTTATGAGTTTGGCTTGTTGAATGGCTGGATGATTTTCTCTTTGCTATGGCTATTAATGTCAAAGTGGGGGCTGTATCTAGCTTCGGGAGACTTTTTTCTGGTTAGTGATTTAGGGGGCAGTTGGACATGAATATACTGACAGGGACATGCTTGAACCAAGGGAAGCTGATATACCTGTCCTGTTTCTTGTGTTGGTTGTGCTTCCTCTAGCTGCTTACATTTTACTTGGGAAATGGAGTGATGCTGCAGAAAAAAGAGAGAGGGTAAGTTTACTTGCTCAACTGGCCTCTGAAGAAACTCAAAGAGCAGAAGCAATGAAGGCTTCTTGTGCTATTACTCATGTCCCCACTCCAAGGAATGGAATTCATGTCTGTGCTCGATGCTTTTGTCCCGCCACAACCCGCTGTGCCAGATGCAAGTCTGTTAGATACTGGTAATTTCTTTTAACCATATGGCATGCATATTCTTCACTCTTCTTCTTCTTCTTCATGATTGGTAAATTTTTTTTAACCATGTGATGTAAATATTCTTTTTGACACGCGTATTACTTGCCTTTTAAGAAATTTGTTTGACTGTGTGAATGTTCACAAGGTTAAGACATTTATTGGTAGAGAATCTTTCAGCTGCAGATTGGGAAACTGAAAATGTGATTTTTGAAGCTCATATTGAAAATATGGATAGAACAAGCTTGTTCTGAATCTGTGACGAGTATTGATTGCCCAGATATAAGATAATTTTAAGTAATCTTTTTTAACATTCATTGTACCCCATGAATTGGCATCCTTTGTTTCCTTTTCTTGTTTTTCAAGCTCTTTCCAAAAAGTAGTGTGCTTATTGATGAGCTTAGCATTGATTATGAAGATAAAGACAAACTAGGACATGTGGTGCACATTTCTAGTTTATAGCTGCAAAAAGTAGAAGCTAGTAAACTTATCAAGTTGAAAAGTAACTAATTTTCTTTTGATGACAATCGTGCAGTTCTGGGAAGTGCCAGATAATTCATTGGAGGCAAGTTCATCAGCATGAGTGCCAGCAGTTAGAAACTACCTCTTCTGGGTCATCTCTGAAGGCTTCCTCAACTGAGGACTGCAGACTTGAGGGGTTCTCAGTTAGTGACAGCGTGAACTCATTTCATGTTAGATCTAACAACAAACAGGGCATGGTGGATAGTGCACAATTGGATGATGTAGTAGATCCTTTAATGAGCACCAGTGCCACTGCTGCCAATAGTTTCTTTGCAGTCGATACCTCTCAAGGGGCTATGCTACATAGAAGTAGCATAGATAGGCGGGTTTCCTGTAAGTCCAACAGTGAAATGCTAATAAGAGCAGAGGGGGCTGGGTTTGTTCCTTTAAAAGAAACTTCTGAAATTAGGTCTATCAATACAACAAAGCTTGCTAAACAGGATAATAGTGTGTGTTGTGGTACATATGATAAAGCAAAGGTTTGTTTCCAGCTAGCATGCTTCTTTTTGATTATTTGTGGCGTGGTCTGTACTATTTATTTGACTGGCTTTGCAGTCATGTTGTAAGCTCTCTTCTTGGCATCTTATCCATTGATGTCAGGTATTGTTCCCATACGAAGAATATATGAGGATCTTCAACTGTGGGTTTGTAAGCTTATCCCCTAAGGGGCTTCTAAATTGTGGAAACAGGTATGTCAGTGTCTTCTTTATCTATTGTTTTAGTTGCTCACATTCATCAGGAATAGGTTGCAGACTGGCAGATATTGTGTTTCTTTGGTGGCATATATATAATAAGCAAGAAACGGTGTTCCTTTGACTCTCTTATATGCTGACAAAACAGAAAGATATACTGCTACCTTGTGGTATTTATTGTTCGTAAACTTGAAAGGGGAACTAGCCCCTAAATTTAATTATAGTATTGGCTGTGATAAGTCTCTTATACCTTTTGTTCAAATTTTATTTTACTTGTTAAGTAACAGGGCTGCTGTGCATTTACAAAGGATGAGCGATTAATATTCTGATAATCCTTTGTCTGGAAATTAAGGATTTCAAATCATTGTGTTGATCTTCATTTGGAGTAGTCCATGATTTCTATTTCTGCATGTGCAAAAGCTTTTACAAGCTTATTTACATTCTCCTGCAGCTTTTATTGATACAGATTTTGCTTTGCAGTTGCTATGCAAATGCTGTGCTTCAATGTTTGACCTGCACAAAGCCTCTGGTCATCTTCTTGCTTCGTAGATCACATTCCAGATCCTGTAATTGAATCATCCCATTTTTGCCTTTGTTGTGGATCTCCAAGCATTGTAATTTGTTTGATGCATGTCTAATTATTATCAATTATTATCAATTTTATGCTTTTCAGGTTTTGGGAAGGATTGGTGTCTCATGTGTGAACTTGAGCAGCTTGTAACAATGCTAACGGAAACTGGGGGCCCTCTATCGCCAAGTAGGATACTTCTGCATATGCAAAATAGTAGTTGCCAAATTGGTGATGGAAATCAGGAAGATGCACATGAATTCTTAAGGTCTGTGAAGCATTTACTAGCTGATGATTTTTTTTCTTTTACTAATTATCTTTCTGCCTAAGCACTTGTCTAGTGCTGCTCCTCTTTGGTTTGTTTCCTCCTTTTATGAACTGTTTTTTCCCAGACTTCTGGTTGCATCAATGCAATCTATATGCTTGGAGGGACTAGGTGGCGAGGAAAAGGTTGATCCTAGACTGCAAGAAACAACTTTTATACAGCATACATTTGGTGGGCGTCTTAGATCAAAAGTATTTCTCCTATCCCTTTCCAGAACCCCAACATTAGTTTCATAGTAAACCACTTTTTTTTTTTTTTTTTTATAATTTCCTTGCATTTTATTTCATGCCCATTTACTGCCACATTAGTAATGATTAATAACTCTCTCTCTCTCTCTCTCTCCCACTCTGTGGAACCTAGGTGAAATGTTTGAGATGTCATCGTGAGTCAGAAAGATATGAAAAAATTATGGATCTTACTCTGGAGATATTTGGTTGGGTTGAGTCACTAGAAGATGCATTAACTCAGTTTACAAGCTCTGAAGAATTAGATGGAGAAAACATGTATAGATGTGGAAGGTTTGACAAATTCTCCTTGTATTCTTTTTATGTTGGATCATAGATTTCAGTTTAAAGATTGAAATGTGAGCAACTTTTTCCTGCAATTGTTTCAAAAAGGTGTGCTGCATATGTTCGAGCTCGGAAGCAGTTAAGCATAGATGAGGCGCCAAACATTCTGACAATTGTCTTGAAGAGGTTTAAGGTATCTTGCACTTACTGATATTGCTTCATTTCTGTACCATTTTGAGATTCTTCAGGAATTCACTGACTTGCAACACTGTATGCATTGTTGCTGTTTAAGTATTGATGCTTGTTACTTCTGTTTAGTTCCTATGGATAGGCTTTGGGTGTTTGGTTTTGGGCTTCTGCATGCTTTATCTGTAACTTTACGACTACTCATTCTTATTCTGGTGAATCTGTATACACCCCTTTAATGTAGCAATTTGCTATTCTCTGAATATGCTAAAGAATGAACAATGAACTAAGGTTCAGTTTTTCTTGCATGAATCTTGAGTTCACTTCCACTTCTAGTGATCTTGAGTTTAGAACACTTTTGGTTGCCTAATTCTACTCTCTGAATTTGGTTGTAACTTTTCATTGTTTGACTTTATTATTCTTCATTTTTGTTTTGTTTCATCAGGAGGGAAAATATGGAAAAATAAATAAATGTATCAGTTTTCCTGAAATGCTGGATATGACTCCATTTATGACTGAAATGGGTGATGATACTCCTCTTTACATGCTATATGCTGTCGTGGTACATTTGGATACATTGAATGCATCTTTTACTGGACATTATATTGCGTATGTGAAAGATCTGCAGGGGAGTTGGTTCCGCATAGATGACACTGAGGTAAGTCTATCTTTTTCTTTCATTACATTTTGTGTAGGTTCATTTTCGATGTAATTGTTGGACCTGTGATTTTTGTGCTTAGCATTTTGGAAAAATTAAAAAAGTGGGCTTGGAAGACCATTTTTTAACGTAGCCTAGCTTTCACATTTTAGATTAAACTCATTCATCAATTATCATGTTGCTGCTTAATTCTGACCAATATTTGAGATTGCAGGATTAGCTTATATGGTAACTACTAGGTATAACTTAGTAGTCACCGAGTATCAAAACTTGTGGGTAAGGTTTGGGATTCAAATCCTAGAGCTCACTCATGGTAAACTTCTCTTCCCAGTTCAACTGAACCAAAAAAAATTAGCTCATATGGGATTTAAGGGTGTACGTTTGAAGAAAGAGGAGAGAGGAGGAATAGGAAGGGTTGGGATCTGAGACCCAAGTCCGGTAAACTCAAAATATGACTGCTTATTGATTATAAATGTCATAAAATGCATATTAAACAGTAAAAGATGTGAGATTCTCAATTACTTGTGCATCTAATGTGCTCAACATGGCAAAAGAAATTAGATCTTCCATTTTGTCTGTATGGTTGAATTATGTAGTCTGTGCTAATCAAACTGTTTCAGTCCTTGACATTTTCACCTAATCTGTATTTATACAGTTTTCTTCTTCTTCTTCTTCTTTTTTTCAATGGTGAGCTTTACAACAATTTTCCAGAGTCTTTGATTGAAAGGAACTCTGGTGGATGAGTTTCCCTGTTGCAGATGTCACATTGTCAACTGATTTACTCTATCAAGTTGGCCTGGCTGCCCTAGTGCCTTTGGCTTCAAAGCTGTTCTTAGTGCATAAAGTGCCTTTGTTTTAAAAATGTTAACTTATATTCCTCCCACCATTAGAACAAAAAAAGAGAGCAAAATAACAGTCAGTATTAGTGATGTGACTGGTCAAAGAAGTGCCCGATCTTTCTGCAATAAGCTGTCTGAGAATTCATTAGAAAACCATGATGGAATCTTTCTAGAAATGTAGTCATTAACGAGCAACCTCGCTGATCTGGAATATTTTATTGTTATGTAATAAGCAATGGTGGTTGGACATCATGATTGAATTGTTCCTCAAACTGTTTTTCATCACTGTTTTCACATATTGCTCATTACTGGAACTGTGCTTAATCTTTCTGCAATAAGCAGTCTGAGAATTAATTTAGACATTGAAGAGTGTCTAGGAGAAAGAACGATAAGCATCATGAGATTCATTTGTACTGATCCCAAAAGGAATAATTCGGCAAAATGAAGAAAAATGGAAAAAAAAAATAATATTTGTTTTATACTATATATTTTCCTGATGTATGTTTCAGAAAAAACTTCCATGGTGTCAGAAGCTTCTCCTCGTTGACTCAAAATAACAGTGAATTGGAATCTCAAGTATGCGTGGGCACAGGCCTCTGAGATGAAGCTTAACTTGAAAAAGCACATTGATTTTTCTCATCTACATTTGAGTTTCTAATAAGATCAGTTGAACTGGAACTCATCATTAACTTGGCAACTTGCTTTTTAACTTTAGCTTCCTCATATGTATGTTTTACAAGTTCAATATAAGGTTCCATTGAGAATCTGTCCTTCCTATCTTTTGTATAACTGGTAGATCTCAGATGTTCTTTTGTATCTTTCTTGCACTGCTCTTTCCTTTATCCTAGACATGGTTCATGAGCCTCTGAAATTGGAAAGATAACTTAACTCTGCTTAAATGGTAAGGAATAATGTTTATTGTTCCCCTAATATGTTTTGATTATAAAGTTTTGGATCGTGCTTCATTAACAGGTTCATCCTGTTCCAATAGACCATGTGATGTCCGAAGGAGCATACATCTTATTCTACATGAGGTAAACGTTCGGGCTGAAATCGGTCACAATTGCTTTGTCTTTGCTTGCCCTATTTTTGTTGCAGGAGTGCTCCTATTTTTTTCATGATTATATGTTTAAGTTAGCATCTGGGTTTTCTATACATTTTAGAGTGTTTCTTCATACAGGGCATGTCCTCGCCCGCCAAGAGCATTTAATCAGATTGCTATCGGGCAAAAAGTTCCAAAATATGCAAGACACATCCTGTCAAGAACTCAGAAATCATCTAGACAAAGACAAAGCGAATCCAGCTGCCATTTTGTTGGTTCAGAGCACTCACTGGACCTCAAACCACAAAATATTACAGGCCTTAGTAGTCATGCTTGTGGCATTTTGAAGAAAAATACAAACAGAGACGTTGTCCATGTGGACTTTTCTGACGCTACGTCAAGCGATAGGTCAATTTTTACCAGTTCAGATGATGCTTCTTTTACAACTGAGAGCACCAGAGATTCTTTCAGTACCATGGATAATATCGATATGTTCTCCTCAATCTTCAATAATTTAAGTGCTCCAGAACCCTCATCTTCAAGTACTATTTGCTGTAGAACTTTCCCGAGCGGCAACGCAGAGACTAGGTACTTCTCAGAGGAGAAGGGGTATGTTTTGGACTCATTCTTTTCAAACCACCCTGCAAAGAGAATATGGAGAATGGAGAAATTCAAAAAGGTCAGTGATTCGTTAGCTGAAGTCCATGATGGCAGCTATGAGTCTGTACAATATGGGAGTAGCATGTCTCGAACTTCTAGCCACTGTAAACAATAGTTGTGTAGTCCCTTGAATTATCATATGACTCAACTAGGTAGAAGCTTTGTTATTTGGTACTTCATTGGTTTGTTGGTTGGGGTATGTGGATTGTTTTAAAATACCCAAGGAAATGAATATTTTTGCTAACACTGACAATTCCTGGAAATTGTGAAGTCCCAGCATTTCATTTGGCTCCATCTGATTCTTGCTGGGAATCCTATTGGAAAAATCATGCTTTGCTTGTTTGTCTCACATTGAAGAAACTAACAGTAGATCAATGCCTGGTCAGGAATCTCCTCAGGCAATAACTTTCATGTTTAGATCTGTTATGTTATGGAGATATGTGAAGGAAAGTTTTCAGTCTTGGGACTAGTTTTCTGCATCTTTTTCATAGGAGGATCAGGGAACATTACTCAAGCTCTGTTTAAGTTAAATTAATCTGAGATTGGTTGGTTTCCTTCTTCAATGAGAAAGCTGTGTCAACTTATTTCATGGCTGTTTGTTGGTAAGCAAGTGCAGGCATTGTCTAAACAAGGAAATTACTACATGTTTCAATTTTCCTGTAATTGATGGTCATTGCCTTAAGATTCAACAAAGAATTTGGCTTGGTGGGAACCAAAGAAATGAAGTAAATTTTAATCAAAAGTCCGTGAATTATCAACCTATGCATTTCTCAGTAACATTCTCCTCCTTTATCTGTGTCAGTCAATTGGCCTCTTTCTGGTTCTACATTTTTCTATGCAATATTTGCATTCTTGTATTGTATATGCAACTTTATTCATATTGATTGAGGATGTTCGTGAACGGTCCACATATTGGCTAAATGTAGCTCAAACAACTCTCCACATGAACTTCTGCCTAGTTCCATTCTAAACTTAGCACCAGAAGTCTGGTCGGAGCATGACTGGCTGCCATTTCTCTCTTCACACAGCGCGAAGCTCATCTTCCATGTCGAAAGGCAACCATATTTCATTCACCCTGTCGTCATATTCAAATGGAGAGTTGTACTGTGCAACAATATAAGTTGAAGTGATATCAACTCCATGCCTTTTCTCAATGGCAGCATCCCAGACGGTGCCGGCAAGACTGGCTCCCAGTGCAGCAGCTTCCTCTCCAACGTTCATGTCTGTCACGAATCCACCGAACTGTCTTACTGCCATATATGTGGGCTTCCATCTTTGAACGTGGAGGCCTTTGGCTGGAGGTGGGTTTGCCTGATTCTTTTCAGGCACGTAGAAACTAACCATAAATGAGGATTCGCAGAAGGGGCCGTCGCTTGGAATGACTTCAGTGATAACTGGCGCTGTCATCTCTATTTGCTGCTTATAACTATTCTTCCCTTGGATGTATTCGAACAGCCTTTGACAATGAATTATAAAAAAAAAAAAAAAAAGTTTCAAGCTTTTATTCATCCCAAGTAAGAAAACAAGAATTGCGGCCAATTGTTACCCCAATGAAATTCTAAGAGTTCCATTACATGAACACAGGAAACTTGATATGTTCTGATCTGAATGTGATTAACTTAACGCGTTTCATGACCTTTACATGCATATAATTGTAAGTGCACAGCAACCAAGAAATGTGAGAAACAGGCATGGAGGAGGGGTGTCTTACTGCAAGAATCCAGTTCTAGTGGCTTCGACAAGGGAGATATCTAAGATGGCAGAAGTTGAAGCCCACACGGTGGAGTTATAGCGGCGAATCTCATAGCCATTGCCAACCTCAATAACATCAAAAGCTGGACATTCTATGCGCTTGCACGTTGGTGGGTATGTCCCTAAATTCTTGTTATCATCAACGGCTTGATCCCAGAGACCAAAATTGGCTGCGTTGGAGAGAAGAGAGAAGAGAAGTAGTGATAGCTTGAACTCTTTAAAACCAGCCATGGCCACGGGAAGATGTTTTATTTTAAGGATTGTGTCTATGAATGAGAACTGAAAGCTGGAGGGGTTTGCTTTTGTAAATTGTAAAGAACATAAGATAGGGAATCACTTATGATCCACATGTTCGATTGTGTTTGTGTGGCGGGCAGTCGGCCAACCATGCAAAGTGGAGGCCATAAAAATACTTCGAAACCCTTTTTTTTATTTATTTATTTATTTATTATTATTATTAGATAAGATAAAAAAATTATATTATTTATTTTTTTATTATTAATTAGTATAAAAATATATAAAATATTTCATTAAATATTTAGACTATAAATTATATATATATATATATATATATATATATATTTATATATAAAATTTATGAAATATTATAAATAAAAAAATAAAAATTAAATAATTATATTAATTATCAATCATTCAAAAAATAAATTTAATACTTTTTTGTAATTTTAACATGAAATAATTATTTTTAATTAATTATTAATATTTGTACTTTATACTAAAAATAATATCATCAGATGAATAATATTTACTCAGTTTACACTCTAAAAAATTAAAAAATAAAAAAAAATAAAATATTTTAACTTAAATTTAAAATTTATATAATTTAAAACTAGACAAAATTGAGATGAGATAAAAAAGTTAATGAATCTACCATAAATCTAATTCAATTTAGTTAAATAACTATAGAAGGCAATGAACAAAATAATAATAATAATAATAATAGTAATAATAATAATGTTAGTGGGATTGGTAAACCGAATGAAATTTTTTATAACTTAATTTTTTTTTTTTTGAAAAAAAATATATGATTTTTAATAAAACTTGTATATATATAAGTAAAATTTATTTTACCAATATTTAATTAATTTCTACATAAAGAGTGTGTCAGTGTAGTGTGTGATTTAGAGAAGGGTAAAAGAAATTCTGTCAGCAAGAACATGGAGCTTTCACTTGTGCACACTAACTGTCTGTTTTACTTTATCAACTTCAAAATAATACAAAAAACATTACAGTTGATTGATTAAAAGCTTGTCACTCATATTCATATACAATAAATGAACATAATACATATAGAAGCTGTAGGTTTAGAGTGCATTTCAAGAGTTACAATGGAGATTGAAGTTACTGCAGATTGCCCATCAAAAAGTAATCTTTTTTTTTTTCTTGAAAAAAAGAACATTATTGAACATATATGCTATGAATTTTGACATTTATATAATAAAGAATAGTCCAATTGATCCTGAATGTAGAACAAATTAAGAAAAAAAAAAAATTAGTATACACACAGAGTGTTCCATCAGAGGAGGAATCATTGACCTTGCTTCTTCCTTTTCCCTGCAAGTATTGGTTGGATATGCAAATGCCTTCTGAAGGCCTCATTAAACAGAAAACGTGGTTGGAAATCTGATATAATAGGAAGCCATGCTAAAATAGCTACAGGTGCAAACAGCAGAACCCCCATTCCATAATCATAGGACTTGGCAAGAACCTGACAGAAATCCCAAAGACCAGTGCGCTCTATCTTGGGTCTTACAGCTTGTGCAATCTGAACATACTCGTGTATTAGATAGGACACATTACAAAGCAAACATACGAGGAGAAAGGTTTGGGTTCGATGACAATTGGTTTGATGTCAGATACTTACCAGTATCAAACCCCATCCGGTGGGCAAAAATGCTAGACAGCATATGTTCAAGTCCTTCCACGATAATTGACAGACGACGGAAAGAGTTGCTATGATAGACAGCACTGCGATAAAGAGGAAAGCTTTAAATAGTCTGTACACCAATTGGTATTTAGCACTGAAATGTTTCCCTCCCAAGTTGACAGCCTGCATATCAAATGAAGATAATGTCACAGCTAAAGCAAAATTGTGCTCTCTGAATCCTATGCCAAGAAAACTAGCAAAAAGGATTGCTATCAGCTAAAAAGTTCAAAAGAAAAAAAATTGCCAGCAGACTACACAACTTCGTAAATGCAGACAGGATTTGCTTCAGTGCAGTTCATTCTAGGTAGCTGGAATGCCACATTTCAATCTCTGTTTAGCTTTCAACAAGGCCTTAACTATGTAGCAAGCCTTGCAGCACTGAATATTAGCTACTTATTACAGCAAAGTAACTATGTGATGCAACAATAGAGCAAGCCAAAGTCTCAAAAAGACATTCTGGTGTAGACTCTTTATTTGAAATTTTCCTTTCATGAAAGTGAATTATACTTACACCGTGTGCAATGTTTTTAACTTAAACTGAATATTAGGCCTTAACTCAAGTTTTCTTGTTCTATAACTTACAGTGTGTAAAATTTTTACGTATTGCAAGAGAGCATGCAGAAATGGCTTAGGTATCAGCAGAATTAGTCGTGTCCCTCATTTGGGAACCATGTCCTCTAGGTTAATGATAGATTTAAACTATGTAGTAGATTAATTAAAGGCAGCAGCATCTAAGACATTGATTTTTGAAACAAAGCCATCAATCTAGCAACAATGAGAGAGACAATGAGAAGTAGAAGAAATACTAACCTTGACAAGTAGAAAAATTGCAAGAATCACAACCCAAGAAAGCACATAAACTAGAACATTTTTGCTGCTGTGTGTAATATCAAGGTGATAGACCATACCGTACTGGTACATGAAAAAACGAAGAGAAAGAAGTATTTCAAAAAATCTAGCACCAAGCCCTGAATGGCAGAGATGAGCTTGCTCGTCATTCCACCAAGACTGCCAACTTTTGTCCTGTTGAATGCCTATACCCCCTTGCTGTCTGATCCACTTATTCCAATCTTTCCAATCATCTACTATGTTCTCCCAGCTGAATCCAGAGGGGTTAAACAGAAATGGTGCAAACAACCAAGTGATCGACAAGAACCAGATGGAATATGTACTTAAAACATAGGCCATGGTGCTCCGGTAGGACCGCCTGAACAGATCATAAACAACCAATAGGAGCAATAGTTCAAATCCTTTAACAAAGTGGCTCCGTGAATATAATCTGTAATTCTCAGTGAAGCTGGCGTGAAACACCACAACCTTACGCCCAGTTGGCCTGTACTTAGCACCTCCATGCAAAATTGTCCGGCCATAGTAATGAACTTTTGTTCCAAGCGAGAAGGTGAAGAAAACAGCTAGCTGTAATTGCATGAGGACAAAATCTTTAAGGGCTGGGAGAAGTCCCTTCTCAAGTCCAATCTCCATCACCATTGGTAGGCCAGTTAGAAGCCCAAGCTGGATAAATGATTGGGAGGCAAGAGCTGTTTCCAGTGATTCTATGTTATGCATCCTTGCCTCAAGAACAAATGCTTTTTGCAGCCCACTTAGGACAAGATATAGCTGCCCATAGAGGAACACATAAATCCCAAGTACTGAAACCTGTGGAGTTTTACACAAGAATTTCAGATCAATCACTAGCAGATGAAGGAAATAGATAAACACTTGTAGAATTCTTTTAGTGGTTATCCTGCCATGGTGTAAGGTATCCAAGGTAACTGAGGAGAAGTCAAAATTCCCATTCTCGCATAAAATTGAAACAAGAAAAGGAAAAGAATTTTTTATATTTCCACACTCTGGCCTGTTTGACAATGGATAAAATAAACTATTTTTGGACAATTTTCTGCATGAACATACTTAGAGGAATGCTAAGTTGGTTATGATCTAATAGAACTCATAATCAGAAAAAAATACTATAATTGCAGAACAAAAAAAATTACCAGGTTACTGAAATAAAACCCAACGGTTGTAAAATAACAAGAGAGCATCCGAAAAAAATCAAACCAGCGTCCAAGTCGATATATGTCACGGCTTAAAGTTTGCTCACTGTTTCCATTGGCTATTTTGGCCTCAAACTTCGAGATCTGATTCAGGCCTACATCACGGCCTTTCCCAACTTGCAGGTACTCATGGTAAGTGACACATCCCTGACGCAGGGTAGAATTAAATCCTGCATGGGGTTAGATTTATGTTGCTGTCAGCACACTACTCTTTTGTGCAAAATACAGCTTGTGAATTTATATAAGTGTAATATCAAATATGAAATAACCCTCAAATGCAGCTTGAGAACTTATGTCAGCACATTCTCTTTATGCAAATATTCATCCATACCAGCGAATAAGTCCTCGCTCAAATTTGTTGTTTTTGATGCTTTGCTTATCCCACCTCTTGTAATATGAAATAACCTATCAAATACATCTGAATGTCCATAGTGGAACCTCACCCTGTTCATAAGATGAAATTCAAAAGCCTATGATTACATGAACCAAAAAAGAAAACACTTTTTTTTTTTTTTTTAACAGAACATGGGAAAGCTAATTTAAGAAAGAATCTGGACAAGACAGCTGACACAAAAAAAAAAAAAAATGATATGCCTACAAGCTTTCTTACTGTTCTCCTTATGTTCAAAAGTGCGCCAAATGTTTAAGAACAAACAGAGTTAATGCAATCTACCATGTCAAAGGCAGAAATGAGGAATGATTACCACTAGTACGTTGTTGTAGACACCCCATTTTTATCAAATTATTTGACTAACTAGAGATTGATCTCTATGGACTTCAATTGGTGATTGGATTGAGTTTAAAACATTTGATTTTGAGCTTAAACACTCGGAATTTGAAAGTAAACAACTCACATGATATTTTTGAGCTGTCCAAGTTGACCTCTGGATACTTAAACCAATTTTCTTAAACCATCAGTTTCTTTGTTTCCATAAAGTAAAGTGACAACTCTATTTTTAAGTTGTGCTATTTTTGTCAGTTGCGGCACCACCTCAATTTTTGGGTTCCACAGTTGTTAGCACAAGAGCAAAGAAGGGGTTATCCTCTCCCTAAAGAGCCTTTTAACACTATCCCTGTCTCCCTGCTCAGACAGATGCCTGTAGAAACATTTGGTGCTTGAAGAACGAATTTACAAGAATAGATTTCTTACCTAAGGAGATTGGCAAGAAGCCTTTGACCAATGGTGACAAAGCTCGTCTCCTGATATGACATGAACCATGCTAGAGAAGAAACACTAAAATTTGGGAGATGATGTAAGTTTCTCAATTTAAAAATAGCAGAAATTCATAAGAGACATTAAAATTCAAGAAACAATCATTAAAAGCTGCAATTCTTCACACTTGCATGATGCAAAATTTGCTTCTTAAACAAGAAACAAGATTGTGCACCCTTAAAAGTTACTTGGCATCCTGAGAATAGATATTTTGATTACGTATATGTTGGGAAGCAATTATTTTCTCCTCCTGACCAGTTGGACAGAAAAGGGTTAGATAAACGTTCTACTCCCTTACTCCTGTCCTGATGAAGACAGAAAATATTCTAGGACCACCAACATTCAGAAATTTTACAAGAGGAACCAGCCGGAACAGGTGGACACGGAATGTAGTATTTGCCAAAGAGCCATTCAATTCAAAAGCTTTGCAGACTGCACTGGTGATCATTGTAGATTCTATTCTATGACAAACTAGCACAGAGCAAAATTGAATGCAAATTAATCAGTAGGTCGTTTGACTTGATACATGGATGGGGCCAAACCACCATGCTAGGTTCCAGCAGCAGGTGGCTATTTTAAACTTCAAAAGTAGGGGAGCCAAACAGATGAGGAAGAATCAACCAAACCATGGTAATATGGAACTTCATATTAGGGAAAAAGGAGAAATTATGAAGGAATAGAGTCTGGATGTTATAAGCCAAGCAGGGCTTTCTTGCATTTTCTCAGCACTGGAATTAACGGTCTATCTATGATATATATTGAAATAATAAGGCTCTAAATAGCCCAGTTGTATCTGGAATATAGGCCTAATTGGCTTTAGTTAAGTTCAGCTGAGCTCAAATATTTAAGGCACAACAACAGGGACATTTAATCTTTTAGGAATAGATTATCCCACCTTCCAGTGAATATATTTTCCCTCAAGCCAAGTATTGTTGGAGGCCGTCTTCCTTGCTGTCTAAGAAATTCTTGTAAAAGGTTTCGCATTTTGAAAGCTTCTTCCAAATAATTATCCTGTAAAACCAAACATAATCACAATCTAACGTATATATACATGTCAAAACATGTATTTTAAACATGCCCACACATGCATTTTTACTGAAGGAAGACCTTACTTGGTTCATATCAATAGTTTGAAGAGCTTCGCCACGTGTGAAAATTATGGCATGATTTTGATTCTCAGGTTTCCCTTCTCCAAGATTTGGTGGGCCAGGAAGCTTTATGCGGTATATTTCCTACAAAAGAAGAGAAAATATTCAATCACACTTGCTATTGCTTATGATACTGTTTATGCACATATATATGTATATTTAAGTTCATATTGTCTCCCTGGGAGGAGAAAGCGGGGCTGTGTCAGTGATTATATATGAGAAACCTTTAATCTTATTAAGTTGTCATATTAGGTAGAAATACTAGGTAGGAGGATCATCTTTATAAGACATCTTACTTTCTAATTTTCAATAGAATATTGTGGTTTTCTCCAATGACTATTTCCATTTTGGCACGGTTTGCAATTTATATAGACCATCATGAAGACCTATCCTCTTAAGTTGCAACATTCTAGATTGATAACTTACATGATTATGAGAGTTCAATTTAGTATCAGAAAGTCCAAATTTCATACATCTATTGGCTCTATAATTTGGAGGAGGAACCCAATGTGAAATTAATCATGCTGATTAGTGTCAAATGCTCTAATAAGCTGAGGTAGATACAAGGCTTTCATTAAAAAATCTTATTGTCACCTGCACTAATGCTGAAATATGAGCATGTGAAAGAACTCTTTCATCATTAAATAGTTCTTTTTTCTTATAGATCTAAGTGCATTTCTGTGGCTTTCTGTTCTCATCATCAAGTCCTGCAATCAATTGTTTCCTCGTCCCCTCGAGAGCATGCATCTGTAATGCTCCCTAGAAGAACTACAGGCTACTTATGAAAGAATGAATGCTCTGGAAGTTACCAAATATACTTGAATACTGATAATTTTTTAAGCCAACATTCCCAAATTTGATGTTAATCTGCTACATCACAACCCAAATTATATCATACCTGATCTAAACCATTGACACATTTGACCAATATTGAAGAATAAACCTTGTGAGGAATGTCAATCTCTTCTTTCTCCTCAACATATGCAACACGGAGAGATGGGTACCTTCAGGCAATAGTCAAGTTACTACAAGTAGAATAACTAGTTTGAGTACTGCAATAGTTTTTTTTTTTCCCTTTATGTGAAGAACTACCTTGTCATCAAGTCAAGCATGTCCTTTGCATGGGGATCTCCAGCAATCTTTTGTGAATAAAATGCTTGCCAAGAAACAATGTAAGTAAATTTCATGTCAGCTATTGCATCTAACTGAGCAAACAATTGACGATTGTTTTTTTCGGCAGCACCATAGCCCTCAAGAATATCTGAATGAAGACAATCAGCCAGAGCATCAGGATATAATGTAACAAATAGGCTGATGAGAACAGTTAAAAAAAAAAAAATTGCATGTAGCAACCTTCATCTTCAGCCATATCCAAAAATGATTGAACTCGCAAGGCCTCTCTATAGTACATCATTCCCCTAACTATCAGAACCAAAGAAACAAACAAGGAAGTTATATGAAGGATGATGATGTTATACTCTAGATAGGATCAGAAGCCAACTACATAAGAATTAAATTACTTCAAGCCACCTGTTCTGCTCAATGTTTGACCTCGGAAAGAGGCCCAATCTCTCAGCTGTTTCTCCCTGCTTTCATCTTCTGATCCATCTAAATGCTCACATCCCATCCGCTCCAAAAAGTTTTTCCACTCATCTAGGAGAAACAAGGGAGCTTGCTCACAATGCAATTGTCTTCGAACAGAGGAAAGACACACAAAATTTCCACTTGCTCACCAGGATATATTTCCTTCATATAAAATAATATAGAGACCTCATCTTTGGTTGAATGGAGTTCTTTCATTGAGTACTTGATATCTTCCATGTAGTGTGGAGTTAGAACACTGTAAAACAGATAAAGCACATGTTCATAGACTGCAGTCACTTTCCTCTCAGAAACAAATTAAAATTTCTACAGTCTGCTGAAATTAAATAGCCAATTTTGATGTGGGTCAACAATCTCAGCAATGTTAGCAGAAAGTGATACTTCTGTAATTTCAAAATCTGCTGGAAAGAAGCAGTAACTAGAATCATATTTTAGGAGCTTCAAGTGTCCAATTTTAATCTTTAATTAGTAGACCTTATCAGGTTTTCTTACTAGTGTAGTTTTTCTTTTTCCTAATCAGTTGGGTCCATATTCCACAAGAATTAGTAGTGTCATGAGTTTTTATATGTAAATGATTACTATTATTTGAGAGAAAGATAATGAATGAGCTTTCTGCTGATGGGTAATTTCATCCTGGAGATGGTGATGCTTTCTTGACCTTGGAGTCAGCTCCTAAACCCTAAGGCTGTGATTCTAGTAATCCTACTGGAGTGAAGCTGGTAGTTCTTCTGCATGAGTAGTGTGATACTCAATTTCTTTCAGTTTCCATTCTTCTTGTCCATTTACTTATTATACACAGTCCATCCTCTAATCCCTAAATATTCAATTTCCAAAGCTCTGGTAAACCCAAGGTCCATGCTCAATTAACATGGAATCTTCCCTCCTAGTTCTTCCATATCAACTTGTCCATCGAGTAACCCATTCTTGTCAACCAAGAATTCCCAGTAGTTAGAATTACCAATTAGATAGAACCATACAACATAACAATTCTAGTCCAAAACAGGAATAAATACATGCCAAATCCAAATGAAGCTATCAGACTGTTATTTAGATAGTCTTTGCTGATAACAATATATGCAGAAGATGAGAATTTAACCTGAAAGAAAGCATATTGCGCACTTTGGGTGCATCAGGCATATCTGTAAAAAGTGAAGTAGCAAAGAATGAAATACGCCTCCTTGCCTCCAAGTTCGTAGGTATGTCCATTGCTTTATCTTTGACAGTAAGCAAGAGAAGAAAACGCTTAATCTGCCATCCAAAATTTGAAGCAGTTCAGTTCTATTGAATATTTGGAGTACGTGCTTACAATGTCCCCTTCACAATAGATAAAGGCCTTAATATTGCACAACAGATTGCTAATCAATGTGCATGTTTGTACCTTCTACCTAATATTTGCAGACATAAATTATGTCATTGGCTTATGAAGGCATTTTGAACATGCCATTATGACAGAAGATTATTACCTGTTCTTTGAGATGGGGAATATCTGGCAATGGGAAATGGATAGAATTTTTGCCAGCAGCTGATTCAAATAACTGTGGTTGAATTGTCTGGGAAAAATAAGGAAGTTCCTCTTCTATCTGTTGAGAAGAGTAGAGAAAATCTAATGCCCTACACAAAGGCAATTTTCAAATAACTTAAAATCACATTTGAAAAGTAAACATTAAACAGTTAAAATTAATCACATTTGTACTCAAAATTATGAATAAAATCTGGTAACACCAAACCTAGAACCATTTGTCATCATAACATTGGTTACGAGCTCAAACATGTCCTGGAGAACTGTCACAACGTTATCATGATGACTTTCATTTCCCTCAACCTAAAATAAAAAGGAGTCATATCAATAGTGACTAGGTGCTCATATATTCATAAAACAACTGCTTACTGAATATACAATAGGATTTTGACTTCACAGATTATAGTTACCAGAAGTTCAACTAACTCAATACATTTAGCTTGTAGAACTGGGAGCTCATGCATCCTGAGATCCTGAAGAAGACTTGATCTTTGAATGATTTCCTCAATTTCAGCTAATAAGCATGATATCACCCTAAAAACAATACAGCCAACACCATGGGTGCCACAAGATTATTTGTCAAATAATGCCATGATACCTATAAAAAGAGAACTGAGATAGACAGAATGATAGCATACACCAATTCTAAAACTCCATGGAACTCTACACAAATTCTACAGTTGTTATATTCTACCTTTTCTCCAGACTGCCCACAATGAGAATTTCAAGGATATACTTGAGTGACTCATAGCACTCCTTCACAGCACAATACATGTACTTGTCTCTCTTTATCTTTCTGAAGAGACTATTGTCTTTTCCCACAAAATCTTTTGCAATGCTCAGTGCTGTTGAAAACTAGTAAGCATAGGAAAGTTTGTTTATAGCTGAACAAAACTAGTGGGACAAAACTAGAAAATTTCATGCAGAGGTGAAACCTCATTTGCCAAGAGAAAAACAGGCCAACGAACTGTGCCAGAAAATAACTCTGAGGACATAGGCATCATCATCGAATCCAATTCCCTATCAATGAAAATACATCTGCATAAGATATTTCTCAAAGATAACCATGCAACAAAATTCCAGAAAGAGACTGTGTATACCAACTGCTTATCAAGTCTTCTTGTCGGAATGTAATGATAATTTGGTTCCATACCAGAACAAACTTAGCGATGCCATTGGCTGCACATTTGGAATCCTGAAAATATATATATGTTCAGCACTTGTATTAAGGAAAGAATGATAATGCAATGTTGAGGACCTCATACCTTGCGAAATCTCTTACTGAGGAAATTTCTTTTTGGCTTTTGGTCATTTTTCACTGAGGGTGGAATGAGGCAAACATTGAATGCACAAGGAAAAGTGTCAAACCGACTTCTCAGCATTCCCAGCGTTCGAATCTACAATGAAAGTGTAGTAAGATCACAACCAAATTTACCTTCACTACAAAATTTACAGCTTACCTCACCAAGGTGATTAAAAATCCCATAAACTCCACCAAAGAATGTACAGAAAACAGAATACCAGATCTGTGTGTCCATAAAGTACACCTGAGATGGAAAAATCAGAAACAATGTAAGACATAATACATAGTGCCAATAAGATGTTTAACAATCCACAAACTTTTTAAACACAGTAAAAAGGACATAACATTTATCTTTACTATGGAATTAGTTTGCATATGTTTTGTCAAGAATCAATTCCTCCCAAAAGCTTAAGTCGTTGGATGAGGCCTAGGATATGGATTATATATTAAAGTCTAATACAACCCCTCACGCACAAGCCTGTTGGGCTGAAAACATGAACAAAGGACATGTCCTTCTACCTGTAGAAATTCACAATTAAATGAGAAGGCAACATGGTTCAAAAACTAGACCTCTTGGTCTTAAATGCTCTCATACCATATCAAAAAACCATTCCACCCAAAAGCTTAAACTATTAGATGAGGCTCAAGAATGGATTGTATATTAAACTGTAACATGTTCTATTAACTTGATTTGACTTTCATACTCAGCTTTGTTGGATATCCTATTTTCCTAGTGCATTCAATTATGAGCATTAACAAAAAGAAAGTGGCATAATCTCCTGGAAAATACTTAAGGAAGGTAACAGTATCTATCTTCTCCATGTATCTCTTGTAGAAACTCACAACTATAATTGGAGCCCATATAGCCACAATCGCACCAGCATTGCTTTTAACTGAAATGGAAAAACATTTTTTTTTTGTTAGGAATGTTTGCTAAAAATGACTGGATACTGAAGCTATTATACAATGAGAAAAGGACAACCTTTTGGGAAAAGCTCATGCCAATCATAAATTTGCACACCAATTTTCAGTATTTCCCTTGTTGGTCCAATGAGTGGTTTGATCTACAATTTTAATTTAAAAACAATGAGCTGACATTTCATGACATGTGTTCACTCATGCAAAAGTTGAGACCATATACTGCAAGAGATATTATCTCTACGATTCTAACGTGCATCAGTTCAATACATTACTACTACATGTATTAGAAAAGGAAGCAAACAGACATAATTCTGCTTGTGACCAGATGTTTTCCATAATCTTTCTTTCTTTCCCCCTGCCTTTTCTACTCTAATCCAAAGCAATTGGTGCCAGAATCTGAAAGAAACTACTTTTCTTTGCTGTTTTTGTTTTGGCTAAAATCAGCATATTGCTGTTTCCTAACCCACAGCTGGTAAAAAAGTATATCTGTGGAAGAAATTGCAAACTTTAAGAGGTGTGAAGTGGAAGAATGTTGCCCTAAAAGAGCATGATGTGATCCTCAACAGTGAAATGGTGTTTTAGCCATAGGAACAATATGATAAAGAATAAAGGAAAAGAAAATGTGATAAATATATATATATATATATATATATATATATATATTTTTTTTCTATCTCTGCCATTTGTGACCCAAGGCATCAAGGCCATGATACTTTCACACCACTGCCCCAACTGAAAATGAGGCCAAAAAAAGACATGTTGTGGGAAGAAAACTAAGATCTATTAACTCACTTGGGTGTTCAGTTTATGCATCTCTCCAAATCCTTGATGCATGGATTAATAAATTGTCAATTATTATTGGCACAGCCACACTTTTGCAAATGAAGATACAATCATGATAAAAATTTTGCTGTTTACTTTGATTAGGAGGCATTAAACTAACTTTTCTTCCCACACGAAAACAGCACAAGCAGAAATCCATCTACCACTTTGTCAAAAGCTCTGTCTTTATATCTTAATGATGCAGCCCTGATGGCTCTTACTTTGTAATATGACTTATTATTTATCATGTCTAAAACATGCAGCAAATGTTAAGTTATCATGCAATTTTGATTACATTGATGTATGCAATACAGTTCTCCAGCATATATTCTTACCTCAAAACTGTAGCTGAACAAGAATTTGCTGAGTAGCACCAGTATCCAAAATAATGTATATCTACATGGCAGCCAAATGATAAAATAAAAGAAGAAAATGAAAGAAAAATAAAAAGAACAAAAGAATAATGAAAGGCTTCACAATGGGGAAAATAAATATACTTGAGTACTGAGACTTGGGTTTCTTGCATCCCACGTCCGATATACAATCTTGGCTACATGGTAGAAGCAACAAAGCAATTAGTAAACAAATATTTCAACATAGACATGGGAACGTGTGCTTATCTAAGAATGGCAAGAACTGGCTTAATGTGAAATTGGTTGTTTGGCCCACAGTAAGAAAGCAAGGGCCCATAACAATGAATAGAGGTTAATAACTATAGCAGAAATACCTCCAGTTCATAATGCAGAAAACAAAAATCTTTGCAATAGACACAATCAAGTATTTAGCTTTTCATGGATAGAAACTGTCTTTGTGCAATTTATAACCACTGGGCTGGTCTGTCTCAAACCAGAATAACTTGACCTATATCTTATTTGGCACTTTAGAAATCTGCATTTTTGCAAAGATTTTCAAACTTGAGAGTACTGAAATGAATTGTTTTTTCTTGTTCTAAGAAATTGAGGACCTTGTACATAAAATATTGAACACAAGCAGAGCATATGACTTACTATTATGACCATGTGCACAGAAATTTGCCTACACTATGAATACTGATTGTATAGTTAGATATGTCTTTGGCAACTTGATACTAAAAGCAAAAATCAGAATTGTTTCTACTACTAATGTTAATTTAATGGTTTTTAGTCGATAAGCAGTCAGGCGAAGCACCTACTCCAATGTACACACTTACTCCAACGTACACACTATGTTGAACTGTCATTCAGCCACATTAACAGTAAAGGACAAACTTCATTAATATTGGTCCAAAACTACAATGAACAATCTTTTACGATGCCTTAAAGATGTTACCTCTGTCCACCAAGCTAAAACCTTGAATATCTTGGAATTTGAAGTCTCAATGTATTTTCGAACAACTGGAACGAAAAATAACACTATCCCAACAGCATTGGTCATTAGGTATATTGCAGCTGCAATCATATAGGAAGAAAAGCACAATTGTCCATGCCAGCTTCCATACTGCATGGGGTAACAAGTGTATTTCCTGCTAGTCTTAGCATAATATACAGGAAGAATGATGGTCCATATTGCTGCAACAACCAATTTCAGTGCTTGTTTCTGTTTCTCCAAGACATCCGTTGTGAGTCTGGCTTTCCATGTGAAAGCAATGTCAAGAATGGCTGCAATCAAAAAATATTTTTGGGTTTCCATTGAACAACGGACAAATAAAACATGCTAAATCATTACAGCATTTATCAACAGCTTGTAAAGCATACAATGTCCCATATTGATTAACTCTGAGACTTGGCATGATTTATGGTACTGTCATTTTCTTCAGCTACTTAAGCTGTTATAAATGCCTATGAGTTTGAACTCCTTAAAATATTTAAATATTTTTTGGGTAAATGATCATAGGATAGAAATTAAGATAATTCATGCAAGAACTAAGTTTTAATAATCAACACCAGTGAAATATTAACACAAATCACTAGAGATCAGTGCACAAATCTGATAATGTTTCTGATTAATATTCACCTCCATGTCCAATTATCTTCTCTAGACCAGAGTGACAAAACTGAGCCTTGCATAACAAGTATACATTTTCCTTTTGTACCTGTTTTTTTTTTTTTCTTTTTTGTATGAATAAAAATACATATTACACCAGTTAATAATAATGCCACCTCTTTTTTGTATGCTAAACATCAGACTTTTTTCTAGAAACATTTCTTTGCACATAAGTAATGCCTAAGCTCATTGGACCCTTCCACTCCCCCACATTAAAAAAGAGGATAAAAAAAAAAAAGGAAATTTGAACATGCATTAGAACTCCAGTGTGAGCAGAAGTGTGTTATCCTTACAAGCAATAAATGAAAGGAAAACTTCCCTAAAAGCTTAAGTTGTTAGGTTAGGTACAGGATATGGATTATCTATTATACTCCAACAGTTAACTTCCATCAAACTTTGAAAATTCCAAAAAGTGAGAAAACCAAGAAAAACAATAAAAAGCTTCACTGCATGCTTAACTTGTTTACAAATTTAGCTCAAACCCTTTTCTCCATGCTCCTCACATTATTTCCTGGTCATAACAAGAGCAGGTGATACTCTTCCATTTTGAAGCAGATGGAGAAGAGTTCTGATGCACTATTCTTTAAGTATGAAGTTAATATTGGTCAACAATCCAGTGCACTCTGCAGAGACAGTCCACTAAAATAGCTCACATTTTCCTTTATCTGAACTTTATTTAGTACAAAATTAAAATGACTAGCGTTCACAAATGAGATTCCAATTCTTCTACCAGAAAAGGTCATGAGATCAGTAACAAAAGGCTGAACGTAGTAATAACACTGCATAACATTGCCATTATTCCACATTTGTTACTGAAATGGATTAATTAGTGATGCTAAATTGTTTATACCTTGTATGAGGTTAAGAATTGCAGATGTAATGAAGATGCTCATGATGTCCTCAAAAATCACTGAATCAATAATTTCAAGTGGAGATCCCAAATCATGGCAAGCCATAATAATCATTGCCTGAAAGCACAATAGAACTTGCTATGAAACACAGAAGATTCATTATGAGAATGCATTAAATGGTGAACTAGTTGCATGGATTTTTACAAACCTGAAGGGATAGAATAAAAAAGCTCCACATTCTATCAAAGCTCCTAAAAATCTGCCAAAGTGAATGGATCTCTACAAAGTTGGTCTTCCCCAGCCATTTTGGTTCATGGTGTCCTTCGACAGTAGCCTAACGAAAAAGGAAATAGATGTGAGGGATATAGAAACTGAGAATTTGTCAAGATTGAAGTTGATTTGTGCTGGTATCTTCTATCTATCTTGCTTCTAAGGGTCAATCATTATGCCAATGTAAATACTTAAAATGTCAAGGACAAAGGTGGAAATCAAGATAAACCATTTAAAATAGGCATACAATCCTACTTGCAGAATTGAATGGTGTATGCCATCCAGCTATATATAGCTGCAATAAGTATATGCTTCTCAGAGATAAAATCTTGTTATTTTCCAGCAGAATTGATCATTAACATTTCTGTCAATATATTAGTTACAATCACATGACCTATATGCTTACTAATGCTCAGAGTCTCCTTAATATGATAGAAATAGCATACAGCCCTTGCAAAGGAGCAGCAGATGAACACAAAACTACAAGTTTAGGTCTGACACTCATATTACTAAAGAACTGCAAATGTATATACTAAAATAAAAGAGAGGAAAAGGAAAAATGAAATTTAAGTGCTTGTGACATATGCCACATTTACCCTTAGTTCTTCATCTTTGTCTATTTCTATATGCTCTTCTAAATCTTCTTTTTTGGCTTCTCTCTTCCTATTCTCTTCTGCGGCTTTTTTAGCTTTATGTTCACTTGATGACTGAAAATAGAAGAAATCATGTTCCAGACACATAGGCCAACCTATTTGGAAACAATTGGGAGACCTGTGGAAATATCATGTTATAGCATCTTATCAAAAAATGTACCATCTTCTTGAAGGATATCAAAATTAAATCCATACCAGAAATACTCATTCAGATCATCATAGTTTCTCCATGTAGAATGCTCAGCTGTCCCACCTTTGCTTTTCTTAGCTTCCTTCAGTGTTTGACAAGAAAAGTTAGATTTTTGAGGCAACGTTTTTGAAGCTGTTGTACATTATGCAAGTACCTCATGTATAACACGGTATATGGGGGTAACTACATTCCTAAGAAATGACTCAGGTTCTCCTCCATATGCTGGCATGACCTTCTCCCCAGTAACAAAGTTGATCTCACCAGTTAGCACATCATGCAATTCATATGCCATCTGGAAGCAAATGAAAATAAATTTTTCCTAAAATAAACCTCAAACAAAATTTTACTAGTACAACATTGACATGATACAGAATATCAAATTAACAGAAATGTGCACTCGAAATGTAACCAAAAGAAAAGAAATAGCTGATAAAAACATGACGATGAGCACGCATTCTCTTCCTTAGATGGATTGATGTCACAATAACTTCCTAGAAGAGAGGTCATCTTATTCAAGTATGATATACGACCAAAATAACAATAGTAATCAGCCACAAGGAAGACCATACGAAGGAAGTTACCCTTTCTGGGATAAGATTTATATTTTTAACTATTTTCCAGAGCAAATACCAATTTCAGCATGTTGATATTTATCAGGTTACTAAAGTGGCAAACCAGTTTTTCCTTGAGCATAAAAGTTGAACCAATTGAACTACATATACAAAAAGAAGATTTGCTTGTTCTCCTTCCTAGAGAAATTAGGAATCAGAAAGAAGTGCATGGGAGTTAGTAGATAATATAAAGATTTGTACACTAGGTTTCCATTTCAACTAACAGAAATGGTAACATTTATTAACAGTGATAAAAAAATGTATGGCAACTTGAAGGATAGGCAATTAATGATCTGGAAGGTTCTATGTGATTGCAGGCTCCAAGTGTCTCACAATGTGTTTCCTTGTTGTTGGCTAGTGTTTATGTATTATACTTTTTTAAAGAATGAGAACCAATTCATGTAATCAGGTAGTACTGTTGTAGATTTGATACAGACAATTAAATCATTTCATGAGCACCAATTCACAGTCAATAGCAGAAAAACAGCTGATAGAAGTAGACTTTTGAGCTTACATGGTGAAATATGTAGCACAAACACTCTGGCATTAACCGCAAGTTTGCAGCTTCCCCCCAAATAAGAAGGTAAAGCCCTATATAAAGAATTTTATACTGTTGATCTTTCTGTTTAACAACAGGTAGCCTGAAAAGAGCCAAGAGGTAATAAATATGACAGAGATGTAGCAATAAAAACGTAAAACGTTAAGAGAATTTTATGGGAAAGACAGACTGGTGCAAGAACATGGGCAAAGTAGACCTTTTGCTTACCGGATGTTGCTTTCTCTTCCCAAGAATTTGCACCAATCAGTGTAATTTTTAAAGAACTTTCTCATCAGTTCATCCACAGCTCCATCCCTTAACTGATTTTGTAAAAAAAATAATGTTTTGCTCAAAAGACAAAATAAAGTTAATCAAATGATCAAGAGCCAAATAGCTAAATGGCTAAAACACCTTTGAGGCAGATGTCTGCTTATTCCATTGCCTAATGTGAGTGTTAGCAAGAAGTAGAATTAGATGCTCTCTTTGGTTGGCTAGATTTCCTTCCTGGTGAATAACATGACAAATATGTGTCCTCAGATCTTTAGTGCCATTTACTAAGAAAAAATACTTGTCCCCAAATTAATTAATGATGTAAAAGCGGAGTACACCATTCAATGCAAACAGAACAAAAATAGGAATATGGTGGGATAAATTGCCTGAAATCCAAAACAACACCGAAGGAACTCAAGCAGATCCATATGCATCTCAAAACCTTGGAGAGCAGTTAAACAACGAGTGTTGCGAACAGCTGCAACAGCAGCTTTAACCTGTAGTTGTAGTTGTTTTGTCAACATAATTTTGCCATTTTATCAGATGCCATGCAGAACTCATAAAGCACACAACATAAAGCTTCAACAGTGGCAAAAGAAAACCTTTGAAATAATCCAGGACAGCTTCTAGAAACAAACTCTTCAAACTTTTATATTTTCAACTCAGTATATATATATATCTTACAGAATAATGTGCACAATAGAAACTTAAGAGTTGAGATATTATCCATATGGCATCAGACCTCTGGGAGTTGCATAATTGCTTGCTGAGTACCTCCTCGATCAAGAGGAAGAATGTTATATAAGTTAGGGAACTTCGATTCTGCACCAATGCTCTCTTTTTCAACAGGGGCCTATCACAAAAGAAACAAAGAAAGAGGTAAAAAGAAAAACAGAATTGTGAGAGAAGAGAAGGACAGAATGGAATAGCGAGAAAATACTCATGTGGTCAGATCAAATTAAATTTGTTTGTGGGAGAAGGGTGTTAGTGTTCAAATGATTATCAAGTTATAATATCATAATAGACCTTAGTGAAAAATTAGAGATTAAAAATAAACAAATTATAGAAATAGAGGGAGAGATTAAATTTTAATAATCACTTGGAAGAGATCGATTTTTAATAAATTAAAAGTTTTGATATATTTTATTATTCGAATGAAAAATTATATGATATTTTTAACAACTCACAAATAAAAAGATAATTATATTTATTAATTTTAAAATAATAAAAAATAAATAACAAACAACATAATTAATAATAATAATTTTTTAATTAAAAAATCTCAATCATTCTCCTCTTCTTCAAATTAGTTTTTGGCTGGAAATAATTTTTAAAGTTGACAATAAATTAATGGCAAGAATTCTTATGATGCACAAAATCTAAATTGATTTTAACACCATATTTTTCCTTTCAAAAATTTTTAAAAATATCTCAAAGGTTGATGTTAGGAGTTTGAGTCCACTTTGCTTGTTTTGTTTAGCATAGTGAAATGTATTAGAGTCCATCACTGTTTCTATTAGTTGTTAAATTCTGTTGTTAATGGCTAGAGTTAGTTAAAATAGTCATTAGAGTTGTCTTGTTAGTCAATAGTGGTCAATAAGTTGCTTTGTTGGGTCTGTTAAGTCATGTGTCTATCAATAGTATACTGTTCATTCTACAAGAATAACAAGAAAGAGAAAATTCCAAAATCCCCAATCTCTCTCTTATGCTATCATTCCTCCTTTCTCTCTCATTTTTTTTTCCTCCAATTCTTTCCTTGATCCTTTCATAGCTCCTATTTTTGATCCTTATCCAATCAATCTCAAATCCTAATCCTAATAGTTGACAAGGAATCAATGTTAGAAATAATTTTACAAGAAATTTTTACAAAGACATTGAACTTGTTACATATTTTTAAGAAAAAAGTAAATGATTTAGCAAATTTCTCTTTCATTGACTTGTTATTTTATTTGAATTCAATATCTTTGAAAGAGTCATCAATTTACATGATTGATAAATTAGAATATTCAGTTAAAAGCATAATAAGCTCACAAGAATTTTTATCTTCTATGAATTGATGTAATCATTAATGCTTCTTAATTTTTTGACTAATTAATAATAGTAGGCAAAAATAATCTAGTTAAGCTATTTAAAAGAATCTTAAAAAAGAGAGACAATGATTTTTTTTTTTTTTAAGTTTCCTTTTTATATTTTGTGATAATGATAATAGAGATATAAAATAGAAGCAAAATTTTTAAGAACATTGCTAATAAGATTGACTTTCAATAAGTTAAAAATTTTAATGTATTTTATTACTTGAATAAAAAATCTAAATGACATTATATGCATAGTATAAAAAGTTTTGACTTAATAATTTATTAATAGAGAAGTAATTATATTTACTAATTAGAAAGTAATAAAAGACAAATAAGGATCTCATCAAACCTGAGGACCAATGGCACCTGGCATGGTCTTTACTACTTCATAGAGCACGGAAGCAATTGTGTATGCATTTATAATGTTTTCTCTGCAATCAATTAGTTAAAGTTCCAAGGGATAAGCTTAGAAAGGCAGCCAAAGATGTCTAGAGCTGCTTAGCAAAACAAGAGAATCAGCAAGTATCCCAAGAGAAAAAACTGTTCACCTGTCCCCTAGATGGACGCCTCCGCTACTTCTAAAAATGTAGTCCTCATAGGCACGATACACACGTTTGATTT
Source organism: Rhizophora mangle (assembly GCA_037832345.1). Classification (NCBI taxonomy): domain Eukaryota; kingdom Viridiplantae; phylum Streptophyta; class Magnoliopsida; order Malpighiales; family Rhizophoraceae; genus Rhizophora; species Rhizophora mangle. The sequence goes on along the minus strand of JBAPLJ010000004.1, from coordinate 545,519 downwards.
CACGCGTATCACTTCTCTCTTTCCGTCTGCTCAAGGTAGTTTCTCCCTAGAAATTCTCAGAGAAACAAAAAGAAATTGGAAATAAGTTACAGTTATATATTGCCATTCCTAAGATAGTAAGATGAAAGCAAAAACCCATCAATGCATTAAGAACTTTGGATGAAACATTTGTACCAAGGAAATTATAGTGTTTGCAAGAGTAAAAAGTATCGTGTCAACTTAGAATAAGATCCTGGCCTAGTCATCGTGCCAATGAATGGCATTGTTGTTCGCTTATCCGGTTTAGGTGGCCTCATGATTCAAGAAGCAGAACAACATAGCATAGCAATGTGCTATGTTCTTCCCTGACAGATGAATGACAGGCAATTCATTGCAAGCAAATTTGATGAATAGAGCTAGAATATGTGTATTCTGAAGGATCCAACAATTGAACAAAATGGCGTACAATTACAAAGTTGAGGTAGATGCACATGAAGGCGTTGTCCATTTATAGTCATGCAAAATGGGCTTATAGGTAATCTACATGTGCTTAACAAATAGAAATATGCTAATGGTAATCAAGATGCTACGGCATTGGCAGGTAGAAAAATCAGGGAAGTAGTGGAAAGAATTGCAGGAGGAAGGATATATTTCGGATGAAAGGAAAAAAAGAAGGGAGAGGAGCAACAAAAGAATCCTTTGGAGGTGTTATATACACCGTATCATATACTATAGTAGAGGAGCTAATGCATCACAGCAATGAGCATACAGGCAAAGAAGAAAAGAATCCTGATCAGCTTATATGAGAGATTCCGTACATGTTCCAGTCGCTGCAGAAGAGCAGTTTTGAATTGCCGAACCTGCCGTCCCTTTGAGTTGCGGTCCATGTTGTGTGCTATTTCAAAGGCACGAAAGCGACCTGGTCCAAAAGGCCAACGGGAATTGATTCAAAACAGACTGTATAATTTGCATGAAATAGATCTTCACATGAAGACATTTCCATATGTTCAGCGATATAAAGAAAGCAGAAAGCTTCCTTGCATGCCGAAGAGTCAGAAACTGGACAACATGAAACGGGATTCTTTTGATCATCCATTTCATCTCTATTTCTGAGATCACTGACTTTCATTTAAATAAAGTTCGTATACTCAGTTTGGTAGGAGCAACTTTTCCACAAGTCATTCTAGGTACCAATTCCAAGCAACAAAACAAACACAAGCAAAACAGTAAGACAAAACAGAAGTCCTATAAATCATGTCCAATACACATTTTTCAATACCACTAGCCTAGCTAAAACCAAAAAAAAAAAAATTCTTAATATCTGCTTCTTTAGTCAATCTAATTATCCAAGATGTTCTAGTTATTGTTTACAGACCCATATAACCAATCTCAATAACAAGGAGAAAGAACAGAAGCAAAAACAAGAAGATCAAAATTATGAAAAAACAAATAAGCAAAGAAAAATAAGGAACCGATAGCGTACAAAGATAAGCAACACGAGGCTCCGTTTTTTGGATCATATTGGCAACACGAAGAAACCTCTGGATTCCCCTTGCCAAAGTAGGAGGCAACCTCTCACTGTCAAAGGGCACAGCACCATCATCGTCCACACCATTACGAATGCCACCGCCATCACTGAAAGTGGCAGACCTTGTAATGATATGCCTGTCTTGTTCTGGGGCATGTTCAACAATGGGGTCTGCAAGAACAATCTCAGACATTGCTGTTGCGTAGCAATGATCAAAAGGGTTGGTGGGAAACGTGAAGAATAACAGTGAGAGTTGAAGCGTAATGGAGAGTATATATATACAAGTGGGATATTCTTCTGCATCTTCTTTTCTGGATTTCCTTTTGCTTAATGACAAAGAGAAGCTCCGCCTTTTTTCTTTTTTTTTTTTTTTCTCATTTCTGCTTTTGCTTTTGGGGAAAAAAGAGGGTTATGGAGAAGTGGGTTTTGCTTTGTTTATCTAGTTTGGTCTCCTCTTGCTGTATGAAGGAAGTGAGCGAGAAAGTGGAGAAAAGACGTTCCTTTTGAACCTCTAATGGCTGCTTTGGCGGGGTTTTTTTCTTTAATGTCATGCCACTTTTTCCCCCTTTATTTTCTTTTTTTACCTTTTCCCATTTATCTGCTTTTTCTTTTTTTTGCCTTTCTCGGTTTTAATTAACAAAAAAGGCAGAATTATGAAAAAAAAAAAGAAAAAGAAAATGAAATGGAGTGCATGTGTGAGGTAATATATTATTATAATAGGTTGATTAGTCAGTGGAATCCCACCAGAGCTACGGTAAGAAGTACGGATCAATTGCTTCATTGGGGGGTTTCTCATAATTGAATTGCAATCTTTATATATGGCCCATCCACTTTTATTTTGCAGTTCACTAATCTTCTGGAGACTGTTACCGTCGAGAAAACGGGGAGAGTCCAATGAAGGTAGCAGAATGAATGTGATGACCAAGTGCAGCAGCTAAATTGGGACAGGCAGACAGAGCCATCCCTGAGAGAGATAAGCATAACATGCAAAGCAGAATGCAATGTTTCAACAAGGTGGGGATCACGAATAAGCTAGAACAAAGAAGTAAGTCTACTCAGAATAGTGCTATAGATTCAACAAAAGCAATACTTTGAGGCTACCTCCCGAGTTCTGATGCTAGTCGGAGCCGTAATTTTACGCTTATTCAACCAAATTAGCAATAATCTCCGTCCCACGATTTTAAGCTGCACAAGGGTAAATCTATACTACTCAGATTCTCAGAGTATGTAGATTCTCAAAGTCGGAGTCTTTCCTTAGGTTGTTTCCATCTTACTGTTATCGAATACTGTAGGATGAGTAGATTCACAAGGCTATGAACATACAGACATACATGGGGCTGTGTAAAATTCTCGGAGAGGGAAAGTCAACTGCTATATAAACCTTGTGCTACAACAAAAGCCTTAGGAAGTGACAGACAGACAACAAACGCCTTAGGAAAGGAGGGGTTGACAGAAGAAGACAACAATGAAGTTGTCCATCGTATTAAGAGGAGAAGGGAGCAGTAAGTGAAGTAAAGTGAAGGGAAGTGAATTTTAAGGAGAAAAAGGGGAGACAACATGAAAGGAACAACCTTTTCCTTGTCACCTGCTGCAAACTATTGCTGCTGCCTTAAACCCCAAAACAATTACAGAAGAGGACAACAACCAAAAACCCTGTTTCAATCCCACAATCAGCATCGACAATTACAGAAGCCATTTCCTTGTCTGGCTGTAAGCTCCTCGAGACCCACAACCCTTGATCTCAGAAAACCCCAACAACGCACCGCCGCCGCCGTTGGTAGTAGTTGGTTCAGCCAATGCGGACGTCTACGTGGAAATCGATCGGCTACCCAAGGAAGGGGAGACGGTCTCGGCCAAAACCGGGCAGACACTCGCAGGTGGCAAGGGAGCCAACCAGGCGGCTTGCGGCAGCAAACTGTCCTACCCAACCTACTTTATGGGTCAGGTCGGCGACGATGCAAATGGTACGCTGATCCTTGATGCTCTCAAGAGTGGTGGGGTCTGTACTGATTATGTGAGGATTGTGAGCGATGTGCCAACTGGGCATGCGGTGGTGATGCTGCAACCGAATGGACAGAACTCTATCATCATCGTTGGTGGAGCCAACATGTGCGCTTGGCCTCAGAAACTGACTGATCCAGATTTGGAGATTGTGAGGAATGCTGGGATTGTTTTGCTTCAGAGGGAGGTCCCTGATTCTGTTAACATCCAAGTTGCCAAGGTCAGTCCCCTCCTTTCAGGACGATAATTTGTTTCTGTGAATGTTATCTCGGAGTTTAGTCCTTAGATGTTGTCTCACCAGAGGGACTGAAGGGATGTGCAAGTTTAGAGTGAATGGTGAAGATCAGGACTGGTTTAAAACAAAAGGAAGAACAAGCTGAATTTTGGGAACCTAAAGATGCAGAATTTTAACTTTCTTTTCTTTCATTAACTGTCTGGCAGAATATTACACACCACCCCCATATTTATAGATCTTAAGCTGGTAATTCTTATGGCATTCGGACTCCTTGACTAATAGTGGAAAATCAACTCTAACAAGAAACCCAGACAAAAACCATAAGTGAAGGCTAACACTTGCTCTTCCTAAAATTTATATTTGGCTGTGGCCTTCTTCCAGCACACATGAAAATCAGTGTGATACACCGTGCTCCTATATTGTTGGATTTTGGATCCAATGCTTAATTAAGATGTAAAAACTTAAACATTCTTTTGAGACTAATTTATTCTCTATAGCATCTTTATGAAATGTGGATGATGATTTTAAATTCTTTAATTCTTTAAATTTGCGTTTCCTTCAGCCATTGTTGTCTATATGACCTTATGTTAGTCGCTAATTCAACCTGTATAATGGGCAAATGCAATTCTTGGTAAAAAAAGATGAAGTGTTTGGGGGCTGCTCACTGGAGGGGTGGGGAAGTATGATGGAAATTCAAAGGGAAAAGAATGCAAAATGGAACTACAAAATAGGGGTTAATGCATTTTTACAATCAATTTCAATAGTTGTGACCTGAAAATTGTTTTATTGGCTGTTATTGCCATTTAACTTCAAAGTTACTAAAGCTCATATATTTTCAAGCATTTTCTGGTTTCTTTTTTCTTTTTCTAATGCTTCACAATCTGATGCCTCCATGTCTTCAGGCTGCAAAGAGTGCTGGTGTTCCTGTCATTTTTGATGCAGGTGGAATGGATGCACCAATGTCCCTAGAACTGTTGAATGTTGTTGACATCTTTAGCCCCAATGAAACAGAACTCAGCCGTATAACTGAAATGTCTACTGATGGCTTTGAACAGATTGGTCAAGCTATCATGAAGTGTCATGAAATGGTGAGGTTTGAGACACCTAAATCACTCTGTATGTTTTCCTGGTACATGAAATGGATCCAATTTTCTACTATTTGTAGTTTCAGAAACAATGCTTTCATATGTGTTTTGGCTCCCATTTCCAATTAAGGTTCTAATTTGGCTGATCTATTTGATCCTCAATGTGAAGCCCAGTGAGGCCACTTGATTTCCGTTGTTTTCCTATGTCATGTTCATATCAATATATTTTTTATAATTTAACTATGGTTTGCAGAATACATCTGAACATTCTATTTATAATAATATGTAACTTGTACTGGTTGTGGATAACTAGGCAAAATTGAAAATCTTGTCATGATAGTACTGGTATGGTTTTTTTTTTTTTTTTTTTTTTGGCTCCAGATGATCTGATACATTTTGTTTTGAAGTTTCCTTCTAAGCATAAAATTTCTTAGATCTTCAAATATATTAAAAAAAAAATCTGAAGTCATTTCAGCTGTCATCTTGGGAAACTGGACCACCTCTGTAGATATAATCTATATGTTGGATGCCCTCCAGTTGGGAAATGGTGCCAAATGGTATGTGACCCCAATATTTTGTGCTACAACATGTATTATTGCAGGGAGTTAAGCAAGTCCTAGTGAAACTTGGAGCCAGAGGGTCTGCTTTATTTGTAGAGGGGGAAAAACCAGTTAAACAACCTACATACCTGCTGCAAGAGTTGTGGACACTACTGGAGCAGGAGACACTTATACTGCTGCTTTTGCTGTGGCACTGGTGGAGGGCAATTCAAAAGAAATGTCCATGAGATTTGCTGGTATGAAAGGCAAAGTTGCTCTGTTGTATTTGTGCTATATACACAGTCCCTCTACTTCAGTATTCATGTTTTGTGTTTGTTTTAAGTTTTAGCCTATGTCCTCATGATTATTAGCATTTTTTTGCAGCTGCAGCAGCTTCTCTTTGTGTTCAAACAAAGGGAGCAATCCCCAGCATGCCAGACCGATCATCAGTTTTGGACATTCTTAGTTCTGTGTGAAGGTCATTTTTCCCCCTTTGGATCCTGTTGGGCTGCACGCTTACATTGCTGCATGTGAATGAAAAGCAGAGGGAAACCTCACTTTGTTTACTAACGAAAACATGGAAAGAATTTCATTTTTAAAATTGTCGGCTAGAATGTATTCCTAGAGATGTGAAATAAAAACATCAATAAGATAGATTGTGTTTCATCATTTTTTTTCCTTTGCCTCTTGTGCATGGGTGTGTGTGTGCTTTTTGGGGCTGAAAGATGAAATGGTATAAATTTGATTAGCCTCAAGTTCTCTTAGAGAGCTTGTGCCTTTATGCTTAATTTTAAAAAGGTGTCCTAATGCAGGAGATTTCCACACTATGAGATCTGAGAAATGGTCAGCTTTATGCAACCTAACCTCTATTTTGACATAGAGGTGTTTTTGTGACTCAAATACATGACCTCTAGGTCAAAATATAGTAATATTACATGATAAAATCTTTCAAATATAAAGTTTCTATATCTTCAGATCTAGATTGTGGAATGAAATCAAGTCGTGGCATATTGCCTTTTTTAATGCATGTCAAAGAAACAATATTTTATGCTTCTTCTAGGTATTGAACAGAGTAAAAAATGTCCCTGAGGGGACACATTCCGGTGAAAGTGAGATTTCAAATTTGAGGTCCTTGGTTCAAAATACAAGATGGATGATAAAGGAGGACCACTTCATGTTACATAGCTTATGGCCCATCAAACATTAGGATTAAAAACGAAAAAAGGGTGGGGAGTTGGGGTGGTAAAGAAACTGGTTTCTAACCTGAAAAAGAAAAAGTCTGAAAAATTGGCGATTTTGTCTTCTTGTCCATGATCATCATGAAGGATTGTTTTAAGGTCTCTGTATTGCTCTTTGTGCCTTAGCTAGTTCATGTCTTGCTATTTTTTTTCATACTGGCATACATACATCATATGCTTAATAGTTAGTCACTTAGTCAAGGAAGGGAACGAGTGAATTTCTAGAAGGCAGATAGAGATAGAGTGTTGTTCCCATCTATAAGTTAGAAGCCCCATCTGCTGTACAGTGGGAGTTCCGTCCATAGCATCTGATAACTGTGGTGTTTGTCTAGGTATAGATGAACAATTTATGAGGTCGGTTCCATTTAGCTTCTTCAATCATTGGCTGATGAAAGAAGACCTTAGTTTGGTTGTTAAAAGCAATTTGAGGGCTATAATGGAGCAGCGGGGTTAGGGTGTTCAGAAGCAGTGAAAGTGGCAATTAAGAAATGGTATAGGGAGGTCTTAAAAGAGAAAACACAGGAGAATAGGTGCATTGATGAACACTGTGGTGTGCTGGTAAAGAAGCAGGAAGATGAGATACTGAGGAGGAAAGTGGGGAGTTGTTCAACCTTAGAACTGATTTTCATGGGGTTCCGCACAAAGAAGAGCTACAATGGAGGGAAAATTCCACAGTGAAAAGAAGCTGAAGAGAGGGGACAGAACACGAAATTCTTCCAAGCCATGGCAGCAAATAGATGGAGATGGAATAGACCCGATTTTTTGTTAGTGGAGATTAGGGATATATCTACGTCAAGGGAGATGAGGTGATTTTGCACCTTGCTTAAGAATGCCAGGATCAAATTTTGAAGAAATCTCATGATCAAAGGTTGTGGCTAGAGTCATTGATGGAGGACAAGGTAGTGACCGCAATCGGGGACTGCAATGGAACAAGGTGCAAGGGCATGATGGGTTCAGTCTGTGTTATCAAGAAAACTGGAGGTTGATCTGATAGAGGATGTAATGCAGTTCATGTTGGATTTTGAACAGGCATGTAAGCTTGCATTGAGGTATTAACACTCTTCTTTTATTGCATTGATCTATAAGAATTCTGGGCCTGAATTCACGGAAGCTTGGGTTGCAATATCACCAATAGAACACTTGAAGGGCATTTGAACATTCGCTGTTGTGTTCCTAGGTGATTTCTATGGAACAATGAGACCAAATTTAAAGAAACATGAAATACTGGAACGCATGCCAGCACTAGTAATTACAGAAAAAATACCTTTTGGCTAGGCCTCCAATTTTCTCATATGTAACCAAATGCCGCAAAAAGTTTGACAGTATTGGGCTTATCATAACCTGTTCAAATGTAAATTTACCATGATCAGAAAACTATGCATGTGTAGTCAAAATTCGCAGCATAAATACACACACACACACACACAAAAGCATAGAGTAGACTTCAATACTATAACCAATTCTTTAACAATCCATAATTGATTATATGTTGGAAGGTAAATTTTAGAGAAACTTTCAAAATTTACCTTTTTGCAAAAAAAAAAAAAAAAAACAGAGAGAGAGAGAGAGACTTTTTACAAATGAAACTTGTAATTTACAAGTTACTGGGAGTAACCTCACATGGTGAAATGAATACATTCTTTCATGTAAGATTGTTGATGGAGACAACGTTTAAACACTCTCATTCCTTTTAAAGGCTCCATCTTTAGTCGTGGTGGGTGACAACTCGGGCACCCCTGTTTCGAAAATGAAAAAATAATAATAATAAAAAATATTGCTTGGCCTTGGTTTATTATTATTATTATTATTATTATTTGGTTTGCGGGGCACGAGAAATAATTAGTGATTAGCTTATAAATTGTTAGAACGGAGGAGGACAAATTGGGAGAACCCGCAGCTTCTCCCAGCACCCAAAGTGATGTTGCCCTCAAGGCAAGTCCAAATGGGTCCTTGGCTTATGTTTTAACTGACATCATTTGCGTACAAATTTCTCACCAGACCCACGATATACACGACAGTGAAATGGGCAATGGCCGCCACTCAGGCAGGCTGCCAACCTCACCTTATATCCAAACGTGACGCAATCCTTTAACCTCCAGGCAATATGTTTTTCTCTCGGAGACGTAAAAGCAAGGATTGATTGCGGAACCTTTGCAGGAGGGAAAACAAAGTGCACAGTGCTTTTTTCTAATTAATAAGTTCCTGATTAAGAAGATCATCTTAATAAGTATTTGAGCATGAGATCCAACACTTGGTCATGCAGCATTACCCTGACAAAAATGTTTGCATGTTTATTTGGGCATGCAGCGTTACAATGTATGTTCTTAAAAGTTTGTACGTCAATTTCAACAGGGTAATGCATCTGTAGTCAGTTGTTAATAGTTAGTAGGGCAATATCTTGAAGGCCATTTACTTGCATACATTGTTCCCCTGAAAACTGCATCGAGATGTAACTTTATAACAGTTTTTTGTCAACTGCTTACATTCATTTCAAGAGATTTCATTCAATTTTCAGATGAATATAATTCCCTTCTTTTTTTTTTTTTTGTGGGGGTTGGGGGTGGGGGGGACAGAGTCATACAACCATCTGGGGCAAGTTAAAACGGGCTGTGACTATATCTTTGATTTTACCAATTAAGTGCGAGTGCTTGGTGCTGACAGACATTACTGGATTTGGCTGGAACAGAGAGCTGAGCATGGCCTCCAAGCCTTCCGCTGAATATTTCACATACCTGCTGGGACTGAAATTTTGTGCAGTCAAAAGGCCATAGTTCTGCAAGTAGCTTCGGTACACAGGAATAAAAGCCTGAACTACAATCTTACAGATCTTCAGCCTCAAATTTTCGTCGGGAACAACCCATCTGGACTGCCTCTCGTACGTGCTGTCGAATTCGTCGTTGAACCTCTTCAGTTTTTTTCTCACCAAATCACTGGCGGGCAACCAAGAGTTTTTCTTCCTACCAGGAGAAGAACAATTTGGCTTTCTTGCCTGATAAGAGCCAGAATTTTCCCCCAGCTCTCTCTCAAGTAAAGTGCCATGTAATGGTCCTTGTACTGTTCATGAGCTCTCAACCAAGAATGTCCCATCAATTCTCCAATTTTTGTGCCTTCCAAGCTGCAAAAGTGGCAGTGGTTATTCATCATAAATAGGTATGAAAGGGCAATGTCTCTGTGGGACTTTGACCATGCATCCAAGTTTAAAGCTGTTTCCTTTATTATGAAATAAGTATGAGATATGAGAAGCCCCTCCCCGTCCTGGTTCTTTTCTTGTTTCCAGCTCTGATGAATGGCAAGAACCTGGATCAATAGCGGTCTGTAATGGTCCCCAAGCAATTGATTACAGTAGTCGGTCACGAAACTCACAAGCCTTGGAACACTGCCATCTGAAGGAGGATAACTTTGCCTTTGCAGCTTCACCTGTGCTGAAAGTTCCCAGAAAATATCACACACACCATTGACAACTCTCTTGATTACATCCCTAGTCAGGGTTTGGACTTCAACACATGCTTCTCCTCCGAAGAGCCTGCTGAAATGCACTCTGAGATTGTGCAAAGATGCAAATATGTCCAATAGTTTTAAGAGCTTCATGGGATTGTTTTTGCACTCAGTAAATCTCTTCACAAATTCGAGAAAAGCAAGAATTCCAGATTGGATGGCAATCTTAGCAAAACAATCCCTCCAAAGGTCTGAACTGATTTTCCCAAAAACATCATTGCAGAGCTTGTATTCTGCTTCGAACACATTCTTCACGACCAACTCGAAATGCTTGCACCATTGATCTACAAGGCCCTCCATATCTTCTGCATCATCGGAACGTGTGATCGACATCTCAATGTAACCCAAGTCTAGAGTTTCTAAACTCCTTTTGGCATTTTTGCCCCGAACATCAATGCATGTCAATAAGCATTGCTCGAGCCTGATATTATCAGCGACCAGTCCTCCAACAATAGCCTGAAGTTTCTGCCCAACACCTGCTGGAAGAGGCGATGATGGAACAATGCAGTCTTGCTTTTCAACAGAAGATGAGATAAGAGCTAAATCAACGGGAGCGGAGTTATCTGTGAGGAGCTGCTTGAATTCGATAACAAATTTCTCAAATGCTGCAAACAGAAGGCCCCCGCGAAGACTAGCTCGTTTCTCAGTCGTTTGCAGCAGTTGCAGAATTCTCAGACACTTGTTGACGTGCAGTAAGTACTCATCATCGACAACCACATTATTATCTTTCAGAAAGTGAAGAATTGTCTCCAACCACTGAATAGCAAGCCTGCAGTTGGCAGAAAGAAATTTCAGGGCTTCCTTAAGCTGTTTCACTAATGAGAGGTAGGCAGAATGAGTAGAAAATGGCTGTGACTTGAGCAAATTCTCAAGGCCCTGGATTGAATCGTAGACATTTAATACTGCCATGGCTGGGCCAACGGCATGATCAACATGATCAGCAAGGAATGCGTATTTCTGGGTCGAGGCCATCCTAATCGTAGCTTCCAAAGGCAGCACTCTTTGGCTTATGGCCTCTAACCTCCCCCCTGTGTTTGCCAGAGCAGAGGCAAGAGCTTTTGAATTCTGCAGGCCGGTCTCCAATGAGGCCTTTGAAGTTTCAAGTTTCCTGGTATCTTCAGCTTCAGCCATTGCCAAAACGAATCCCTTTGACCCAATGTCCAGAGAGACTGGCTCAAATTAAACATCGCCAAGCTCTTTACTTTACTTCTTCGTTTCCTTCTTCTCGGTCACCAAACATCAGTTGCCTTTCTTCACCAGACTTACCTACTTAAGTGAGCAAAAGACTTGATATTCAAACCAAACTTGGCTTACAAGACAACCGTCTCACAAACCTCAACCACCAAGCAATTCTTACAGGCGACATTCGGGTTCAAGTGATTCTGTCACGTCCCCTCATACCATCGTGACATTAATTTAGATCGGATCACCAGAATTCAGGTTGTTTCAAGTAGTCGGGGTCATTTGGGTCTCCAGTAAATTTCATGTTCAGGTACCTGGGTCAGCCATTTGGTTGGGCCTGCATGGCAGCATCTCGGGTCGAATTCAGACCGGGCCTTTAGATATTCGTGTTCTTTTGAATATTTCAAATCTCAAATTAATCAAATCTCAAATATATTAACCTTTAAATCATATACATACAAAAATGTCAAATTTTTTCAATTTTATACATATTAAATTTTTAAATTTTGTTACACTTAAATTCGAGTTATTTTATTTTTTAATTTATTTAATAAATTATTTTAAATTTAAATTATTTTTATTTCGATAATTTTAATTTTAAATATTTTAAATTAAGAATCTGTTTATTATTTTAATTAATACGAATGAACAATTATATCATCAAACCGAAAATAACTCCCATGAATCATGCTAACCAAAGTGTAAACGGAGGTCACAAAAGGCACACCATGCAAGCACCAAAAAGAAAGTGCTTGTTGCCATGAATTGCCTTTGTTCTATCTCTGCTCGGCCGGAAAAAATGGAGTTGCTGCCGTTACTTGTCCGATGGTTTTGGACAACGATCACTGATTGCTGCGTTGCCGCCGTGAATGTGGTTGACTTCTGATTTGCGTGTGTTTTTGGGGGGGGGGGGGGGGCACCGGTTATTTTTTCTAGTTTCGTTGCTTAATTGAAAGCAACAATTGCATGTTTTTCCTTTGTTATTAAGGAGTCTCATTGCTTGTGTAAGACGTGAGGGAAGATTGAGGGAACTTGCTAGAATCATTGTTTATCTATGTATTTCTAAAAAGAAAAGCTAATCCTTGAGCCAAAAATAAATTTGTAAAGATTCAAAATTGAAATTAAAATGTTTTATTATTTTATGGTAACAAATTAATTTATTATTAAGTCAAATCTAGAACTTCTTAATGAGAAAAAAAAGAAAAAGAAAAGAAAGAAATTATCCGCAAAAAAAATGCCACGTGTACGCCACGTAAGCGACGACAGTCAAAAGAATCGGGAAATGTGGGTGGACGGAGGAGGACCAACCGGGAAATGTCGGGGGCCCACGACGACGATTGAAAAAAAAAAAAACGTTTGTTTTACTCCCGTCAACTTCATCTCGTTCTTGCAGCGGGGTTATAAAAAACATGCCAACCATTAAAAATTACAAGATCGTTTTTAAAAATTTTAAAATTTTTTTTAATATATATATATATATATATATATTTATATAAAATTTATAAAACTTGTAAAGTTTTCTCACTCCATTGATCTCCCTCTTTTTTTTTTTTTTTTTTTTTTTCTTCTTTTTATGTGATTCAAAACAGGGAATAGATTTGGAACATTTTTACCAACACAAAGAGATCCTCCTCGCAATAGTAAGTAAGCATCCGTTTGTTTATTAAAAAATAATTTATTTATAAAAAATATTATAAAATTATTTTAAATGAAAAAAATTATAATCATAATAAAATTGACATATAATTAACAATTAAATTATAAAAAGATTTAATCTTGTTTTTGTCATAATATTTGTGAGAAATAATATTTGTTTTTTTTTCTTATTTTTGCTCCCTCTCTTTTTTTTTTTTTTAATAAAAATGAGGTTATTTTTTTAATTACTCGTTTTTTTGTTTATCAAATATATAAAAAATTTAAAAAATATTTTAACAAAAATGTACGAATCTCAAGTGGAAGGTAAACCCCCGAAGCATTAATGTTTGCAACAGCGATCTAAAGATGGTCCGAAGTTATGATGTCTTGTCTCAAAAGAGAAAAGTAAAAAACAAAAGGAAAAAACTTTGATGTCTTGTCTCAAAACACAAGCACTCTCTCTCTGTCTGTCTCGTCATCTCTATTTTCTTAGCCCTTTTCTTGCAGGAAACTTTTTTGAACTATCCTTCTCTTAATTATTATTATTATTATTATTATTATTATTATTTTAATTTAATCCTCAAGGGCTCTCTCAGCCTGAAATGAAGAGTCTAGGGTTTATATCTACACTGCACTCCACACACAAAAGTTTATAATCTTCCACCCCTCTCTCTGAGTTGTGTTCTTTGTTTCTTTCACCCCCATCTTCTTCTTCTTCGTTTTTCTCTTTTTCTATATATATATATATATGAATAATTTGGTTTTGGGGATCTAATGGGTGTTCAGTGATGCTCAAACAGGACCCAAACTTCTAGTTTCTTCTCAACTTTGTTTTTTGTTTTTTTTTTTTTTTTTTTTTTTTTTTTTTTTGGGTCTCTTTAATTGAATAGAAAACTAAGTGGTAACTTTAGTCAGAGAGAGAAAAGTAGTAGCAGTCAGTCAGTGTAAGTGGGTGGGTCGGTCGGGTGGGTGTTGGTGGTATCTGGGTCGGAGCTGCCTTTTTGGGGAAACGTACAAGTGAAGAAATTGGCGTTGAACGTGACGGAATTCAAGTTTGGTTCTTTCACCACCTCTGAATTTATTGCGTCACATGGGTTCTCAACTCTGAAGGCGAACATGGGTACCATTCATATTTTTTGCATCACATTCTCGACTTTCTTTGTAAAATTTGTGATTTGGGGTTTTTCATTTCTTGATTAGATGGATGGATGCTAGTAGCATGGATGTGGAGATCTGGGTTTTGGGTGTATTCTATGTAAATTTGCTCTTGGGTGTCACTCGTTAGCAGTTGACATTAATGGAGGATATTTGGCTGGTGAAACAAGGATGGAAATGGCTGCAAACCCAGAAGCGCGCCTGTTCCCGGGCAAGAACTGCCGCGGGTTGGTTGACAGACAAGATTGGGTTGTTCATAGAGCGCCATTGGCCATTGGTGTGCACTGGGTGTGGCAGATTTGGGCGGTTATTGTTTTTCATGTTGATTTATTGGAAAGACTCTGTTGTAAGGGGATTCCACTCTATCATCAGGCTTGGTTCGGCAGCTTTGCTTCTTATAATTTGGAGCTGCTTTCTTAGTCTCACTTCAATGTCTTGCTTACTGTATGTACTAATATGTATGGTATGTGATCTTATTTACTTCCCTACCACTTTTGGCTTTCTCTATGCCGTGCTTCCGACCTGTTATCTTCGAGCACTCCTCATTTTTATCTTGCATTTTCTGTTCATGTTGATGATTTCATTCTATCTTTTCATTTGTTTATGTACTGAATGCACCCATGTTTGGGTTATAGCTTGGGGACTATATTAGGGAAACAATTTAAGCTAAGTAAGTTACATTCGCCTGAGGGGGTTTTCTTGGATATTATATGATTAGGCATATAGGCTTAGCAGAAAGCTATATTCTGGATTGCTATTGTCATTGTAGAATATATTTTAAACAATAGATTGTAGACTCTTTTCTCTGTTAATTTTTAGAAACTTGTGGTTATTAAATGCATTTTCACATTCTCTTGTTTGATACAAACAATAGCCTTGCTAGTTTGAAAAAGTTTCTTGGAGGGAAGTAATGTTATAAACCTGCTTCTCTGGCTCATGGATACATTGACTTAACTCTGTGCATAAATCTAATCATACGCTGTATATTTTTTTAAAACTTTTTGGGGGGCGCAAAATGTAAGTTACTGATGGTGTGCAATATTTCAGGGAGCTGCAGGAGCTGCTGTTCAGTATTTGGGCTACACTTCTGGTCTTTTTATTGTAGGACTCTTTGCTATTATAATCTTATGGATGTATGCTAACTTTTGGATAACAGGGACATTGTTTATTGTTGGAGGTATGAGTTGGTTTCTTTTGAAGCAGAATTATTTTAATTTCAGCAATTTGTTGCTCTATTTCATATATCCATCAGCCTTAAAACATGTTGATATGTTTGATGGAAGTGATATTGCAATTTCTCAAACATCTAGATTCCAATCCTGGAAAGCTGTAGCTTGGCCAAAAGTAGCTTAATTTCTTTGCTTATGCTTCCCTCTTAATGCATATTTTATCGTGTAAGTTGGACTGTGGAGTTAGTGTTTCTTTGTGTCCATTGACTTGGTCAATGTTGTTTCTTTAAATTGCTTCCTAAAGTAATACTCATAGATGCATTGAGTGAGTTTCTCAACATAAAGGTCTGTGAACATAGCTAGCATAAAAATGGAATCTCATTTGAATCCTCTGTTCACACTTTTTGAGCCTTTTCTTGATACGTCTTTGATGTTGAAACCTATTTGTTGAACTTGTTGAAAATATTCATTGACATCAAGCTTCAAATTTATTTTTTTTTTATATCTTTTTCAGTCATGTGAATAACTGACTGCTGCTTTTGCATCCATACACAAAGTAATGATCATAAGACGGAACTGTGGATGGTGGCCTTGAGGGGTCATTGACATATTGGACTGTCAGATAAGCACGAGGCCATCTCTTCTGCTATTGCTCCAAGGATCTATCTAAAAGGCAATAAAAAAGGACTAAATTGTTAATCTGTCTAGGTATTAGTTTCTGTGTTGGACAAAATCTGAAAGCTGAAGATGCTTTGAAAGTATTTTATTTATTTATTTATTATTTTTTAATTTTTTTATTTAGACAATCTTTTTGCCCTCTCTTCTTTGTTTGCTTATTTTTGTCTAGGTATAAGATTGTTTGTGGGAAAGGTTCTTGATGGATCATATTTTGTCTTCTGAAAATTTAAAAAATTGACAAGTGTATTGTAAATCTTCCTTCCTTCTATATAAGCAGGAGGCTTTGATTGGTTATTCAGTAGTTCTTGCTTAGTCAGGGTTTTTGGAAATAGGCCTTTTTCTTTATTGGTTTATAGTGGAGAGTTGGTATATTTGGAGGCTATCCATAAAGAGTTGGTAGAAGGCTTCTCATTTCAGAACAAGACTCAAAGAGATAAGGCACGATGTTCTAATTGGTATATATGGCGAAAAATCTAGCATGTGTGTGCTTGCACAAGATAGCCTCAGAACTTGGAGAGTCCTTTAAGCATGATATTTCATTTTGGTTAATGGGGATAGAGGGATTCTTGTTAATGGTTGTTGTTGTTGTTTTGTTTTTTACTTTTTTTTTTTTTTAACTTTTTGAAAATTTTATGTTCTTAAAATCAAAATTAGGAAAGGTGAAAATGGGGATAGGGGCTACTGGCAAACAGTCTGAAAGACTTAGTATCATAGTGTTTGCTCATGGGTTGTGTACCTTTTAATGGTGCTATGTATTAGTTTTTGTATTGAACCTTTTTGGTTCAAGAAGATGTCTTTTTATATTTTTTTGGTTATTCTTTTGGTATCTTGTCTGTCCACCTTATGTCCAACATACTAGGTTCACCTTACGGAACAGAGTGTACACACTCATGCTGTTACATCTATGTTATTATTTTTTCTAATTAGGAGGCTTGCTTTATATCTATTATGGCTGGCATAAGTCTTAAGCCATTACACACCCTTGTTAGCACATACCACAAAGGTTGAAATTGTTCAGCTTCTCATATGCATAGATGATCTGTTTGCTCAACTTCTATACCTTGCTTTAAATTTTATGGGTTCTAATTTTCTTCGTTTTAGGTTATTTGTTCTCTCGGAGCCATGCACGGTTGGTGATCCTAATGGCAACCCTATATGCAGTTTACTGTGTGAAAGTTCGAGTTGGATGGTCTGGTTTTTTTCTGTCAATAAACCTTGCATTCTTCTCGAATGATGCATTAAATTTTTTGGTTCAATGGTGTGATAACGCCCTTGAGAGTACACATACTGAAGAGAAGAAAGAATCTGAAACTGTTATTGAAGATGACTTTTCTTCAGGGTGCGAGTTCTCAATTCCCATTGATGAATCAAAAAAGTTACATTCATGCAAATCATCCAGCAAGCCAGCTGCTGCTTCATGTAATGTTAGCATCCAAAAGGAGTTGTCAGATAGGAAACTAGTTAAAGAAGAAATCAGCACAATTGATGAAATGAAACGGATATTAAATAGTGCAAATCATTATGATGCACTGGGCTTTCCTCGCCACAAACAAATTGATTGTACGATTTTGAAAAAGGAGTACCGGAAGAAGGTACAGATTTGTTTTCTTTTGTTTTGAGCTTGCTCTTTTACTATTATTGAATTTTTTTATTATTTGTTTTGATTTTAGGATGTGTAAATTTGGATATTGGTTCTTTTAAGGGAGGGTGTTATAGAAGGGACTAGGTGATGCCCCCCATCTTCCAAAGATTTGCTTCATTGTGATGAAGACAAGCATTGGTGCAGCTGGTTTGCTTCCTAGTGTTGCAGCTACTGTTACTTTTTGGTTTATAGCTTCCCTCCATATTTAATAAGTTAGTTAAGTCAGTTAACATGAATGCTGGAAAAGCTAACAGCCCATATCAGTCTACTTCACTAAACTTTAAACCAAAATTTGAATTAGAAGTTTTGAATTTCCAATTTGAATTCCTTGTTGTCCCCTGCAGAATTTCAAATTTCAATTTGAAATTTGAAGTTAAATCAAACCTCATGTATAAAAGGAATGATCATGAATGAAATTATGTATTGCTTTTCACAAAAGCTATCTAAATCCCTCTTTTGCTTCTGTTACTTCCTATTTTCTGCAATTGCAGAAACTGAAACACAAACCAATTATAGTTGCATGAGACATAAACTAACAACACATTGTACGTTTCTATGTCAAAATTCTTGTGGTACAATCAGTAATATTTGCCAGTAACAATTTGTTGAAATTAGATATGATTCAACAATTGGCATTGATTCATGTCCCTCCCAAAACTTACAAAATCATTAGTCAAATGACTGTTTCGTATCAAAAGGTCCTGACTTTAAGCCTTAAATTAAAGATAAGTCCTTTCCTTAAGTCTTTTTGTTAAGAATATGTAATAACTAGAATCAATCTTCAATCAGAAAATAATACTCAAAAGCTTCACATGCTAATTTAACAATCTCTTTAAATGATAACTTTAGCTATTTTATATTAGTTTTTATTATTTAAATTGAGTAAATATGCATCCAAAATGCTGCAAGGTGGAGTCAAGTTTCTCTTTCCTGTTAACTTGTCATATGCTGCGTGCATGGAATAGTAGAAGGGAAGTCCATTTGAAGTGTCTGATCAAAAGTTGGAAGGGAAGAAAGTGTAGCCTTACTGATTGCTTTTTGCCTTTGACTGTGGATTTTATCATGTGTAGGCCATGCTTGTGCATCCTGACAAAAACATGGGCAGTCCTCTTGCAAGTGAATCATTTAAGAAACTCCAATGTGCTTATGAAGTAAGCAACTAGTTTTAATTCAAATCTCTCTCTCTGGTTATTGAGTTACTTATGTGTATGGAAAAAGAAGAAAACCCAGCTATGAGTTTGTTCCAGCTAATATGAATGTACAATTGCAGGTCCTATCTGATTCCACAAGGAAGAGGGACTATGATGACCTATTGAGGAAGGAGGAATACAAAACTAGAAGTGTCTGTCAGAAGTCCTATGGCTCTTCACATCAGGTAATTTACATGCTGCTGCTGATAAAAATTCTAGCTTATGGCCTTCTATTTAATTTGTATGAAATTCAGTGTAGGAGGATTGGAATAACATATGAAGATACAATATTTGGCTGTTTTCTTAAATTTTGTGATCTTCTTTCCACTTCCACTTTTTACTGATGTGGCTTTACCCACGTTTCTTAGCTCCTAACAAGTTATTCCCTGTTTCACTTGATTTGATTGGCCCAACATTGTTGATCTGACTCTTTTAGAAGTGTTTTTCTTTTGTTAAACTAAAGACTTTATGTGTCAAAGGTATATTTTCACTGTATAGTTGTTGTGTCTAAACCAGAGCATCAGTCTTCTAGGTTATGACCTATTAACCCAAGTTTTCTATTCTTTTAACCCTGGTAATAAATTAATTTGTGAACTGACTGCAGTCAATCTATGATGTAATGGAGTCAGCTTACTTAATTTTGTAAAGATGCGACAGTTTGAGAAATACCAAAGGGGCAGAGAAAGTTATTGGCTTTACTTGGGTGTTTATATTTTTCATGTATTTTATCTAATGGAATTTTATTTTTTGGGACTTTTGTGCTGTGGTTTCTTTTGTGTGTGCTTATAATAGGCCTTTTACCTTTTCGAAGTCATAAATTTGTTGAAATGGTTTTGAGCTGTCATCTACTCTTTGTTTGTCTCCCATTTTCATCGTTCCTGTCCTCTGCCCCTATTCTTTACCTTTTTGACACTGGCTTATGTGATAAATACAAACTTAGCTCAGCACCAAATTGACTGAAAGGATTTGAACTTTGATGTGAAATAAGCTGCTTGCACATTTGCAAGAGTTGCACATTGCCTTCACAAAGTTACACAATATCCAGCAGTTCACATGTGCAACTGAAACCTCAATAGCACATACTAGCAATGTGAAATGGAAATTCTGATTAAGGTCAGACCATGTAGTATGATACATTGCTGGGCAACTTGAGATTGGTTTTATACTGGGATGTATATATCAGCATGCAGCAATGTGGTTGTCTTTTAGTTAAATCATTTATCTAAGTTAATGACTATTACTGAGGGCAAGATTTTTCCAGAACTTTTTGTAACTATGAACCTTTTATAAGCAGGATTTTCCAGATTATTTATCTGAGGAGTCAAGGCGTATTCAATGCACAAAGTGTGGCCATTCACATGTATGGGTGTGCACAAATAGATGCAAGGCCAAAGCAAGGTGGTGTCAGGTCAGTCTTCCTAATTCTGCCGGTTAAATACATTGTCTCCCGGTCCATCTCCCTTCCCCCTCCAAACCCACTTGGTCAATTTTTCAATTCATTTCTTAATTAATAGAACTATTTTTGTATCAGGATTGCTGCCAATACCATCAAGCCAAAGATGGGGATGGATGGGTTGAATATAGAGGCTCTCTGGTCTTCAATAAACCTCAAAAGGTACATTCATTTGAAGGAACTTCTTTATTCTACAGAATATCCATGCATGATATGTATTTATAATGTCTTATTCATGTACTTCTTAGTATCTTGTTTACTCTTTTGTTTATGAAGAATCATTTGCATTGCTGCCAATAATTTTTTTATTGAAAGACTGCTTGATTAGTGGCAAGCATTAATTTCCAAATTAAAAGGTTGCTGCTTTTAATTTACACACCTCACTACTGCTTACATTTCCTTCTTGTTTCATAAGCTTGCATAAAATGTGGAAAGTAGCAGCCTTTTAGCTGCAATTGACTTTAGCAGCAAGAAGTTTGATTCTAGAATACATAATCTAGAATATTTAATACTTTCAGGGCAAGACTTTTAATTATTTAGTGACTATGCAAAGGCCTTTTCTTCTCTTTTTTCTCTTGCTTGATTTTTCCTCTGGCAACAACTTTGGGTATGATGCATATAATTCTTTCAAGTGCTGTTCTTGTACTTGCAAAATTTGCTTTAGATGGGTGCAGAGGGAAGTAGAGTTCAAAGCTAATGATAGGAGCATAGCCTTAGGTGCAATTATTTGTCCTTCACCATTTACTTTTCCATTCCATTCAGTATGGGATTTAGTGTAAAGTTCATGTTTACGCATTCAGGATACTAGCATTGCTTGAGGTTTAAAATGAGAAATTCTTGTGCCGTTAATCTTATTATTTCATCCCTATCTTCATAAGCGTCTCTTCAGTTGTAGAAAACTCTTTTCCATTCTCTCTTTCTAGTATCCATCTATTTTAATTTTTCTTTCCATGGAAAAATTGAAAAGCACAGCTAAATCTGTCCATTTGCAAGAGAGTGATAAATCTTTCCACTTGTGCACCTGAAATGAAACCTCTCTGCTTTCTAATATCAGAAAATGTATTCAAATTAATTGTTTTTAGTCCAAATTTATTTCACTTTCAACCACCTTACAAGGAAAGGACTTTGAAAAAGTCATTTAAAATGATGGTGAATATAATAGAAAATCAATTAATAAGAAAAGAATTGGCTATTGAGACCTCAGGTTTTCTGTAATGGAAAACCCCAGGGAAACATAGGGTTCTGATAACAAATTGAAATTTTCTATGAATGTTTTGAGGAAATGTGGGCCTTTGAATAAAAGAAATCATTGGAAAAATGCCATATTAGTGTTTTTCAAAAGCTGGTTAGACTTTGGTGAACTGGAAACCTGTTGTCCCAATATCTTTATTCATAAAAATGGTATACTTGAAACAGCTCTACCATTTTTCTTTGAAAATTTTCTAGAAACAGATCTTGACCAACTAGGCCTGAATGTCTGGTTTTAATCTGATGATATGAGGTTATGTTGGCTGGTTCTCTCTCTTTAGGGGGTGCCTGCATCAGTGATTTTTCTGATATGCTTTCAATTTTTGGTTTCATGGTCCTTTAGGTGGAAATTCCACGTGCTTTTGTTTGTGCTGAGAGCAAGATATTTGATGTATCAGAATGGGCTATTTGTCAGGTCAGTGATTCACTTTGCTCCTATGTTTGCATATCTGCATTGTTCTTCTTTCCTCAATTTGTAATTTTCTAGATTCTATCTCTGCCTCAGATCTCTGTCCCCCCTCTTCCTCTGAATGTTTGTATTGTATGCATGTGCAGCATGACAATTCTTTCGATGTTGCTTTTTATGTTTAAATTTTAAAATTCATCTTACCATCCATGCATTCATTTAACATTTTCATGCGGGTGGTATTGATGGTAATAAGATAAGATGGGAAAGCAAGTTTGTTTGCTGTGGAAAAGAAAATAGAAGCAGCTGCCATCTTATAATCATAGGACTAGCTAGTCAAATGAGTCTTATTGTTGTGAATGAAATCTACAATTTGTGGTTATTTGCCAGTGAATTATTGAATGTCATCATGTATTCCAATAACTAATGATTTAAATTTTTTAATCCATCATTTGGATCTACCTTCATATTCTTTGTATTGATATTTCCCTGGTCCATATTGATCATAAAATGGATTGTGTGGAGGCTAGTGGATCTATCTTAACTTCTAAAATGCAAAAGATAGGTCATTTGTTATTGTTCTCTTGCTCTCTTTTTGATTCTCACCTGAGACAGACAGCTACTGATTCTAGGACTGACAAATAGGATTGTAATGAGCTTTTACTGAGTTGCCTTAAACTGCTTGTCTTTGGGCTTATAAACTTGGGCTTTATAACTGCACTTGAATTTTTGGATTCCTTGTGGCTGTCTTGGAAAGTATGTCTCTTTATGCTATTTTTACCACAGATCAATAATCAGGGAAAAATAATTATCCATTTCATGCAATGCTGTGTCCCAAATCTTGCAACCTGAATTAAACTCCTTGCAGGGAATGGCATGTAGGCCCAATACCCATAGGCCTAGCTTTCATGTAAACATGGTTGGTTTGGGAAAGACACAGCGATCCAACTCAAGCAGGTATCCATGGAACTTGGATGCGGAGATGATGGGCGAGGATGATGAAGAATTTGAGCTGTGGCTCCAGCAGGCCCTGGCTTCTGGTCTCTTTTGTGAGACCTCTAGCCGTAGAAAGAGTTGGAGTCCATTCAAGCTGGGTCAAAAGAAAGGAAAGAAGCAATGGCGAAGATCATCAACTTGAGCAACTGGATGAGCAACTATTCAGAGTATTGTTACGGCCTTTCCTGAGGAAATGGAGTTGTTTGCTTTTAGTGATACTTCAAAGGATCATTCTTTGGAATCAGGAACGTTGCACCAAGTGAACATGTTATGATGAGCCAAGACAGATTGGAGGAGTAAGCTAAGTCGGGGGAAAGTCTCAAGAATGTAACAGCAGTTGCATTGCTTGTGGTGTCTTTCTGGATAAGCTTTGTCGTTGTTGGTTGGAACGCCAAAACCCTTTTGAATCCCAAAGAAAAAAAAAAAAATGGTTCTTCCACGGGCTGCACTGAAGATTGGTTGTGTGCATTACCCTGTTTCTCTTTGTACATATTTTTGTCCATAATACTTTCATTTGTTCCAAGCTTTTCTTATTAGAATTGTGACAAGCCAACAGCAGGAAACTTAAAAATTTCCAATATGACTGACACTTCCTTCTTTTATATGCGAAATGTTCTGCAGGGGAATCTCAGGACAAATGTATTGACATTTGTAGGAGCGGTCATTGATGGAAAGATAGGAACTTCGGAATGGGTCACGGCTTCACTGAAAACAAGTATTAACCTGTTAGTTAACAACAGACAGACAACAAAATGAGTAAATTTGACTCTACTTGTGGGTACATTACACACCAGCAGCAGCACTCTTCTGTGCTGGCAACAATTCTCTTCCTTATGATGAAGCAATTATTGCAAAACCAACCAAAGATTGTCAAACCGCAATTGAAGCTTTTATTTTATTTTATTTTTCATTGATGGGTTTCCATGGGGATTAAAATTTGAGACTTGTAGCTTATTTTAATACAAATGAATAAGAGCTTATTAGTACAAATGAAGCAATTATCGCATAACCAAAGGTTGGATGTCGAAAGTGCAGAGACAGTAGAAATAGGAGAAGCCGTCGCAATGCTTGCTGAGAGAGAGAACCAGAGTGACAAGCTTAGGAGTTGGCCAATCTCTCAGGAATTTGGTAAATGGCAACTCACCATTGCAAGTGGGAATTCACTTTTAGATCTCTTGGACCCTCCATTTTGTCCAAAAGGTCATGTTGCATTCTTACACTCTGAGGTGCACGCGTTTAGTCCCAACCATCTCGGAAATGGTTTCACATCGACACAATCATGTCTAGTGGTTACACTGCTTCCATGTCGACCCTTTCATGTGATGCTTGGGAGCGTTTACACCCGTCTATATATTCTAATTTGTGTCTCTGGCAACAGAAAAAAGGTAAAAAAAAAAAAAAAAGAAGGCAGTGCTTCGACCAATCCAAGGTTTCAATTTTGCCGTACTGTATAGCATAACCATGAGCGCCGCAACAACTAAGGTTGCCGTGGTGGGCAGCGGCAGTAAGTCTCTCTTTGGCTCTCTCTCTCTTATATGTGTGTTTGTGTTTGTATACGTATGGTAAATATACCGTCATCATAATGGTGAAGCGGTAAATAATGAATGAATGTATGAATGTTACTTGCTGGTGCTGGTGGTGGTGGCAGTGACAGGGGCAATATGTGCATCAAAGCTTGCCAGAAATGGTCTCTCAGTAACCCTCTTCGAGTCGGCTCGAGGCCCTGGCGGCCGCATGTCCCAGCGAAGGCACCCCTCTCCCTCACTCACTTTACTTGCTACTTCACTTCCCTCTGTTTTTAGTTTCTTTTGTGTGTTTGTGTGTGTGTGTGTGTGTGTGTAGCGGTTGATTTGCCTTTTAAACAGTTTGAATTTTCAGCATGGAGGCAGTCTGATCTTTGTCCAAACTTTTCTGTTTACGCACACACACACATAGAGAAACTTGTGAAGATGGAACGGAGCTCTTGTTCGACCATGGTGCCCCATTTTTCAGCGTCAGCAATGCCAATGTGTTGAGCCTGGTTCATGAATGGGAACTAAAAGGCCTTGTTGCTGAGTGGAAACAGAATTTCGGGTCTTTCGATTGTCTCTCCAGGAAATTCCTTGCCCTTGAACAGGTTCACTACACCTAATCTTCTTCTAGAGTTATTATTATATTGTACACATTCTAACACTAGCGCAAGTATTAGAAATAAGTGGGTTCTTATGTTTTGGATCCACTTAATTGTGTTTCCTTTGATGTTTGTAATTGCATCATTTTAATGACTTCAGATGATGCTCCCTTAAAGCAACGAACTTTCTTGTTTTTGAGTTTAGGTTATAGTTTCTGTCTTGATACATCCCGACTCTTTTGTCCCCTCACATCCCTCAGAACAAAACCTTGTCTCAAAGGCATTTGCTGCTTGTCAAAATTTTTAGAACTCTTACTGCTTTTTTTTTTCTTTTTTTCGGTCCAAAAGCTTGAACTACTGGGTGTACAAAACTGAAATTATTTTCATTTTTTCAAGATGGACTTTGGCATGTTTACCACATTTGAGCTCCGATGTATCTTGTGTGATGCAGCATTCCTTTGGATGGAGAGAAGGGGTAAATCTCTGATTGGAATTTTACTCAAATGAAACCTAATCAAGACCAATGTGGCCAAACCTAATTGGACTATGAAAAATTACTCACCTGAAGGGCAAAGAGTGGGCTTATTCATTCAAATATGGGATCAGTTATCACCCCAAAATCCAGAAAATATGGGATGCTGATGCATTATGTATTAAAGCCTCTTCTGCTTCCCATCTCAACTATGACATTATCATCTCACTCTCTTATAGGAGTTTCATTCTGTCGATAGTTGAGCTGTTCTAAATATTCTCAATTTATGTTCTTCTTTTCATAACTTTCGGCTGAGACATTTTTTAGACAAAATTATTGTCATTTTACTGAAACATTTCTATACTTGCTTCAATTTGTTTGGTGAAATGTGTGTTATCTGCATATGGCTGCCTGCTTTTAACACTTACGTTGCTTCAGTTCCCTCGAGTCCTTTTGGTTCTATATCTACTGATGCAATAATAAAATGGTAATCACTTTACACAAGGAGTTGTCTGGCCTCGATCACTGGCAGCAAAATGAGGTCTCTGAGGGGAGGGCAATAGAAACAAGAAATTTCTTCTGATTCTGGTTATTCTGTGGAAACTCAAGGACATCTCCTGCTTTGCATTGGGTGGTGCCTTAAATACACTGCATTTCGTTGCAGCACTAGGACCTTAGCTTTTGATGTTATCCTTTTATAACTTTTATTCTCATCCCAACTTGCTTTTGTCAAACTGCGTTTTGTCTCTTCTAATCACATGCTTTGAACAATACTGAAACCTTCGGCTCCCTAGCATCACTTCATTGGGATATCTCAAGTGAATAATTTAGATAATATGTAGATGCTATTATGATTTGATGTTTTGCTTCATTCAAACTTTTTCTGACCTCATTCAAATATGCATGGGAAATGGAAGCATATTTCTGAACAAAAGAACCAATTTTCTGGTGTATTTTATCTTGTAACACAATCTCTGCTTATCAATGTCTGTTTAGGAAGGATTAGGCAAGAGATATGTTGGTGTGCCGGGCATGAATTCTATTTGTAGAATGTTGTGCAGTGAGACTGGTATGCAGCCATCTAGCTGGTTTTGTGATACATTCTTTTGAGGTTAAGTTAAACAGCTTTAGATACCTGATTTGACTTTAATTTACTTTTTCAGGTGTTGACAGTAAGTATGGGGTGGAGGTTACGAAGTTGGAGTGGCTAGATGATGAGAATTTGTGGTCATTGACAGGTTTGGCTGGGCAGAATATTGGCCTTTTTAAGGGGGTAATTGCTACAGACAAAAATATAATTTCTGCAAGGTTCACTGACGTGACAGGATGCCCACCACCCCTTGGTACTATGAGTCTCTCTCTCTCTCTGTGCAAAATGTATCTGAAACTTTATACTTGGCCCTTGGTCAGCGAGTTCGAGATTTGTGTAGTTCATAGTGACTGAAGGCTTAGAATGCACAAAGATGCAAAGTGTGTTGGACTTAGGCTCAAAGCAGCAATGCTAGGCTTGCATGATAAATGTGAAAAACACATTGGCTAAAAATATTAGATAGGCCTAAAATTCAACCTAGGTGGAAGATACAACATCCAATAACATTAAATTAGCAAATTTAAAAACTCAGTACTGAAATTCTTTATAGCAAGCTAAGACAATTTACTGATGTTTTGTCACGGAAAACATCAGACCTCTTTTTTGTCATTCCTGAACAATACTGTAAGTTAACGACCTAAATTAACTTGTGATCGAATTATTTAGCAACCCCAATTAAATTTGGGATTAAGATTTTGTTGTTCGATGACTGCCATTAATTAAGAGGTTTTTCGTCCTCCTGCTTCAGTTGTGACATTGGGAAGCAGGTTTTGTAGAGGGTAAGAAATATATTGGACAAAAAAGTGTCTGCATGCTTAGATGTTCAGTTATATAATAGATTGCACAAGTTTTTTTTTTCTTTTTTGGTCTTTTCTTTCCCATGCTAATCAGTGGACAATGGCAATGAATTCAGATTCAAGCATGGTTCCAGAGTTGGAAGTAAAGTTGCAAGATGTTCCTGTTAATCCATGTTTTGTGCTTATGTTAGCTTTTGCAGAGCCTTTGTCTTCAGTAAGTTATCATATGCTGTCTTTCATACATTTTACTTATGTAAATGAAGTAACGTGGTCATATGATCTTTTCCACAAATGAATAAAATTTATAGGCATGAACGAAGTTAAAGTGTGGGACAGAAAAATATGGTTAATTCAACAATAAAAATGAAAAGGATGCAAGATCATCACCTGATACACCCTTTGGCATTTCTCTCTTTTTTCTCAGACCTTTGTTTTCTAATTTTTGCATGTCTTCTATAGGAATATTTCCTCACGGCATCTTTTTTACAAGGTTATGGAACCCTTGATGTTGTTTTCTCCAATATATTGATTCAGATACCTGTAAAGGGCTTCTCATTCAAGAACTCTGAAATTTTAAGTTGGTGTTACTGCGACAGCAGCAAGCCTGGCCGTTCAACAAGAAGGTGTGTATATTTGTGTTTGTTATCGTGTTAATGCTAGAAGTAACGTGGTTTCTATGTTCATTAGCCTCGTCGTTACTGTCTTGCTTTGCTTTAGTGACCGATGGGTTTTGCATTCAACAACAAAGTATGCCAGAGGCATAATTGCTCATACAGGACTTCAGAAGCCTTCAAGTGAAATATTAACAAAAGTGGCTGAAGAATTGTTTCAAGAATTTCAAAGCACTGGACTTGATATTTCTCAGCCTTTCTTCAGGAAAGCTCATAGGTGGTAAGTACAAAACTCCACAAATTACTTTCATTGCAACTAATTTTTAGATTGACCCCATCAAATTGGCTTTTAGATTGGTCTTTCCTTTTGTCATGTTGTGCTTGAGCAACGTAGCTTGGAAGATTGATGCAGCCTTAACATTCACAAATCCATTTCCTTTCTGCTGGGCTTGAGGGAGAAGATAGCTTGAGTTTCTCTTTGACTTTGCCTTGACTAAAATACTTCTGCTAGAGATATAAGTATGAGAACTTTAAAGGTTTTCACGATAAGATGTGAATGTAACATGGCACCATTTGTAAAATTCATCCGCTGTGTGTATGTGTATTTGGAATCAGACGCATGTATTTATAGTCAAGCATGACTGCAGAGCCTGCTTCTAGCAACCCTGATAGTCTTTTTGCATGCACCCTGCGGACACATGTATTTGGTGTTAAGTTCATGGTTTCTTCTCCCTGCGTTTCGCCAGGGGGAGTGCTTTTCCAGCTGCAAGCATAGCCGGAGAGGAGAAATGTGTGTGGGATAAGAGTAAGAGGTTGGCCATATGTGGAGATTTTTGTGTCAGTCCAAGTGTTGAAGGTTCAATACGCAGTGGCCTTGCCGCTGTTTCAAAGCTTACAGGAACTCTTCTCGGCATATGATGTTCTCTCAGGCGATGCAATGCAATTCCAGTCTCATTGTGATGTTCCGTGATTCATAGTAATTCCTAGAAAAAGGTGTCTTGCACGCACAGGCCATTTTGCCAGCATTGCTCTTGAGCTTCCTGCGTCTTTCTTTTCTTATGAATTAGCCCTCTGCATTCCCTCGTGTTGTTTGTGCAAGATATTCTATTACTATTACTATTTAGCTAAATTAGTTTAAATAATTGAAAATTTTAATGGTATTAAAATATTTAAAATTTAAATAATGCGAAACTCAATTCGATCCGACCCGACCCTTTGGCACCGAGAGGATCCGTGGAAGTGTGTCACCTTCACTTGGCGTGTTATCCACACAGGATTGAGTGGAGCATCTACATGGTTTGAAACTAGAAGCACATCCTGATAATGTTTTGTCTTTTAATGCCTCTGTGTCCAGATATCACCCACATAAAATAGCGCCACGTGGCAACATGAGAATCACTGTGATGGAGCCACTACTATTGAAATTATCTAGGATTTTAGGAGCTGGAATGAATACAAGAGCTCAGGGGCAAAGAAGAAGCAGAGAGCCTCCTTAAAAACAAAAAACAGAAAAGAAAAGGCTAAGTAATTAGTAAATTAAAGTGGTAATGGCAGCCACAGTCATGACTTCACTGAGCCTGAAACCAGCACCTTGGAGTCCTGAGAAATCATCATCATCATCAGTGAGAGCCCTCCCAACTCTTCCCAAGAGATCTTTCAGAGTTGAGGCTTCCAAGAAAGCCAAACTCAATACTGACAAGCCTTATGGTATGTCTCTAATAATTTGGTCACACACCCTCATGCGTATCTCTCTTGAATATAAATGTTACTTTTTTTTTTCCAACAAAAAAAAAAAATAATTCATACATTATGATCCAAAATAAAAGAACCATCATGTGTTCCATTGGAAGTGGGACTATGTGCTTGAATTTTTCCACAGATATGCATAACATAAATGGGTTGATCCATTTATTTTGCTTTTTGTTTTTTAATGCTGTAATTGCTGTGGCCGGATGTGTGCAGAGGGCTGCTAGGAGCCAGGTCAAGTGATAATAATTAAAAAAAGACGACCCAACATCCAATGCAATGCAAATCAATAGTTCTTGTCTCGGTTCTTCTCTGTTTGTTGTACATAGCTTATTGAACATTTTTGAAATGCAAGAGAAATTGATTATTACTATTAAGTTGTTTTGTTTCTTTGGTGCCATAGCAAGGTTGACTATAATGGATTTCAAATTTTTGTTAATAGGAATAAACGGTGGAATGAACTTGAGGGACGGGCTTGACGCATCTGGGAGAAAGGGCAAGGTCCGTTTCGAGTTTTATTATATGTGCTTTAGGCAGAATGATTCATGGTTCTCTTCAGCATATTGTAATTAACTGGAAAATAATTCTCAATGTGCAAAGTGATCCTTTATGTCACTAATAGTAGCAGCTAAAAGGTGTTATCATTGGAGATGTGAAATGTAATCTCAGTTGATACAGACAAAATGGTGTCATGTATCATTGCTCTTTGAAAAATGATGGGTTGACTCGCTGCTTGATTTTAATTCGGCCTCATATCTTATTCCAGGAAGACTGTTGATTAATTTATCTCATTTGTAACACAAATTAATGGAATCTGACTGTGATGGGGTTGAGAGATTCATGTAACCGTTCCTATTTAAATTCATGATCATCTCGTTTGCAATGAGTGAGGTCAACTCTGATGCAGGGAAAGGGTGTATACCAGTTCGTTGACAAATATGGTGCCAATGTAGATGGCTACAGGTAAGATATCAACCTTCTTAGTCCACATAATTTATATTGTAATTTGTTATATACGCTGCAGAATGTGTATATCTTCCAACAGAGAGGCTCATCCCCTGAAAAAAGTATTGCAGGGTCAACTTTTTTTTACCTCCAAGGTCCTCAATCTTACACAATATCACCTTAACTGTGATAGACTGGCTACTGCAATAATGTGTTATATGCATACCTACTTTCAATTATGTGGCATGACTCCCTAATGAGTTTTAGTATTATTATTGTAAATTTTTTTTTATTTTCTTTTTCTTTTCATTTAACTTTTTCTGTGGTGTGGCAATATGTAAATGTTGCCAATTGACCTGATGATTGTATTGTACAGCCCAATCTATGACACCAAGGACTGGTCCCCAACAGGTGATGTTTATACTGGAGGTAATAAACAATTCTGTGACTAGCCTTTGTATGGAATTCGGATTGAGATTTCATATGAAGCTAAAAACTCAAAGATACTGTAATTTTTTTTTTTCTGGGTTTGCCTTGATCCTGATTACGAGTTTAATTCTGGTTTTTGCAGGTACTACTGGTTTGGCAATATGGGCAGTTACCCTAGCTGCCCTTCTCGCTGGAGGTGCACTCCTTGTCTACAACACAAGTGCTTTGGCACAGTAGACTATTTGTTGCTTCAATTTACCAAGTGAACATAAACCCAAAAAAACATTATTCCAAGATAATCCTTTGTGCATCACTATGTATAATGTGTCTTGACATCTACTTCAATGGACAATTGCATGGCTTTTTGATGTGCTGGTGTTACCGTCGCTAATGTTTGTTGTTCTTATAATTGTTACTGTTATTTTGTTTTCTAAAACACTGTTAATCAAGTCCAGTGAAAGCCGATTACTGGTATTTTGTTTCAGAGTCCATTTCAAGCAGCTTTGTTTCTGTCAGCTCCTGTGAATCTGTCAAGATTCTCATCTATAGATATGTTGTCCTGCAGTCTTGGTGAGAATGGTTCTGTGGTTCAAGTATTTATTTTCAAGTCAATTTCCAAAGGACTATTATCTTTTTCTAAATAGAAGTTGGCATCAGTATCACCGTAACTAAGAATCATACCATGGCAAGAAGTTTTGCAGTAAAATGTAATGATATGAATTGGATTCAATCAACAACACAAAAGGCGCCACCTTACAGTGATACTACATGCATCCTCCTCTTGGGTCCTTACATGGATCAGTTAACCAAATCAAACCGAGTTTAGCTAAATTGAGAACTGAAACAGTTACTGGAGCCTTTTTACTTTTACCAAAAAAAAAAAATTAATAATAGCAAAGTATAATATAGCATATTCATCCATAAATTTAGTTTCCAGCCATGTAAAATCACAATATACCATTGTCATATTTGTTTCTGCTTTCCTATGTAACAAGCAAAATCACAAGCAAGCAGGAACACTTCCATGCTTCAGCAGCAGCAAGTCTCTGGCCTGCCAGACACAAGACCTGATTCACGGTAGAAGATTTGAGATGGAGTTGCTGCTTGCTTCACTTTGGATTTGCAAATTTCAACTAGCTTCATGACTCGCGTGGGGGGATAAAGGGTGAGTTGAAGATCAGCCTGAAAACACAGACTCGCAACTACTGAAGCATGGAAATGTTCTCTACTGGCAAGAGGCTGCCAGGCTGGTTTCCCTGCTTGTGATTTTGCTTGTTATGCCAATTGAAATGGTGTGATCTTACACATCAATGACAATTACAACAAGGGAAAGCATTGTAGTAACTATTTTGAATCATGTTAATTGCTTTACAACTTGTCCCTCAACAGCTTTTTCATTTTCTTTTCTTTTTCCCTTTTACAAGGGGATGCGGGGCATTACTGCTGAGAGGACAGAAAGACTTGAAATTCTATTTCTAAAGCCTTCTAAGAATCAATTATTCCACATGTTGGGCATGCCAGGCACATCAGATAAGTAGCTCTCAGAGCTTCCTTCGCCTAAGCTTGGTGATTCTTCAAAGCCAGCTGCTTTGCTTTCCTTTCTGGTAAGCTCTGATCCAGAACAGACTTCAGGGCGTTTTTATCAGGGTCCAAAGGAGTGGGAATCATGGATGTTTGCCCAAATAGTGTGTTTGGCTCCAATAATTGAGTGATGTGTGGGAAAATGGGGTTGGCTTGGTTGTGGGAGAAAATGGAGAAGCAGGGCACTTGCTCAACATGCTCATCAGAGTTGGGCCAACAAGCTTGTTCAAAAGTGATGTAAGAATCCATTAATGCAGACAGGGATGAAGAGCCTGTATCATCATCAAAACAGCTTCCCATGCTTGGTCTGGTAATAGCTTCTCTGCTTTTGTTGAACACTCGACACAACACCCAGTCTTCCTGCATGCACCAAGCCAATGAAAGATGTTGCTTTGTTCGGTAAAAATAAATCACAATTTGCATTTAACTTTTCTACAGGGGAAAACTATACACCTTGAGAGAAGAAAATTTAGGTGGGAGATGTCCCTGGAGACGAAACTCATGCATGACCCAATCGGTTTTCCTGCCTTTTGGTGGCCTCCCCTGGTAGAACACCAACGTCTTCCTCATGCCAACCAGACTCCCCTTTCGGAGAACTGCACGATCTCTTCCGGTTGCCTTCCAGTAGCCGGACGTGGTGGCCCTGTTAGTCCTAAGCCCGGTTGCATACTTACGATCACGTTGACTGTAAAAATACCATTCCTTTCCTCCCACGCATGCCGTTTCTGCACCAAAATACAACTAATAACCTTTACCTCACTCACTCACTCACTCTAAAAACTAAAAGTTTCAAGTTCAAGTTTAATTGAAATTAATTAATAGAATCAACTATAGATATGGCAGAAAACTGAAGAAATGGTCAAAATTAAATGAGGTCAACACGAACCCCATATACATCCCACCTAGAATATGGTCTTTCATGCCTTTTTTTTTTTTTTTTTTTTTGAAAAAAATAAAATATATAATATTATATATATATATATATATATATATATATATATATATATATAAAGTTAATTATTGTGAGAAAAATAATTTTTGTTAGCAATGGTAAACCCAACAATTTTTTATTGCTAGTCTATTAATATAAGAATGTCATGTCACTTTGTGACCCTTAAGAAAAGCTATTAACTATCATTGGAGAAACTTCTCCAAAACCAATCATTTATAAGTTGTTTTTATTTTTTATTTTTTATTTTTTTTCTCTGTCTCTCTCTCTCTCTCTCTCTCTCTCTCTCTTTGTATCGTAATCAATATTAATCTATCTTTAATTGATTAACCTATTGCGTTCTATGTACTTTGAGGATTACACTTGCAACCTTTAAAATCTAGAATCGTAACAACCCCGAGGCATTTGCTAGTGACTTATCGTATGTTGCTAAAACAGCTGACTTCAATCCAACCACATCGTCGTTGAGAGGTCAACATCTGTCTATTCATCGGAGAATTATTGCAGGTTATAAATTGATTTAAAAAGGGTTTCTTTTTTTTTTTTTTTTTTTTTCTTCTTTTGAACAATATTGAAATAGGTTTGCTATCGTGGCCATATGGTGGCAGGTAGGAGATTTTCGAGATTGAATATTGTGGAATCCATCAATCGATTCCAACGGGCAGTATTTCTATATAATAAACAATATATTAGTATCTAAAATACAAGTAGATTGAACATAAGGGCAATCCACAAAAAAGAGAGAGAGAGAGAGAGAGAGAGATAAAATTTCAATAGCTAAAGGAGGTGACAAGTCTACATGGGTTTGGTAATTATAACCAATCACATAAGAATCAAATTCAATAACTCAACTTTTCAACTTTGTGAGTTACGAAGGTAACAACTCTCTGTGCAGGACTTTGGGTTTACCTTTTGTCATTTATATCTCAATCACTTTCAATGCTTTGGTTGATGTGCCAAAGCATTGTCAATTTCATCAAACTTTTGAAATACGAAATACCCCTTTTCATTTTTTTTTTTTTTTTAAAAAAATTTACATGACATTAAGATGCAATGATCTTAGAACATTGGTCTATAACTTATGTTACCTAACAGGATGTGGAAGAAGAGCAATTTCATTGTGTACATCGCTCAATAAAGCTGTTTTGAGATTGATGACTGCTTTTCTTAACCACAAAAAAATGTGTGGAATATCATTTATTTATCATAATTTTTCGTTTTGGATAGACCACTTCTTTGTTGGCAATAAATAGTCACAATTAGCACCACACACATCACCATAACTACATATATCTGTGGCCAACCCAGTGGCTATCACCTTGACCTTAGCAGAAGAAAATAGTTAAAAAGAAAAAAACAGCCATCATGAAGACCTTGCCTCAGTGGTTACCCAATCCCCAACTAAATGGGGTTTTGGGTGGAAGTTTGGGGGGTTCAAATTGTTTCTTCTCTTTCAATTTTCTTGTTCTGTTTGGTTGAGATTCTTTCACTCAAAGTTGAAGAATCTTCTGACCCATGATGTTTGAATCTCTTTCTTCCTTTGCAATTCTTCTTCTCAATCACAGCCGTGACTTTGAATAAAACAAAAGCATCTAAATATGAAGCTACTTCTTCTAACTTGGGACAAATGCGTGTGGATGTACTTTTTTCATAACCATCGTGTCATGTAACACACAAATTAGGGAGCAATCAAGAATTGTAAGACAAACATATTGAGATGTTTTGAATTCCCTATGATGATCATAGATATGTATAAACAAAAAAGAAAAAAAAGAAAAATTATGGATAAAATAACTCACCAGGGATATCCCAAGGATCACACTTGTTGAGATCAACTTCTATCATTAGAGGAGAGCCATCACAGCGAGTCACCTTCTTCATCAAGTAATCACACACAAGTTCTTCATCTCTTGGGTGGAACCTAAACCCTGGAGGCAACTCTGCCTCCACCATGCTCAGGTCGCTCATAGCTTCTGTGTACTCTCACTTCAAGAGATCAACTCACAAATCACAGAGAAAAAAGAGAGAGAGAAAGAGAGAGAGATGAAGCTAACCCACAGAACCTAAGATCTCAATTCTCAGAGGACAAGTTGGCGATGGATATATAATACTGCTGTGGGGGAAATAATAATAAGAAAGTCAACAAATTCCATGTTAAGTAAGAAGGAATGGTAGGAATTTAGCCTATAATTTGCTGGCGTGGCTACACCAATCACTGCCAAATTGCTGACATCTACAATTAAATTAAATTAAATAATGTGGAGCCATTAGTCTTTTCCCTTTGCCATTGGTCCAACTCTTTTTTAGTTTTTTCTTTTTTTTTTCCAATCCATAAGTTCCAACTCTTTGGAACTGATGGGTTTCTCAGGTGGGATTGGCCCCACAAGCAAGCCACAACAAAGTGATGACATATGCATGCACCAGTATTGCAGGTTGGCATCAACGAGTCCATTGAACCATTGGCCCTCAATTCCACGAGAGTCAAAACAATTCATGGCGCATGCAAATTGGCAGAAAAGTTGACCAGACAAAAATAATCAATAAGAGTTTAGCAATGCAAATGGTATCGATTGGTAGTATAAACTTTTAACTTTCAATAAAAATTTGATGCCGGCCGTGGAACATGTAACGTTCCTTCGTGTTTCCTATTGTTTATGGTAATCAAAATGGGAAAACATGAAGAGCATCCAACGGTCACGCTCGAAAAGATCGCATATTATTAAAAAAATATAAATTTTATAAACTTATATTTTGATTTTACTGTACAAGATCCAGATTGAAAGACCCTTTAAGTTGACAAACCGTACAAAACGTCGTTTGGGTTGATTTTATTTGATACGTAGCCGCCATTTGAATTAGTTTAAGAGCACATGGGCCCTCCTCCCATGACCACTTGGTGTACTTCTACAGCAAATGGAACTCAGCGGAAGACAGCTTCTAGTGGCCCATTAAAATCAGAGATGATGGCAGCAACAGGGCTCTCTCGGGGTTCTACCAATTTACCCTTAGTTTTTTCAATTAACTTTCAGTTGTTTCCTGTAGATGATCTCATACAAGAATTTCCTGGCAACCACATTGTATTTTAGTCGCACAAACCATAGACTTTTTTTTTTTTTTTTTAAATTAAACAAGACAAAAGGAAACACACCGCCAATACTAATTCACTAAGAAAAAAAAAAAAAAAAATATATATATATATATATATATATACATCGTTAATAGAAATTCTAGTTGATATCCCTTTGCCTTGTTCAAATTCAAACATCTAGAATTTTATTTTATATTGACTAAAAATATTTTTTTACCACCTGGTATGAAAAGAAAAATTGCATTAATCAATATTAATTAATTTTAGTATTAATGTGTATTTTTCTGGGATAGCTTAGTAAATGGGTATTGAACTAGGATGTGTAGAATCTCATAATCTTCTTTTTATATTTTATGTATTCAATTTTAACTGAACTCAACCCAATTATCATAAGATACTATAAGCACTTATCAACTAGGCCCACGACCCCATGGGGTTCCCATGTACAGCTGTAGGGAGAGACGACCGTGCCACATGGGCAATCTTCCCAGCCCTCGTCGTCAGGTGCCGTGCCGGATGCAAAAGCTATTTCGATGCATATGATGGATTACAATGACTGCAAAACGTTGACATGAAGCCTATCTATAGGGTCAAATTTTGAAGTCATTGGTAGGAGAACCATGCATGCCACCGGTAATATTGATAAGAACAGCGAAAAGGAAACCTGGGGCAATCCAATTATTCGCTTATCAAGCAGTCAATTAGATAGCTCCGTATGCCATCTTGGATTGAAATGTTTAGCCTTCTAATACATTGTTCTTTGCCATGAACACGAATTATGGGAATCAGCCACTTTTTTGACTAGACAATCATGTACATTTTGAAGTGAAAGATTGGAACAGTTGTTTGATTCCGGACTGCTTGAAGTCGACAAGCAAGCAATTTTGATTTGTCTTGCTTGTTGCTTAGACGGGTTTGAAAGGTTTCGAGTTCAATTGGGGTGGGAGAGAACAAGAACAAATGGTGTCTGAATCACTAAGCTGGAAGCTCGTGTCCCGAGGTCAAACATGTCATCGTTTGACCATTGTCACCTGCCTTCTACGTACATTGCCAGGTGTTTCGAGAGAGCTAAGATACCGAAAGCAGATTCCATGCTCCACGTTGTGCTTTCGATAGAGACAATTCCATGTTGCATTTGCTTGCAAAAGGAAAACACCGGAATAAAATTAGATTTTATTGATAGTTATATATTATATTATAGATAGTACTGTTAAAAGTAAAAGTAACAATCAATGGAAAAATAAGAATTAATAATAGCTGAAAAAAAGAGTGATTTTATAGATTCCATCAATTCTAACACCCCAGTTCATAGCATATGATGTAGTTCAATATTAAGGTTTTCAGGGGGAATTTGGCTATCTGAAAGTCAATCTTATTCAATAATTATCTTGGCGCCACGACAATGCTAGAACGATGAGCTTGTACAAAATTAATAATTCTCCATGTGAGGACTTCACTTGCAGCTAGCTAGCTAGCTAGCTCTTGGGCGTGGTGAGTTCATTTCAGCTATTCAGGACGAAGCTTGCATGCCCTTTATCCGCTTGCTTGTACAGCGCTTGTTAATCTAAAACCTTTGCTTCGAATTTGACAAGACGAGTCAGCAGCACCATCAGCAGCCGATTTTCTTCCAGCAGGGAGGGAACTTAAATAAGTTGAGGAACCCGAACCCCAACCCTTTGAGGGGAAGAGAGCGGCTTTCAGTTTCAGCAAGTGAGCTACCGTCAACTATGGTTACCATAATTTTCTTCGTTTGATATGGTAGTTGGGCACATGACATTATATTGAATTTACTTGTCAATTCTCTCTATTTTTATAAATTTCAACTCAAAACTTGAAAGATAGAAACCCAAGTTGTTAATTATTGGGTATTCTTAAGGAATAACCAACTATGATTCTAAGCCATGGCAGGTGAGGCAATGACCACCTGCATTTTGTTTATCTGATTGAAACATATCTCAAATTGTCTTGCCATAATACATGTTAAGCATGTTGCCTAAAATAATAATATTTATGGTGATTTTATACCATGACTAAGTTATACAAATATCATTTTAGAACAAATTTGGTTTGAGAAAAAGTGAAACTTCCCAGTTTAACTCTACCCCTTTTCCTTTTAATGTATTGGTACACACTTAATTGAAAAATTAAGTCAGAAAAATTAGCACTGTTTAAACAATAATATTCTTTATATGGGATTTAAATCCAAAGGATTAAATGCTTGGAGAGTAGAATGAAAAATTAAGTCAGAAAAAAAAAAAAGCATTACTCAAATTTATTTTTGGTGTCTCATATGTTAGTAGAATATATATTTTACATTAGCTTGGCATTCAATACTTTTTATATCACATATAAAAAGAGAAATTAAAATTAATTTCCAAGGTTTTTCTTTTTCTTGAAAATGAGATTAATTTTATTGATCACCAATATACTTCCATTATATTTAGTCTCTATGAAAACGCACCATTTAATAAGATTGATGGATTGGAGCACATGAAAAAGAGGATATTCTAATTTGTGGGAATAAAAAAAAAAACATATGTATATATATATATATATATATATAGAGAGAGAGAGAGAGAGAGAGAGAGGCATTGCAGAAACTGTTTTATTTATTTATTTACTTATTTTTATTTTTTTGAGCCAAAGATAACCATTCATTTCATTGCACCAAAAGAAGATCACAAATATCAGCACACAAGAACCCTGCCAACAGAGCTGTCTGGTGCTGGAGTGTTTGGAAGGCCAGGCGTTCTCTCTTTATGGAAGGAAAAAGCATACCAATCCTCTGGCAGACAATTAGCAATTCTGTGTGCAGGACAGGGAGGATTCCAAATCAATTAGCCTCCCAATTCCCACTTCCATACAAAAGAATTCATTGTGCTTGTCAACAAGAAAAACCAATACTGACACAATGTCTACACGGCTTGCTTGTTAATGCGGGGGGCACGCGTGACATTGAAGTTGGCTTTATTCGAGGATTAGTGCCCTTAAGTATGCAATTTGATGCATGAACTTACGTGAAAAAATGTCTAATTGGGCTATTGGATTGGTACTGATCACCATGAACCCACCACCTATCTTTCCATTGTCTGGTGTGCCGGTAATTTTATATGTCTGCTAGTAGGTTAGGTTGACTTCAGGTATGAGCGATCGATACAGCCTTTTTGAGCAAGAAAACAAGCACTAGTGGAACGTAGCCACCGTGCATACATCACAAGCACTTCTAAATTACTATTTGGTTGGCATGATTCATTGATGATTATCCTCTAATTTGCTATAAATACTACTTGATATCCTTCCGCTTATAGTATGCAAGCAAGCCTTTTGGTACCGTAATCGCCATTAACTCTAGCTAGCCAATAGCCAGCCATGAAGAAGTCAAGCTACTACACTACTTTGTTGGTGACAATTTTGGTGGTGCAGATGTGTGTACCACCTGTGAGGCCGCAGCTAACTACTGGTTTTTACTCAGCAACGTGTCCTACACTTCTGCAAATCGTGAGGAAAGAAGTTCTCAAAGCTATCAAGGTTGAAATGCGAATGGCAGGCTCGTTGCTGCGGCTTCATTTTCATGATTGCTTTGTCAATGTGAGTTGAGGGACAACAACGACATATTGTTCATTCCTATCTCACTCTCGATTTTGTTTACGAATGTTAATGATGTTCATCACCATTAAACATTGTCAGTCTCTCGTTGTATTCAGGGGTGTGATGCATCGGTTCTGTTGGATGGAAGTGACGGTGAGAAGTTTGCGCTCCCTAACTTAAACTCTGCCAGAGGATTTGACGTTGTTGATGCAATAAAGAGTGCTGTAGAAAGTCAATGCAGCGGTGTTGTATCTTGCGCTGACATACTAGCCATTGCTGCTCGGGATTCTGTGCTCTTGGTATGCTCTTTCATTCTTACATTTTTCTCTGATAACAATTTCAATCATCTTTACAACGGAACATAAAGTTGCTGTAGTACTTGGAAGCAACCTGGACTGAAGCCGAATACCATTGGTTATTATTCTATGCAAGTGGCTGTAAAATTCATTAAAGGGAAATGCTGTAGCAACTACAACAGTGTCCTCGTAGCAGGCACTGCGTCACTGAAAAAAAAGAAAAAAAAATTGCTGCTACAGCATGTATAGCAGCATCCTTGGGAAAGAAAATTGTTGGTTTCGACCTCGAAATGACCCTTTTAATGTCTAGCATCGTGGAGTTATGAATAAATTAAAAAAAAAAAAAAAGTAAAAGAAGTCAGAAAGTCAGTAATTTTCCTTTCCAATTAGTTCTTTTATTGTTTTTGGCAATTCAAGTAGTTGCATCGTTGAGCCTGCAAGGAGCCTGCATATGCAGTAGAATTATATAATGGTCCTGTGTGGTGAGATTTTTGCAGAGTGGAGGACCATCTTGGAAAGTTCCGCTTGGAAGGAGAGATGGGCTGGTGGCTAACCAGACGGGAGCAAACAGCGCACTTCCTTCTCCATTTGAAGCACTCAATTCAATCATTGCCAAGTTTGCAGCCGTAGGACTTAACGTCACAGACGTTGTTGCCTTGTCAGGTCACCTGCTTCTACTTCTTCCACACCATTCTGTTTATCTTGAAAATTAAAATAAT
Organism: Rhizophora mangle; assembly: GCA_037832345.1. Classification (NCBI taxonomy): domain Eukaryota; kingdom Viridiplantae; phylum Streptophyta; class Magnoliopsida; order Malpighiales; family Rhizophoraceae; genus Rhizophora; species Rhizophora mangle. The sequence goes on along the minus strand of JBAPLJ010000004.1, from coordinate 504,244 downwards.
AGAGTTGCTTAAGGATTAACAAAGATTTTGCCAAGAAAATTCAAAGTGAATTTTTTGGGATGTAGGTGGCCATACAATTGGAAGGGCAAGATGTGCCACCTTCAGCAACAGATTGTTCAACTTCTCCTCAACCGGTGCTCCGGACACTACAATGGATCCAACCATGGTGTCAGATCTCCAAGGCCTGTGTCCAACAACTAGTGACGGGAACGCCACGACGGCGCTTGACCGGAACTCAACGGACCTCTTTGACAAACACTACTTCCAGAACTTGCTAAACAACAAGGGCCTCCTTGGTTCCGACCAGATTCTATTTTCTAGTGATGCAGCTGTTTCAACAACCAAAAGTCTTGTTCAAAGCTACAGCACAGACCAGAGTCTTTTCTTCGATGCCTTTGCTAACTCCATGATCAAGATGGGAAGTATAAGTCCACTCACAGGATCTAGTGGAGAGATCAGGAAGAACTGCAGAGTGGTTAATTAGAAAGATTGGATATAGCTAGGCACAAACCCTGTTTGTGCACTAAAATATTTTTTATGTTTTACACAGAAGCTGTATGGGGAATGAAGTCACATACCATACTAGTACCACAAGGTTATTATTTTAGATATATTCATGTTGTTGTTGTGCTGCTTTTTTAGTTCATTTGCTTATCCAAAACCCCCTAAAAAAGAAAAAAAGAAAAAAAAGTGGAGTACACCTTTTAGAGTTTGAGCTATATATTTTTTCTACAATTCAATCAATTTTCTAAAAACTATAATATATTTTATTAAAAATATTCAAAATGAAAATATTTTGAATTTTCTTTGAGACTCTAGCCTCTCAGAAGGAATTAGATAAACAAACAATAACAATGTTACTTTGTGGTAACAAGAACCATAAAAATAAAAGGAAGCAAGTACACCAGAACAGAAATAAAGAATACAAATAAATATAATTAATAAAATAATATAATTCTTTATTTTTCTCCATCTGTTTAATAAAATTAAAAAGTAAAAATGGTGCAGTCATGTTAAAGGGGGTTATGTCCCCATGCCACACAATCAATTAGTATATGAGTTAAACCCATGAAGGGGCATACTGCATAATATCAAAATTAAGAATACATTTTTTTTTTTTTGAATGTGTATATCTAAATATATATATTTATGTCCATAAAATAAAAAAAAAAACAATAGATTAATATCACTATTCTTCTCCTTTATTTGTTTTTAAAAAAAAAAAAAATCGAAAACCTTTTCTAACGACAAAACAAGAAAAGAAGAAGAATCTCATTTTGCCAAAAAGAAGAGCCACGTGACAAATCCGAAGAAGAATGACAGAAAAAAGGACACAATATTGGTACGGCACTCCCCGCCCCCACCCCACCTCCTCCTCTTTAATTTTTGTTATTCTAATTTAAATTTTTATATAAGTTCCAAAAAGTTGTTTTTTTAATATATATATATATATAAATTTCAATTTAATATAAATTAAAAAAATAAAAATTTTCGCTTAACGACAAAAACGGAATTAATTCCAAACCCCATTCAACCCACCACCCAGCAGCAGTTCCCCAGATGCAGTCAAAACATGCACTGCAGCTTTCCCCCCAATGACCCGCCGATAGAAAAAACTTAAATGTGAATATAAATAACTAAGTGCTGTCCATTTTGCTCTGTAACAACAAAGGGGCATGGCAGAGAGAAAGCCATTTTCCTCTGTCCATTTGCCCCCAGCCAATAAAAAAAAAGATATGAATATAATAATAACAATGGGTGAGAGCAAGACAGCCATAAAAAAAAAAAAAAAAAAAATATAAAGAGCACATAACATAACACAGCTGCTGCCTGCAGTGGTTGTCCCTTTTTCTCTGCAAATCACAGCTGACCCCTGCCATGTCTGCGTCTTTCAGTCAAGATTAGATAGCAACCGCATTTTCTGCTCATTTCCATATTTTTGATTCCATTAAATACCAAAATCATCGTGTTATTCTTTTCTTTTTTTCTTTTTAACTTAAATAATATAATTAAAATATTAATTATTATTTTTATAAATTTAAATTAAATATTAACTTATTAATAAATTTATTTAATTTTTTAAATAATAATAATTTTAAGTAAATTTTTTTATATTTAATTTAATATATTAAATATAAAATTTATTAATATCACTTATAAATTTTTATTTATTTTAAAAATAATATTTTTTTAAAAATTAAAATTTAAATAAATAAAAAATTATATTAAATTATTATTAAATTCTCACATGGGACAGCACATGTTATTTTTAAAAAAAATCTTTTTTAACCTACTAAAATAAACATATTTTTTTTTTTATATATATATATATATATATATATATATATATATATATATATTTTTTTTATTAAATTTTTTTACTTTTTGATTTTTGTTAAATTATTTATGCTTAAAGTCACTTGATTAATATTGATATTATTATAAGAAAAAAACTCATAATCTAATTTTTAATTTAAATAAGTTTAATATAAAATGATTAAAAAGATAAATAATGAATTAAAAAATTAAAAAATAATAATAAAAAAAAGGTGTCCTACTACACGAACATAGGAATTTGACACAAGAATGGCACAAATGGAATACTATATAACAGTTCACATTTTTAATACTATATATAAATATTAAATTTTAGATATTTAAGTTTTTTCATATATAAAGTATTAAAATTTATTAAACTTGATTTTATGTATATTAAATTTCAAATATATTATATTACATGTTTTTAAAATTTTAAATTACTAAATATTTAGTTTTAGTCAAAGTAGATGTCGGGTCGGGTCGGGTCGAATTTTGAAGACTTTGGATTATTCAGAAAAGTAAGATCGAAGGGCTAAAAGAGTAGCACGGAGCATTGGGAAGGGCAGGCGGGGGGCTATCATTGGGGACCCCTACAAAAATGAATGATGATATTTTGTTGGAACGAGTGTCATTATTATTATTATTTTTTACTTTAAATTTTTAAAAAATAAATATTAAAATAATATTTAATAAATAAAATAATTCATTAACATAATTTTAAATTATTTAATAAAAAAATTTATCGTGAAAAATAATATGACTCTAAAAAAATAATGGCATCAGCGGCGAGCGCCAAATAAAAAGAAAGATTTTTTTCTTTTTTACAACATTCAGACAAAGTGGCATTTTAAGTAATTATTTATTTAATTTTTCTTTAAATGGTTGTCTTTTTGCGCGTCCATGGGATGGCACACTGCACAGTGACGGATCCATTGGAATTTTGGAAACCGACGAACAAGTGCATGATACCGAAACGCTGCTCCTCTGTGCACATGCCCTCCAACAATATTTTATATTTATTTATTTATTTATGGGAATCTCGTGGGCTGCCTCTGGATGACCATCTAAGATTTTGCACTTACAAAGATACTCTTTATTTGGATAAAATATATCAAGTACATTTTGTATTAGTATTTAATGGTGGCAAGTCCAAAAGATTAAATAAATAAAAAAAATTCATAAAATAATTAATAAATTTGTAATTTTTGTTATGTACTTTATTTTTTTTTTTTTGTTAGAATAAAAAAGGAATGACGTATATCATATCTTGAAACTAAACGACAAGAGTTGCCATGAAACGAAACAAAGGAAAAAGAAAAAGAAGGTAAAGGAAAAGGGTTTCATTAATGTAAAGACACTCGAAAGATAAGCTTTTTGATAAAAAACGAAAGAAATCTAAAAGAACCGGAGAGACTCGACTGAAAAAGGGGTTCTGAAGCGCGCTTGCAAGATCAACCCACGCTCCCATAATTTTCACTCAAAGGAACGACGGTATAAACTACAAAGAGGGCCCCACATGCCCCCTTTAAAAAATTATTTAAGAAAAGTCTGAAAACTCATCTTTTCTAGGGGGGTTTTAGGTCAGCAACAGCTCAATCCAACCATGACAAGTGCATATTTACATGCATAACAATCTAACACAGCAGCAAAAAGACCAGATATAATGTCAAGTGGGTAATTCTTGCTTGCTTCAGAAATTTGAAGAACACCACAAAAAAAGAAAAAAGGGAAAAAGAAAAAAGAAAAAACAAAGAGATTGGCAGCACAAAACATAAGGCAAATTGCTAAAATTAAATCATAAAAGATGCTAAACTAAAATGCTATGTTAAAATGTGGCAATTACTCCCTTTTTTTTTTGGTTTTTTTTTTTTTTTTGAGTTTTGTTCGTTGATCCTATCTCCTGGTACTACTTGGCTGCTGATGGCATTTGTTACTGGCTTCTCTTTTCTGAGGTGATGAAGAAAACAACTGACCGAACCCAAACACAGAGACTGACTTGGAAGTTCCTCTGAGGGAACAGACGGGGACATTGAGAACCGGAGTGATTCTCACATTGGCTGAATGTGACCTCTCCATTCCTCTCTGCTTGAACCTTGGACCTCCATTGAAGCTGCTTGGGCTGCTTGAACTCCTCTCCAAGCTCTGAAACACTATCTTCCCTGACGAATTCATTCTCGGACTGTCCACTGAGGTCCCCATGCTTGTCACCCCATTACTCGAGGACTCGGCAGCCGCCCTCCTAATTGGGCCCCTCCCTGTCCTCGACCCGCCAGGTTGATTCTCAGTCTCAGATCTCGGTTTCACAAGTTTCATTCTTGGTGGATTCTGATTGGGGTTGCGTTTGAGGACAAATGGGTTCGGATTTGGAGTTTGTAATGTGTTTAGATTCGGGTTTGGTTTCTCCGAGTCAAGTGACAGTCTCGGGAGATCTTCGTGCTCGTGGCTTGAAGATGAAGAGGAAAGTGATAGCCGCGAGGAGGTGGAGATGGAAACGGACTCACTATCCGAGTCCTTCAACAGTGGCTCGCTCAACGACTGATCCGAGGCATTGCAACTGCAGTACTTGGAGTTTCTATGCAAAAAATGCTTCAACAATTTCGGGTTCGGGCTAGAGTAGTTCGAGCTAGCGGAAGAAGAAGTAGTAGAAGAAGAAGCGGCAGCGGCGGTTTTGTGGGCTTCCGATTTGCTAGCATTCTGGTACAACTTCTTCAACCCCAGAAGCTCCCCCCACCGGCTGGAACACCTCGGAGCTTTTGGAGAGAAAGGGCACGGATCCATCCCTGCAGAGACCTCCGTCTCCGTTATCCGCCAAGATTTCGCCGCCTCTGGCGACCTGACTTCCGGAAGAGCATTGACAGAGGAAGGAGAAGAATATGGCTTGACGTGGGCGACCTGCAGCGGGACCAGCTTACCATCGGAGAAGAGCTCGTCGGCAGGGAGCATGGTGACCGGGTGGTCCTCCAGCCGGAACTCGAAGTCAACAGACGGATCGTGAATCTCTGGCGGGGCATCCGTCGTAGAGGTATCGGAGAGCTTAGACTTAACACTAGAGGGATCCTCCTCGGGGCCGAGCGAGATTCGCGGGCTCAACCAGCCATATGAAGTGTATGTAGCCGGCGGAAACTTCTCCGGTGACACGGACATGTTGTTGTTCACGCAAGCGGAGGCCATCTGGATGTTTGGTGTCCAACTCAACACGGTCAAATGTTGTTTTATAATGTAATGTAATGACTCCTGAGATGAGATGGTCTCTGTCTTTCTGTCTGTCAACTTCTACGTTCGTCTGCTTCCTCAGACAGACTTTTGGCGTTACGTTTTTACGTCACATCTCCTAATAACAGTTCAAACCAGACCATCAATGGACAACTAGGTCTAGTTCTAGTAGAGGTGGTGCACTTTTCTTCTATTTTTATTCAAAAATTTTGATTTAATAATAATATAATAAAAATAACTCAATTAATATGCATTAATATAATTTAAATTTAATAAAAAAAATTAAATATTAAATATTTATAAAATATATACTTTAATCCGGTCTTATATTTCAACGGTCCTCCTCTACTTTTACTCTATGCTAGAGCCTTTTCTCACAACTACATCCTCTTGATATCTCCCTCTTTTTCCTTCTTCTTTTTTTTTTTTCCTCTCCTTACAATGATGCTTTATGCAATAATGTATATTACAAATAAAATATATTTATTTTATTATTTTTATTTTAATTAAATTTTACTTATTTTTTTTATTTTTATAACATTTAATAATGAGTAGGTGTATTGAATTTTTTAAAAAAAAAAAAATCCAAGAATTTTCACTCTGGTCTTAGCTACAGCCCCCAGAGTCCACATTGAAATTGCAACGCCTCTCGGGTGCCGATGGACCTTATGGCCATTGTTTCACCGGCGATTTTGCCAGGTCGCAAGCGAAGAAGCAACCGACAGTTGGCCGATCATCGTCTTCCGAAATGAATGGAAAGCTTATTGCAGGTGCCAACGCAAACTTTGCCTTGGCTTCGATCTCTTTTTCAGGAACCAAGCATTCAAAAATGCATTCTTCACATGTATGCTTTGGTGTCATGCCTAAAGGCTAATTAGAGGCAGAAAATAGACTTAATATACCTACAAATTCAATTTAACTTTATTCTTATGGATTAAAAACATCAATAATTCATAATTTAAAATATTTTAAAAATTTTAGTAATCTATAATTAGGAATAACACAAATTAAAAATAATCTTAAAGTTCATTGCTTCAAAAATTAAATTAATTCAAAATTTAAATTTAAAATTCAATACGCTGTAAATGAGATGAAGACAACTTGACATTATTTAAATCAACTGTACGTTTGTCACATCTACAACTCATCCTATATATATCCTATGCTCGGACAAAGTACATTGAAATTGATTTTTCTCTTTTTATTATTCTTTTTTTTATTATTATTATCTTGAGCCAATCATTCTAAAAACAATTTCATTTTGAGTAATGGTGCATGTGCTAAAGTCAATGTGAACAAATGGTCCTAAAAAAATATTATTTTTATAATAAATTTAAAATATTTAAAAAAAATATGCAATTGATATTAATAGTCATAAATGTAAATATACAAATAGAAACATAAAGATGTGTGTGCACATCCATAATTGTTCTTGCTTCCCTTTTATCATATATACCAAATATACATTAATTAAAGTTGTGGGCCTTTTTTTTTTTTTTCTTTCTTTCTTTCTTTTTCAATCCCAAAAAGCATACAACTCTTACATGGAAACATAGAAGTGTAAGACTTACTGAATGGTCTTTCACTTGAAGCAAATGTAGTGTTTGATAGGTCACTTGATTTGTAATTGTAATATAAAGACCAATCCACTTCATCAATGTAATTGTAATTATTAAAACCTACATTTTGGATAAAAAAAAATTAATCTTGGGGTTAACATTTTGTTTTCAACTAAATTTTAAAATTCTTTAAATAACAAACATGTCCCCTTTATCTTTTTTTTTTTTTTTTTTATGAAATAAGATTTAAATTTATTTAAAAAAATGAGACAAATTTATTTATTTGTTAACTAAGATTAAAAAAAAAAAGTAAAAAATTTGTGGTTGTTTTTCCTAAGCTTATTAACTCGGGTGAATATAAAGAATTTTAACTAATATTTTTCAACTAAAATTGTTCTACTTGCACCAATCATCTCACCCGCAATTTTTCTTTGAGCTTTTGAATCCATAACATATCGTATATATTAGTTGTTTGTTTTTCAATTTTTTCAATACAAGTGATCAGATTACTAGAATGGTTTTTATGTGAATTTGATGCGTCTTTTAAATATTGAAAGACATTAAAATAAATTAATCTTTTTTTCTTCTTACTCTTTTCTTTCTTGGGTTAAATGCATTTAATCTCTCCATGATTTATTATTTTTTTTTTGGTATTTTAATTTTTTAAGATTTTAAATTACACAATAAAGCCCTTATAATGTTTAATTTTTTCAACTGAGAGACCTTATGTTATAATTTTATTAATTTTAGAATTTTTATTTAATTTTAAAATATTTTATCAAAATTTAAATATTATGTTGAATAGTTAAAATTATTATTAATATTTATTTTTTTATATTTTTAAAATTTATTAAAATTATAAAAATTAAATTTATTAAAATTTTATGATATTTAAGTTTTGTAAATTTTTTTTATAATTAAAATAAAAATTTAAATTTAATAAATTTTAAAGAAAACTACTAATTGTTAAAACTATGAATTACAAGGTTAAAATTATAAAGAATCAAAATGCCATAGGGATAAACTCTCTTTTTCTCAGTTATCTTTTTCTCTGAAGGGTAAAGGACTACTTTTTATTTTATTATTTTTTTTAATTAAGAGGAAAAAAAAACGGTAACAACAAGGCTTTTATTTATTTCATAAAATTGGAATGCAGCGGAGCGCGGCGGTGACACAGCAAAAAACAAAAAACAACCAGTTTTCACACTTCACACAGTCACACGTTCATTGCAGGTACGGCGCTCGCTTTTGTTATCCGGCATCCTGTGCTTATCTATGTTACTTTTCTTTTGTTTTTCTGATTTTAATGATCATTTTATTGCTGGGTTTTGGTTGTTTTCGGCATTGTGATAGTTTTTGATGAATGGGTTTGTTCTTGTTAGATCTCAGTCATAGTAGCGCAGGGCTTTGTGGTCTGTTTGGTTTCGTGCTTTGATTTGTTGAACATAGTTTTCAAATGTGTTTTGATTATGATTGGTTCTTGGATTCCTTGGACTTTGGTGGATTTTCTGAGTTCCTCCCTGCTGGGGTTTTACAACGGTCTTTTTTAAAAGAAAAATATTTATTTATGTCGTGGAAGGGGCTGCTGGTGAACATTTGGTCTGAGTGAAATCGTATCTGATGTGTTAAAGAGGGTACGGAATTCTTAATTGAATGAATATTTGTCAGGGGCGAACTGGAATGGCGTTTTTTCTTTCATTTTATTCAGTCAGTAATTACAAACGCCAAGTATTGATTTAACTGCTTGATGAGAATTGCATCACACAGCTTAATTTGGATGCTTCAGTTGTTTGAATGCATTAATGGAAATGGTTGGCTGGTAGTGGCAACTTTTGTATAATGCAATTGCTTAATGTGTTGTGCCAGTGCCATTAGTCTTGCGATTTTATCCTCGTGATCAATGGTTATGGTTTCTCTTTTCTCTTCCTTTGACCTTTTTGATCTTTTCTCTTCTCTTCCTGTTTTTCCAGTAGTCTTGGGTAGGATGGGGTGGGGGGATAGACCTAGTGGGTTTGTGGAATTCTTTTGCTTTGCATCTCTAATTGTCTTTTCCTTGAGTGTGAACTGGTAAGGACCCTGTGGGGCATTGGGAATGGGTTTCCTGTCCCTATGTTGAGGATGTTGATGAAGAACCTAGTGTGTGGAACCATTGCGGTGCAAGGATAAATACACTTTGAAACTAATTGAAGTTCCATGTGCAGCTTGAGCTGAGTGAAAGAGATGGATTCTTCAGCTTTGCTATTTAACCAGCTTAAGGTTGTGTTTGAAAGATTCATATTTTTACATCATTTTGTATGTATAGGTTCCAATAAATTTAGTTATACATTGAATGATATGCGTCTAATTATGTTTCTGGTTTCAACAGACAGCAGAGCCATTTTTCATATTAGCTGGACCCAATGTGATTGAATCAGAGGAACATGTTCTAAAAATGGCTGGTCACATCAAGTCTATCACTTCCAAGTAGGTATCATCTGTTCCCTGTTTTCTTTTTCATTTTTATCATTAAAAATTGGTCAAGTAGATGTACAAAATATTTATAATGGGTTTTGATGGAGAGAGTACCTCCTTTTTATTTTTTATTTTTGTTTTTAATAGAGTGAGATCACTTTTTTTTCTGTACAATATTGTTAGTTCTATGTTCCTAGTTACCTTCTTTGGCCTTTTCTAGTGGAAAGTAGTTTTGCTGAAGAGATTGGATTTATTTTTTCTCTTATTAAGAAGTATGAATGTCCCAATGCACTAGCTCTCACATTTTGGGGGCTAGGGAAAGGTTAGATGTGCATCTAGATCACAATAGAGTAACTTTGCGGTCACACCGAGGCTTGCCCTTCTAGTTGTTCCCTAATTGATGACTTGATGTCATAATATCTAATGTAATAGGCAATTCTGTCTTTCTAATATGGTAGGCTGGGATTGCCATTGGTTTTTAAGTCAAGCTTCGACAAGGCTAACAGAACTTCATCAAAGTCATTTCGGGGCCCAGGCTTGATGGAAGGTTTGAAGGTATCATCAGCTGTTAATATTTTTCCCTAATGCATCTTCATCTCAGACATTCCAGATCTTGGTATTACCTTATGTTTTATACCTTGGGCAAAAGGCATAAAAGATGACACTACTTTAAGAAAATTGGATGTGTTTGTGCATGTGTGCCCATATAGAAGTATCATTATAAAGGACAAAAAGAGACCAAACTACCTGTGAACTGTAAACACATTCTGCATGCTTGTAGAAGATTATCAAAAAGAAGAGCTAATTGGAGTTTCTAACAATACAATGAGTGCATCACTGGTCCCCCTAACATGGCATTCTGCAGATAAAAAAAAAATTGGATTGGTAAACCACATTTCTCTGAACCTTTCCAGCATTATGTTGAACAAATAGAAAGCTTTACTCAACAAATAAGCATTAATATTCCCCAGAAGAGTTATGGTCCAAGACAGAACTTTTCTTCACGTAATTTCATCGAAAAGTCTTCTTCCCTCATCCATATCTGCCAATTTGAGACACATAAATCAATTGATGCCAAAATTTAGAGGGATTTCATTTCACAAGGTCTGGACTCAAAAGCCTGAATTGAGCAAAATCCACCTTTCAAGCATTTATTTTCACATAAAGGGGTCTCTAGCTGTTTCAGAGTTCTTTTCGGCCACTCTTGTCATATTCAGATGGCTTGAACATCTGCTCCGCACAAAATTGCAATGATAGAAGTGGAGAGGGGAAAAAAGAATTCATAAGTGCATGAAAGCAAGACTAAGGTAGTCAGAAGAGATAGAGAACCTTTTGATGGAAGGGATGAGGGGGAAGAGGGCCTGGTCTGATGGAGAGGTCTGTTTCTTCAATGAGATAAGGGGGTATTTGCATCTTTTATCTTCCATTCCATGTGTTAATGTTTGTTAGTCATTGAGTGCTGTATTTTAAATTACATTATGTGAACTGCTATTGGGACCTAAATAGAGGTTGTGAAATGTAAATTTCCCATTTGGTAATGGTTTGATCGATAACAAAGTAACCTGTAATTATGAAATTATGAGTTGCATATGTTCACCTATATGCAGTAATTGTGATTGATATTGCTGTTGGAATTGTCTTAGTAATGTAATCTTTACAGCTGTCACTGGAATGAAATAACTCCAATTTGAGTTGGGAGGGCATACAGTTTTGGCATCATTGCACAATTTTAGCATCTTTTTTGGTTCTATGATGGTTGTTTCCCTATTCACTGGCAGCTATTACATTGCATGTATGCATTTTTTGATTAACATGGCGTACACAAACATACCTGAATCATCATTGTAATTTCACACTCTGCTAAACTTTCTTTCTGGTGTCATGCCGTGGCTGAATTTTCCTTTGCTGATGGCAGATTCTTGAGAAGGTTAAATTAGCCTATGACATCCCAATTGTTACTGATGTGCACGAAACCATTCAGGTGGCTACCTTTACATATTTATGTTTCTTGAGCATAAATTTTTGGTGATGTCGAATAAACAAGTTAACTATCTTTCTACATTGGTCTGTTTTAGGATCACATTTTCTTGTCAAAGTTTTTCGACAATTTGCTTTTAGAAGTGTATAATTCTTTCTGTTACTGTAAGCTACTCAAGCAAATGCATGGTATACATTCAATGCATTGCTAAGATTGCATTTTTGTTGGATTATGTAACAGTTTATGACTAGTTTAAGGAAACAAATGGAAAACTATCGAGGTGATTTCTGTATGTATGCAAAATGAAATATTTTATGTGCATTGGTTTCTATGTGTTAGTGTGACGTGTGGTTTAAGTGGTGCATTGTGTAGACAGTGAACATGTGTAGGGTGGACAATGGCACTATATTGGTAATGGTAAATATTAATGATGTAGAAACATAGCATAGGATTGCCAATCAAACCGAGAAGGGATTGAATTGGGAAATTGGAGACAAAAAAGAGATGCTTAGCGTTTAGAATTCTCAAACATCAATTTGTAATAAGTTGGCTGCGTTCAATGTTTCTATAAAGACTGTTTGTGGCAGGAATGCAATTAAGAAATAAGTCCCAACCTTGGTCCTGTCGCTGCATTTGATCCACACAATTCAATCTGCTCTTAGCTGTTCTCAATTAAAAATTACATTCTTGTCACAAGGCTAGTTGTCAAAACTGATAAAAAATCTAATAACAAAAGTACTGACAGTAAATAAAATAGAAAAAGAATTTACTATGATTGATTCTCCTGCATAGCTTAAGTTATTGGTATTTAACCACATCATCTAACAAATTTGCACTGTCCCAGCCTCCTGATAAATATTTTCACAAGAATGCATGTACTATTTATTGTTCCATCCTATTTCAATTAACATTCTGGGCTCACTTTGCTGCATTTTCCTTTAACTGAGATCTTGTCCACTATATATCAGCTGCTAAGGTTTCACTTGGATGCCAACATGTCATGAACTCTTTGCCCTTTCTACCTTTTTCCAGTGTGAATCTGTTGGACAAGTTGCAGATATCATACAGATCCCAGCATTTTTATGTCGTCAGGTTAGATACTTATTCCCTGTCATTGAGGCCAGTGCTTCCATGATAAAAAATTGCATGAACTGATTTTGAATTTCAAGTTTTATTTTTTTTTTTCTCATTCCAACAGACGGATCTTCTGGTCGCAGCTGCCAGGACTGGCAAAATAATTAATATCAAGAAGGGCCAGTTTTGTGCTCCTTCTGTAAGTAACCACTCTTCCCTTTTCAATATCAATTTAAATTTCTATCCTATCATTGGATATAAACTTTAAAATATAAACTTCTGTCTATCTAGTATTGCTACTGTAGCTGAGTTATCATGCAACTGTGCAGGTCATGGTAAATTCTGCTGAGAAGGTCAGATTGGCTGGAAATCCCAATGTGATGGTTTGCGAGAGGGGAACCATGTTTGGCTATAGTGTTACTTTGTGTTGTCCTTATTCTATGGTCTATACACTTTTGGAAAAGAGTCATCAGTTTTTTATGTCCATTTAACATTTATTAGTATAAAAATGTGAACCAGTGAACTATTCTGTAGTTTTCAGGAAAAATCTTTAGGAGAGAAATGAACATGAAATTTTTTCATTCTGGAATTTTTTTTTTCCTTTTCTTCCAACTGGAAATGTGCTTTTTGCATCTCTATGTGAAGAAATCATTACTCATCATAAATAGAAAGCAAAATACTGTTAAGTAGGACAAGGTAGTGAAGGAAAAGATTTTGGCTTTACTTGCAAAGAGAGAATGGTGGGAAAGCAATTATGATATGGACAGTAAGTTTTTCAGGAAACAAAGATTTAGTAATGATAGTTATCAACCAAGTGTACCATGTGCAAATTGATAAATCAGTGACTAATACTGTGAAACAGAAATATTGGATGTTGGAGCCTTCAGCACAGCTATCAACACTGAGCTGGCTGGGCCAGTCAGACTGGAAACCTTGTGACTTGGGCTCAAAATTGGTTGGGTTGATTAACTGAATTGGGTTGCAATCAACCTGTTCAAAATCTGGTCAAACCTAGCAAGTTTTTATGACCCTAGTGATACCCACCTAGTTGTCTCGGATTTATTACTTTTTTTAGTCTTTTTTTTTTTAATAAACTGAAACTTTTTCCCAAATTTTGCTAATAAATGTAAATATAATTTGTCATACTAATATCTTAGACTTAATTTATGTTAATATTATATCATATGATTTATGTTTATGAAGTTTATATATAAAAAAACTTTTAATATTTTTATTAATCATAAATATATTTTATACTATTTTAAAATCAACGGTTGAACCATAGACCCACTAGTTGCACCAATGCTCCCTTGATTGGGTCTCTTGTCCAGGTTACTCATTGGTTTCTGACAGCCATGCTCTGATATCCAAACAGTAGTATGATGCATCAATCTTATTCCTAATCTAGCAACATCTCAACCTCAAAAAATGAAGAATTGTTGTAAGGATTATTACAAAAGTGAAGGCCTGGCTGTGACAAGAAGCAAATTTTCATGTATTGAAGTCAAATGGTATTGGCCCCTATATCAGAAAAGACAAAATTATTCCTATATATTTCTTACCATACAATTGTAGAACCAAAATGTCCGGTGATGTGAATGGTACCCCTTGTAGCAACTTCCTAGCTATACTGCCAAATGAGATGCTACAGCTTCATATAACAATAAGCCCATGGTAATAATGTTTACTTTGTAGTTTCAGGTTTCTTTGACCAACTTATATTTTTTCATACTCCCTACTGAAAAAATTTTTCTTTGGGCTTTCTTGTGTTGAAATTCTCCAAAAATAATTCAAGTCTGTTGGAAATATTATAATTGAACCTTAAGCCTTCAGTAATGTTCTAGCAGAGGAAATAATTCTTACAATGAAGAATTATAATCTAATATTAATGTGGTTGGGTTAGCAGAATTGTCCTTATACTTGAATGTAGCTATGGTTGTGGGTAGGGGTGATCAATATGAAGTTCTGTTCAGTTGCAGTTTCATTCATCCATTTCCAATTTGGTTCCACTTCCTATCTGGTTCCAGTTCCGAACTGGCCCCACCTTTTTAAAATTTGCTTTGAAAAATAAAAGGGAAAATGATGTTTTTCCTTTTCCTCTTTGTCTTTTTGTGGAGCTGCTAGTTACTAACTTGCAGTTCTGTTTTGATTCTTGCATGCTACCAGTTCCCCTTTTTCAAGGTGGTGAACTGTTTCTAAACCACCTCTCTTCATGGTTTTAGTTCTAGTCAGAGCCGTGGAACCAGTTCCAGTTATGGTTTCAGTTTCAGCCACATTTGGTTCCAGTTGAAACTAGAACTGTGGTCAGGTCCATTTGTCTACAAGTATTTTGTTTTGTAATTTGTTTTTATTTTTGAGACCAGATCAAATATTGGTTTTGTACATGATGGAACATGCCATTCCTTATCATATGTAGCTCATTAATTCTTGTTTACTTTTAATGGGGCTTGAAGATTCAGGCTAGTTGATCTGGTTCCGAGAATGGAGATGAACCTAGGATGCTGCATACTGTTTTGGCTGGTGCCACAGTACCAGTGAATAATATGTTGACTTGTATATATATATATATATAAGTTGTATTGTTTATGCTTGAATAGTGGGATATATGTTGCAGTATTGGGCCATGTACTTTGTTTAATGGCTCAGTTGGCAACTGGCTTCCAGTCTGAGTTCTTATGCAAACTGCATCTGTCTCCTTGCAAATTACTAAAGTATTCCTAACATAAATGACAACATTTCAAAGATGAATAAGTTTCAGTGAAGTCAAAGATGGTATTTGCTGTGCTTCTTTGAACATGTCTATGGTAGTTCAGTTGGCCTTGTGATTCATTGTTGAACTTTGATTTTGTCTCTGGAGAAGGACTTGGTTCACAGCTTCATGGGTTGACTTTTCATGAATTGTTTACATGAGCATTTATCAATATCTTGAGATGAAAATGTCTGAAGCATTATAACTGAAGTATTAGATGAACTATTAATATTTTTATATTATCCAGTTTGAGTTGACCCTCTGTTTGGACTTTGGTATGTAGATGACCTGATTGTAGACCCACGTAACTTGGAATGGTTGAGGGAAGCCAATTGCCCTGTTGTAAGTTATTTTCATCTTGGTTGTTCTTTCTTTCTTCCTGCTCAAATAATCGTGTCTTCTTTTGTGAAAGAACAAGGATTGTAAAAGGTGCCCAGCTATTGGGTTACTAGACGATGATTGAAAAAGTAGTTACCTTTGTGGTACTTTCTTCTGTTTACTATGAGTATAGTCCCCTCCACTGGACTCCAAAAGTTAGACCTATATGTTTCATGCTTTGAGGGTGCAAAGGTTAGTATCAGAACCAGGGTCAGAACTTTATGGAACTAAAAATAGAATGGTTGGCTTCCTTTAGAGTTGAAAAGAAACAGAAGTGAAAAGGTTACTTCTATTGCATGTTTGTTTAAGTATAGAGAGAGAATTCTGTTTATAGTCATGTGGTTTATCTGAATATGAGAATTAGAATTGATCAAAAATTTTTCATGAGTGCTGTAATCATTGGGCAGCTGTAGATTGTGATGACTAGGCTACAATTCTTTCTGCTTTGATAAATGCAAGCTATCTTTTTTTTTTCTTTTTTTCTTTTAAACTCTCCCGCCGATAGCAATTTTTTGGAGTTGAAGTGTGTGCTTTAATTATTCAGAACAAATAGACACACTAATTGCTCTGTGTGCCAACAGAAAAAGAGAGCAATAAGCCCAGGTTTGCTTAAGAGTATGCACACACAGAAATAGACTTTTGCTTTGTGTGTGTGGGGTGGGGGGGATCAGAATTGATAGAGAGATAAAGGGAGAGAGGAAAATGGGTTATTTCCTTGCAAGGGGGAAATCCTACTTCCCTTGGTAAAGTAATTGAAATGGGGTTCCTTTGCCTAATACAGTGAAAGGGAATCCCCCATTTGCATTTGCATTGATGAGTTACTTGGTATTATGAACACATGTTGCCTGTGTTTTTTTTTTTTTTTTTTTGGTTCTGTGAGTGAATGAAAACTCATGAACCTTATGAGGTTGCTCTTTGAAGAGGATACTGTTTTGGTGACATTTTATAAATTTGGTCTTGAGGACATTTGGAGCAAAGTAAATCTAGTGCCAATTGGACACAAGCTGAGAGAGTGGCACTAGCATTTGTTTTGGATCTGTCCAATGTAGTCCTACAAATGCTCCAATTAAGTGGAATGACCAAATTCAGGAGGATGGTGAGAGGAGAGGGAAGGGGCGGCCTAAGTTGATGTGAATTTCTTTGGTTAGGAAGGATTTAAAATAATTACATCTCACATCAAACTTAGCCAAAAATAGAATGAAACCGACCCTAATTAAATTTGGGATTAATTCTTTAGATATTGAACTGAATGAGTGATTACTCAACTAAAGATATTTTCATGTGCTTTTGGTATGATTTTGGGAGGACTGTTTGCTGCTTTGATACTTTGCAATTTTTATCACCAAATAATGTGTTTCATGGTATTTTAATCTGTTTGCTGTAAATGTGGAGGACCTTACCAATTTCAATACAGGTAGCTGATGTCACTCACTCGCTACAGCAGCCTGCTGGGAGAAAGGTGAGAATTGTCTTGCGTTAGATGTTAATAATTAGATTGTTGTCACTGGTTTTGTTTATCCTGTTACATAAGGTTTACATGTTTAGCTGTTGATTGTATTGAATATTCTTTAAGATGGCCGTTGGACATTGTGCTTTGCATTGGTTCATTTTATTGGTATACATTGTTGATCTTCACTCTTTTCATATAGCTGGATGGTGGAGGCATTGCCAGTGGAGGTCTTCGTGAATTAATACCATGCATTGCAAGGACAGCTGTTGCTGTTGGTGTTGATGGAATTTTCATGGAGGTATGCTGATTCTGCTGTAAAATAATCATGTCCTGGATTATTTGGCTTGTTCCACAGTTGCAGTTACTGGCATATTACATACTTTTTGCATAAACAATTGAAATTACAAGTTGTGGCCCCTATGAAGTTGGTGAGTTGACAGAGTCACTGGGAGATGTGAACTGGCTGAAGGAAACATTTCTGATGTTTGCTCTACTTTCTATGCTTAATAGACCTATCAGCTTTTGTATCTGCGAATGCCCTCGTGTTGTCAATGGTGCTCACCTCTTTTGCCTAGGCACTGAGGCAAAGTGCTGAAGGGGGGCACTTCTTTTTCTACCTTAGGCCAGGCAGCATCAATCAGACCCTTTTAGCACATTTCTGAAGGATACATCCTCACATCCGGCAGTTGACAACCTTGGTGTATGCGTGCACTTTTTTTTTTTTTTTTAATTAATTCTGTTTTCTCTGGGTTCCGAGGTTGTATTCTTCAAAGCTGCAATCACAAACACAGTTTGTATTTATTTGAAATTTATTGTTCTTATCCTAACAACTTTTAAGAGATTCTTTTGGGTGTGTAGGTACATGATGATCCTTTAAATGCCCCAGTGGATGGTCCAACACAATGGGTTAGTCCAGTTCTGATATTTATTCAACATATAGCTATGCATGCATGTGTGTGTGTGTGAGAGAGAGAGAGAGAGCGAGAGAGAGAGAGAGAGAGAGAGAGAGGATAATGGAGGAGATGTCAGTATGAGATTGATGTAGATCAGGATAGAGAAATAAAGGAAACCAGGGTTAGAAGGGAAGAAAGGTGGGGAACAACAAGAATCAGCGCTCATAAACCATACAAAATTAGACATAGAAAAGGGAAGATAGGAAACAAGCCATTGGCAGCTCACAAGTCTCAAACACTAATTCAATTCATCATCAAAAGTGGCCCTATTACATTAGTTGTTGTATTTATTGACCTTGGTAACTAAAGTATAGGAAAGAATAAAAGACCTGGTCTATCAAAACCTCCTAATGAAGTAAAATATCTAATGGAGTAGATATAGGCTACTAAAAGATTATCATAAATACAAAATATGAATAAAATGTTATAATGAATATTATTTTTCTAAATTATTTATCAGAGAGGAGAAAGGAGGAAATTTTGAGGATATTTCCTTATTGTTCCCTTCACATGTCTACACATGGAACCATGCTTCTTGTTTTACATATCTCAGTGTGGCTATAAACAGTTTTTGTTTTTGTGGCAACAGCCTTTACGCCATTTAGAGGAACTGCTGCAGGAGCTGGTGGCCATAGCAGTAAGTTCACAGATCTGCATGTTATGACTTACAAGTGTAATTTTTCTTTCTAGAGCGATGCCACATAAATGCATATATTTTCACTATTGTGGCAATAGATCCTAATGCTGATATTGATTAACTGATGTAATTATTAGTTTTAAGGACCTTGATAATTTAGTTGATTGTAATTTCTGCCCCATTGCTTGGAATCTGTTTTTGTCAATCATTTTCCCAAATTTTCTTTTAGTTAAAGTTCACATTATGTTGACATTGCAAGTCAGTTCTTAGCTTTGAGGTCACATTATCTTGTAATTGCAAATCTGTCTCTTGAAACATTTAGCTTGTTGATTTTTGGCATTCCTTCAATTCAATTGACACTCTCAAGGGTCTCCATACTATTGTAGAACCTTGCTAGTTCAATTGCTTCCCTCCTTTTCTGCTAATTACTCTCTTCTCACCCTCTTTCTTCTTGATCTGTAGTTGCTGTACATGTTTGTCATCGTATAATGCCAAAATGATTTCAATTGCTATTGGAAAAACTAAATAGAATCCCCTTTTGGGCTTAAAAAAGAACTTATTTCAATTACAATGAGGAAAGTTAATTAAAGATTATATGCCAGTAATATTTATCTACCTTAGTAGACCAAGGCACAGACTTTTTGGAGTTCAGATTACAATATATTTTGGTGGTGCTATATGGGGTAAATGTTTTGTGGTTTGGGAGTCTCATGCATGAAACACCTGTTTTTTTTTTTTGTTTGTATGGAGCAAATAGTCATTTTTTTTTTTTCAACAACATTAATTCCATTGGTGTATTTTTTTCTTGTATGGTGTTACAAGTTGCCATTCCAAAACTAACATACGAACATGGATATTTATTATGTTGACAAATGAAAGAGAGTAAGCAAGGGGAAGAAGCGTATGAATATTGATCTTACTCCATTTCGTGGTTAGATGGCTTGAAGCCCTGCCTATAGGAGCCAGCAAAGAATTGACATACGAGTAAGCTTTTCCTTTCTATTGTGCTCTTCTTTTCCTAATAGGGGCTCACTGTAGTTTGTTTTTTCCTATTCATTTTTAAAGTTTTATTAATCTATCCATGCCTAAGCCATATACATTGGTTCATCATCTTGTTTGTATTGTTACTTTATTGTCTAAGATGACTGATGATGGTGGACAATTTCAAATAGCTCATGTTATTATAACCCTTCATTTGATGACCTATTGGTGGATGTAGACTACTTATTCAGACAGTGCAACTGGATTGCACAATCTTTCCTTTTATCCTTTTTCCCGCTTTTGGCTGAAGTTATGGTTTGTGCATATCAGGTGCTAATGGAAATTTTCTAGTGAAATTTTAACTGTCTCAATACCCCTGCAAGTCACATAAATTTTTGAAATTGTTAATTTGTGTACTTAACAACAAGGTCTATAATAATGTGAAGGAACACGAGCTTCCCTGGAATGAAGTTTTCATTAATAATAACTTGTGCACACGATATCTGTATAGATTTATACTTGCATCGATATGCCCGTATTTTGGAACTTAAGATAATTGCACGAATATGTTCCTGCATCATTATGCTTATACGCACAGGCTTTCATGTGATAGTTGTTTTCTCGTGTTTTTACGTTGACTGCTTTGTTCGTATTGCTGGCAGATTCAACCCCATTGTAGCATGAGCACATAGCTGTGGACTCTTATCTTTGTATTTGTCAGTATTTCCATCGGACGGAACAGAGGTTAAATGTTTGTTGGCCCCCTACCATCGCCAATGTGCCGATCTTAACATTTGTCTACATTTTTTATGATTGTGTTCACGTTGCGCATTCGTTCCGTAAGACTTGGGTTAATATCTATGTCGTATCACAGATGACAATTGCAAAAGCTTGGATGCCATGTTCACTAATGCACAATCATGGATCAGGGTATATTCTTTGTTAAAGAGAGAGAGAGAGAGACAATTAATTGGTTTTATTAGAAAATATATTCATTTGCTTTCTTCTCATCTTTCTCGTATTTGAAAAAATTTCATATTATTTGTATGTTAAACTATGGTCGTAAAGGGCAAAGCGAGCTTATTTTGTTTGCAAAATTTTTGGACTCACAGCTGCTGCGAGACATTACTAATTATCCAGATATTCTGGTGCCTACCGGTCGTTTGAGAACTCGTGGAAATCATGAGTTGTAATGGCTAGAGGACCATTTAAAATGGTACATGACAGACACCAAGACGTGGTCGAGTGATGCAACCCAGCAAGCCATACATCTTTGTGATTTCGAAGGTGAGGCTAATTGAAGTTAGCTTCACAACCGTCAAAAACCTCAAAAGATGTTAAATTCCAGCAATCAAGAAACACCCTCAATGACAAACGAGAAGGGGTCGCGCGGACTAGCTGTGCAGCCTCTTCCGTTCTCAATATGCCCAATAAATTGCTTGTTTGCTTACTCCTACCTTCATCTGCACTGACGGGAATCTGAAAATGCCATTAAAATGGCCAACGCAAGATCGTCTTTTGATTCTGTACAATGTACATGGTTTTGATAACTGTTCACTTTGTTCATGGATACCAGCACATCCTCGCCAACTAGCCGGAGTTAAGGTGCAAAGACGCAGGAAAAGTGCTTTAGATTCCTGTAGCAAGGTGCATCTAACAAGCACAAAATGGAATCCTTTTTGAGAAAAAGAAAATAATGGTAAGATAGAGTTCAGTCAAACAAACATTCATTTTCTTGAAATGGACCCAGTGGAATAGTTCTTTTTCATGATTGGTCTAGATTTGGAGGCCAATAACATTGAAGTTTCTACTTCATTTAGGGGTCTGCTGATAAAAAATGCACAAATATTAAATGTGTGTGCGTGCATGTTTGTGCGTGTATGTATGTGAGAGAGAGAGAGAGAGAGAGAGAGAGAGATAACATGAAAGGGATAAGTACCCGTAATACAACATCTATGGCAAATCTTACTAGGAACTCTCTGCAGTTGTCTTTTCTGTAAATCAGATTAAAATCTTCCATTGGAAAGATATAACGAAATAACAAGTAACAGAAACATGAACTTGAGTATTTTTGTTGATAAAGTAATGTGTAGCAGCATGGCTAGAGGAAATTAAAAGTTTTTCCATCTTAGAGGCCGAGGGAAAGCAGAATAAACTGGTAAAACAGTGCCATTATAGACACAGGCATCTATGCTCCTACACACGCATACAGAGGAGCATAAACATTAAAATAACTTGATAAAGAATGCTGGCATGTGGGAAACTATGACATTACATGGTTCTGATTGAAAACTTCTCGGGCCTAAAATTATTGAAAAACTAGTATAGCATACCTCAAAGCTAAAGGGAAAGAAAAAATTCTAATGCAATCTCTGATTGCACATGACATGCCTGGAGAAGCACAAGTGCTGTGACTTGAATACTATGTTTAAAACAAATAGAAAAGAAAAGGTCCAATAAAAAGAAAAAGAAAACAACTATTCGAAGGCATGAACAATTCTGTAAGAAATACAAAGGATAAAAGGAAATTTCCTATGCATGAGGCTCCCCACTTCATATGGGGTGGGAGAAGATCTATGTCAAAAGCCTTCCCCTGGCATTTTGCAAAAGGGCTATTTAATGATTTAAACCTTTGACTAGTTTGCAAAGAGGCTAATATCCTCAATGCAAAGGATGTGAGCCTCAGACTGGAAGAAAAAAAGAAGACATATGAGCTCAAAATATGCAAAGAACAATTGATAAAACAATTGCCTTCTGGTCTAAGTCAACAAGTGAGACCTTCTGATCAAAGGACATGTTTCCCAAAAAGAAGGTAAGGTTAGTTATTACTGGTCTATTTTTAACTGTCATATGATTTAGATTGGTGAGTTATTGTTAAGGTATCTTCCTAAGAAGAGTAGTCAGTAAGCTTTTTTATTCGAGAAATGATTATTTGGAATTTGATCTCTTGAAAGAAAGTTAATGGTAGTTTGTTGTGGGAGCCTTTTGAGACACCTTTTTGTTTTTTGGGTTCTCTGTGCAACAGCAACAAGGGATACTATCCTCAGCTGCTTTAAACAGCCCACAAACTTCTCAAAAGTGACCCTGATCAAATCTTACCATGCCATTTAAGCTTAGCATCATCCAAAAACCTGAATTTATAAAAGTTATGTCTAATCTAAAACCCCAAACTAGTCAAAAAAGGCAGACCCTAAAGCTATGTCACTTTTTCATCCCTTCCCTTCCTCTACCAAAGCAGAATGGTAAGAACACATCCATGTTACATAAATATTATTAAAATAGAACAAGTCACACAAAGACCAAGAGGTACAACATAAGAAATGTAAGTACCTTGATGCACACATGCAGATAGTATTCGGTCTACATTATCAATACGCCGCTGTATGGACTTTAGAAGTGAATTTAACGAAGAAACTCTCTTCCTAACAGCAGAAATCTTCACAGCATGCTGCACAATGAATAGCAAGGGTGCATCCTCTAACAACTGATCCAGCTCTGACAACAAAAGAAGGAAAAAGAAATGGTGATCACGGCTTTAAGCCTAGAATTGGTAGAACAACCTTTTTTGGCATAAGAGAAAGGAAGTAAGTGGAAAGAAACTTGAATAGTAGATTCAAAATGCATATCTTCTCCAACTTTCTTTCAACTTCTTTTCTGTTGCAAAGCCAAACAAATGATTGTTTAAAATTTTCTTTCTTCTCTAAACCAAAGTGTCAATCTTTCCTCCTTTCCCCTATTCCTCCAATCCAAACAAGGACCTAGTCAGAGTGATAGCATACCAACTTGGATTGCAGGCACACCGGCTCGGCCCCTCGATGCTAACACGGTAATACTAGACAATTCTAAACTAAAACCAAAACAAGGGTGCTACCAGTACACAAGGCTCCTACATTTGAAGACCAAGGAAGCCTGACATATACGCAGTCTTACCCCTATTTATTCATAACTCGAACCCGTGACTTCCAGTTCATAATGGTAACAGAGCTACTCTTACAGCAAGTCTCCTCCTTTAAACTAACATTAAAATCAAAAGAACCGGTGATTATATTAATAAAAGGAAAAAGAGAAAAAAAAATAGAAATTACCCAGGGTAAGACGACCGATGGCCGAATCGAGCTGGTCTTGACTTTTGAGAGTGCTCTGAGCTTTAGAATCGAAATCCCTCATGGCAGCTGCCAGAATTGTATATAAACCATTGGCCACCGCATCGCTGCCGCCGGTCTTGTTGATGCCGCTGGCGGTGGCAGCCCCGGAGTTTTTGATATCGGTGGAATCATGGCCAATCCTACCATCAGGCCCAGTTTCAGATTCTACATTACTTTCGTTCGACGAAACCGAATCAACAAGAACACCACTGGCATCGGCGACATCCGCTGAGTTCTCCTTCGGGGCTTCCATATTTATCGATTGGCAACCGGACGCCGGCCGGGATGAGAGGCGGCGGAGCCAGAGGCCAGCAAGCACATATGGGTTTGGAGTTGATTGATTAAATTGTGTGTACTTCAGAAGCGAGAGCTGTTTGTGACACTTGCAGCGTATGCGACACAGAGACTGTTTAAGGGCTTGTTTGGTTTACCGGTTGGTCACTGTCACCGGTTTGCTGCTTGTTTGGTTTACCTGTCGCTATTGTTGTGGACCGGCGCTGATCGCTATAATTAATTCCTTGATTACTGTTGTTGAGTAATAATTTGTATTAATTATTATTATTATTATTATTAAATTAAATTAAATTATAATATTTATTTATATTATTTTAATATATAATAATATTTATTATATTTAATAATAATTAAAATTTTAATTTAATACATAAAAATTTTATATTATATATAAATTTATTGTAAAATTTAAAATTATAGTATTGTTATTTTTATAATAAATAAAAAATAAAAATATAATATTAAATATATATAAGTAAATTTAAAAATATTTTGAAAAAGAAGGTATGATATTTATAAAAATAAAAATGATTATTTTTATTGTATAATTTATAATTAATAGATTAATTAATAAATAAAAAATTTAAAATAATAAATTTATTAATTAAAAATTATTATTTAACTAAAAATTAGAATATTTTTAAATTTTAAATTATATAATAATATATTTATTATTTTTTAAAAATTTTTAAACTTATATTTCTTAATAAAATTAGAATTAGAAGAAAAAGAAAATAAATGTATAAAGTTTTAAATAATGGACATGTAAAATGAGTTTCTCTTTTGGCCCAACGTACTCGCTATTGGTTTAGATGTTTATTTATTATTTTTTTTATTTAATTTTTTTATATTAAATTTTAATTATATCTTTAATTTTAATATTAACAGTTAAAAATTTTAAAATTCGAAGCTCCGGCCTCGTTTCTTTATACCCATTTTCAGTTTACGGGATAGAGAGATTTCAAAATTTGAAATTGTTAGCGCAGTGTGAGAGAGAGAGAGAGAGAGATTTGGATGGAGAAGGCAGCAGCAGCCACAAGCAAAATGAAGGGTTTCTACAGGCAAAGAAAGAACCAAAAGACTGGGACTGGCATCTCCAAGAAAAGCACCACCACTACCGCCGCCACTGCCGCCTCCAAGCCTTCCAAGGATAAATCACCCCATCATGCTCACGATGTTGCCTCCTCTCTCGGCGGCGGCTCTGATATCACCCGACCGTCGGCCCTGAATTCCCTCGGCTCTCCCAATCTTCATGGTTCTCCTTTCCCGCTCTCTCTTTTACGTGTGATTGGTTTTTCTGTTTTTGCTTGTTTGCGCTTATTTGTTAGCTTCTAGTTAATGGGTTTTGGTTCATTATTGGTTTCGTTTGACAATGGGTTTTTGCTTTGAATGCGAAAGAAAATGGATCTTCTGGGTGCTTCACTTGCATTCCTTGCTTGTTTGTAGACTTATGTTAAAATAAAATGACTGCTAAAATTTTCGTAATAAGATGTTTTTCTTGGTGAAATTGAGAATTCCAGAATCTTTGGGTTTTGGTGCTTGAGTAAAAGAACAGGAAAGAAGACTTCCTGTATACTCAAATGGACAGTTCTTCAAGCAATTTAATAAGGGAATTTTTTTTGTTTTTTTTGTTGGGGGGGGGGATTTCTAAATTTTCAATTAATTATCTCAGAAACGAGGTTGATTGATGGATAGATTGCAATTAGTGCAAACTTATGCTTATATGGGTCTGTTTTGGTGTTTTCAGGCTAATTAATGTCTCTGGTTGGTGCCTCATAGAGAAGCTTATTTACTTGGCTTTTGTTTCTTTTTGTTGGTGATGACAGATGTTCATGACAAGAATGAGCAACTGTTGAGACAATTTGACATGAACATGGCATATGGACCGTGCCTTGGGATGACCCGGATAGCACGGTGGGAACGCGCTCAACATCTAGGTCTCAACCCACCTAAAGAAATTGAAGGCTTGTTGAAGGATGTGAAGGTTAACCCAGAATGTCTATGGGATGGCCGTGTCTAGACTAGATGTGACAATAAGATGCTTAGAGAATTATTGGAACCCAATCTATGAGCTGATGTTTTGGTTTAAACATGTATTGTCCAGCCTCTGGCTGGATTGTCTGTCCTTGTTTATATGATCTGGTGTACTAGTACATTTGTTGATCTAATGTGGAGATTTTCCTGATAGGGAATGGATTTTGTTGAGCTTTCTGCCATTGGAGTGTGGATTATGGAATCATTGTTCACTTTACTTTTGCATTCATGTGTAATTGCTTCTAGCATCAAAAGTATGGGGCATCTTGTATCACAAAATTGCAGTTCTTTATTCCATTTTAGCATTATGGGTAAATGTTTTCCTGTCAGAAACAACAAAGCTATGGATGCTGCAACCATATTTACCTCATTCAATTGGTCCCAGTCATCTGTGATTTTTTTCAACATTTGGTAGCTATTCCTTGCATGAAATAAGGTGAGAGGAATTTTGGCTTGCCGATTTATGAATTGAGTGATATATTTTGTGATTATATATATGAGATGTCTAACTTATAAAGTGGCAGTATTTAGGACTAGTATTGGGGTTTCTGTTGCTTGTGAACTGGCATACTGTACATGTCTAAATGGCCTAATGAATGATCGGGTTATCTTGGGGCCAACTCATGATAAATATATATGATGTGCAATCATTTTTCTATTGGATGCTCTTACAGTCACTCAATCAAATGACAGAGTGTAGATATGAGAGAAGAGCTTTTGGGCAGGGCAGGCATTCTGAGTTTGTTTTCCTGTTTGGCAATACAGTCGTGTAAAACAATTAGCAGCACGTGGTTGCATGGATAATAATTCTTTCTTTATGAATCCATAGGTAAGTGACCAAAACCAAGTGTCTGGAGAAAGTTATGATGGACTCGAAGGAGAATGCTGCTATTATGCTCAGAAACACTCATTCCCAGCATTCATCTTCATAATTGCCAAAATTTTGTTTCCTTTCACCCTCTGTTCCACAGCCATCAAAAATCATGTGGTGAATCTCCTGCAGCCAACAATAGAAACATTTCTGATTGCTCACTTTTGTATAGAGATTTTAAGGTTTATGGTAGTAGTTTAGAATGATTTTAACAACCTCTGAAATCTTCTCAACAATAAATTTTGTAAATTTCACTTACTGGTTTTGGAATTCTTTTCATCAGGAATAAAAGATGACCAACATATTGGCAAAAATGTGCAGACTGCCTGGATTAGAAGGCTGGAAGAAAACCCTGAAAAATCATTTGCTGTGATGCCAAAATATGATGAAAGCGCAGAACCAAGATATCCACTGACTATCCATGCAAGATCCATGGTTGATGCAGAGAATGCCATCACAGATCCTTCACATCCAGTTCGGCAAAACTGTGCTAATAAGACACGGAATGGTAGAATCTTAACAATAAACAAAACTTCTGAAATGCTAGAAAAGACTAAAATATACATTGTGTCAGGCAGCCCCATGCTTCTATAAATTCCCTGCACAAACAGTGCATCTGAAATGATGAACATGGCCATTGTGGCTTGAATTGCAACTACTAATTTCCTGGCTTGAACTGACTTTAAACGACGATTGTAGGCGGCACTCCACAGAATCATTGCTACTTGACCAGAAATTTTGGAGACTCCCAACAGAAATGCATCAATCTTCAAATATTCTGTTTGGTAAATGAACATGGATGCTGACAGTGTTGGACTTATGGCATAACACATTGTGACCCATGTTATTAAGTTCGCAATCTCAGGCTTTCTTAATGCAACTGAGAGCTCTGAAATCTGTCTTCTGATCCCACTATTGGGTGAGCTTTTGGGGAGGTTAAAAGAGCTTTCACGGACTGCCATTGTTATGAGAAACTGGACGATAAGAATGAGGCCAAAAATAAGGAAGATAATTTGTGGGGAGAATCTGGCAATGGCAACACTGCCAAGAAGGTTTCCGAGGAGACCACCAACAGATGCAGCAGTCCAAACAAATGTCTGAAGCTCATGAGAGGTAGGTGATTGAGGATAGTCAGAAGAAGACTGGTTTGCTGCCTCTGTGACAAGTGCATCATTTGCAACCTCAGTTATTGAAGCACCCAGACTAGAAAAGAAACAAAATAGGCTCATGCTGAAGATCGAAATGGTTGATTTTGAGAAGGTTGCTGCAGCTAGGTACGAAAGTGCTTGCAAGAAAACTGCAACATAAATCAGGTAGATAGTTAAGAGGAATTTCCAAGTTACATCTGTGGACATTGCAAACATGAAGCCAAATAGAACATGGAAAAAAAATGCAGATTGGTATTATATGCATGCTTGAAAATTCAATCTATTTGCATCTACACAACAAAATTCGGGCATGGAATCATAGGATTTTCTGCAGCCGGTGATGAAAGAAGAGAATTATATTCTACAGACAAACTTTCAAGTTCATTCTTCTACTTACCACCAATAGCAATATAAGGAATACGGTGTTGGCCACGGATGTAAACTGCATCAGAAATGATGCCATAGAGAGGCTTGCCAATCATGGGGATAAAGGTAAAGGTCCAGATGAACTGGAGAATGGAGGGGTCTGAATTGAGCATGTCTTTCATGAAAAAGTTTCCAGCCAGCGATGTAAACACCCTGAACCCCTGCATCCAGAAGCCCAAACCCAGTAGCAGCCTGATGGGATTCTTCCAATCTGAACCCGAGGACAACAACGACACCATGCTTCCTGATGAGATCAATATCTAGCAAGTGATCACACTGCGTATGCACACTGCATTACTGATTAGAATTTGTAGCAAATGGACATCATGTGTAATATGTTCAAGGGGGTATGCTGTTCTGTGTTGATTATTTAACTGCACTAAATTTATTGGGGTGTTATAAACTAAGCAATGTCTTAACCTTGCATATTTGAATGGTCATTTCTCTTCCTTTGTTATTATCAATTGGCTCCGAATGGAGCTTGAACTGGAGACCATTTTAACTCTTATCGACAAAGTATGACACAGTTTATTAATGTCATTCCTTTTCTTTGCCGTATTAATGTTAAGGTTTGTGCCATATTTCAATTTCTACCACCTGAAAAAATAAACCTATTTGAGGTAGAAGATGCCTGACTGATTTAATGCAGTCAAACTGAAGAAGTGAATTTAATGGGGTCAGTCTAAACTACTCTAAGATAACTTAAAACTCATTTATGTACAATTTTTTTAGGTTACAAAATTTTTAAAACCTAAGCATTGAATTTCATTTTGCTTTCAGTTTTTTGTTTTTGTTTATTAGGAGATTAATCTCTCTCTCTCTCTCTCTCTCTCTCTCTTATATATATAACTTGAATTCCCATTGATTCCAATATGCCACTTCTAACTCTCAGACACATGTTGACTGATGTTCAATTTCTCAAATGGAAAACAAGTTTATTTTTGTAGATTTTTCAGTTTTAACTTAAATGGTCAAATTTTTGATCAAATTACCGAATTGCATTTAATATATTGAGTGCAAAAAGTTATGTAGCTAATATAAATTTTAGATTATTAAAGTTTGAAACTGAGCTAACATTAAAATGTCATTCACTGTCACATAAGGTGGTGGTTTAGTTAATGTTATGATGTGTTTTCTTCCACATTGACTCAAATTATTCCATACAAAAAGATACATTAATTGTGTTAATTATAATTAACGAGAGTATGCACATTTTGTGTTGAGCCTCCCCTAACAATAAATATAAAATTGAATATAAATTTATAATAGACATTAATTATAATTTAATTATTATACAAAAAAATATCTTAATTATAATTGATGATATTCTGTTTTTATTTTTTGTGTCTTTAAAACAGAATTAATTGGATAAATAGATTCATGTCTAAATTGGTGTACATTTATATAAAGAAAAATTAATTAATTAAATTCACTTAAAAATATATATGATAATACAAAAGAAAGGGTATAGATTAATTATATTTTCGTAATAATATTCACTTGTTTCATGAAGACTTATTTTCAAAGACATTGCGGTGCCATCTGAGGGTAAAGATTGCGTGATTCTGGGAAGAGAAGGCAATGCTGTTTCGATTCAATGTCTGGTCTGGGGGTGAGCAGAACATAACATTGTTAGTCGTCCGATCTTAGTGGAGCTGAGAGAGGAAGCAAGCAAGCAAGCCATTAAACACATCCCCACGAGGGGGGGGGGGGGGGGGTTGGTGCGGGGCTTCGAGGGTTTAAGAGAATACAGTTGGTTCTCTGATGCAATGAAATTGCGCCAAGCAATTGAAGAAATCAATGTAAAAAGGCCGAACAAAAATCATAAATTAGACTCTAAAAAGAATAGAACTCCAAAATCGCCCCACTGAAGAGGGGAGAGTGTTAATAACAACAACATGATGCCCATTGCTAAAAAGAAAATGGGCATTTTTTCTGGTCAGCAAAGTAAAACACACAAGCTTACCTCAACTTAGAAAAATGGGTAAAATGGGCCGATTTTATAAGGTATAAATATCTTCAGAAGAGTCCATTAAGAACTTTTCCCATCTGATTTTGATGCCAGCTTACTTCTCTGTTGATGTTCTGCAACTTTATAGTCCACCACTTCACGAAATAAGGTTGGGTCTAGCACACAATCCCGACTTCCATAAACGGCGGCTTGGACACTTGCCATAAGCTTTGCTATTTCCCTCCCGGAAAATCCCTCCGTTTTTGCCGCCGCTTCCTTCAAGATATCATCAGTTAGTCCCTTAATCTCTATCTTCTGCTGTTGCCGTTTGAATAAATTTTGGAACCAACCACCGGATTTTCTCGATCCAGCCTCGGTTATATACTTGCCCAGATACAGCTTGAGCAGCTTGAACCGTTCTTCTTCTCCAGGTAAAGGGAATTCCAGGACCTCATCAATACGGTCAGCCACAGCTGAATCAAGGTCACCAGGACGATTTGTGGCAAGGGCAAGGACAATATCTTTGGACTGGTCACCAGTACGGAATAGTAGGGCATTCAGTGCACTTCGTTGAGCTTCGCTCATGTAGGTTTTGTTCCGCCTGCAAGGTGTGGTCAACAAACTCAATCCTTCCAACATAAATCTTAAACTTGAAAATGGAGAACATTCTTCCCTAAATGGCACACAATATACGTTGTTCATTTATTAGAATGCATACTTAATGTTACTGCTGGTGTGACAAAGATTGGTTGCACGTACTTACATGTGTGCAAAGGATTTCCATCCAGTGTCCACACTATATTTGACATTAAACAAAAAGCCTGTCTGCACATTCACTTGATAGTGAAGATTGAAATTTTAAGCACTCTTCTGCACCAGGAAGGTGTGAACAAGTAAACACATCTCCATCCAATTATAGACAACTTGGCATGGCAATCATGATTACCGATAGATTTACCATCAACTAAGGTCAAGATTTACATGACAGTATCCAGTGCTGAAGGATAATTCTACACAACAGACTATCCATAGAAAATATTTGTTCAATCAGGTCATAGCATGCAATTGATTGCTCATCCTGTGATATATATCATTAAGATTTATTTTTTTTGTTTTACCTGCATCTCCTTCTACATTCTATTGTTCATCAACTAAGTAAATGAAGATGAAAAAAACACAATGATAGTATTACCCTATCAAAATTAATAGCAAGTACCACTTACTCGCACAGAAAAGCATCTGCTTCATCGATGAATAGAATTAAACCCCTGGGAGACTTCTTAGCCCAATCAAATAACTGGTGTATCTTGGTAACAGCTTGTGATCCCAGTGGAGCAACATCTCCCCCCGTCATCAATGCATAATCTAGACCCTGCAGGTATACCCATCAATTAAATAGGAGAAAAGGAAAAGCATTGACACACATTTCATAAGTGGTCTGTGTCCACTAATAACAATATATAAAGCCACCAGTACAAAAGCTTGATGCCAAAAGTATCCATTAGCTTCCAGCATCCCAATTCTAAATTGTAGGTTAAATGATATTTTCTTTCTTTTTCTTGCTAAGTTTTGAGCAATAGCTGTTTCTTGCAATAAAAATGTCATAAACTTGCACACAAGGGTAATGATTCTTGAGAACAATTCCTGATCCAAAAATCAGAAGAATAACTAGAAGCTAGCAAGCCCAAAAGAAGAAATGGCTTCAGCAATCATGTAGTTGCAAAAAAATTCTTTGGCCTCATGTGCGCAATGATTCACAATTTTAAAAAAAATGCATCCCTAAAGTCAGAAAACAACAATTTTGGCTCATTTGTGCTCACAGTAAGATGACAAAAGAACAATATAATTGATCCATTTGGGGGTCATACAGATTTACGAGCAAGCTCTCTGGCAGCCATTGTTTTCCCTGTTCCTGGAGGGCCATAGAAGAGCATGTTTCGGAAAGGTGCCTGATGCGATTTTGTATTTGCAGTTGCGTTAGCCAGCTGTTCAATTCTTTTTTGTAGAGATGGGTGTAAGACCACATCACCAAACCCATTTCCATTTTTAGAAACATTCCCTTTATTAGCCCTATGTGATAAAGAGCTCATGGAACGAGTAAAAAATCCCGACCAAGGATAATTTCCCCGTGAAGACTCTCTTATCAGCAATGGCTGTCCCAATATTCTATCCACATAGCTCCAGATCACCTTGGCACCTTCTCTGCATTGAAATAAGGCAAATTTAAAGCATTGATCAAGAACAAAAACAAAACAAAATGGCAGAAGCCAAAACACACATATAATAGAAGCTCTGAACTTGGGAGATAGCTTGTTGGACACTAATCTTGCTTTGGCAGCAGAACAGACATTTGATCAACAGACTGAAGTACTACAAAAATGGGCATCCTTATCTATGGAAGCCTTATAATTTAATGACCATAAAAACACTGAGTACATTACAAAGTTAGGTAGTCTTCAACGCCATCAAATGAGAGTATTTGCAAATCCAGCCTATATAGACTAATAAAGAAAGAGGCATTTGCAGAATTGTCAACAAATAACTCATGAAAGACAAGGTGCCACTGGTGTACACTGGGCATAGAAAGCAACATCCAAATGTCAAGCAAGAATTGTAAATGATACATACACCAAAAAGAGCATTATTACAGTTTTCAAATCACACTAAGGAGTAATTCACCATAAAAGTCCATGAAGAATGTAAATACATGCCAGCAAAATGTAAAAAATGTTTAATGCATCTTATCAGCTACTGAATAATGCTTAAATTCAAAACTGAAATACAAATAGAGATCCTTAACTCCATAAAACTCAAGAAATAGAAGAATTCAAAAATTCATGTCCAACATTTACCTTGTAGTATAAATCCCTGCTGCAAGAGCTGTGACTCCCCCCACAGCAACAACCAGTTTATTTTGATCTGTCAAAATGGCTCGCAAACCCCCTATAAAACATGTCCACTCACATTAAGCAAAGTCTTCTTAACCTATACTGCATAAACTGATGAAAGAACAAGTAATGCCTTTTACATTTATGATGCCTAAAATATCCCTTCAGTTGAACTAGTATGCCAGAAATAACAAATACAGTTTGGGGATAAGTTTATGATCTAACAAGTGAAGCAATCATTCAAATGGAAAACCTAATGGTAGCTATCTACTGCAACTCTTGTATATGGAAAAATCAAGCACAAACATTTTTAAAAAAGAAAGAGGACTAAAAGATGCTCAGCTGCATCAGAGCCTCTTTTTAAAGTCGTTTTAATTCTGATGCAAAACAGCAGAAATGATTTACAATATACTAGTTGTGTGGAACATTCAGCATCAAATGCAAGTCCTTCTAGACAAACGTTGTGTAATTTTGAGGAGCATTCAATCAAATGGAAAAGGTCCTAAGATAGTTCTTTGGGTAAGTTTGTGTCTTGAGAGGATTTTGAAGCATCTTCATCTGAACTTCAATGAAAAGCCATTCAAAAAGCTCAGGAAATAATTCTAACAATTTCCTTTCCATTGCAATAGTGATAGAGAATTATGATAAACAACAATAAGTTTTATTGGCAGTTTCAGACCCAGCAGAGACAATTGGGGACCTCAAGAGAAGTCCAACTTTTAAAAATGATATTGAGATACTTATTTTGCTCTCTTTAATTGTTTTACTATTTTTGTAAAGAACATAACAGAACAGCTTTGATGCAGAAAAAATAGTAGAAAACAAGAGTGGGAGGGGGGAAATGGAGAGAGAGAGAGAGAGAGAGAGAGAGAGAGAGAGGTTCATATATTTTTTGTCCAATACAAGTGGCTTGACCCTTCATTTGTGGCATGATTTGTTAATATTGACATTGATTCAGTATTTTGGAAATAACTCGCTTCAGCAAATATACCAAATGAAACCATGGGAAGAGATTTTGACTGATAAATTACCACTCTTTTTCCAAATTTCATTTCTTGATGAGAAAACATGCCACAAGTGTAAATGAATGATCATGCTTTTTGACCGATGGAAAAACATAATGAATTTTAAGGGTGTAGAATTATTATCCCACATGAACAAAGTGCATTTTTCTTCTAATATCCAAATAATATTGCAGGCCAAATTGTACAACTTTATGGCTTGAATTTTTTGTGAGAATGTACCTCCAATGTGCTCAAAAGTAGTGTTTATGGCAGCAATCCATTTCTCTCTTTCAGCATTTGCACGATCAACTAGCATTCGCCTATTAACATCTTCAGCTAGCTTCGCTTCATGGGCTCTCCCCTCTGCTTCTGCAATAGCTCTAACTCTGATTGTTTCACGTTCTATCTCAGCCTTTTCCCTCTCTGTTTGTCGTCGCTGTGCTTGAATCTGCTCTTCAGTAGCTCTTCTAGCTTGTTCCTGCCTTATTGCTGATTCTTCTTGGAGTTTGACAAGCTCTTGGTTCCTTGCTCTTTGGTATTCATTATCAGCCTGCAATGAATACCAATTAAACTCCTCTCTATAAGATACACATTTGTTGAGCTAAAAATAACAAGCCACATGCCTGCATCCTCTTCCTTGCTAACTCATCTTCATAACGAGCCATTTGGGATTTAGTTTGTGCTTGATGCTGAGCCAACTTTTTCTGTTCATCATATATTACTCGTTGCCTCTCCTGCAATGAAAAATAAGCATAAATAAATAAAGAAACAAAGATACACTGGAAAAAGATAATTCCAAGCCTTAAGACATCAACTATGAAGTGTGCAGTGGAAAATGTGTTCTTCAAAGATCTGATCGACCAACTCTAGTGTCAAATCTCTAAAGAAAATTTTCATGACTCATTGGAAAGACAACACTTCCTGTGACAAATAACACGTGAATCCAATAGCTTGCATTTACTTTAGGAAATAATCATGTTATTTTTGAGAGAGAATCTAAGGATCATTCAGCACATAAAACAAACAAACCAATTCAAAACTCAATTCGGTGCAGCAGTTTCCACACAGGTACTGAACTAAAATAACAGTTAGCCATTCTACCAATAATCTTCATAAAATAACAGCAATTTATGTCAATTAGGTGAACATCATGGTGCTAACTCAGATACTACTTAGAGGTAAATATAAAGCAACTTAATTCACTTTCTACTAGAATGAGGGTAAACATGTATTATTGCCATCGGGAGAAAAAGGCAGAAAAATGGTAATAGTGACATATGATAACTGTTTGATATCAAAAATCAATGCTTGGATGTGACAACCCATGGACTTAATTGAGAAAATAAGCCACAGACATTAAAATCTGCATAGCTAACTTTCTCTTTTGAGTTTTAACCCTCAACAGTAAACATTAACACAGGATTAACCAGATGAAATTTTACTTCATAAAGGGAATGAACACAATTACATATATACATCATATCATGAGCCCATTTGGAGAAATATAGAAAGGTCCAGCCATTTTAATATGCATTTAGTTATATTCCTGACTCTACACAGTTTCAGTAGTTTCCAGAGAAGAGTGCAGTTCATGCAATCAAGAAAGAGATTGAATGCT
Source organism: Rhizophora mangle (assembly GCA_037832345.1). Lineage (NCBI taxonomy): Eukaryota > Viridiplantae > Streptophyta > Magnoliopsida > Malpighiales > Rhizophoraceae > Rhizophora > Rhizophora mangle. The sequence goes on along the minus strand of JBAPLJ010000004.1, from coordinate 468,123 downwards.
TTTCCAAACAGTGTGAATCAATGGTAAGTACATCAGCACAGGAAAATTTAACAAGTAACCAAAAAACAAAAAAAAAGACCAATAACTATTAAATCAACAAAAGCATGCCCCAATTGTACAAACAAATAAAAAAATAAAAAATAAAAACTAGATAAGTACAGAAAAACATTACTAGATAACTTGTAAGTCAGTTAGAGGCTTTACATGCTTGAATTTAGTTAATGAAAAAGCAAGTAGCAAATTTGGAATCTAACCGTTTCTGCTTGTGCTTGCGTTGCCTTGACTCTGCTGCCTTTGCAGCCAATTCTGACTGCCTTGTTGCTTCTTGTGTCTTCAAGATTTCAAAAACCTACATCAACAAAAATAAGCACCAATCTATCAAACATCCATTTAGGCCCCATAAAACATTTCTTAGGGAATTGTGCAGAAACAAGGATGCAATTATTATGCGTCAAAGGCCAAAAAGTACCCAAAAGACATTTCAATCATGCAAGTTTTACCTTAAAAGGAATCAACCTCAAGAACAATACACAAAATAGAAGACAGAAAACAACTAGCCAAAATAATTAGTGTTTTAAAAAACAAAAATTGATTGAATCCTAAAGTAACTCTACAAGATGGAAATACATCACATCACTTTGCTTGGAAAAGAACAACCGAATGAAAAATAATTGAACCATTTGTTACAATTTTCCAAATCCAAAATCCACAGACAGATGCCTCGAGACTCATTGAAATGCACCCAAAAAAAAGGGGGGCGATTTAAAATATATAAAGAAAAAGATTATATTTGTGACCCATTTCCAGTAACAGCTCAAATTCCCCAATTGAAACCTCCATACCATAACATCGTGAAGCGATGTAAAGAAGCAAACCAAAGGCAAAAACCTAACAAAAAGAGGATAATAAAGCAAGCCCCTTTTGGCAAAGTATCCATTGAACCCGCCAAACCGCTCACCAAAAAAAAAAAAAAAAATGCAAATTCTCAAACAAAAGGGGGAAAAAAAATAACAGCAAAAAAATAAAGACCCAACCTTTTTAGCTTGGGAAGAAGAGGTGATCTCCCTCAAGGCACGGGCACCTCTCTCCAGGGCCTCCGGGTCAAACCCGGCGGACGTTGTTCTTGGGTTATCATTCCTAATAGCTTTCAAGGCAGAATCAGCATTAGCCGTAGCCGCCGCCGCCGCCGCAGCAGCAGCGGCAGCAGGAGGCTGAGGTAAAACGGACGACTGAGATTGCGCAGAAGCACCACTGGATGAAGCAGCTGAAGAGAAAGGATGGAAACTGAAAGGGCCATCAGAAAAAGCCACAAAATCGTTGCATTGAGAAGCAGAAGCAGAGGCCGCTACCGCTGAGATTATCCCACCCACTACTTTTCCATACCTTGTTTCCATTTCTTCTTCTTCTTCTTCTTCTTCTTCTTCTTTCAACTGCACTGCCCAGAATTGTCCTCTATTAATTTGTATTTCTAAACCCCTACAGCTACAAAGTTATTTTATTTCGTCTTGAAGAGCACGAAAGTTTTTGCACATTCAGATTTTGAGAGAAAAGGGGAGAGAAGGGGAGAGAGAGGGGCAGAGAAAGAACTCGGGAGGTTTTGGTAGGGTTTTTCAGCTTTTATCCGGTCCTTTTTTTTAAAAGAAAAAAAAAAATGGAAAATATGGCTTTTCGGGGTTTGTCTCTTTGTTATGTGCCAGCGGTAGGACCATATTTAACTAATTAATTAGGGGGTGTGCAAGAGGAAATTTTTTTTTTTTTTTTCATTATAAGCAGAAATAAACTGGTTGAGCTACTAAATTTGTGAAATTTTTATCATTTTGAATTATTAGCTTTTAGTTTGTTCATCTCAGTTTTAAAAAAACGAATGGATTTTCTGTTCAGAGTTGAATTAGAGGCATTTAACTTGACAAGAATTGGGTTGTGTCCCGTCCTGGTGATATGATCCCTTACCCTCATTATCCATAGTCTTTAAGATAAAGACCAACATAACAATCAAACCGGTGAATTGATGACCTGGAATTCTTACCAGTTCAATTCTTTTACATAATTGAAGCCCGAAATACAGATACCGACTGCCGAGGCAGTGGTCAAACCTACTGAATTGGAATCCTCTTGAAAGGCACCAATAATTACATTATTACACAGCTGAACAATCAACATTTTTTACTTTTTTCTTTTTCGGTCATCACATAGAACATTGAGCCAACTTAACTGGAATTAAGAAGAAAAGAAATTCTGAAATAGGTAAGGCTGGTGTAGAAGAACGCGGTAGTGAGACACAATTTCTTTCATCATAAAACTTCCTTTTTTACATGACACAAACGAAAGTCACTTTTGCCTCCCATTTTCTTTCTTTTTTTTTTTTTTTTTTTTTTCCTATCAGTATCCCGACCACCCACATTCAATTTCCTTTTGGTTCGTCGGTATAAGGATTTGAACCTTAGTTACAAAAACTATGACTCCGACTATTCTATCACCAGACCACAGACCCACATGCAATATGACCCGCATTTGATATGCCCTTCAATCTTCCATTGACACACTGCTAGCATAGTTTAATCCGTAGATCCCCTGAAGGTGTATTATCACAGCATGCACAACTCAAGCTACACATGGTAGAATATTGCTGCAGGGAGGCGGCCAACAATTTATTGGAAAGGAATCCAATTGCCATCACCAACCCTTGTGCATAAAGATCACCTTCAGATCCAACAGCAATGCTAGGAATAGTATCCATCAATCTCACCATTGAAAACCTTGGTCTTAGCAGCCACAAATAACCTGAGAATTACATGTATTGTGCTAACCACTGCTTACAAATATCAAGCACTGGTAATGCGTTTGCATGTAGGGCCTGAAAATGGGTAAAAGTATCTCAGAACCTTTATCAGAAGCTTGTAAAGAAAAGCAGTAAAATAAAAAGAGCACTTGGTTATTTTCATGCAAGGGTAATGAAAAAAAGACTATTCTAACCTATTGTATTTCCATGCTGGTGTTGTATGGATAGACGGAAGGAAAACACAAGAATAAGCAAGAGCAAAAGTGGACATTGAGACAGAAGAGTAGGTGAATCTTATGGAAAGAAAATGAATACAAAAACAAATGGCAACAACATAATTTGTTGCCCCGGTTGATTTGAGTTGCACTTTTGCAGCATTTAAGTGAAAGCATATGCAATAGAAAATCAAAACTTGACAAAGGAAATGAAGTCCCCTAATGGCAATTTTTAAAAAGATGTGAACTAAATAGTCGGCCTCATTTGTTGCAGACCAATTTGAGGATTACCTGGTGAGCTACATACTGTACATCAGCCACACTTCCACTTCGAGAAGCAATCTGGAATGCGCTTTTTAGTCGACCACAAACAACACAAGCCAACACCTTCCTGCACAGCCAAGGCAATAAAAAAAAAAAAAGCAGCTTTAATAATGATAGGATATCAATATTCTTCCAAAATAAATAGCTGTTGGAGTGGGCATGGTGCAAAATAGCTGCTTGGTAATAGTTCATCTCACAGCTGATACTGATCATGAGAACTGCTTCCCCACCAAATGAGATATCATTTTATATTAGATTAGTTGGAGCATAAAAAAATTTAGACACTCTCTATGCAAAAATCCACAACATCACCTTATATTTTATTCATTTATTTTACTATTTAAAATTTATGGGCATTAGAAAAAGGTAATCATGCTTTTGCAGACATAAAAACTAAAGTCAATAAATAATTGTAAACTTCAAGTGTGCTTGTAGATTTGCTAACATTAAGAAAATCATGCAATGATATTATCATATCTAAATAATTCCTCCAACAATCATTGTTCAAGAAGAGTACTGTAAGAGCCAATATTGGCCTTTTACCAAAAAAATTGTTCCAAGGGAAACTAATATTTCTAAATTAAATAAAACTAATCAGAGCACATCCCACTCTGAACAAAAACAATACCTGTGACTGCTGACCAACATGTCAATTAGACGGTCTGGACGTTCTTTGTGTTTATTAGCATATACATTTATTGCTGCCCCCAGGACCTGAAAGTAATATTAGAATTGATCGGTGAAAAAGAGCTAACTATTAATGAAAAAAGTGAGCTACTAAGAACTCAGGGTGAGCAACAGAAATTTGATATAGAATTCAAGATAGGTATAAAGGAAAATTTTGATAGACAAAACAGAAAGAATAGCCACATGGGTGACTTTGCATGACAATTTTATTACATTTCACCACAGTACACCCTTAGAACCAAAAACCTGGGTTTTCTTCAGAGACAGCTGAAAGAACAATGACACAGGTGACCATGAACAGCAATTGTTACATTTCACCCCAAATTACCTCCTTATGCCACAATGTAATCAATACTGCACAATGCATGCACTTGTACACCCTTAGTAACTAAAACTTGAGAATATTCTTGAAATACTGATATATTTTTGTACCATTCCAAACACCAGATAACAAATTTTATCATTATTCATGTATCAAAAACTATTCAAAAATGAAATTGTGCCACTATTATTTCAACTCTTCAAACTAAAACATGGCTTCAAAAAGATATTAAATGATGCCTTCACTGGTTCACTAATATGAGCCATAAACTATGCAGTGCAATTTTGTTACCTGATCCCAATCATCATCTTGAATAGTTCCTTTTATGTTTCTAAAAAATTCCGTCAAGTGCCCACCCTTTTTTCTCTCAGCAAGAGATGCAGCAACAGCAGCATATATATCCACTACATAATGCAAAAAGAAGTCAATAAGCATAATGAAACACATGGATCCCTGAAGCCCTATGTGACAAATGATAACAGGAAATGAAAGATTAAGTGATGGCTACCAGGAATGTTAAATTCGTATATCACTTGGTAAGCCAAATCAAAATTCTTCTCCACAAGCGCCTCTGCTATCACACATCTTCTCCTGTTAATTGCAAAAGCAGATACATCCTTACAATTATCACATTATAAGGATGAAGCCATATCAAGAACAAGTAAAATGACTCGTATGTTTAGGGTGGTGAAAACAAGTATTATGACCCATGTGTTTTTAACTTCAATTGGTCACAACAAAGTAACACCATTCAAGGAAACCTTGAATAAAACCAAAGATGGGACATGTTGAAACTCATGAAAAGAATGACAGCCCCCTTAAATTCACATGATTAGTTGTTTTGCAAGCTTAAGAACTATGCCAGGAGCCCATTGGATTCCAATTAGTAGACATTAACACACGAGATGTTGAAGAAACAAAAAAGATGTTACCCTAATTATCCACTCATTTTATATTTCTTTAAAAGTTCCTTAGACACATGAACTTTGTGGCTAGCTTATTTCTAGATTCTCTTCTCCATTCCAAGCATTTAAGCCACTCCCCTTATAAAATGGCATGAGTTGACAAAATGTGAAAGATAAGGAGAGAAAGTAAAGAAAGAGATGTCGAAGGAAAAGGGAAAAAACAAGAGAGAGGAAGAAAGCAAGACTTCTGACCAGAATATTTTGGGTTTGTTTGGTATGAAGATTTTGGGATGACACATTTCATAAACTTGTTGGATTTGATAAATTCCCTTCTTTGGTATGCACAGTCAAAGAAGAGGAGAAGGTTTAACCTAGGACATTGAAATCCCATAGGGGAGGTGAGCTTTCATCAAACCTCCCCTTGAGGGATTTTAAAAGTTTTGCTTTTACAGTGTCAGCCTTAATGGGGTATACTTGAAAGTTCATTTAAATGTCAAAGGAAATTGAAAGAGCTAACCAAACAATGAAATCTCCAAACTCCCTTGAATTGTACAAGGGGATCTTCAATTCCATGGAATTCCATAGATTTCAAATATTCCCAAACCAAATAATGCCTTACGGTCTAACAAAGAATTTGACCAAACACAGCAAAATTCATTCCAAATATTATAAACTCTTTACATTATATTTATATAGTGCTATATATGCAAGTGTACATATACAAACAAAAGATTCTTATATTTTTTTGAATGATTTTTGGGCTTTTTAAGTCTATATAATGCTATAAGTTGAAGGGTGAGTCTTGGTGCAATGATAAAGTTATTCCATTATGACTTGGAGGCCACAGGTTCAAATCATGAAAACAACTAAAAACATGCATAAGATTGCATGCATCTAACCCTTTCCTAAACTCCAAAGTGTGGGAGTTTCATGCACTGGGACACCTTTTTATATTGCTATAAAGTTATATGGTGTAGTGATAATTTTTGAGACATGCTGGCTTCAGAAAAGTGCTTGCCATGTTATCTGCAATGGGCCAACTCTTTGGTGCACAGCAAATCAAAGTCCTTTCCTATATTGCTAGAGGAGTATAACAAAGCTTAGCACAAAGAACTATAGGCATCACTGATATCCATGTCGTTCCAAGACATTGGTGAGTGGTCCAATAAATTTCCCATTAGTTCTAAAACTTTGATGATACTGATAGTATCATATTAAAGAGCATGCTGGGAGGAGTTTAAGATGCAGAACCCTGTAAGAAGAGATTATGCCAAACTCAACTCAACTAAGCCTATCACCCAAAATAACTAAAGTGTGCTACCAGGACCACTTTTATCCATCATTTATGTTGTGAACCAGAATATACATGGTAGATAACTGATTGCAACCTAGTCAATATTTGATCAGTCCAAGGCATTTCAGATGGAAAATACTGTTAATCTCCGGGGAAAAGAAAAAGAAGCCTCATTTTTGTAATTAACCATATTCTTGGATATTTGCAGTGGTTTGCTTTGCATCTAACCACCATAGCAGCTATTGAGCCACAGATAAGGTTGGGTTGATCAATTCTTCATCTTTTGATGATACCATAATTTTTGGTCATTACTTCATCTGAGTCCATAAACATTTATATAGTATATTTCTATGATAGATGAAGCTTGTGTAGTTTTGACTATAAATTTACAGCAGCGGTTATCACCTACTGAAGAATGAGAAACTATATGAAGCAATTTATCATCTTGCTCATGACATACAGCAAGTAACAGGAAGCTAAACACAGTGCTTCACCTCACCAGTCACAGAATGGACAGTTATGGCAACATTGAGAAGATAACAGCACTAACCTGAAGGTTTCAGGATCGTTTGGATTTCCAAAGAGTGAATGTTTCCACTGAGGCCTATCTGAATCATTGTATGCTTTCACAACCTCCATCTACAAATGAATTCCATTAAATGTTGAGAAAATTAACATCCAAGAGTTTTAAATAAGAACAAGTAGATCTCAAGCAACATATTCACCAGAGTGTTCATATGAAAATAATGTCCATCTATGTGAAATCATTATTGATATCTATTTGTGGACAAGATAATACTTCATAATAACTTCAAGTTATGTCTAAACTGATTGTCAGAAATAACTACACTGCAAAAAGTAATTCAGTGGTCAATCAGACTTTCTGCAGTATAAGTTACACATGCATTTTTGGCAAGGATAACAGGACCTCAAAAATGATGCTGGCCCACAAATTTGTACAAAACTGGCTGCTAATATCTTGTCATGAAAAGTGACATAGTATGATGATCCATACACAAAAGCAAGAAGCATATGGTAAAGGCAAGCTTTAAGACATGAGGTCAAAGTTTAGAAGCAGAACCAGGAATGTTGTCAACAAGAAAAACTAAACATGTACAAAATGAAAAATGTTTGTTCCAAGATGTAACATTCAATATATGCATGTCCATTTCCCCAAAACCATAGCACACATTCATAAATCCGAAGTTTGAGCTCTATGGGTGGTGTTGATATATTCCAAGATTCAAAATTAATGACTGAAAAAGGCTAAAGGGAAAACAAAAAAAGCAACTAAAGTTTAAATCCTTGCATTCTTCAAACTTCCAACAGATGTAATGTAGGACATAATTACCTGGATTGAAACCCTGGTAGAAAACTTTACAAGACCTTCTTCAGTGAGCTTCTCAGAGGCACTTTTTCCTCTAACACCCTTTGTTACAAGCTTAGTGGAGTCTCCACCTTTGTGTCGAGCTGACAATCCTTCATCAAAATGCATCTATGCCCCAAAGAAAGAATCATAAAAATACAGAAGCAGCTCATAAAATGGAAGATTAACTTCTTGAAAACAGAGACAACAGAAAGTTGATGAGGCAGAAGGGGACTATGGTAAGCTTGTCTTAACAATAGAGTAATAGCATAGAAATCTTGTTGAGAACTCAAGATAGTGAGCTAACCCACTTCTTTAATCACGAGTGTTGGGTAGGTACTAGCCCAAGGAAAGAAAGAAGAATCTCCAAAGGAGGCTGAAGGTAGATTGAACCCCCCCTCCCAATGCAGAAGGATAAAATTGGGCACTGAATGATATATAGTGAGGATGCTAGCTGTGCAATCTATCCAGCTATCATGAATCATGGAGAACAATGGGCATTGTAAAGAAGTATAGATTCTAGGCTGATAACAAGGAAATCACCTTAGCATGTTCCAAGTGCTTAACAGCCTCCTCTTGCGAAGAAGAATTCATAAACAACTGAATACAACAAAGTCCAGCAGCTACATGATCCTTCTTGATTACCTGAACCATTGATAAAAATTATGTAAACCACAAATCTGTACTTCCTGAAAGTTAAAATGGCAGAGGATGTAATTGATTGAATATGGTCAATCATGATGGTCAAGATCAAATAATAGAAGAAAATCCTAATAACGTAAGGATTCAAGTTTCTTTGGAAATCATCAGTCTAAAGATGTAGAAATTAGAAAAATTGAGCAATGAAAGAGGGAGTCCATAATAGAAGAATTTCAGAGTAATGGAAATCAAACTCCAATCACATGTTTTTTTAAATTCTAGTTTCTTCAGACCTCTTTTCTTTCAGATGTCATGATTGAAAGTTTCGCTACTTTCATCCCATTAAAATACTATTTGATCCAAAAGCTCAATGTAATGACTTCAGCCCCCACACGGACGAACCTACGATTTATCACGTAGTAGAGAGACAAACAAGGGGTTTCCACACTAACTTGGATCACCACAGCCCATAAAGAGATCCAATCATCTCTCCCCTTCTTTTCGATGTCGGACGGATGTCAAAGTTTAGTCTCCCCCCTTAGGGCATGTTTGTTGCCACAGGACACAATCATGGGATCACTTCACCAGGTAGGTAGGATTCTAGAGGTAGTCCACAAGCTCAGAGGTGACTCTCACTATGCAGCACTTTGTCGCAGGTTGAAGAAGTAACTCTCATGGTGTGAGCCTCCACAAGGACAGCTCATGATTTGTCATGTGATAGTGAGAGACAAGGGGTTTCTATGACAACTTAGACCACCATAACCCAAAAAAGAATGCAATTTGTACCTTATCTATCTCACTATCTGACTTAGAAACCACCACCTCCTCATTCTCCTTTCCGATGTGGGAGGGTGACACACCCAAGTTATTGGGCATATGTTGCAAACTAAAATGCTTTATATTATGATAAACACACAAGAACAAAACAAATATTCCTGAAAAAAGATTCATGCATCCTCTTTCCAAATAGTTAACATAGACTTCTGAACAAAGAGAACTCAAGATTTATTATTTATTTTGGAATCTCTGGTATTCATCAAATATAGAGGTGGCTGTTTCTCTCTCTTCAGAAACCATTCTCTTGTTATTTACATGGTTAAGTTTATCTTGTTTGACCAAATAAAAACTCAAGACACCTCTGGAAAAATTTTCCTTTCAAACAAAGCCCAGAGTTAAAAAAAATTGAGAAAAAAAAAAAGGCAAACAGAGAATCACATACCAGAAACTGGTATAGATAATAGAAATGGCGATGCATTTCGCAATAGCTGCAAATACGAGCAAGGGATACAGCAGTATGCTGGTTCACTGCTAACTCCTGTTGCTTTCCAGATGCCATTCTAGCTGAGATCACTTCCTCCAGAACAGACATTGCACCATAACCAACGGAAAGCTCACACAGATCATCAATGGTCCCATAATCAGTTGCCAAAGGATCCAGTCTTTGAGGTGATAAAGATGAGGTCCCCACTCCTATTGCTGAAGGTTGAGGATGTGAAGGAACATAATTTGGAGGAAAGAACAACATGCAGGCATCAGTATACCGGCCATGCCTGAACATAAATCCAAGCAAATGCTGACGAGCATACTGCAATGACCAAGCAATGAATTAATATAAGAAGCCAAGTAACTAAATGTAAGGTATTAAACCTAAGAGAAGAAGAACAACAGAATGACAATGCAACCAGCTAAAACAATTAACAGTGTGCAAAGAGTATATAGGGGTCTAGTTTTCAAATTAAAATAATTTACATGATGTGTCAACTATAACCCATGAATGCTGTACATTCATGTGAGAATTTTTCAATCTTTCATTTTTGGCATATGGCCTTTTGGGAATAACTGACATACTGTCCACACAATGCTAGACAACTTACTTGAGAACAGAAAGACAAAAATAGCTTACTTCTTGCAAATAACTGACACACTCAGCATAGCGAATGCTATCCAAATTGCTGCGAGGTGCATCTTCAAAGCCAGAGTCGTATGTCGAGTTATTGTTTGCAGATTCTTGACGACGCCTGGATCTCTCTGAACGTGGAAATGTAGATGGGATGTACAGAACATTCAGATATGAATCAGCAGAAAGAGAATCATCCAAGATTGTTGGTGCACTTCTAGCCAAGTGTTCATACCTGCAGTTAAGTATTGTTAAGCAGATTCTATGAGGACAAACTTAAATGGAAGTGCTTTCCTTCTAGATATTCTCTTAATTAGGATACAAATCAGTGAAGAAAAAATGTAACTAGTGGAGTTATAAACATATCGCAACTTTAACAATAAATTCCAAATGGCAAAGGCTTTCCATTAGTTTAGCCTACACATGACAGCAAGTACTTCCTGTACTGCCTCTCCACTAGATAAAAAATTAGTTGTCATAACCATAACGTGCTACATCTCATACAAAACAAACTGTAATGCACAATGAATTACACAGTTTACCTATGTAGTTTTTCATGTTTATAGTTAATCTTTATTTCTTTGTCTATTTCTTTATGGATTTGCTCAATAACGTGGTCAAGCATGGAAAACCCCCTTTGCATTTTAACCACACAATTATTTCCCTTCTTCCCTCAATTTTTCTTCTGTTTTCTCCAACTTCTTTTCTTCATCAGTTGCACATCCACTTAAGGGGATACATCCCTAAGAAAGATGATCAATTAAAGCACTGTATCTTTGAGGTCAATAAACATATAAATTTTCCTTGAACCTACCACAAAAATCTAACCAAGAAGTAAAATTTGTCAAGTAGATCCATAAAACAGAAACATCTTACAGAAAGCCACAATGAGACCTATCCGTGTACCATTCACTCCCACTAAAATACAGATCAGACTCCCTAAAACCCACATTTAGCAACAGATGACATTTGAGCATGAAAGTCACACCACACTTCATGGGATGTGCACCATTATATACCCAGTGACCGCATCCTCCATTGCTGTTTTTATTTGCATTTGACATTTTGTATGCCACAATTCAGTAGGCAAACTAATCAATACAAATTTTTTGTGGTTTGTTCAAGTGCTCTGCAAACTGCACACACATTCAACTTTCTTCTTTTGACGGAAATCTCCAAGTCACTAAGAGGGAAAAAGACATCAGATGCACAGTTATAAGGAAGTACTAATTGAAGAAAGGCACATCACACTTACTTGAAAATAGCAACAAGAGCCCATGAAACACTGAAAGCACTTTACTACAGACAAATTTATTTACACAGGCAAAAACATATATGCATACTTTACAAAGCATATCCTTGGAAGCTGCACATCATCTTACATTGAACGAACAGCTGATACATCCACAGGTGGACCACCCTCTATAGTATTAATGATCTCTAGAATAACAGGTGCAGAGTCACCCTTGTACAATTGAAGAGCTTGCCTGAAACCATCACATAAGCAATAAAGAATGATACCACCTAGGCTAGAGAGAAATCATACTTATAGATCACCCAACATGTTACAGTTGGCAGAGTAAATCTAATGATAGCATACTTAAACTTCACGCGAGCTTGTCCATAGCGCTCCATCCGAAGTAAAGCATGTCCCCAGGCATTCCAAACAGGAAATACATCAATCTGACAGATGCACCAAGAATTGATGATCTCTGAATAGTTGAAATGAAGGGAATCAGCATTAAATTACAACGCTGAATTATGATGTTTACCTTACACTTTCTGCACGTATACACAGCCATGCTGTACCGTTCATCGACAATCAACCTGTCCCGAAGATGGGCAGATGACTCTTTGTCAGCAATATCATCAAGAGAAGCAGCGATTCCTGAACCCAAAAGGCTTTGAAGCAACTCAGCACGTCCTAACCAAACTTCTGCCAGGGATAAAGTTTCAGATAGCTCATCTGTGGACTGACTGCCCACACTAGAGCTACCAGCATCTGAAGATGCATCGTCAGCATCCCTACTCCTTTCTGAATTACTTGATAAGTCACTTCCACCAGCACATCTCCTCAGCAGGGACTTAGCATAAAGTAGTCCCTGAGAATGCAAAAATAAGAATTATTTTTTTTCCTATAATCATCCTTGTACACTATGTTGCATAAAAGGCAACTCAACATCTCTCAGTGCATGAAGGAAAAGAAAATATTTCTAATTACATGGGACACCTTTTGACATCAATGACGAAAAGTAATAAGTTATGGTTACTTGTCAAGTCCTTGTCAAATTAACAATGCATACCTGTACAAAAATCTCCGTGGCATGATATGCCCGACCAACTGTTTCCATGGATGCATTCTCAGGTAACTGTTGGGCACTCAAGATATTCTTCATTTGATTCATGCACAACTCCAAAGCACTTTTGGCAGACACTAACTCATCAGAACACAATGCAAGGAGGGCCTAGAAAATGAAACAAAGCCATCAGCAGACCAACAACAGCATGGAGAAACAGAAATCAATGTTTTTTTTTTGGGGGGGGGGGTGTGGTGGAGGAGGTTGGGGGAAAAAAATTGCTAATTCTTAAACAAACAGAACACAGGATGAGAGATGTCTAGCAAAAATGGTACTAGAAACCAAATCAGTCAACACAAGTGAAACCTCCTTGATGAGAATATTGGTGTATCAAGGGAAGTTCAAAGTCTATAGCTTGGGCTCTGTAATGCCAGATTGTGGACCTCATACACAGCAGTCAGTTTAAACCCCAAAAATAAAAATCAATGGACAACAATATTAAGCCTCCAATAATTCAATCTATTATTTCCTTGTAAATCAATGACCTAAAAATTACAAGATTCTGGTTTCAAATTTACATTAATGGAATTGTTATGTTTATTTGATCATTGAGTATTGTGCTATCCTGTAAAATACAAATGCTATATAATGAGTTCATGAGTCATTAAGCAAACCAATGATCATGCTCTCATACAAATGTAAGCAAGCATGAAAACAAGCTCCCCAGAAACTTCTCTACAACCCTCATATTAAATATGCCAACTTAACTCATTTCACTCCAACGCTTTGATATCAATGCTTAATAATTGGTCACATATGACAAGAATTGCACATATACACCAGTAGTTGCTCACAAATTAAATTAACCAATAAACATAATTTAAGAATTATGTTATTATTTTTAATTACTACATGGTTCAGATTCCGGTTCCAGATAGTAACTGCATATCTTTATTACCCCACACAAGAACATACCCTGAAAAGTGTAATGTCTGGGGCACTTCCATATCGATGAGATGCACGGGCAGTTTCATCCTTTTTAGTATCTCCAGTTAGTATCCACTCCTCAGTGATTGAAACAGAAGGGAGTCGTTCCTGTCCATCTGCAGATAACAATGTAACACGATCCTCTTGAATTCCAGCCATCGCTTCCCATGCAACTCTTTCAGATAGTGGCAATCCAGAACTCTTTCTTTTCCGATAAACATCTTTTGGAGCACTGTTTTCTCCAGTATTCCGTGGGGCCCAAGAAAAAGCTCTACGAGCCTCTTTTCCTAAGTTGCTCAAACTGCTTGTAAAAGATGACCTTGCAGGTGCACCAGTTCTTGTTTTTGGTTTAGGTCTTGCTCCAGATACAGAGATCAGAGGTTCTCTGGAAGGAGTACTAATACTCACAGCAATAGATTTTGCAGCATATGAAATAATCACACTGTTGTCCCTCAGTGAAGGAAACTCTTTAAGGATCTGTTCATGTATATTATCCATGAATTGTCAAAAAAATTTTAATTGAGTAACTTTCAGCTTTATATGAGGATCATGAGTGAAATGTTTTTATGGAGCATTGCATGATAATTGAAGCTACATGAAAGTGACTGAAATTGAATGTAAGTGAAACATCTAAGTAGCCATCACGATACCAGTGAAGCAGGCTGCAACTGTTTTCTCATCAGCAGAACTTCCAAAATCAAATGTGGGTGCTCATGCAAAGAAGAACACCTCTGCTGCCATGGCAAGGGCAAGGCAGAAAGAACACGAAGGCCTAAAGCCCATGAGCTAAGCCGAGCAACCTCAACATCCGAAAGGTTCCCATCTCTTCGTTTAAGGAAGAAATGAACCTAGACAGCCAACAAAAGACAGAAGAAACAATCTTTCAGAAATTAAATTGTAGTGAATGACTAGATCAATCTGAAGGGGGAGAATAATAAATTACAAGAAGTTGCTTTGACCGGAGGTTGGGTAACAACTGCATTGCGCCCATTGCAACAGGTAAAGCATCATCAGAATCACGCAGTGATGAAAGAAAGCGTGAAGCTTCTGCAGGACCTCCACCGTTAAGGGGATCTGCAGTGAGAAGTTTCACAAGTTGCCGACCCTGCAGCTCTCTCCTCAAATCTATTGATAGTCCCGCACTTTCAGCTACTTCTAAAGCAGCAGAAACAGCACCTTTCCCGGCTAATCTAAGTGCCAAGCCCTCAGGATCTTCTTTGCACTCAGCTTCAACCTGAAATTTCCAGCAAAGGAAGGACTCAACAAAAATCATGACTTTATAAAAGTAGAAAAAGGTTTGCACATCTTCGAGGGGTGCTTTTTAAGTCCATTAGGGGGCCCATTAGGCCATGAGCTACGTAATAGGGAATAACTCTCCCCATTCCCATCCCTTCCCAAGATTAGAACCTGAGACCTCAAAGATAGAGGTCTAGGTTAAGTTCTTAACCACTGAGGTATCCCCTGAAGAACTTGGAGTCTTATTTTTTAGCAGAACAATGTTAAAACAATTTTAATAAATTATAAAGGCACTATATAGTCTAATCTAATGTCATTGACTATTTCAGAAAATTTTTAGTTTTTTCTTTCAACAAGAAAATTAAGTTGTGACCTCTTGCCAGCTGCCATAATGGTCATCTGCACTCAAAATATGGCTGTAACTCTGCAGGGCATGTCTCATTTGCATGACCTGGATGTGCAAAAAAAGTCATGTCATCACATACAAAATGTGAACATCAAAATTGAGTAATACTGATGAATAACAAAGGAGTCACAGCAAGTTTCCAGATGGAACTAATGAAACAATCTCCAGCTTCTGTACCATCCACAAAGCAAAAATAGGTACAAAACATCACCTCATTCCTAATTGGATCACCTTCATCCAGATGACAGCTGCACATGGTCAGTACATCTAGAGCAGCATGAAGTTCCCATCTGTGCATATACCTTGAAGAAAAATTGTGATAGTTGAGAAGGTTAACAGAAGCTAGAAGACAAATTATGTAAAATCAAATGCTCATGAAAATAATGTCTGCAGTGAGAATCAGTTGAACAATGTGCCAATGAGGTTCCATTCATGGAGACCATTTGAAGATTCAACAAAGCAAAAACTTGAGGCAAGAAAGAATACGAGACATTTCAATGTGGGCATCAGATGGCATTCTTCTAGCAATGCACATCTGCTATTTGTTTTACTATTGAATCCCCGTAGGCCTGACAACTAGCATGGAGCTGAGTTTATTTTTCCATCTTCCTCTTTTCCTTTTTATGCCGTCTCCAGATCTCCAAGTTAGAAGTCAAAGACAATCTCTTTTTCCAGCAAGAGGCTGTAGCTGGGTCCTAGGAGCTAGTAACGAATCCAGTGTATTCATCTGTTAAGGTTCTGATTATTATCATCCACAGGACTGTTATCAATTTAATAAAAATCCATGTACCCTGGCAGTTCATTCAAGATCAGCTTGGGTGTATTTAGTAATAAACGCAGATCACATTACGACGGAAATCCACATGTTAGAGCTACCAAGTGTTTTTCTTTTTTTCACATAAAGTGCGCTGACCATTAAAGAACCACCCTAAGAATATAAAGAAACAAAGCCATTCTTTCCATAGCTCCAAAGCTAAGTTCCCCCTTATGCAGAGAACTGCCACACACAACAGACAAACCACACGCCAGAAGAAGGAAGGGGAATAAGGATTAAGAAGGGACTAATAATGATTTGATGTATCAGCAATCAGAAGAATCTTAATATGATGTGGACCAAAAGAAAATTGAAAAAAAGTTTTTCAAGAGACAACACACTACCATTTGACACAAAAGGCGTCTCAAATAGAACAGGCATGCAAGCAAATATACTTGTAGTATACATGGTTCAACTACAGGAAAGCCCATTTCCAGGTATGCTTGAACTGTGGAAAACTAATATCTCAATAATGAAAAACAAATTTTAGGAACAGACATACTTGAAGGCGAGTCTAGCTGCCAGTTGTTTATTCTTCAAGCGTAAACAATATTGCCAGCTATTGCTCCACACGCCATGTCCTCCATAACCTTGAGGTCCTTGAGCTTGTCCAGAGACTGGATGGCTTTCTTCTCCACATTCAATTAGAAGTTGTAGTAATCTGTCAGAGGCACCATCACGTAAAAAGCGATCCGAAAGTGCAAGAGCATCCATTAGCTTTCCTTCACCAATCAATCTGCATGAAGGTTGAGATTGAGTAGCAGTAAGCACAAACAATGTTGCTTCAATTCCCACTGGGAGAAAAAGAATGATGCTGCCAGAGCACAAAGCTGATTCAAAAATCCCCAGACAATCACATATATAACAGAACAAAAATAGTAGGCCTCAGAGACTTTTCCAGAACAAACATATAATTACATGTGATTAAAAAATAGAATTGGCCTTTTGACTGAACACAAGCTGAAATAACTGTTTATTCATTCTTTAACAGCCACATTGTACAAAACATGAATACATAAACAAAATTGCATGAAAATGTGAAAGGAAACTAGAGGGATATAATCACTTTATCCTCTTGCTAATCACAACTGCCTTCCCCCACTCCCAATCAAACGCACCCCCCCAAAAAAAAAGTAGATCAAAAAATAATGCAAATAGCATTACCGTTCCACAGCTTTCTCATAGGGTTCCTCATTTTCCCAATCCAAGGAAAGATAGACTGTAGTATCAGGGTTGAAATGATCACATTTTGAGCAATCCTGCCACTGATCAGAAGCTGCACCACCCTGATTAGTGAGGCCTGGTAAACTTGTTGAGACACTGGCACTACCAACATTGTCTTCAGCTTCAGACTCGACATCACTATCATGGTCACGAAGTCTCTTAATAGCAGCCCTTACATCAGTTCTAACCTCATCATCACCATCATTTTTCTCAGCTGTTATGGCAAACTCTGAAACTCGATGAAGATTAGTTTGCATTTGTATCCATCGGTTTAGTGTTGGGAATCTGTTAAATAAAGTGCCATGTTATGAAAAGAGTGAAATTAGACAAACAAAATGTGAATTATAGCAGTGACACCACTGTCCAAGACATAGATATATTACCTCTCAGATTGATCAAGAGCAAAGTCATAGAACCACCTGTCAGTATCAGGTGCTCGCAATAATCCATTGTTTAAGGCCCCAGATATTGAAGAGTCACTCCCACCATACAAGATGCCACTTCCAAAAACACATGCTAACGCAGCCCTCAGTGGGGATATTTTAACCAGATGCTTCACAATATCCGACTGGAGAGGATAAAGAGGAACTCCAGGTGTTGCTGAAGAACAGCTGTAGCAGTTGGGTTTAGCTTCTCTTGAAGAGGGAGAGAGTACCTTACTCTCCAAGCAACTCTTAGAACAAGTAGGAATAACCGGAATGCATGCCCATCCACGACCAGACCTTGGTGGATAAACAGGAGGAACACATGCTGAAATAACTTCATGAACAAAGTCTGCACACATTATGTCAGCTACCTTTCTTGCTGCATCAGTACTGCCTCGTTCAAAGACTAGACGAGTTAAAAGCTGTGACACAACAGTACAACTTTAGCATATTAATAATTCTGTTGTACACAATAAGCTAAATTTTCATTTTCAGGGTCAAGCCAATTTTAACTAAGAAATATAGAAGGCAAAAACATAAAATTAAATGCCAATATAAGTGACTATGAAAGTGAGACCTGAGCTATAGGATGTTTTTTTCAAGTTTTCAATTCAGGAAAAACAAGTCAACAACAAGAATGAACAATCTGACTAAAGCATTGTTCCCACAAAATCCTAAAAAAGAAAAATATAACCTTCAACATTTGGTATGATTATCAACATGTCACCGATTCTATGGTAGGGTGCTCATACACCCTCTTCTCTTCTACCTGAAGATAATCCTCTTGCAGAAGCTCAGACACAAATCCTTACACACCCACAGTCCCTGAATGATAGCCACCTTAGTTCATTAACTTTTTTTTTTTTAGTTTCATAAAAAAAAACCGGCAGTACACCTCCCACAGATGCATCTCATAAAGGTCAGCCAAATGGGCATATTTCAAATAATCTGTGTTTGTGCTCCAAGTTCCACCATATGAACTCATTCACAATGTTTCACCCAATGACATGATCTGTAGATGGGATCTAAGTGCCTAATAAAGTAGTCAATTCTCATTGCCTCTCACATACTAAAGGCTCCATGAAATGTTCTCACAAACTTTTACAGAGCTACACTATTCTCCTTCAGATGCCAAGAATGTCTGAAATAGTCACTCTTTCAAGAGCCAGAAAAACTCAAAAAGAAATATACCAAGGCAACTACTTTTGTGAAATATGCAATCAACAGTTAAGATAAAAAAAAAGCCTTACATCTTTGGGCCATTCATAAACAAGTGAAAAAAAGTTGAAATCATGGGTTGTATCAGTCCCGTCAACTGTATCACCAATTGCAGCAATGTGGAGAATAAATTTTGATAGATATGTTGTTGGTTTGGCACTTAATGGACCAAACAATCTCTTCTCAGTATCTTTTATATCAAATCCAACAGAATGCATGCTAGTTTCCCCTCCTGCTGAACCTATGGGCATCTGCTTCTTCACAACTTTTAATCCCAGCCCGAGAACCCCATCCTTGTCAAAATCGGAAAAATATTTTTGTTCAATATACCGGTTATCACTTTTGGCACGGTTTAGCTCTGTTTCTTCATCAGCGATAGCTCTTGCAAGATTATGCAGCTTACCTGAGGTTATATGGCAGAAAGAAGGATGCATCATAAACAAGCAAAACAACTTATGCTGTGTAAAAAATCGGAGATGGTAGAATACCCCTTCCACAAAAACAAAAATGGTACCACTCAAAAACTGTCGCTTGCCCCTGTGAGCATCTTCAATCATCTGATGGAGCATTGCAAGAGCACGTTCTCTTTGCCCCTGCCAGTGCAACTCCTTTGATGATGACATAAAATTCTCCCCAACCAGAATTGCCTGGATACCAGGACTGTCATCCTTGAAAATTTAACCAAGGCACAGGGTCACTAATGGAAAACTTATTTCTGCAGTGGCATATAGTAGTCCATCACTAATGGCAAGGAAAATGAGATCAGGAAGAGTATCTACGCAACAATCACACAAAAAAAAAAAAAAAAAATAATAAGAAAAGGGTTAGTCATTGAACCGCACATGTGAGAGAAAAAGCTGTTCTAACACAAAACTTAAGTACATCTTTTAGCATTAAAGTGACAAAAAGACAATAGCATTCTTAACACTTTAGGGTGGTTGATAAAATAATTTTTTATTCCCCAGCCCTTAAAGAACCATACAATCAGTTACAATACTTCTCATCATTCAAAGAACCAAATCTTGCTTTCTTGTATGCAAAAGCATCCAGCTTGGTTTTGTGAACAAGAATTCAATCTGATGATTTTCTGTATTGGTGAAGAGATAAAGAAAACATATCCTAACGTAAGATTCTTCATGCTATAAAATGATTAAAAGAAAATTGAGAGACAAATTAAGACCCAAAAAAATAATCAATTAATATCCAGAGAATGTTGTGGAGGTTTTACTGGCCTAACTAGAACATCTCAAGAATGAAAAAATCTATCATATTGGAAGTTAGCAGTCTTCGATACACCTTTTCGCAATAAAGTGTTGAAAATACTGTGCACAAGCAATGATAAGCATAATAGATACAATAACTGTGTAAGACCATACACCTTAGTTTTACAGAAGTAAATTAAAAGAAATCATTTAACCAAAAAGCTTAAGTTGTTGAGTGAGGACTAAAAATGAATCACATATTAAACTTAAACAGCCCCTCACACACAAACCCATTGGGCTGAAAGCGTGAACAAAACATAGACCCTATTTAACTATAGAAATTCGCAAATAAATGCGAAGAATGAGGCAATGTGGTTTAACTCAAGATCTCTTGGAAATAAAGGCTCTAATACCATGTCAAGAAACTGTTCAACTCAAAAGATTAAACCATTGAATGACACCTAGGAATGGATCACATATTAAACTCTAATATACATAATGCCAAAAATCTTGTTATATGTATATTTCAGTAGCTCCACGTAACAGGACTTGAAGTTGCCATGATATGCACCATTTAGAAAACCCTAGCACAGAAAAAAGCCTTTGCAAAAAAGAATAAAAGACAGTGTTCGCAAATAAGAATCTTTGATAGCAAAAATGAACTTACTTGCTCCATGAACTCATGTAGACGCTTGAGTACACGTCTTGATACAGAGATGACTCCTATTTCATGGATCTGGTCCCAGTAACTGGAGCCTGTTTTTGGAGAACCACCTGGATATATCTCAGATAACATAACTTGAGCCTGCATGTGATGTGAGTACAAAATCAAACAATTTAAGGTTTATTCAAAAGTTGCAACCAAACAATGTACAGAACACAGAGAGCGTAACAATGTTACAGACATCGAGTAATATTAGATAATGGGACTTGCAGTAATTGGAGCATGCTGGAATAACTCAAAAACGGTATCCAAGTTTACAACCAAATCCAGGTTGATGAAACATTGCAAGAGTGTTATCATGCAAATTGAAGAACATTGTGACAAAAGAGCAGCAGCATCTGATAAAGGGAGGCTCCATGAGGAATAAATCAATCATGTTGATAGTAAGGTAATACTGATAAAGGCTTAAACTGCAAAAGGTATGGCAGGGAGAAAGAGATTTTTCACATTTTCATATGCTTGAGAAATTAATGGGCAATTGTTTCCTTCTTATTTAATAAGAGGAATGAAAATCCTACAAGATCATCATCAACAACAACAACAACAAGGCCTTAATCCCAAATTTAATTGGGCTTGGCTAAATGAATACTTTCTCACTATTCTATTTTATTATGCACTAAGTTAAGGGTGAGAACTAATCGTTTTAAATCTTTCTTGTCAAAAAAATATTCCACCTAAAAGCTTAAGCTATTAGGTGAAGCCCACAATATAGATCATATATTATACTTTAACATTTCCTAACAAAAGATTCTCAGCCTATCATTGAAATAAAAAAAGTTCACTTTGAGCCAGGGCAATCAGAAAAGCAGAATGCAACAAATAAGTCAAGATTTCTCATCGACAAGAAAGCTATACTTGATAAATTATTGAAACAGAACAGTACCAACTCCAAGTTCATATAATTAATATGCTTGCCTGATCTAGAAGTTGTTGGGACATTTCTGCTGACCTTGCAGAAGTCGCAGCGACATCGATACATAGAAGAATCTAGCAGCAGACAGAAATATCATTCCAGAAAATTGCTTCACAAGAACAAAAAATGAATCTAGTATTGGCATTATAAGCACTTACTGCAGCTAAAGAACCTAACTGGGACCGTAGAGAGGAAAAATCAAGGTCATGAATAGCTGAAGTCCCATCAGCAGCACGAGATACTGCATCTACCACCTGATAACGAAACAAGGTTTATTACCATCAAAAACACCCAGTATAAGATTAAAAGGAGTACTTAATGTTGGAGTGACATAGCAAATAAAATAGCAGAACTAATAAAATAAATGTATGGCCAAAGACTTTTGCCACAAGTGTAGCATTGTAGGAGAAGATTTAGACCACTATTGAACAAGCACAATAGAAGGGCAAAGCTAAGTGGAAGCTACCATTATAAAATCTCCATGGACAACAAAAGCATCCAACATGATCAATTAAACGTAAGTGCCAGACATGTGCACATATAAAATCAATGGCTCTGATCAAAGTCAAAGACAATAAGTCAAAAAAGAAAAGGTAGAGTGCCTTAGATCACCAGGCGAGTGACTTTATTGGTTGGGGCTATGAGCAGAGACACATGCCTCCACTAAAAAGTGCACACCCCTCGACTAAAAGGTGCACACCTCAGAGAGGGAACATTGCCTGGCAATGGTAGAGGAGCCCTGGGGCCTTGCACCTAGGCATGCCTTCAACAACTATTTCATAACCAAAAGATAGAGCACTCAAATTTAAGCATCACCCACCCAATACTTTTACGGCATGACCACCTTTGGCTAAGATTCTGGATGACATACTCAATATACAAGTACAATTGTAATATATGACAAGATACACAGAACAAGAAGCTAAAAATCCCTGGGAACCTCAGATCTTAAAGTGAACTTCCATGCAAGTAGAGATGTCAATTTTAAAGTGGGTCAATAATAAAAAAAATCATTGGAGACATTCAAGGATACTAAAATAGAATGATTCTCAAAGCATAAAAGGGAAGGTTACAAACTGACCAATCTGGACTCAGATGCTCTCCGGAAAGCACCATCCACCCATTCAGCCAGTTCAAGTGTAGCTTTGTCTTCTGCAGATAATGAAAATCGATGAACCGCCTCTTCTCCAATGTCATACTTTGATCTTTGCATGCAACTGCAGAGTAAATGGGTGTCAGTAATCTCACAACAACTTCAATACAGGAATGATGGTTTCCAGCAACAACATCATGTCACATGGTATATCAGTCATCAAATTTAGTGAAATAGTATACATCAGTACATTCAATCATTTCAGATAGCCTGCTGCAATAAGAAGTATAAGAAAGGAAACCGTCATGACTTTCAGCAAAGTAATGCTTCAACATATAGTTGATACCAATACCAGACTCAACTCATGCAAGTCATTCCCAAGTTCATTTCCCAGGTTCACCAATCATTCTCAAAATTGATTGAAAACAAAGTTAAAAATGGTTTCAGGATTTGCTTTTGAGAAGAATTGAGGCATGCTCATTCTATGTTAGAATCACTTGATTTTATCCACACTTGATAACCTTGTTAAAGTATAATATATGATCTATATGTTTGGTCTCACCTGACAGCTTAAACTTTTAAGTGAAGTAGATTTTTAGCATAATGTCAGAGTCTTTATGATTAAGTGATCACGAGTTCAAATCTCGTTGGCCTTACATTTAATTGTAAATTAATTATGAATTTATAGTTTGTTATTTTTTAGGCCCAAGTGAGTCTAGTTTATTCATGCTTTTAAGCCTAAGTAAGTTGAGCTTTCATGTGCAAATAGCTTAAATTTTTAGGTGAAGTGGTTCTTTGACAACCCTAAAATGCACCTATTTCAGACTTTATTGTGTTAAGAAACCACTCAGCCTAATAGCATAAGGTAATGGATGATGCCTAGGAATGGTTCACAAAGTCAACTCTAGCATGCCCTCATCACAAGCAATGCTAGGAGGCTAAAAGGTGAAACTCAATTTTACCATAACATGCAGGTGGCCTGCGTTGAACACAAGACTTCGTGCTTTGATACCATGACGAGAAACAAATTAACCCATCAGCTTATGCTCCTGGTTGACACTGAGAACAGTGATACATTACTCTCAAATAGTTAATAATATGTCTCTAATATCAAGGCTTTTGTTTTCCCCTTTTTTTTCTTTTTTTTCTTGAATGGCATGCAATTGTTCTTAATAATACTGTAAACTGCACAAATCCTAAACAGAGCCAAGCTTTTGTTTGGCTAGTAATCTTGATAGGCTCAATGCCAACAATTTATTGCAAGCTAGGCAATCCAATAAAGCATAATCTCCTGCTTGTAATTATCTCCCTTTGCACTGTTCCATTACTATTTGGAATAGGCTCTTCTGATAATTAATTTCAGAGGTTCCATAAGGGGAGAAATTCAACAAAGGCTTCCACATTGCACCATGTTTGCAAGCAATCTGATAAATGCTATAAATGAACACCACCTGCATCTTAGTTAATCAGCTAATTATTGACCAGTGTACAGCACAATAGTTTTCAGAAAAGTAACCTATTAAACTCACAGGTTAAGCAGTTTTGATGGCGCTGCACGTAAAACAGTCAATGCCTCCTTCCACCTCCATCGGCGCCCAGATAAAGGAAGAAGTTGCTCCAAAATTGATAATCTCCATTTCCAGTCTTCAACGAAGTGCCTAGCGATGGATATTCTCCACTCTAAGGCCTGTTTACTACCTACACTCATACCATCACTTGAGGCATGTTCTTCGGCCACACCCAGTGGAAGATTGCGGCGCAATATATCAAGTAGCAAACCTGTGAAAGAAATAACCATTTCGTTTCTCCCTTCACATGGAGTAACATCAGCATGCTGCCAAGCACGCATAGAAGGTGACTCAGAGTTGCTCTCCAGTGAAGGGCAATGTGCCAGATTGACAGAGATCTCATCCATATGTAAAAGTGAAATCACAACATTCACCATTAATATCTGCATCAGGAAATATAATCAACAACTTGTATTGAGAGAGAGAGAGAGAGAGAGAGAGAGAGAGAGAGAGAGAGAGAAAAAAACAAAAAGCATCCTGTAAGCATTCCAAAATACTCAACCTACAAGTAGATGGTTTACACTCAACCAAAAACAACATGATAAATTGTAGGGAAAGCCACATAATGAGTCTTTTCCAAACATTAGTCTCTCTGGACCCACATCTTCAAATACATTAATCCTCTTATCAAGTTTTGTCATTCCAACAATAGTCTATTTAGATTAGTGCCCTTCTCAAAATTCTCGATCCCCTTCTTGACAATTTACCTCAAAACAACTTTTGTTTTTCAAATCTTTAAAAAACATTATTATTTCTTTTAGATTAACCATTCTTGAGCCTTACCCAATAATTTAAGCTTTTGGGTTGAATAATTTTTTAACATGGTCTCAAAAGTCTTTATGATTAAGAAGTCATGAGTTCAAACCATGCTGCCCTTCTTTAAATTAGATTGTGAATTTCTACACAAGTTAATAGAGGATTTGTACTTTATTCACACTTATTGCCCAATGGACTTGAGAGTGAGGAAGAGTGAGTTCAATATGTGATCCTTTCTAGAGTCTTGCCCAACAACTTAAACTTTTCAGGTTCGTTGGTTTCTTGACAATGTCTAAAGTTAGAACCCAAAACTCATAATCTACTTGAAGGTGAGAATCTTGTACCAATTTTAAAATTCTTTAAATCATTTTACCTTTGCAATAATCTTTTTTTTTTAGAAAAAAAAATTTCTCCCATGTTTTGACCTTTGTTTGCCCAATACCAGTTGGTCAGGAAAGGGACAAGAATCAGAAAGTTTACTGAATCAGACTTTTGCATAAAGTCACTTCCAAATTTTTTGTCACATATTGCCATGGTTCCTTATAGTTTTGCTTTTTCTCCTTTCTTTACTTTTTTCCTTGTTTTTTTCTTTTATTTTTCTTTTACTCCTTTTGGATTTCATTTTGTCCAAATTCACTCTCTATGTAATCCTATCATTAGCAATTACTAAGCTAGACATCAATTTTAATTATCCTTTGAATTGGGTTTTTGGCTACTTTTGTTGTATGTAATTAGTGCAAATTTTACCCCTAAAGAAAAAGCCTGTAATTTTAACAAATAGTTATGATTGAATACAAAAAAATCTCCTAATCACCATGCAGAGCAAAAACAATCTCCCAATCCAAGAAGCTTCCTATCCCTACCCCATAAGAACAAAAAGGCAAAAGCATAAGGTTGAGAGATAACCTTCCGTTGAATATTTGAAATTGATTCCAAATGGTTGCCTAAGTCTTTCAAATGGCATAAAGCCAGTGCATGGTAACTCTCTCTTTCATCAGTGATTCCCCTTTGCATTACTTCTATTGCAAGAACAACTGACTCCAAAGCATAACGCATATGCATAAGTTCAATATCTTGCCTCCTATAACAAACAGAACAGAAAGTGAGAAGGGGAAGAGAGAGGGTGGCAGCAAGAGGTAAAAAGGGAAAAAAGTAACAAATCAGCATATTGAAAATAGCAAAGTTTATCCAATAAGAACAAGAAAACACAGTGAAGTCATTGTTAGAAATAGTAGGAAACACTTGATGTGCAGAACAGAGCTTTCAAGCCAATATATGTGCAAAATTTAGCCAATATTGGCCACGTGGTAAGAAGAAAACATTTGTATTTCTCAGTATCCATCAAAGATAACTCTCATTGTCCATTAGGCACACTTCTTCCCAGAAAACACAAATGTTTTGTCCATTGGAAAGACCAGTGCCACTACGTTGTAAGTAAACACAAATTAGTAGAACCTGCAATCACAAGTCTTCAAGATCTGTGGACAAATCTCATGACCAGAAAAGTGTAATAATACAGTCCAATCCTTTTAAAACTATGACATGCCAGCTAAGGTACCACCATACTGTTAATGCTTTCACAACAGGACAAAGAGGATAATAACTTTGTCCCATCTCCAGGGCAAGGCTCAATATAAAACTTATGGAAAGCAAACAAATCAACCTAAGCAAAGAGCAGACTCACGGCTAAAGTGCATACTCACAGCTAAAGTGCATACTCACAGCTAAAGTACATGCTCACAAAGAAAGAAAAAGCCCCCACTGTGTAAAAAAACCTTTGCACTAAGCCACAATCACCAGCAATTGATTGATATATTAAACCTATGATCACAGTTTTAAACCAACAGGACCGACATATCCAACAGTGCACAATAAAAACAGACTTACTTTTTCCAGGCATCTATAGCAGAAGCAATTGGCTGCATACTAATTAATTCAAGGGCATCCTGGAACTTTATGACTGGTACAACATCAAACAAGACCTACAAAAGAATTATTCCACTACAGATCAAAAACAAATATATGCAGCAGAAAGTTATACTTGAATACCATTAATAAGCCTAATCATTTATACCTTCATGGCAATCACTTAAATGGAAATAAAGAAATCAGATAACACTCCAACTTTCCAAGCACACAAAATTACCACTAAGACATTGGCAAAAAAGATGCCTCTATAAGAAGAAAGATATTGTACAAACAAGTAAAACATTCAATTTTCCTTCTTTTAACCATTAAGGACTCTTCCACTTAAACATAGGCATTGGTAGTTGAAGTAGTGACATGTATTCACATTTGAATATGTTTCATCACAAAAATTTACCACTACATTAATATATTATGATTATATATCCACAAACTTTTTTCTTGAATGTTTCACATCAAGGTTATTACAATCTCTTTCCTTTATTTTATATCACCTTTTCTAGTTAACAAGAAAACAAAGCAAGGAAAAAAGAGGCACATGTATCATGCTCACTCTCCAAAGAAAACTTTTGTAAACCTTCAAGAAAAATGTTCCAAGGTGCTTCTAGGAAAAGCCCAGTAACTTCTTTCTTCAGCCTGTAGCTGAACTGCTAAGGTTGGCTAATCTAGTTTCTATGTTCCTATGTTTAATCCATTTTGTCAGTGCTATATGAAACAGTCTATCCATAAATCATAAGATCTACATTTTCCATCAAATTATATAGGTCTGAATGCATTAAATTTTTTCTTATTATGGGAAAAAAAAAGTTGGTAGAATATTTGCCAATAGGAGGGTAAATATCATACTGCATATTTTCATAGCCAATGGGTGTTGCTAACAAATATTGTTCAGTTTCCATTGATAATTAGAATGCATTACTAACAACTAGAGTAAGTTTCAATTCTCTCAAGTTCTTCCCCAATCATTTCAACCTTTTTTTCCTTTTTTGATGTTTCATAGATATCCTTGTTCAGGTTTGAAGCCTGGAAACCTCCATTAGTGTCTGTTACCTAGATCTCACTGTCATTGCCCATTAATATGCTCTATGCAACTTCCAAGGGATTTAACTTTCAATTTGCAACTAATACTTTAAGTTTGTCTACAATTCCAAAATCATTCTTTGAGCTATAAAATAGATGTAGTCTTTTCAAGACATATGATCCTTTTTTTTAAAATCTATTTGTGGTTCATCAACATTGTACCCTAATCCTATGCTTCATTCCCATCACCCCCATCCATGAACAGTCCTTTTACCAAACCCACAAGCATTGCCGGTGATCCTCAATGCCCAAGCTTGGAAGCAATTGGATCCCAATCAACCAGACAAACACTGCTTGCTACTTAAGCTTTTTTTATTTCAAAGGTAAAAAGAGAGGACTTTTCTGGAGTATCAAACAGAAGAGTGTAGGCTGCAAGATCACCAACTACACCCTGTCATATGATGCATACAAGGGCTAGAAAGACATAACATCATTCAAACAAAACTAACAGCAAACTGAGAAAAAGACAGGGAGAGCCTAAAAAACAGTCTCCAAACTACATAAAATAACCATGCAGCTAAGATACAGGCAGAAACTTTGCGCAGTCTTCCAGAAATATTGACTTTAGGTTAGAAGAATCCCTTTTTTTTTAGTTCACATTAACCATGAAACAGATGCATGCTAGGATTACATATAGATAGGTAAATATATATATATATATATATATATATATATATATATATATATATATATATATATATATATATATCCCACCAGGAGCACAAACAATTACATTTTTCGACAAATAAAAAAAGAAAAAGGATGAAAAATAAATTCTCCATAAACATTGGTCACAACTATTACAGAACAATCTTACCCGAAGTGGACTTTGAACAGAGAGTCTTTCCAAAACAAAATTTTCAACAAAAGGTTCTGGATGAGAATCTTCAATGTCCGACATCATTTTTTGGTTTCCAGACAGCAATAATGAGGATCTCAAATTCCATGATTGACCAGAATTGAAACAAGCAGCAAAAGAGGCCAGATCAAGCTGATAACATAATGAATTGCACAGATGTTCGATGCATGATATCTGTCAAGACCACGAAAATTAGAAAAGGTCATTTTCATATCCACCTGAATTTTACAGAAACAAAGCATTATGTTCTCAAAGATTTGAAATATAATTATGTATCTAATTACCTCATCTGATTGACTACTGTGTTGTGAAGATTCTTCCAGCCTAAATATTTGTGACTTACTACTTGTCCAGAGATATTGCATCAACTTCCTCCTAGCTGTTGTTTTACCAGACAATAGATCCCAACCCATGGCAGCTACTATGGGCCTTAGTCGCGGAAACAATGTAAGAATCTGCAATAGTCTAAAAAAATAAATAAGATTTTAAAATGAAACTACTATTTGCATAGTGTCTAATTGCCTTTTGAATTTGGTTTAAAATAATTTTTGGATACATACATTACTAGCCTCTTCAAGCAGCTCCATCTTGATAGCTGAAAGGGATGTATCCATGATACATCCTAGTACATGCAATCCAGAAACACGAGCATAATGATACATGTCTCTCGTGCAAAAATGGATTGCTGTGTCCAAGCTTGGTGATGGATCATTGCTGCCTTTATCTAATTTCATCTCCACAAGATGTCTTTCAAAGTGTTCCAAAGGTGGTGGAATTTGTTTGTTGTCAAGCACCCGTGAGGCCTCAATTTCTTGATGATGCAACTCATCTTGGATAATCTGCACAAATCAACTCTTGACAATCAGAAAACCAATCGCTGATCATGTCATAGAGTCATTATATGCTTCATAAGTAGGAATAACTATATCACTTAAACCCATCAAGACTCAAGACTAAGAGCATGTAACCCACTGATTGACAATCATCAATTCCTTCCATCTCAAATGATTGAGGGATCATATATTAAGTACAATGAGGTGCACATGTCACTGCTTACATATCTGCAAGTAATTAAGTAAGCAACTACTGAAGGGACCTTTTTTGTCTCCATGGAGCAAAAGAAGGTCTATCTCCTTCAAGCAAAAGTAATTAATCTTCAATTTTCAAAAATTGGATCCAACAGAAGAAAAAAAAAAAAAAGAAATTCACAAATCCCTTTTCAAGACACTGGATATTCATAATCAGAATTATCACTTTGTCAACCAGGTTGCAAGGTTTCACCCATCAACTGCCAGTGGCTAAGTTATCCCAATATTACAACTGCAGGCATCACCTGCAGACTTTTACCAATAGATTCTTTATTCTTCTCCCTAAAAAATCAAATAAACAGAGACAACCAATCTGTCTATATGATGGTTGACCCAAAAATTCTGGCACCAGATGATTCATACAAAAATAAATCATAGTGTACCTCAATCCTTTCAACAAGCTGTCTGCAATTTGATGAGAGAGCCTCTCCATAAATGTGTAGCAATTTCTCTTGAATGGCATGCCAGGTGTCCCCATATCCTGCCCTCTTTGACAAAATCCTCACAAGGAGATCTTGCAAAACCAAGCTATTAAAAGCAAAAAAAGGAATTCAAATAAAGATCAAGACTCTGTAAGAGAATGATAGAACTGTGCAAGAATAATATCATAATTCTTTCCAACTAGCAAAATAAGAGAGCACAGAAAATAGAAATCTGACTAGTTGCAATCCAAGGAATCTAAATAAATTGTGACTAACATGTACTACAAGAGAAATGGGCATTAGTTGCAACAAGATAACTTAATACTTCTTAACTTTGTAAAAAATAATTCTTCTCCATCAGAAAATGTAAAAGGAAACTAAATGCCAAAGAAAAGCCTGCAACCATATAAATTGGCAAAAGAACTCAGCCTAACAGGTAAAATAAAAAAGAAAGTACCCAGCAAAAAGAATAGAGGAAAATAAGCAAGAAGAAGAAGAAGAAGAAGAGAAAGAATGGTTCAACAACTAAGATAGAACATCCTTAGTAGTCCCAACTAGAGTGGGTGCAGATGCTACACCCTGCAAGAGCCCAAATAAGTAAACCCAACAAGAAGACCACGTCAAACAAGGTGTCAAAAAAAGAAGAGCTCAATATTCACAGCCACACCATCATTCATTCATAGATCTTCCAGATTGGTGAAGCAATTTTTGGATTTACACTGTTACATGTTAAAATGCACAAACCTTTCAATCAACTATAGCTTCATGTAATGAATCTTCCATCATCCAATCACTTTGAACTCTGGTTTTATTAGGTTTATCCTTCTCCACTTGAAATTTATTGTCCACGTCATGTAAATGAGTAAATGCATAAAAGACACACAAGGCAATTAAAGAGTCGAAAGAATGCACAAAGAACCTTTCAATAACTTGAGATCCAAACCATACCGACCAGATCCCCACCAAGAGTTAAGATATAATTCAACTGAACTACTGCAGAAATGTAATTATTATTGACTAGAAAATCAAAAACACATACACATACTCAGCTTCGTCCACTCCATAATCAAGGCGAAGATAGCGAATATGGGAAATTGCTCCTTCCTCATCACCCTCCTTTAGGCATTCCTTCATGGCATCCAGATGTGCCAGTTGGACAGTTTTCCGGATCAGACTGAAAACCTTCATTTCCATCTCCTCCTTCTCTTCCCTAAACTGAGCGCCACCACCCACATTCTCATCCATCGTTATTGTAATGGCCAAACCTGAATTCTCAACCTCACGTCCCTTCATTTGCTCCGATATATTCCAACACAACGAATCAAAAACATCTGCATAATCCATAATCACGCCACGCAAGCACATCAATTCATCTTCCTCCACACTCAAATCCAGACTCCTTCCCTCAATAAATGCCACGTCCGCCTTCAATCTGTCCACGCCTATCTCCAGAACCTTATTCAAAACCCTAATATCAACACTCCAATTCTTCGAGTCCTCCTCCCCATTGCTTCCATCCTCTTGTCTCTTACCCTTCACGCGGTCGATCAGGACCTGGACCAATAACAAGAACTCGGCACGCAACCGAAGACCGACCGCGTCAAAGCTCCACGTGTCCGAGGTCGGGTTATTGTACTGCAACAGCTCTAGGGTTGAGAGATATGCAAGGTGGGAAGGGGACGGGCAAGATGGCGTGAAGAGAACGTCCTGGAATCGTCCAGCGGCGGCGACTATTGTTCGGAGAATAGCGATAGCGAGTTCAGGGTTCTTGCGGCGGAGTGCCAGTAGCGTCGCTCGCAGTGGCTCGAACTGGCCCAAATGGAGATGGTTGGCCGCTAGCCGCGCCAGCAGCTCCGTTTCTGTGTCCATTTTTCTACTTTCTTTCAGACAAATTTGGGGTTTCGGTCTCTCGAGAAAGCTCTGGGATCCAGTTTTTTAAAGACGCCCCCCCAAAAAAGAATCGCCAAACGTAAAGCTCTACTCGCCGGAAACGGACATAGATGCCGGAATCCAGTGGGCGATTGGCTCGGCAGCCGTTAGTAAGAAGACGTTAAACTAATTTTTTTTTCCGAAAAATGAAGTCTCCAAGAAAACATTGGAATTTTATTTTCTTTCTGGATTATTTCACATTTACCCTGTTGCTCTCTCTCCTAAAATCTCAACATATAAGCTCTTTTTTATAATTTTTTATTTTATCAAAAAAAAATTTATAAACGAATTAATATAAATATTATTTTAAAAAATATTAAATAAATATTTAAATAATTTTAAATATAAATATAAATAATTATTATTATAATAAAATAATAAAAAATATTTTAAATTTATATAATTTTTTTAAAAAATTAATAATAATATTTAAATTTTTTATTTAAATAAAAATTATTTTTAATTTAATTTTTATAATTAAATTATTTATATAATTATATTAATATATAATTTTATTATTAATTTATAAATTTAAAAATTATTTATATTAAATTTTTTAAAATTTTTTATTTATTAAAAAATAAAAAAATATTATACAAATAAAAATATTATAAAAATAAAAAATAATATTTTAAAAAAATTTAAATATTAAATTTAATTATATAAAATATATTAAATAATATTATAATTAAAAAATTTTTAAAATTATGTGTATAAAAAATTTAAATTTTAATATTTTTATAAAAAAAATTATTTTAATAAATAAATATTTTAATAATATTATAAAATTAATAAATTTAAATAAAATTTTTGTCCCTATTATAATACGTAATGACACAATAAAAAATAAGTTAATGTGAGTATTATGTAATTTTTTTAATAAATAAAATAAATATTTAATATAATTATAAAATATATAAATAATTATATATATATAATTATAAATTTTTTATATATTAATTTTAATATAGTGTAAATAAAATTTTTAAAAATAAATTATTTATTTAATTATAAAATTAATATTAAATATATAAAAAATATTTAAATAATACCGATTAAATTTATCAGTTTACTTCCAGAATTAACGATTTTAAAATTAAATCGAATCGAGTTATGGTCTCATTCTCGGTTTTATCGATCCGAGTGATCCGGTCTGATTTTCAAAACATTAAGTGTAAATCGTACATTATTTTTGAAAAATAATCAAAAAGTCTGGGAAATTTTCATGCAGCCCCTACGCCAGTCATGCCCCGTTAGACTCACATGAGAGTAAAGAGTAAAGAGTAAAGAAGTGCGCCATCCTTAATTAAATCAAAAGAAATGCCCGCATGCCTTGCTTTACTGCCCATGGTTTCTAACTTTACCTCGTCATTAGCGCACTTTGGTGAAATGACTTTCTGGGTTCCCGCAGAAAGCAAAGTCATCATCTACCACACCCATTTGCTGTGCTGCTTTACAATGCAAATTTGGCATTCTCTTCAACTTTTTAGCTTGTTCTTGAATCAATCGGGCACTTGAGCTATATGGGTTGGTCTCTTTTTATTTTTCTTTTAAAGCCATTGATCAGATTGTTTCTTTGTTATTCAGGCGTGAAGTGGTCGGCGTTAATCATTTTGCTTGATTAAAGATGCTTTTTTTTGGGGGGGGGGGGTGATGGGTTTTGGGTATGCTTGCTGTGTTGCTGTTGGTTTCATTTTGCAAGCTCTATTCTTTGTTATATGAGAGATGTGCTTTTTGTTGTGAATTGTTGCTTTTTGGGTGTTTGAATATTGTTCTGTGGAGAGTTGTGCTCGGACGTTACAACAGAGATTGTGCCTTACACCACCTCTCTTAACTCAATTTTTTTTTTTTATTCTTTTGGTTCATCTCTTAACCCAATTTGAAAAATCAAGAATGTTTATGTTGTACAAGTGAAAAACTAAACTGTTTCACTATGAGGGTCAATGCTTGCAACTCTTCATCATTCCAACATCAAGCACAAGGTACACTTTGTCAATGTTACAACTTACGGGTATTCTAAGCACCCTTTTGTTTCCTTTCTCTGTGGGTTCTGGTCGTTGATGGAAAAACTTCTCTGTAAGTTGGCTCTATATAGTTCCACCATGGCATTTCTTCCATAAGTTGAATCTTTTTTAATTAACTCTCTGTGTTTGTTTTCCATGTTATATAAAGAAAAAACTTCTTTTCAAATCCTGTCTGGTGGCTAGCTGAGAAATAATGAGCAAGAAGACATGTTTTTGTTAGAGAAAATTCCTCTGGAACTGTTAATCATATGATGAAACTGTCGCTTCATTATTTTAAAATATGTCCAAGTATATAATTGCATGGCAAGGATAGTTCTTATATGGTTCTCTAATTGTTTGACAAGGAGGACATTGTCTGCAATACATTGCATTTTAGCACAAAACAAGCTGCTGCTTTTTGATTCTCATTTTTTTAGATCATTACTGTTGGAATTAGTTTTATGGGAGTGGAAAACATCTTTGATGGGGAGTGTCATGTATGGGCATGGCATTTTATCTGCTTGAATGTCTCAATGTTGGTGCACCAAGCATGCATTGGAGGACTAACCCAAGCTGTGCATGCTGATATATGAAGATAATGTTAACACCCATGCCAATAGCTTAAGCTTTCAGCTAGATGGCAGTGCTTGTTCCTAATATTAGGGAAATGGTAAAACAACAGATATTATTTTCCTCTTTTTTTTTTTTGGGGGGGGGGGGGGGGTGTTCTTTTTCCTCCATTTGGCTTAGCAACAAATGTTTAAGTTGGTGAGGAGATGCAGTGGCAATATAGAATTAGAGTGTCAAGATATACCATAATTTATTGGGGATGGAATTTATGTCTAAAAAGTATTTAAGGATTTGGGAAAAGTTGCAGCCATGGTTGTAAGGTGATGGAATTATCAGATGTCTGGTGAATTAAATAAATAATGCATCACTCTTCTGTTCTCTGTTTTTCCTACCTTACACGTGCTCTCTTATATGCTTCTCTTCTTTCTCTTCAACCTGGTATTGATGTTCACTTCCAAAGGTTTACATAGTGTTGATTTGTTTTGCTTTTTCTTATTCAAATGCATAGGTGATTTGCGAGACTGAGTGCATCGAACTTAAATATGAAGGTCCATTATTCTGGTTGCTCTAGTTCAACACCATCAGAGGAATCAGCTTTGGATACTGAAAGAAACATCAGCAGTCATTCTAGTTTGTCAACTGTTCAACCTTTTGCTTCAGCTGGACAGCACTGTGAAAGCAATGCTGCTTACTTCTCATGGCCTGCCTCCAGTCGTCTGACTGATGCTGCTGAAGAGAGGGCAAATTATTTTGCCAATCTACAGAAAGGGGTTCTACCTGAAACTCTTGGTCAGTTGCCAAAAGGGCAACGTGCAACCACAGTGCTTGAACTCATGACCATAAGAGCATTTCATAGCAAGATCTTGCGGTGTTACAGTCTTGGCACAGCAATTGGATTTCGTATTCAACAAGGAGTGCTTACTGACATACCAGCCATTCTGGTTTTTGTGTCAAGGAAAGTTCATAAGCAATGGCTCAGTCCCATTCAATGTCTACCCAATGCCTTAGAGGTAAGAAATGTTTATGTTTGCTTTCCATATCCAGAAAGGTGCTTTGTTGGCCGGGTAGAAATACTTCCATATTTCCGATGATTATTCCGTAAGATTATGCTATTTCTTGAGTTTGCAATAAAAAATGCTTCTTGCAACCTTTTAATTAGGGACCTGGAGGTGTATGGTGCGATGTTGATGTGGTTGAGTTCTCATACTTTGGTGCACCAGAGCCAACTCCAAAAGAACAGTTGTACACTGAAGTTGTGGATGATTTGCGTGGGGGTGATTCTTTCATTGGTTCTGGTTCTCAGGTACCTTCTCTTGTAGGCTATCACAGCACCAGGCTTAAAATTTAATGAATCAGTGGTTGGACCCACCTGGCTTTCTCTTTTCAATGAAGATTCTAATGACTTTTGTTTTCTCTAGTGATGATTTCTATTATTCAATCATAAAGATTGCCCTTTGTTCTTCATGTAAATGTAAAACAGCAATGTGGTGGTGGAAGAATTTAAATTAGCGGGCATTACCTGACCAATCTACTACATTGTAGTTAGAGTACTTTAATGGCTACTGTATTCCTTTAATTGAGTTCCCCTTCAGTTTGAGGTCAAAAAATTAGTAATCTGCATTTCTCAATCGATATTGTTAGTGGAAATTGAACATGACTATTGTTTGTACTCAGGTAGCAAGCCAGGAGACATATGGAACACTGGGTGCCATAGTGAGGAGCCAGATTGGCAACCGAGAAGTTGGTTTTTTAACAAATAGGCATGTTGCAGTCAACTTGGATTACCCAAATCAGAAGATGTTTCATCCTTTGCCCCCAACGCTTGGACCTGGAGTATATCTTGGTGCAGTGGAGAGAGCTACTTCATTTATCACAGATGAGCTGTGGTATGGCATTTTTGCTGGGGTGAACCCAGGTAAGGAGGTCCAAATTCAAATGCATACATTTTATCCTAGATATAAACTTTTTTAATTTTGTATCCAAAGGATGCTCTTCAATATGAGTGTGCATTAGTCAAACCTAATTTTTTTGATTATGAGTGCGGATCAGCCAAACCAAATATTCAAAAATGCTCAATGTGAGTGAACCAGCATTCAGTTAATGGTTTATCATCAGGAAAAGTTTAGCTATCTTGCCTGGACCTGCATGCATGTTGGAGCTCTGACCTGTTGGTTTTGCTGTCCCCTTTTTACCTCCTTTGTCATCTAGCCTCAGTTACCCTTTATAAGCTCCAAAAATCCATTTCACAAGCAAAAATCCACATCATAGGCCTATCACACTACACTCGCAAGATTTTTTGGAATTTTAGTCTCAATTTTATTGTTTGACTGTCAGTCAAAATTATAATTTCACTTCAAGGAACTAGATTGTGGTTATCTATGTTTGGTTCACTGTTGGAATTGAATTTGGATACATTATTTTAGTTATAATTCCTAATAAATTGGGATTGAAATCAAAATTGTAATTCTAGTATATATGGGCATGTAAAGAAAATATTGTTAATTGTAATTTTATTGTTATTGGCTATCATTGTTTTCAGCTGTAACCAAAATTAGCAACATCAATGTTGCCTGTTGCCATCCGCCTTGCTGCCTGTCTCCATTGCTAGAAATCTTGCCATTAACGGTAATGGGACAATCACACTCACACCTGCTCCCCTGCTCCCTTCTGCCCTCACACTTGCTCCTATCTGCCATCAAGCCCTCCCCAGCAACATCAGTGCTTCCATTTGTGTTAATGTCATTGCCATGGCAGGCCAATGACATCTATCAGTTGACATGATGATAGCCATGGTAGTAGATGTAAAATGGTTGTGGTGATTATGGAGGGTTGCTGAATGTAAAAATTCTTTAGAATTGTAAATTTTGACCCTCAGTTTAAGGGATTGAGAGCTGTGTTAAATAATTACAATTTATTTCCTTAAAATTAGATGTGGAAATGCAATTAATTATGAGTGATAGCCAAATAAATTAATTGAAATTTCATTCTGATTGATAACCAGACATTAGTATTGGAATTTTACTGAGTGTCCAGAATGTAGTGTGTGGTTCAACTGCAAGAATTGAGCCCAACTTCTACTGAGTAGTTTGGTTTTCGCAGAGACATTTGTAAGGGCAGATGGGGCTTTTATCCCATTTGCTGATGATTTTGACATGTCCACTGTTACTACATCTGTGAAAGGAGTGGGAGAGATTGGCAGTGTGAAAATTCTAGACCTGCAGTCTGCGATCGGTAGCCTTATTGGGAAGCAAGTAATGAAGGTTGGAAGAAGTTCTGGTCTGACTACAGGAACTGTATTGGCCTATGCCCTTGAGTACAATGATGATAAAGGCATCTGCTCTTTCACTGATTTCCTTGTTGTAGGTGAGAACCAACAGACATTTGACCTTGAAGGAGACAGTGGAAGCCTCATTATAATCAAGGGTGAGAATGGTGAGAAGCCACAACCTATTGGAATCATTTGGGGTGGTACTTCTAATCGTGGCCGACTTAAGTTGAAAGTGGGTCAGCCTCCAGAGAATTGGACCAGTGGGGTTGATCTTGGGCGCCTTTTGAATCTTCTTGAACTTGATATTATCACCACCGAAGAAGGCCTTAGAGGTTTGCTTTTTGAAAGATTCTCCATTATTCTCATATGTCTTTTGGTTTTCTCCATTGACAAAAATGCACCCCCAATTCAGTAACAGGCTTTGCATCTTCTAGATTGATGTTATCATGTATTTATGTTACCTCAAACACCATAGAATACATTTTTGTAATAGCAAGCAAATTGAATTTACAATCAAATTCCAGAAGTTCTAGGTATATGTGAAGTGCAATACACAATCAGAAGGGACATGGTCTTAAATGTTGAGGTTGCGGGGGGTAAAATGCAAGTGAAACTCATATTATTATTAGATTTCACATGTTTTTGTTTTCTCATTTAAGGTAGACTAGTGGTTTTACTCAAAATTTTGACATTATCGATTCAAGACAATTATATCTCTCCACACTGGTGGAGGGTACCAACATCATGGGGATAGCAAGGATATTGTGATGCATGTAAAATAAATGAAAGTCCACTGAACGTGTTGCATTGGAAATCTAGAAAAATACTTGCTATGTGGCATCTGTATAATTTGAATTGTACTGGATAATTGTGATGCATTGTCTAAGAGTGGATCTTTCAACTTGCAGCACGTGTAGGTTTTTGGCACCCTTTCCTCAATTTATCTCCTAGCTCTTTTTTTTCAGTTGATTTGTGCTCTATTTGTGTGTTATGTTTGTAGTGGCAATACAAGAACAAAGAGCTGCCTCAGCAATAGCAATTGGCTCTACTATGGGTGACTTCTTACCCCAAAAGAACAAACGTGAAGACAAATTCGAGTCACTGGATCGTCAAATTCTGCACATGCCTTTAGAGCTCAATCATGATATTCCGGAAATGAAACCGTCATTATCAGAAGCTGAATTCCTCATGGATGATGGGATGATCTATCAGGCACGTGGAGTTGAACATCAGTTTATCCCTAGCTTCAGCAGCCAATCCCCCCTCCGTTCAAACAATCAGTCCGACAAGGTGATGTCTGAGGATTTAGCTTCTCTAAGAAATGGCCGTGGCGAGGACACATGCGTTTCGTTGCACTTGGGCAATAATGAAGCCAAAAGGCAACGGTCAAGCGTACCGATTGATGTTGATGAACCAAAATGAGCTGAAAACTTGCCTGAATGGTTGCCTTTAGCAGTATTTTGAAACAAAGTATTGTTACTTTATATATGTATTGTCACCTGGACATCTATCTAAGTGATTTCAAGTTTGAATGAGATTTTTATTAACTTTAGTTCAGGGTTGAATGTTTGTAGATCAAAGAAGATGAATTTCAACAATTTTAGCTTAAGGCTTTTTGATGGAACAATTAATCAATGTTTGACAATGGCATCAAAGCAGAGGCAACTAATCCTCAGAGATCAAAACTTAAAAAATGCGTGAAATTAATTTTTTTTTTTTAATTACAATCCACAATAACATTAAAAGATTTAATTTATTTCATCTCTCTATTTAATTATAATCACAATTTATTTCATTTTTTTATTTATTAAAAAAAGTTATTAAATTGTAAGTCATATAATAAAAATAATTTTACATAGATTTTCATGAGGATTTATTGAAGAACGTCCAAAGCCTATTACAGAGTTATTCATCTCAGTCCCAAATAAAAATTGAAGAAAGAAACAGATATAACACAACCCGAGCCCGCAATTGGGATTGGGCCACGCTACTTTTTGCGTGGAGCCCTACCGCACCGGATAAAATGACCGTTCCTTAGCAAGTCCCTGTTTCTTTTCCAAAAACACTAGAAAACCTGTAAAAGTGGGGGGTTCAGTTAGGGTTTCATTTCTGCACTCTGCTTTGCCTCTCTGTGACGATGGCGAAGCCAACTCGAGGAGGCCGGCGGCGGTCGTCACCGTCCAACTCCCGTTCAGGATCGTCTTCTCGGTCCTGGTCAAGGTCCAGGTCTCGGTCGCGCTCGCTCTCCGCTTCATATTCCCGGTCCAGCTCTCCCTCTCGCTCCCGGTCCAGATCCTTGTCTTCGTCTTCTTCTTCTTCTCCTTCTCGAAGTGGCACCTCCCGTAGCCGCAGCCCTCCGCCTCCACGGAAGTGGTAAATTCGCGAGTTTGCTCATCGGTGGTAGTTTTCTTTCCAGGACATGAGATGTATACTCGATTGAAGAGGCAGCTGTTCCACACTGTTAATTAATGTTAATTTCTTGTTTATTCTGTTTCGGGGTTGTGTTTTACAGTGCAAATTTATTCTTGTTCTTAAAAAAAAAAATCATTAATGATTTAGATTTAGGGTTACAATTGTTGGCTTGTTATGATACCAAGAGAAAGTGTAACGAGAAGGGGGGATTGTGCCTGAGCCTTTTGGATTGACAGGGTTTTTGAAGTTAATTTGTATGGTGCCTTGGTTGCCATTAGAGGTCCTCATCTCGTGAGAAAATGCTTTTCACAAAAATTATTTACATGCATTTTCTTAATAAATATTTTGAAATTGTTTTGGGAAATTTGGGTTGTTTGTATAGTTGTTGGGGGTGTGATTAGTCTATAAAGGTTCATCATGTTATGGCTTGTGGAGACTTCAGTTGATTGAGGTATGGATTTTATGGAATCAGAGCTGAGCTGTCTCTACTTGATTTCTTCTTTGATCTGCTGTTTGTTTTGATAAAAACATTTTTTAGTCTTTGCATTATTCCCAAAGTTTGGTTCAGTTGCATTGATGTTTGCTTCTCATTGCATTGAAACAGAATTCTTTTAACCAAGTGTCTCAGACTTCTAGAAACTAGTCTGACCTTGAAGTCTTAACAATTCAAATTCATTTCCTTTTCTTTTTTTTTTTCCCCCTTTTTTGAAGGTGTACTATGGATTCTTTGCTTAACATTTTTGAATGTATAAACTGAAAAGCTATTATAACATGAAACCTGGGGTCATGTTTGTTAAAGTATAACATAGGTTCATATAATGAAGTGAATGATGTGATTATCAATAAAACAAAATGCAATGAGTGATGTGATTATCAATAAAATGAAATGCAAATAGTGGGCTGTTCAATCTATCTAGTGGAACTGCATAATGAATTGAAAAAGGAGAAAATTAGTATGGTTAGATTGGTGTTGTCAAAGGCAAGCTGGGAGCTCATCTAGCTGCTTAGGCAAGTTGAGGTTCTGCCTTGATCCCTGTATAGGTCTAAAACAGGTGAATTCTTTTAGATGCCTGCCCAGAGGAATGCCTCTTTTGAGGCCTAAGGCCAAAAGGCACTCAAGGTGAGCGCCTGTTTTTCTTTTTGTGTGTTTTTACCCTTATTACCCATTGTACCCTCGTCTGTTAGCTCAAAGAAACTATTCTGAAAAGGGTAAAGTTGTCAAATAAGCCTTTATGCGGTTAAATTCATTAAGACATCTTGGTGCATGCATCGTTTATGGCGGCCTCCTCATAAATATTACGGTGAAAGGTAACACTCCATGTGTCCAGTCTTTCTCCTTCCCAAGAGTTCAGCTATGATCTACTACCCCATCATAACCTGCTACAGATTTTTTTTTCTTTTCTTCTCATTTCTTTTTTATGTTCTCCAATTTCTCTTTCTTACAGACATGCAGCAAAATCTTTTCTATTCCTTCCTCCTCTTTGCTGTTGCTAGCATATTTTTCTCAATCCCAGTCTCATTACATCCCTCTCAATCTCTTTCTTTCCCCATTCTTCCCTAGTTTCATTTAATATGTTTAATACTCTTATATACTCCACCCTGCTCATATGTTTCTTTTCTTTTATACAATATCTTTGTTATTTATATATTAATATTATTAGCACCTAACGTTATTCAAGCAAGCACTCAGAGCAGCATCTTGTGCCTCAAGGAAAAAAAGGGCATTAAAGGTGCCTTGTGCTTTTGCAACACCGAGTGAGATGATTAATGTAATGATGATTATATTGTAATTCTGATCACAGCCTGAAAAACATGTTCTAGTAGCCAAGCATTGATAAAATAGCTTGCTTTATTACTAAGATTAACTGATGCTGGGAGTTATGGGTTAAGAAGGGAGTATATCATATTTAAGCATACATATTTACTGTGTTATGTTTTTTTTTACCCATTCATTCATTATTTGTATGTGCTTTGCATCTTCTTTATATGATGTTATTTTCCTCTTCTTTTCCATTTTTTCACAGTCCTGAAGTTGCTAGGCGAGGTCGCTCTCCAGTGCGGCAATCTAAGAAAGCTTCTCCACCTCCAAGGTAAATTGCTTGTCTTTCCTCATTATTTCTCTTGTAGTGGAATGTGTTGCATATATTTGATGTGGTTCATATCTATGGGCCAGCCAATGTATGGAGTCGTGACAAGTTTAGACCAAGGCAAGGATGAGTGTTTGGAGGTTGAATCATGGTTCATTTGGATAAGTTAATGTTTACATCTTAATGGAAAAATCGGACCATTCTTAGGAAGTTCTTGGTAGTGGGGCTTGAATTCAGTCTTTTTTTAGTAAAACAGAGCTATTGCATTTGTTAGATTGATTTCCATAATTTGTTATTAACTTCTATGTTTTAGTAATTTTTGTGTAGATGATAGCTTATCTCTATGTGAATGACTCATGAGTCATAAGACATGAAAAAGGGAGACATTGTACAACTGAACCACCTTCCAGTGTTTTGGAAGGCTTTTTATCTCTCATAAATTGAGCGATTGAATGTGGAAATGGATGCTGAGTGCAGATTTTCCGTTCTTGAGGTGTGGTATGTACAATTAGCAAGCACTTGACGAGGATTTGAATGGTAATTTAAGTAGTACCTGAAAAGAAATGCAAGTGCAAAGTTACTCTTTAGAACTCTTAATTAATTGCCCCTTCCTCCCTTTCAATAGTCACTTTAATACTTGGGCGTTAAGCATTGGTTTGCAGCATTAAAAAGAAGCTACTAGTGCATTAGGAATGCAATTCTTTTCTCTTACTCCGGGCTTGTGAAATCTAAGGAAGCTTATTAGCCTGAAAACTAAACTGTGAATACATTTTATAACCTTTTAGCTGTTTATTTTCCCACTTCTTCCTATTGCTGTGTATTAGTTAATGATGAGGATGAAAGGTCTTGCTACCATAAAACGATGACTGTGGCTGGAAAACTATGTTATGTTTATATTCAAAAAATTCTTGCATATGATTTTTCATAACCATTGGTTGCAGAAAGACATCTCCTGTTCGTGAGTCTCTTGTTCTCCACATTGACTCACTTAGTAGGAATGTGCATGAGGGCCATTTGAAAGAAATATTCGGTAAGTCCT
Source organism: Rhizophora mangle (assembly GCA_037832345.1). Classification (NCBI taxonomy): domain Eukaryota; kingdom Viridiplantae; phylum Streptophyta; class Magnoliopsida; order Malpighiales; family Rhizophoraceae; genus Rhizophora; species Rhizophora mangle. The sequence continues at coordinate 424,149 of JBAPLJ010000004.1, read as the reverse complement.
GTTCCTTACTCTATTTGTTAAACAGATTATGTTGCAGATTGACTTTTGCCTTAATACTTGTCCTACTTTATTGAAATTTGGTATCACTATTTAACACTTGCAGTCTGGTCCACATGATTGTGACTTGATTCACATTAAAGTTTCCCTTTATCCTACTTGTGGCTTCCAAGCCTGCTGTTGACTAAATTTTACTAGGTTAGCTTTGGTACTGATGTTTGGTAGTCCTATCTCTCTCTCTCTCTCTCTCTCTTTCCCTTTTTCATATGGTAGGACTGGACTTTGAACCTTATACCTGGGGGGCTAAGGGCCCAGGCAACTCTGCCATTAGACCACATGGCTAGATGTTGTTAGTCCTGATGATAGCTTAGTCTAGATTTGCATAAAAAATGAAGTTATCTGAACTCTCCATAAGTAGAGATGTGTAATGGGCAAGTCTTCCCAAAATTATTTATTATGCAACATGTGCCGGAAGGTGATTGCATATCAAGCTGGAAAGTGATAGTGCTGAACTGCATCTGGACTGTGGGCTTTATAAATTTTTGCATCCCTGTTTTATATGATATGATGTGATTCATTGGCTGCCTTGAGTAGCCACTGAACTGTTGAAAGAGAAGTGAACAACATTGTTTCTGTGAAAGAGTTTAGTGTTGGATTTGGAACTTTTGTGGCTAAAATATGGAATTAAAATTTTTGAAATGGTGATAACAGTGCCTTGGATATGTTTTATTTTTCTCAATGAATCAGACATCAGTTAGATTTCTTCACTAATTCAGTATTGATTCATGAAAATTGCTAGCTATTATAAATAATGGAGTGACATGTCATTTTTGTTGGCAATTCAATTTCATTGTAACTGATCTTTGATAATCTTTTAATAATGACAGCTTGGTACCATTTTGTTCTGTGTGCCATTCAAATTGGTTGTAATTTTCTGGGTTTACTGTTTTGATGAAAACACCAATTGACCTCAAAATTAATAAAGAGAATGTAGAAGGAAATATTTAATCAATGGATTACTAATTGTAACTTATTGTATTTGTTTTTCTTGTCAGGCAATTTCGGTGAGGTGACACATGTGGAGCTGGCAATGGATCGTACAGTGAGTTATAACTACCATGCTATCAGAGCTTGGATTGGAGCTTGCCTTTTTATTTTCTGGGTGTTATAACATTTTTAACATGGACAGGTTAATCTTCCAAAAGGATATGGTTATGTTGAATTTAAGACAAGAGCAGAGGCTGAAAGGGCTCTATTGTACATGAATGGGGTAGGTTTACAAATATGTGGAAGTTGGTGTGACTGCCACAAGGAAATTAATATATGTGCAGTTGATGATCTTCAAAATTGCTTTCATGCAGGCTCAAATTGATGGCAATGTCGTTCGGGCGAGGTTCACACTACCTCCGCGACAGAAGGTCTCACCACCACCTAAGCCAATATCTGCTGCCCCAAAGAGAGATGTTTCAAAATCTGAGAATGCTGGTGCGGATGTTGACAGGGATGGACCAAAGCGGCAAAGAGAGCGTAAGACTTTATATGAAATGGATGTTATATGGATCTTTATGTTTTCTTTATTGCCATATTTGTTGCCGAGAATAAATTTATTGTACCTATTACAGCTTCTCCCAATCGGAAGACTATAGCCTCGCCTCGAAGAAGATCCCCAGTTGGACGAAAAGTTGGATCTCCTAGGCCCCCACCAGATTCTCCTCCACCTCGACGTGCAGGTTCTCCTAGTCGTCGTCGAATGGAATCTCCATATCATCGTGGGAAGTCACCTCCAAGGCGAAGACCAGTGTCCCCAGTCAGAGGCCATTCTCCATCCCCTCCATATCGCCGTTTTAGATCCCCTGCAAGGTTGCTTTCTGACTGCTTTTTCCTTTTGTGATGTCATGATTGGTTCTAAAGGCTGTGATCTGTTGGTTGATATCTTCTTGTAGGACCTCTCCTCGAAGGATCCCTGGTAGTCCTGTCCGGAGGCGTTCTCCTTTTGCAAGGCGACGGTAATTATGCTTTCTGGTCAAAATCTTGGAGGGTGAAACTTGAATAATCTCTATGTCATGTTGAATACAATACATAGAAAATAGCAGCAAATATTATGATATGATATGTGAGAAATCAATAGAATTGTAGAATAAACAAAAGAAGCTAAAGAATTGGTGTAATAATGTTTTTAGTGCCAAAAAAGATAAAAATTGAAAGAAAAAAATGGTGAAAATAAATGGTAATCAGTTTGAATGAGTTAAATGTGCTTCATGACATATTTGTTGTCTTTTTGATATTGATCTACCAATTCCTACCATCTGGATCATGCTGTATTCAGCTTAGTGCTCTTCTTTCCTGCTGAATCATGATATTATTATTCTCCAGTCTGTATAGGAAGTTTAAGAATTCATTCATTGGAAGTTATATGTTTAGATAAGCAAAGAAATATCTGTGATGGATGCCACTTCCTCCCTTTCTATGTTATGAGTGGAAAGATTTTTGAATAGTTTTAAATTCTGATGATTGATGGTAAAGAAGAAGAATGAGATATGACTTGGAAATAGAAGGTGATGCCAGTTTATAATGATGTCAAGAACCTTTTCATTCATCATTTTTTCTGCAACTTATACCATTAGCTTTCTTTCACCAATTTTTTCCACTTGGCATTCAAATATCTGTTCCTCTAAGGGTATCTGATATGTAATTGTTACTCATGGATTTTAAACACCTTATACCTGCCATACTACTGCCAAAAAAGAATGAGGTTCATACTTACGATTATGGAATCAATGTAGTTTTTATATTGTTACACTCTTATGAGTCCATTGTAGAATTTATGTTTATCACAAACTTTATATGGTAACTTATCGGTGACTGCCTTCTCCTGTGCCTTAGTGTATCTCCTAGACGTGCCCATAGTCCTCGCAGGAGATCGCCAATCCGTAGACGTGGCTCACCCATTCGTCATACTCTTCGCTCACGGTCAAGATCACTTTCGCCTCGGAGGTTTGTTCTGAATGTCTGCACCTGATTCTGTAGTGAGTTTTACATAGTCTGATCATACCATACTGAATAGTTAAAGGTAGTTTAGATGTTGTTGAGTTAGGCTTGGGAATTGACATTAAAAAAGTTAAAGAGGTGTTTCTTAATGGAAAAGATTCTCACTGTTATATGATGGCTGAAATGCAACTTTTAATGATCTTTAATTTTGTTCTTAAATCTCAAAGTTTTAGCATCTATGAACCTTTCTATGAGGCCCATTCAATTTCCCTTGCACTATTTTTTCTAACTATTCTTTTAGTGGTTTCTTTTAGTTGTTAGTATTGTGTATAGGATCCTTGCATGGTGCATGGGTTCTTTGTTTTGTGGTGTTGAACATCAAGATTATGTGAACTTGTATTATTTCTTCTCTACACATCTCACTGCCTCTTTGTTGTTTTATGTATCAGAGGCCGAGCTCCAGTTGGTCGACGTCGGAGGTCGTCATCCTCCTCTGGATCTCCTAGTCCACGCAAGGTTTGTTCTTAATTTTTGGGGGTCAATAAGGAGAACCTTCTCTTACATATTAATTTGCTTTCGGATCAATTGTAATAGGTTGGCCGCAAGATCTCTAGGAGCCGCAGTCCTAGGAGGTAACTTTTTTTTTCTCCTATTTCTGTTTCTGTTATAATTTGCCCACACCATTATGATTGCACCAAGAAAAAGGGGCATCCCTAGTGCGCATGGGGCTGTTTGCTTTGTAGCCATGGTGATATGGTCATTTATCATATGCATCCAACCCTTTGCTTGTGCAAAGTCTCAATTTCCACAATTTGAGAATGCCTGACCAATCTCACTATTGGGCCAAAGTGTAATCCTTTGATTGTTTGCAATTAATTAAGTATTCTGCGCTAGATGGTCCTATGGACCATTGGATGTGATGTAGAAGGCTGCATGCAGTAAAGTACAATTTCTTTCCTGATTCTTTAATGTATTGTGCATTTGAAAATTAGTTATTTGCCCTCAAATTAGAAATTCTCGGCCCTGAACAAATGTTTGGCCTGATGGCCAGTCTCTGAAAAAGGCTTGGAGGGAGAGGTTGGTGGTTCAAACAATACAAGGGCCTCTTGAGTGTGCACCCCTTTTTTTCACCTTTAGTGAAATATCCTACCTTCTGTTTTCTTTTTTTTTTTTTTTTTTCCTGATTTTGTGGGCTTTTGGCTTGTCAAGTCATATGGTAGTTTGATTTTTCTGGCTTGTTTTTGTGTAGCCTCATACTGTGGTGATGTTTCTCTGGTGCAGGCCATTGAGAAGAAGCAGTAGCAACAGCAGCAGCAGCAGTTCACCACCCCGGAAGCGATAGGTAATATTTGCTGCTCTTCATTCTTGCTCTCTCTCTCTCTCTCTCTCTCTCTCTCTCTCTTTTTCTCTGCTTCTTCTCCCTCTCTCTTCTTTCTCCTCACCTCCCCCCATTTTCCAATGTCCAACTTGATGGCTCTAAATGATGTACCTGCAGACTAGTTCTCTTTCGACATACTTGCCTGTAATGTACTTTGAGTTGCTTCTGCTACTTTTCTTGTATGTTTTAAGGGGGCCTCTTATATTATCACTTTTTAAGATAGGAGGTGGCTGAATTGGACTCTCGCCTCTGTATTCAATTTGGAAACTTCTTTTCAATTTTTCCTTCTTGGGACATCTTTACGTATCTTTGGTGATGAGGCTATCGGCGCCAATTTAGCGTCCTGCGAGCACTGAAAGGAGAGGTATTCATAAATCTTTGATTAAACAAATTGGTATCTTAGGACCATGCTAATATCCAAGACTCGTGAAAAAAAAAAAAATTGAAAATGACTTAAAATATGCATTAATCGACTATCTAGCGCTAAGATTCATTCTTCTGGGTTGTCGGGTGTGGCCTTTAGAATTCTATCAATCATTTTTTGTGGTATTCAGTCTCAGGTTGCAGCAATTTTAAGTTTGGGAGTTTGGTTCCAAGAGTTTTAGGTACCCAATTTTGTGTTTCATAATATTAGATTTAACTGAAGTTTTTAATATATGCTTAGTTATATATATTCAAAGACATTTATTTATTGCATTCGGGGATGGTTCTGTTAAAAAAATATGATTTGAAATTTTAAAGTATAATTAGTAGCATCAATTTTAATATCTGACAACAGGTATAAAAAGTGATTTTAATAATCAATTTATTGTTGCTAAATATAATTTTTAATGGCAAGTAAAATAAAAATATTATGAGGTCATGTCATTGAATTCTTTAAATTAGAAAAAAGAAAAAAAAAAAAAAAAAAAAAAAGACATTTTAAAACTTCAACACCCAGATCTACCTTATGCTGAAGAACCTTATTTCCTGTAGTGTTTGATGTCTTTTTCACTTTTGGAGAAATGATCGCCGACGTTAGTTATTGAGAACCTTAAGACGGAGAAATAATTTATCATGTTTGTATATCTTTAGGAGAATAAAAAGGCAATTAATGATACTGAACAGGCTGGAAGGAAATGGAGCCAGCCATTCTGCTCGTAGGGTCAGATGCAACAAGTTTCCAAAGGTACCGTCAGCACAATCCAGCCAAACTCCAACAGCAAAACTACAGATATTAGTTTCAAACTAAAATGAAATACCGAGTTCATCAATGGAAGTTGGAGCCCGATTTAATACGCATATGTATGAAGCAGGAACAAGGGGATTAAGTTGCATCAAAATGTGTGTTTGTGTGTGTGACAGGTAAATCCCCTTCAGTCAAACCCATAGCCATTAACACGGTTCCAAGTGCCTTAAGGGAAAGCACCTGTTGTGGCAACAATTGTTAATCTAAAATTGTTTTTGTCCTAATTGTGAGCATATTAGGGCAGCTGTGCGCATATTTATTGCAAATAGTGACCCCTCTCTTATAACCCACAATTTAAAACCTTGACCAGGACGAAAGAAAAAAGAAAGACAAAAACAAGTCCCATACCATCCTTTCCAAAAGCCACCTCCCCCCGGAGTTTGCGTCTGAATGAGCCTGCTGCTGGGGGGATAAAGCCTGATAGGTTGGATAACCAGTTGGTGGTGGTGGTGCAACATATGCACCATGAATTGGATGATGGGTCCAGAGAACGGGAGGATTGACGGTGTCGCTGGTGCAAATAATGGCGGTGGTGGGAGGATGTCAATGGGTCCTACTGAGCTTGATTGCATGTGGACTTACTGAAGCAGCAAAATCGTGTGGCCCTTGAACTGCCTGCCTGCCTGCCTGCCTGCATTGTTGGTTGTAGGGGATAGGGAATCATAATCTAGCCCTGGATGGGCCTTGTCCAGGCGGAAGATAAACGCATATGCTGATTAGGTGATGGAATTGTCACAGCTGCCACATGCATGCAAATAATGGCAGCTACATATTTTTGGTATCATCATTTCCATTCAATGGTTGCATAATTGTTAAAATTTAATACATAATTCATTTTTGAATCTCTTTCACTAAATTTTAACTTTTTTTTTTAATTTAATTAATTTTTTAATATAATATTAATTAAAAAAAAATTTATATTAAAACTACGTACTCTTATGTCTTAATAATAAATTTGCATTAGTAAGGCAAGCTTGCCTTTGTTTTTTCACTCTCAAGCTCTCAAGCCAATGGGCTTTTGCATTGCCTAGAAGTACGATTCATTCTTGGAACTCATCAATACTTCAACCTTTTGGGTTGAATGGTTTAAACAAAATAGTATATATATATATATATATGGGCTCAATGATAAAAGCAAACTTGAGATTATACAGATTAAGTGCATGGCATCAAGTTTAGGGCTAATAAATTGAAGTTTGTATGAAAAGATTCGTCTTCATCGAACAACATTGATGTTTAGGAAATAAATGTGAAATGAACATTTCCATATTGAGAAGCTTTGGATGCACATGGACACATAAAGTCAGAGAACGGTCAACCCACTCCCCCCAGCAACAGCCTCCCCGGGACAACTATTGTTCATCTTTCTATATACCCCTTCCATGTCCCCTTTGGTTATTGGATGGTTAAACCATGTTGACTTTCAACTTATCTTGGTCGCGCAGAAAGGCTGGAGATTTTGGAGGTGAATGGATGTCACAACAGCTGTCCGTGATTAGTGAGGAGAGACGGAGGGAATCATGTATCCCACCTTCATCAATGGATCATGGTCCACATGTCCATGAATTCATATATGTAAAAGGGAGTGTCAAAAATTAAAAGCTTGTCCCTCAATGAATATCTCAAAAATTAAAATTTTTATTTTTGAAATTTTGAATTTTAATTTTAAGAAACATATATGAATTTCATAGTTTAATAAACTTTTTAATAGTCTAAAAAGTGAAAAAATTTAAGATGTAAAATAGCCAAATAAAAAGTTCCTTATGGGATCTCTCCGCTATCAGCATTTTTTTCAGCAATCCATTTCATCAAAATTCATCAATATATATCTAAAATGAATGTCGTTAACGAGGCAATTGATATATATTTGATATGAATTATTCAAAATAGTTAATATTTAATACGATATAATTTGCACCAAATTTTTGGGTGATTCTATTGAACATGATTTAATAAATGTATAAACTAAATTATTTTAACAATCTATGAGAACCCTAATTTAAACCCTTTTGTCTCTTCATCTTCAAATTGCTCTCCATTTATGATGTCAATAATTTCACGATATCCTTATGAATTACTTGCTTCAAGTAGTAGAAAGCTTAATAAAATATACTAAAATCATCAATAATTTCATAATACTCAATTCTTTAAATATATATATGTATATATGGAGGCCACATTAAATTTACTCTATATGTCCATCTACATCATTTATAACAAAATTAGGGGTTTTGTTTCATTTTCTATCTAAAGATAAGGGAGACATTTCAATTTTGTCCAACAACATAACATGAAAATAATTAGTTTTATTTGAAGGATTTTTTTTTTTTTTAAAAAAAAAAATCACTTAAGTATTAACTCTACCGACTATTGCACATAATTGGTCACTAGCTGCAACCAAGAAGGCCATAGCTGCATTATAATAAAACGTGATCGCATTCTACACACACACACACACACACAGATGGACACACATTTTACAGTGGTCCTACTCCAAGTATCAAGTTTTGCTAGAGGAGGGACACAAAGACAAACCCTTTTTTCTTTTTCTATTTTTTTTTTTTTAAATAAGTATCATGGATACAAGTAACGTATATGTATGCAATTCAAGGAATGATGATGGTTTTGTAACCCCCAAAAGATTAGAGAAGGAAAGTGAAAGTGTGCTGTGCCTCTTTTCTTTCCTTCTTTTTATTTTTTTTTATTTTTTCATTGCTTTGCTATGAAGAACCCCATTCTTCAATGTCATTACTATTTCTCTCTTTGACTTCAGCATAATGAGGCTGGCACTTTCAAAGGGTGGTTTTATTTCTTTGTGGGTGTGATGAATGGGATTCCCAAAAGCAAAACGATAATGCATGTTATGGGTGCGTGGTTGTTAAAAAGGGTGAAAGATCACATGTAGAATACAGCAACCACTTTAAGTTGAATGCAAGAAAATTGATAAAGAAAGCCACTCCAGACATAAGCCAAAGTCAAGGTTCAATACATTTCCCCTTAAAAGAGGGAGAAGCACATAGGCACACATGATACCCCCTTTTATATGTATACATATCCTTTTATATATACACATACATCATGCATTAGGCAATTATAACCGTCCAATTTAGTATCTCCTGCCAACAAGAAAGCCATTAGAACGACCATATTTCTTGTTCCTCCTACCTTTAATTTGTTTGCTTTTTTTTTTTGTCCTCTTTTTAAGATTTTGGTGGGTTAAACAAAGATTGGTGCGGTTGATATTTATTTATATGGTTGGCTGGCTGGCTGGCTGGCTGGCCTGACTCGCGCAATAATACAAGTAGAATAAATGGAAAAGATGAAGAAATGTAGACCAGGGGGAATCCATCTCCCTGGCTACTTACTTTCCATCCAAAATCTTCTTTGTTGTGCCTTGTAGGGTGCGACTCATTCTCATAGCCTCAACAATTTTCTCATCAGATGTGGGGTTTTCACAATGTCAAAAGGGCATATTTTAATGTCATGAACAGGGAACACTCGCTGCAAAAGCCTATCTTTCTTCAACCTTGCACACACCCAAATATTCAAGGCTGCTTCTCCAATGTCCTCCAAGCCTCTGCAACTACACGTTTACCATTGGTGTGTCACGCAGTTGACGACCCCCTGTCTGTGCTGTCTGCTTCATATTCTCGTATTTATCTTGAAATCATGCATTTATTTCATAATTAATCAATACACCACGTGGGTGTGCTCAGTGTATAATAAAATTATATCGCCATCTACGCTGACTCCTATTTTTCGACAAAGTATATAAATATTGAATATTGAATATTGAATAGTTTAATGAGTGATACAGAATTTTCAAGAAAAGAAAAAAAAAAAAAAAAAAAAGGACAAGCATATCTAAACTTTGCTTAAAGAACAAGTCACCACCACAGGATCTCCGTAAAAATTATCAATTTGACAAATTTTTTTATATATATCAAAAATTCACATAATATAAATATTTATAATTAAAAATAATAAAAAAATATTTTTATTATTTTTATTTTTTAAAAAATATATATTTTTATTTTTTTTTTTTTTTGAAAAAATTATGTATAATTTAAATTTTATTTATTTATTTTTTTAAATAAAAAAATTACTATATATAGCCGTATTTGTCCTTGAAGGACGTCTTCGTTTTTATCCATATCGCAATCAAGTACTTGTGGAAGATTGTGACTTATTAAATTTTATGGACAAAACTCTCGAATATTATCATCAGTCTGGAATGCGCTGAAATTGACATTAAGGAAAAAAAAAAAAAAAAAAAAAAACCTTTTCTTTTCCCTAACAATGAGAACCAATTGTGGGAAAATTCCATGATAGTTCAGAAAATTAGTTGGCAATTCTCAAAGAGATATAATATTTCTATATTAGTATTTCAAAATAATAAACTACATTAGTATTGTCATATGCATGGAGGCAAGTAGGCCTTAAATATTGTACTTCAACAACAAAAATGGGTAAACAAATTCTGAAGAATAATAGACTCTCATCAAGGCAACCAATTCCATGAAAATCTATGAGGTTTTCTAAGAAGTTTCAAGACTTCCAATCATTCTCATAAAAAAATATAAATAAATAATATATATATATATATATAGTAATTTGTAGATTCAAATATATTTATGAAGTCATGGGAACATAAAAGCGAGTAAAAAAAAAAAAAAAAGTGGGAGCCTATCTAGTATATAATTACTAATTTCTCTCAAGGTTATTCAAAAAAAAATAAAAAATTGCTTTGAATCTTATTAGTCGGATGATCATTATCCATCAATTATCTTCTAATTGATCTAATTGAAAATTTCATATCATTTTCCTACTTAGTAGATGAAAAAAGAATTGCTATGGGTTCTTTTTCAAATTTCACAAAAGTAAGAAATCTCGTATAATAGACATTTTTAATTGAATTTAACCACCCAACTAGGAGATTGCCATGGGGTTAAAGAGAGAATCCTAAAATCACTTTGGCACTGTCAACTACAGAAATTAAAGGCGTCAATATCAAGTTGAATTCACTGCAATAGGAGTGATCATTAGTGACAACTAAAGCTACTGATAATAATGATTTTGTCTCATAATTTATGATTTAGGGGCAAATCTTTTTTTTTTTTTCCCCTCATAAGTTTGAATTATTGCATCCAAAACAACAATTTAGAGGCAAAATTATTATTTGCCCCTAGAAATTTTACTTTGTCTAAAAATACAAAAGTTTAGTGGCAAAATTAAGATTTGTCTCAATAATGTAGAGTTATAGATAAATAGAATGTGACTTTATAATATTTATTTATTTATTTATTTATTTTATCTATAAATAAAGAGTTAGAGATAAAAGAAATGTAATTATACAGTTATTAATTTTTTAATTTATTTTTGGGTGTTTTTTTTTTTTTACAATAATAAGACTTATATTGTTATAAAAAAAGAGTTAATTATTTTTATTTTATAATTTATGATTTAATAAAAATTTTAATAAAAAAATAATTCTTCATAATAAATTTAGAGCTGAAGACACAATCGGCCACGTCAGCGCAGATAATGCCAAACCTGAGCCGACGTTTCACGTCCAAGCGAGATGGAATTTTCCGAAACTCAGAATAAATTTAATCAAAGCAAAATGAGATAAAATAATAAATAATAATAATAATAATAATAATAAAAGGGTTTTTTGGGGGGGGGGTGGGGCGGGGTGAGACTGAATGCCAGAGGGGACCTGCAGTGTTTGGTAGTACCATTTCTTCAACGGCCGCCTAGCAATAGATGCCCTTTATCTTCCAAAAGGCTAAAGCAGAATGGGTCCCACGATTTCTCTCCCTGTTTTTCTTTTCCTTTTTCCTTAAAATCTTTTGTCTGTGTTGTCTTGTTTCTGACCTCCTTAACCTTGTCCCACACGTGTATTTTGATGGGCCCCATGTCTGTGGACTTCGGTTTTTGTGTCCACGTGGCAGTTTCTTGCGGGCCCCAATTGGCAGATGATTACGTGGTAGATATTCTGCTCCCTGTCATGAGTTGTAATAAATAAATAAATACTATTAATAACCATCTCCAAATATCCACAAAAGCATTAAAGTAAAAGCTAAAAATATATAAATAAATAATTATTTTACATTATTATAATTATTAAATACATATTTATAATTTTAATTTTTAATTATAATATTATATATAAAAATATTAAATATACAATCATCAACAACAGCAATCAATGTGAATGAATATAAAGATACATGTAAACCGCTGTAGAATTGGAGGCAAGGCGGAGAATGGGGAGATCTTTACTGGTATCCGAATCCCAAGGCAGACGCAATAACCCAAACCAACAAAACAAATATCTCTCTTTCTTTTTCCCCTCTCTCTCTCTCTCTCTCTCTCTGAAATTATGCATTGGATAAGTGTGTTTTTTTAAAAAAAAAAAAAAATTATTTATTTATTTGTGTTTGAGATTTTTCTCTCTCTAGACATAGGACGAACCAAACCCTGAATAAACCCCACCATACGGCCTTTGCCGCCACCTCTATTTCATGGCCCCTTATGTTAATTTCCTCCCAATGGTCCCATTTCCATCCATGCTTGGTTTCTCTGCTCTCTCTCTCTCTCTCTCTACCTTCTAATCTCTCTCTCTCTCTTTAAAACCAAAACTCAAACGAGAAACACCACTCTTATTACCAAACATATTATCTTGTCTTTCTCATGGCTGTGGAAGCTAGACATTTCAATCCCTTCCCCCCTCAACTGCTGGGATACAGGTAATTGTCATACCTTTTCTCTTTTTTATTTTTTCTGTTTTTTTGGTTTTTTGCCTTCTGTTTATCTTATTTTTTCTCTGTTTTCTTTCTACTTCGTATAATTTTTTTGGTGTTGTTTAATGTTTGATGGATGATGACTTGACGATTTGTAGAGAAATGATGAACGACCCCATGGAAGGAAACGCCAGTGTATTCAATACCCTGATTGGGTACGGCGTGCCATTGTCAGGAACTACCACGACTACAGAGTCTTTGCTCCCCAACATGTACAACAGTTCCGTGATCGCGGATTCAATCCCGCAGAAAGCACAGATCAAATCGGAAAGCTGCCTCACTTACAATCTTGCTGCTGCTGCTGCACCTGCACTTGCACCATCAAGAAAGCGCCCGAGAGAATCCTTCAACCCTCTATTCTTCTCCTCTCCGATGCCACCATCTAACAAGAACAACTACAATAACGCTAATGGCAACCCCTTCTCCTTCCTCGGCGAGGACCTCTCCGTACTGGTTCAACACGAGCAATTCGATCTCGACCGCCTCATTTCTCAACATGTATGGCAATACACCATTCGGTTCGTCAATTTTTTTATGTCGGGTTTTTTTTTTCTTTTTGGAGTATTCACTGCTTTAAATTTTTGTTCTTTTGTTCTTTGGGGGTTGTATAGGTGGAGAAGGTGAGGATGGAGATGGAAGAGAAGAGAAAGAGGCAAGCGAGAAGAATAATAGATGCAATAGGGGAAAGGATCATGAAGAGACTAAAGGCTAAGGAAGAAGAAATTGAGAAGATTGGGAAGCTAAATTGGGCCCTCGAAGAGAAAATCAATTCTTTATGCATAGAGAACCAGCTATGGAGGGACTTGGCTCAGACATACGAGGCTACCGCCAATGCTCTCCGTACCAACCTACAACAAGTCCTCGCGGCGGCCGATCAGCGCACCCGCTGTGGATTGGCGGACGAGACAGATGCGGCTGCTGTTGCTATGATGGACGACGACGCCCAGTCGTGCTGCGGCAGCAGCAGCAGCAGCAGCAGCGGGGATGGCCAGGGGCCGTACACTTCAGCAAGGGAAAGTGATGTTGGTAAAAGTAGCAGCAGTCGTAGAAGTAAAAGGTTGTGCAGGAATTGCAGGAGAGAGGAGTCTTGTGTGTTGCTGTTGCCTTGCAGGCATTTGTGCTTGTGCACTGCCTGTGGGTCTAGTCTTCATGCTTGCCCCATATGCAAATCCACCGTGGATGGTAGTTTCCATGTTATCATGTCCTAGAATCTGAGTGGCACAACCAGAAAAAACTGGAAATTTAAAGAAAACTCTTATAAAAAATGTTATTTTAACAAATGAGGAGAAAAAAAAAAAAAACATTTCTTTTTGGTTCCCTCAACTTTGTTGATTAGTTCAATTTTACATTTTGTTGTTCATCTTTGCATAGAATGGGATTTGGGTGCTTGTGGCAAGTCACAATTCACATGGTTATGCAATTTTTAAGGCCATATGAGTCACCTATTTCAAAAGGGGTTGTGCTTATTACAAAATCAATTCGCATTGTTTGAGCAAAATCCATTGTAGGCCAAGGGAAAAATGCAATAGGATCATTCCACATTGCTAAAATGGGATGCTTTCACCTATCTGCCAGTGTGTGTGCCCCCAACTCAAGATATAATGTGTCAATTCAAATCTACTTAACAATGTTGTTCAGTCTCCAGCCTCATTGATATTATTGTATTATGTTAAACAAAATCATGATGATTCTTTATTTTTTATAATTAAATTCAACTGCACAAATCTTGTGTTGGTTGATACGGGTAGTAGGAGCATATCTTAGATTTTTATTTTATTTAATTTCTTGGTAGTAGTTGCGTTTCCCTGTTAGGAAAAGTGGTATTGGACTTTTGGATTGTTCTTCTACGGCTTTAAACATTTAGGAAGATCACAGGGAGGTGGGGACATGGGTGTGGGTCCCCAGCTTCACATCATAATAATAATTTCTTAAATAATAACAGGTAGAGTGTTGGGAGAAATGGAGCGCGTGTTTGCACGGTCGCGGAGGAGCGTGTTGTGGAGTCAAGTGGGGAAACAAAAGTGAAATCGACAAGCGGGAGGCAAAAGCTGACACGTGAGGCGCCCGCAAATGTCGCTGTTATTCTCTTGCAGTCACCTACTCAACCCCACCCCCCATCCCATCTCTCCGCCTCTACAGAAAATTACGATACATTAAACACCGACAAATTATAAAAGATATTAGATAAAATTAAAAAATTTTAATAAAAATATTATATTTATTTATATTAAAAATATGAGATATTTTGTAATTTTTTTTATGCAATTGGTTTATCTACATAAAAATAGTTATAGAAATCAAAAATTTTATTAGTTAAAATTTAGCTTTCATCCTATAAATTTTGAATTCTAATTTTTTAAAAACGTATGCTTTTTTTTTTTTTCCACAGCAACAATGTCATTGAAACTAAGCACTAATAATTCAATACATGAAAGGAAAATGCTTGTTATGATATCTCAGTTATTTATTTATTTATTTTTTTTGCAATAGATAATTGCTAAATACACTTTTTTTTTTCGGTTAGATATAAATACACGAAAAATTGTTGCCTTTATCCTTAAAAAATGTCGCTTTGTTATGGAAAGCAACAGTTTTGGGTGTATGAACCTGACCACAGATTTTAATTAAGATCTATGGAAAGGACCAAAAAGATACGAGAAAAGGTGGTTGAAAAAAAAAAAAAAAGAGAAAAATCCAACAACAATTGTAAATTAAAAACATTAATAAGAGAAACTAATAAGAATCTGGAATAAAGAAGATTCACGCTGACATTTTTCAATGCCAATGTGGATGAACTTATTGGTTATTTTTGTTTTTTTAGATATAAATTAAAATTGATGTTAAATATAAAATATTAAATTTAAAAAATATTAAAAATTCACTTAAATTTAATGCATGATGGCACGTCCAACTGGGGGGGTGAGAGCTGCAAGTGGTTGAATCAGAGTCGGATTAGATAGAATAGCTGATAATGACAATAATAATAAGCATTATTATATTAACATCTTGTTGATTTGAACGAATCCCCCACCCCCACCCCCCCCCCCTCTCCCGGGGTGCTGAGCACGTTAATTTTTGTGCAGTGCTCCTTTGGTCGCTGTCAATAGGGACTTGAGGAGTAGGAAAGTACCACGATTGTCTTCTCAGTTTTGTCTTCACTTGTGCATATTACAATATAATTGCTATCTTTTTCAAGTTCCTAAACAGCATTTCGTACGCATAAATTAATGTGGCTTCTCATTTTCATCCGCACAAAGCATCCACATGATTGATGATTTATATAAGTGAAATACATGCACCTATGCAATGCTTATTCATGAGTTTTTTTTTTTATTATTATTATCCTTGTTTAGATATAAAAATGATTTATTTTAAATATTATATTTATAAAAAAATTATACATTTAATAATATTTAAATAATAAATATTTTTTTTAAAAAAATAAATAAAAGGCCCCAATAAGTAATCTTAGTTTTAATTTACAGATACAATAATCTATATATTGAGCTACTTACATTAAGAAATGTTTACATCAGATTGAGACTCGTTGATTATTTTGGGAAAGGGGAGAGGGTGGACATTGTTCGGTTCATTAACTAAACTGCTCTCAATTTAAAAATGCGTTAACGAAGAGATAAATTTTCTACGGCATCTCTCCTATAATTCCGACGCTTGGCGAATCGTGAATGGCTTTGTTCTCGTTGAGCAATTACCGAGTAAACAATAGTCACCATGATCTGATTTGGGAACACAAATCTTGAACTTGTAGGTTTCCTTCAATCTCCTTGTTGTGATGTGGGGTAGTTAAAAAAAAAAAAAAAAAACTCTAAAATAGTGCTCTAAAAAAAAAAGTAATATATTTTATTCTTTCATTATTTTATCAAAAAGAAAATAAAAAAAAGGGTATTATAGGCATGTATTGACAAGACGTAACATCAAAGGAAAAGGTGGGGGGTTCTTGGTTTTATTCCACTATGCTCCAAATGTGAACGCCATGTTCACATTTGGATTATAATTGGAGTTAGAGGTGGCTTTCCTCTGCTTTCATTGAGTAGGTTAATGGAGAAAAGATGTTTCAAAATGTGTGTTGGCACTTCATTCACATGCACATGGTGGACTTGTTCCTCACATTGATTGAGATCAAGTCCCAACTAGCTCCAAATATGACATAGAAAATCCTCTGGATCTAGATGGAAGATAGATGCCGATCATGGTCGAGCACAATGATAAATAATGAAGAAAGAATTTGGAATCATTAGATCAGCATTGGAGCTTTTTGGGTTTTTAATTTTGGATTCAAACAATTTATAATTACATAATGTCTCATTATAAAATTAGGAATCTCCCCCCCTCCCCACCACCCGCCCCCCTAAAAACATGGTCCTTCTCCTTCATTATTAAAAACAAGATTGGCAACTAAAGGTAAGGCGAGAGCCCATCAAAACTTGTGATTTTTCTTATTTTTAATTACACTATTTTATTTTATTTTTTTTTATGTATGCTCTACGCATGACCTTAACATCAAATCAAAGTAATTGGATGGACGGATTATCTGCTTTTGACATTGACCTCAAACATAATTAACATAAGCATGGTTGTAGTGCAAGTAGCACTAGACAAGGGAATTTAATTGGTTCTCTATCTCTCAATTATTTGTTATCAATCTAACGTTGCTTGAACCAACTCTTCCCTTTATGATCCCCCACATGACCTCCTTAAATTGACGACCTGTAATTTTCAGAAGGGGGGGGGGGCTATTTAATTAAACACTTAAATGTTGGAAGGACGTTGTGTCTACTCAGATTAGGAAAGCATAGTTTTCTGAGAGTCAAGCGTCTCAAACGAAACGAGCAAAGAATAAGCTCCAAAATGAATGGTCTTCCTCAAGTGGGTACGTTGCATATTGCCTCCAATAATAGTCCCCATCTGCCTTACAATGACAAAAGTTTCTCCAGGTTGTTTACAAGTCATCTTCAATTCCATTCAACCCATCTTTTAAAATCAACCCCTCAAATGTTGTCCAACAAATGGGCCACCTCCAGAAGAAAAAAATCCCATCTTTTTTTTTTTTTTTTTTTTTAAAATAAAATTATTTATGATTTGTTTGTGGGGTCCCATCAAAATGGCCCCCACCAAATCAGGACCATCTGTCCCTTTTACGACCGGCATGCACTCCAGAACAACATGTGAATCTGATGCCAAGTTGCCAACCCCAATATGTTTATTCGTCAACTCATTACAAAATTGAATTTCATTAACTTAATGAGAAATCACTTTGTCAGGGGGTCTCAAATAATAGACACAATCAAATCCTGTTGACAGGTTAATGGTAATAATGTTAAGGCTGAATTTTAGATTAATTTACGCAAAGTTTATGGTTATCGTAGCTATACCAATTATGAAAGGCCTTTTTCTGTGCCTAGGAATCGTAATCAAAGCTGAGTGGAACGATGCATACTAGAAAAAGAAATTATTCTGCTTTTGATGCGCTTTCAAAAGTTGTATATATTTCCTTTGCAGCATTGCAACATCATAGTGGCCACTACCTTGGATAATGGTCCTTGATGCATATGATCCATCAAAATCGATTCTTCTTTTGGCTTGCACTCTCAATGTACACTTGCAATATCAGTCTTTGAACTTTCTGGGAATTTTCTGTACAATTTTGTATCTGGGCTCACACCACCACCACCACCACCACCACCACCAACAACAACAACAAAGAACTTGACATGACCCTCCAAAAAGTAAAAAATGATTTCTCTAAATTCTTTTCTGCTTCTCTCACCGTCCTTTTTATTTACTTTTTCCTTTCAACGGATCTGAAGAACTTCATCAAAGTTGTCTCTTGGAATCCACACTTTGCTGTCAACTCACAGGTTTCCCACTATGTTAGCCTTCTTAAAATATTTCTTGGGGTTCTGCTTTCTCCTAGAATTTTAGGTTGTTTTGTCTCTTCTTTTTCATTGTATTTTGACATGGGTAATTGTGTTTTTCCTTTTTAAAAAGAAAAACATTATATATTCAATGTAATCTGTGTATATTTTCTCTTGGGTTGATGTATCTGAAATTTTTCACAACAGAATCACATGTAAGTTGTAACAACGTCTGCCCAAACTATCCAATAAGCCATAGGATAGCCCATTGAATTGACCAAAACAAATGACACAAAAAGATTGGTACAATATTCAATTCCAATAAAATGTCAAAGGAAAGGCAGTTCCATTGTCATCAATGAAAAAAAATAAGGTCACTAACACGCCTCCTCGCAATCTTTCAAGCATGGAGGTTGTTGGCTAAGAAAGATATATTCTTTGCCAGAATGATAATATCATTAATATGTTTTTTTTTTTTTTTTTTTAAGATTAGAATTCGTAATCACGAAAATAGATATTTAAATTATTAATTATTAGAATATCTTCAAGGGATTAATTTTTTTATTTCACCATTAAAATAAATAACTAATTTTCATCAAAAACATAACGACAGGCAAAGATTTAACGCAGTGTAGCAGCAATGAACATACAAGTTAATGATATTTAATGTTTTTATGATGTTATATTTTTCACATCTTTCATGAATTTATGAAATATAAATGAATATAAAATTTTTTTCTTATAATTTTAAGAATAACATTTCACTTTTTTAAAAAAATTATTTCATAATAAATTTACCATTTTAATGCAAAATATAATTATATGATGTGAGATATTACAAATAAAATATTAATTGATTGAATTAAAATTTAATTTGATGATTTAAGTATTTTAACTTGGGATTTAACAATTTTTAGTGATAAAATATTTTAGTATAAAATTTAAAGTAAAAATTAAATAAAAAAAGAAAAAATCGAATCTAAATTAAACACCAAATCAAAATGCTAAACTGTTAAGTTAATTAAGTCAATTTAGATCGATGATCTATTTAATTTTTTAAAGAATTATTTTGGGGAGAGATCCAATTTGCCTGTCAGACCGGCAAGGGCAAGCCGGGTTGTATTTATATGATTATATCCGTTACTGAAAATGTAAAAATTTTGAATTATAGCATGTCTTTGAAACACATGCGTTTCATTTCAACTCTCTCTGGCTCCCACTCGAACAATGTCTTCTCCTTGCTAGTGCAGGATTTGATTAGGCAATTGATTGAAATGAATTTCTCTTTATTCCTGAATGCATCCAAAGAACAAACCTAACATGAAGCTGACGCGAGAATGAATTCCAACAATCAAAAAAGCACAGTGGATCAATGGCAAATAAGAAGGTCAATTCATGTCTCGGGCCTATTGCCTACCGGGGCATGCGTGGGCAGGACAAGATGGGTCCACCGTGGTACCATCATCAAAAATTTATACCATTCCGATCGCTTCTCCTCAACTAGATTACATTCATTGTCGCTCTAAATGAAAGCACCAAGTGTTAAATAAATGATATCACTAGGCTAAGTAAATGGGGCTGTCAAGAGTGAAATAAGAATTGATTTTAGTCGTACAATGGCACCCACATGGTGGTGTCATGGTGTGCTGTGGCGTCGGTTGAGTGTTTCACCGCACCTTGGAATCCCCATCTCGCTGCCAACTTGAGAAATTATTTCGTAAACAGATCCTACCAAATTTGCGTTTATGTGCACGTAAAACTTCTAGTGACGTGCTCCACATTCAATGCTAAATTGATCGTCACTCCGACCAATGAAAATATAAGGAAAACAACTGAACATATTCATTATAAAGATACAAAATTGTATCATATTATAACACTATTAAATCCGTATTTGTGACTCTTTCACTAACTATGATTATATATTAAAAAATTAAAAACATATAATTAACAATTATTATTATAGTGTAATTTATAAATTTGTGTATGTCTCGTGTCAACCCCACTTATACAAATATTTCCTAAAAATAAATCTAGGAAGGCTGACGACAGTTTGCCATATGTAATTTTATACAAGGAACAAGCAAATGTGCACAAATCAAGAAGGTTATTGAAAAAGAAAGAAATTGGTGGGAATTTTTGTTTTGGGAAAACAACTTTTAACCATTTGTTCTGACCTTTTAATCTTTTTTATAAATTTATCCTTGAGGTCCATCAAAAGAAAGGCTGTCTTGAATTTATCCACAAAACTCTTGGATGGTCTTAACTATGCCCTATAAATATGCCAACTACACATTTGCAGTGGAGAGCCAAGCCATAAACACACAACCCCATGTCTGCCTCTTGTGAAAAGGAGATGTGAATGAACTTATTAGGCTCAAATTCAATGCCTTGGTCCCCCAATTTTATAAGAATCAGGCATCCAATCTTCAAGTGGGCAGCATATTATTCTCTCTAACATCTTCTGCTCCTCTGCCCTCCAATAACTTTTAATGTGACTATAATAATGAAAACACATGACAACAAAATATCCCAATTCATTGTGCATTGAAATAATTACATGCCATGCTGCAATTCATCGTCACGTACACACTACGCACCCACAGCCAACTATGCCGACGACTATAGGACAGTGACACTCGACCCAATGGGCAATCCTTTGTGAGGCCATAAAACTGAAACACCCCCCAAGCACCTTCGGTCCATGTCATGCCTTTGTTTTTACGTGTCTCTGTTGAATTTTTTTGGTTTTTTTTTGTATCTTTTAATGGCTGTGGGGTTGTGGGGCTTTGATGTGAGGGGTGTTTGTGTCCCCGAGTTGTCCATTTCCGTGATATAAATACATACCACGTATCAGCTGAGGTGGACTGCCCCCACAAAGTGAATGGACGGTACGAAAAGCAAAAGAATACGGATCTCAATCAAAGCGGTAGGCATGGGGCCATGATGATGGGAACCCAAAACTTTCTTCCCTCGTGAAATGGGACACACATTAGATAGCACTGTTGGCTTTAGATACAACACAAGTGCCTCTGTTTACCTGGAAGCCCACGACCCATATAAAAAAAAAAAAAAAAAAAAAAAGCCAACTAATCTGGCAGATCAAAGCAACACTTCTGTCCTCAAGATGCGCATTTTTCTCTACTTTTTCTCAAACGCACTTCTCAACCCAAAGCTCCTGTTCCCAAAAGAGAATGCTCTAAATAAAAGCAGCAGTTGAAGTTTCAAGGAACTTACGTATGGTTGCTATAAAATTTGTCTGTACAAAATACCCATTTGTTTAAGAAGTGTTGAGAGTAAAACACTATTTCGGGATTTAGACAAAAACCTAATATTCTGAATGCCAAAGGACTGTTCTGTACCGATACCCCCGCTCCTATCCTCCATGTTCTGCCATGTTAACAATAATATTAATAATACAACCTTTTTTTTTTTTCTCACTAAAAAATTCTTTGTATAGTAAAAGCAAAGTAATTTTTTTTTTTAATTTTCATAAATTTTACACTTTGCTTTATTAAAATTAGAATACAGAAACTCTAAAATAGAGATCTGAGTTCTTAAGGGACATAATGCAACCCAATTACTAAGTTTGACTTAGTGCCTATTAAGTATAAAGGCTTGGCTAAAATTGAGTTCAGGCGGCAAACCTTACCTACAAGTAACTCTCTTTTTTCAATTCAATTGTACCAAAAAATTTATAGCTTTCCCATTTTAAAAGGGAACGGTGGCATGAGTCAGGAATAAAAATTCCACAAACGAAACAAGGAAAAGAAAGAAAGGGAATAAAGCCATTACTATTCACCTTATAAATCATATCCTGCATAATGCATTTTCAATGACCTGGCATGCCCTCAGTCTACTTTTCTTCGACGGGTTTTTCAACGTGATGGGTGGAATAAGGCTAAAGATAAGTACATTATATTTATTGCATATTTGAATCCAAAAAAATCGCACTATGGATGAAACGTTTGAAAAATGTTGAATTAAAGAAGCACAAATCAAAAAAGGAGCAAAGGAGAGAAGTCGTTGCATATCTTTTCTTTTCTTTTTTTGGCTGACTTTGGCAGATTGTTACATGCAACTGTAAACGCCAGCTCCCCACACCAGCAATTGCGCCTCTAAGGTATCCTTTTCAATCCCAATTAAATGGGGTCTTGAATATTGTGGTTGTGAACACAACCCAACTTCTCTCCATCTCTGGTAAAAAATTATTGTGCCCCCTTTATCTCAATCGGCAGAGGGGATTTGTCTAAAGTGCTGCAATAGTCCCCCCTCTGTCTATATATATATTAGGTACACCACCAAAAAAGCTAGTCGCTAAAGGCACCCCATGCTTTGTGGCTTTGCTTGATTTAATTAAGTCAGCAAACATGATAAGCTTAGGCTTAGGGAATGGAATTTCCATGTGGATGGATGACGTGAAGAGACTTTGG
Source organism: Rhizophora mangle (assembly GCA_037832345.1). Lineage (NCBI taxonomy): Eukaryota > Viridiplantae > Streptophyta > Magnoliopsida > Malpighiales > Rhizophoraceae > Rhizophora > Rhizophora mangle. The sequence goes on along the minus strand of JBAPLJ010000004.1, from coordinate 401,443 downwards.
ATTGGACTAAGTGTGGCTTATATAGTAAACAGTGGCAGTTTCAGTGAAATGATGCTCTACCAAGAATCCAGAAAAAAAGGTGGAAACAGATAAAATATTGTCCTGTGTTTTGAAATCTTTGCCCCCATGTTCTGTCCCGTCCCCCCCCCCCCCTCTTTCACCAAAAGTTTCGCCTTGACACAGTGACAGGGACACACATGATTCGGTGTTGAAAGTTGGGACTTGACAATTCTTTATTTATTTATTTTAAATTTGAGAAAGACTTGACAAGTTACGAATTAAGAATCAGCTATAACGCAATGGACCGAAGTAAATGAATGGGAGGAACAATTTGGTACACGTCATCATCGTCTTTGTGGGGTGCATGCACAGCACAGCATCCGTGTCATCGTCAATTCACTGCAAAGATACACATGGGGTATTGGGCCTACTGAACATGGACCATCATTATTGCTTTTTCTGTGTGGGGACCCCATTTGGAAGATCATGGTCCTAGGCGTGGCCTGTGGGCCATCTGGCATTATTAATCACGACCCATCTCTGTGTGGCGTGTCGTGTAGAATATTTCAAAAAGAGATCCCAACTCCTTTAGATTTACATTTTCATTTTCGAAATTTTAGATTTTAATTTTTAAAAAATAAAAATAATTATTTATTATATAATTTACTGTTAAATGAATTTTCTAATGATAAAAAAAAAAAAAAAAATTAACCTTACCATCTTCAATTGGGCACATTTTTTCTCAAGTAATTTTAAAATGAAACTTGTTCATAGCTCAACTTCTGTGTGTGTCTAACCTTCAGAACTTTGACCAGTTCCGCGAGTGCCAAAATGATAGCTCAGCAAAATGGGATCACAGTGCAATGTGACAGAGCAGCAAATGGTTTGAAACAACTCTTTTCATAATTTACTGGTTAAATTCACGATGAGTAGAGGACAAGAAAATGACATTGTTCGAGAACTAACTGAGTGCCATTTGTCGATTCCAAATCTCGAAAAATTATTCATATTATTCGTACAATAATTTAAATCTTAAGTTTAAATATATGAATTATTAATAATTTATAGTTACTAAATTTATAATTCTAAATTTATCATATGTATTTTATATTTAATTTTTTTTAATTGATAATCTTATGAATATTACTTTTTTTTTGATAAGAACATTTAGTAGGAAAAAGAAATCTCTTTTTAAAATTTATTTTTTTTAAAAGATAATTTTATACAAACAAATTATTTTTGTATAATGAAAAAAATTAAGAATGTAATGTGAATATATATATATAATTGAAATATTTTTAATAAATTTAATATTTTTTAATATATAATTTATAATAATAATTATATTATTTTTTTATTATAATTTATTTATTATTTTTTTTAAAAAATATATTATACAAATATATAATATAATTATTAAAAATTAATTATATATATAATTTTTAAATTTTTTAAACTTAATTTTATATATATCTAATATATATTTAATAAATTAAAAAAATATAACTAATATATATATATATATTAAAAACATACAAGTTGTGTTTCTTTTCTCATTTTACAAATCAAAAAACATAAGTGTAGGATATGTAAATCAAAGGTGTTGACATTCATGTCCAAAAGTTTTTGTTTTAATTTTTTTATACACATTTTTAACTGTCCACGCATATTTGAAAAGTGTCAAAAAAAAAAAAAAAGCGCCGGTGGGGTGGGCGTGGGCGTGTTCACATTCAAAGAGTATCCAACAAGTATGGTATTGCGCCCGACGGCAGCGCCGCCACAGCCCTCAGCTTCGTTCATGCCATACGGCGACCTGAAATATTCATCCACTTCCTTTGAGATTTAATTGTTTAATATTAATCTCCTTGCTATTACCGCCACAGTCGACTCTTACAGACTCAAGCTCTTCCCCACGCTAGCCACGCCGCTAAGCCTCTTGCAAAGAGAAAATCAGCAGAGACCCAGAATAAAATTTCTGCGAAAATCCAAAACCCAGATCTCAAAATCGTAGAAAAATCCCTTCTTTGGTGTTTCCCTGAGATGGAAACTCAGAGTAGTAGTAGCAGCAGCAATACAGGGAACGGAGACAATGAAGAATGGAGAGCTGAAGAAGCAATTGGTGGGAACAGAGCGGCGTTGGAAGCTCTTAGAGAGCTCATTATTTTCCCTCTTCTTTATTCTCGTGAAGCTCGGAAGCTTGGTCTTAAGGTTAATAAATCATCCTTCAATTGAATTTCATGCCTTTCTTTTCTATCAGCTTTAGTTTTGTTCTGTTTCCCACATTTAATGAAATTTTTTTTCTTATTCTTTCTGGTTTCAGTGGCCTAGAGGCTTGCTTCTTTATGGTCCACCGGGTACTGGAAAGGTCTCTCTCTCTCTCTCTCTCTAAGAAAGATGGTTTAATTGCTAGATTTTTCATTGAAGCTAATGGAACCTTGTGCAAAGAATGGACATGGTTTGTTGTATGTTTTTAAAGTTTTTGAAGCTGTTGTCATTTGCTTGTTTTGTGGAATAGAAAAAGTAGTAGTAGTAAGGAAGTAAAAGAAATTTCTTTATTTCTGTTATTCATCCTTCTTTTGGATCATGTTAGCCAATCCCCAAAAATTATATAGATGTTTTGTCATCGATTAACTTTTTTTTTTCTTTTTTCATTGCTAGACGTGTTTGGTGCGTGCAGTTGTTCGTGAATGTGGGGCTGATTTAACTGTCATCAGGTACTGTATTAGGCATACTTACTTCTAACTTGTTGCTTTCACTGTATAGAATCTTTAGCGGACTTTAATTGTGTCCACCACTGTTCTGTTGTTGTTTATTCTTAAACATTGTTGATTATGACTTTGTGTTCTGCAAGTTGTTAGATTTATGATTGTTTTGTTTGGTGGGAATGTCCTCCAGTCCACATTCAGTTCACAGAGCACATGCTGGAGAAAGTGAGAAAGTTCTGCGTGAGGCTTTTTTAAAGGCATCATCTCATGCAATTTCCGGCAGACCATCGGTGGTTTTTATTGATGAAATCGATGCACTTTGTCCTCGCCGTGATTCAAGGTGAGAAGCAAAGATGTTTAGCAAATTCCTATTTATGTGTACCTAGTTGTTTGATCTGTAAGCTTTATGTCATATTGTTCTTTCAGTCCATAATTGAGCTGGATTTTTTCTTTTGAGAAAATGTGCTTCACAAAAACTGTATTAGCATGTATGTTCATCTCCCATGGTTTAATAGTATGCTGACTATGCTCGAGAAAAAGATTTAAGCTTCTTCAATTGTATATATTAATTAGATATTGAAATGCAGACGAGAGCAAGATGTTCGTGTAGCATCACAACTCTTTGCATTGATGGATGCAATTAAGCCCCAGTCATCATATTCAGCACAAGTTGTGGTGGTTGCATCTACCAACAGGTTCTTTTCTTACTTCTTCCATATTGAGCCATTGCATCTCTTTTCTTATCCTTTCCAACTGTTGGTGATGTAATTGATTTGGCTGATTAGATTTGCATGACGTTTTTGCATACTAAACATTCTAAAATTGTGCTATTAAAATGAATGCTTTGTTGTCAGCAAGTTTTATGGGTTCATTCTGAAAATAGCTGGATATGTCTGTGTTACAGTCTCACAAGCTTTCACACTGATTTACTCATATAATGTTATCTGGTTGTGTAACTTATTTTTTGTTTCATTACAACTTTTATTGGCACTATCCCAACCCTTTTAGTGTAATAAATGCCTAGTCATCTTGTCAATCAAGTCTTCCACAAACACTTCAGTGGCATGATAAAGAAGCAGTGACTCTTTCTCCTATTTTTATTTTATAGTATAAGCTAATAGGCCGTACTGTTGATAATCCCATGACTGCTTATGCATTGTAGAGTATGACTTTGAATTTATAATTTGTCTGTGCAAAGAATAGAAGCAATTGACCCCGCTTTGAGAAGGTCAGGGCGTTTTGATGCTGAAGTAGAAGTCACTACACCTACAGAAGGGGAACGCCTTCAAATCCTTAAGGTCTGCTATCTCAAATACAAACATTGTATTTCATTGTTTAAGATGTCTCAAAAACAAACACTGTGTATATCATTGTTTAAAGGCATTTATGAGCCCGTTTAGGCGCTACTCAATAGCACTTCTATGAGGATAACCATGGCTAGTCCTGTATGATGAATGCTGGATTGACAAGAAGTCATAACACAGATACAAAAGTGTAATTTTCTATGCTCTGGCTGATTTTGTACAGCTTTATACCAAGAGGCTTCAATTGGATCCTAAGGTTAACTTACAAGCCATTGCTGCATCCTGTAATGGATATGTTGGGGCTGATCTAGAAGCCCTATGTCGGGAGGCTACTCTATCATCACTTAGGTCTTCATCTGGAAATGAAGAACCTAGTGTGCCTAGATTGACAATGGAAGACTGGAAGTATGCAAGATCTGTGGTTGGTCCTAGTATAACAAGGGGTGTAACTGTGGAAGTCCCCAAGGTTTCCTGGGAAGATATTGGTGGACTCCACCATCTAAAGGTCTGTAGCTGTGCATATCAATGTATAAAATTTCTTGCTGAATATAATTACACATGTTTTGCAACTCCCCTGCTGAAGTCAACAAGGCCCATAATATAGATACAATTGGAAACTTGTGATTAAATACTTCCATTTAAGTAGAAACTCTAGTGAACTTTCTTTTGTTGACAGAAAAAACTCCAACAAGCTGTTGAGTGGCCCATTAAACATGCTGCTGCATTTTCAAGGCTGGGAATATCACCTGTTCGTGGTGTTCTTCTACATGGACCTCCAGGATGCTCAAAAACCACTCTTGCTAAAGCTGCAGCTAATGCTGCCCAGGCTGCTTTTTTCTCCTTGAGGTTTGACTGTTTAATATATTTTTTTTTTATAAAAAATTTCTTTTTTGTTACTTGTTCACTAGGAAGAATGAAGTTGATTGTGTTCATAATGTGGAGAAGGGATTTCTTTCATCATGAATTACAGACACATTAGAGCAAATCTTTGTTTCAGAGATGTAAGCAGAGTATTTGGAAACTGCATCTGGTTGATTGTCAATTGATGACATTGTACCAATATGTCTTTGGCTTACAGCTTTCAAACACAACTTCTTAATCAACGTAGTTGAAGAGAATATAAATGCAACTTCATATTGCACTCTGGTAGAACTATAACTACCAATCAAAGGCCTGCTCCCTTAATATCTCATCTTTTGTCAGTAAAGTCAGAGGTTGCATTTGTTCACCCATTTTTCTTTGCCATTTTGATTTAAAGTGGAAAATTTGATAAAAAGCATCCTGCCAATGAAAGGAATTCAATATAAGCGGAATAATTCCTTTTATGGAACAAAGATGGTGACAGAATATTCGTCAGGTTGTTGAAGAAAACAATAGAAATGGTCTGTGTTTAGCTATTCCAGTCCAGGTTCTGACCATGGGGGAAATATCTACTTGATAGAGTGAATAATCCCATGGACATTGTGTTGCATTTTAGAACCTCTGTACAACAATCTTCTCCTTAATTATTCTGTGGATGATTGATATTCCTTGGGTGGGGTCTCCCTATATGATCAATTTTATTACATGTGAAGATGAAAGTGCAAGCCTAATTTCCATGTTCCATTGGGTTCAACTAGATTTTTAATTTCTTCTTGTCTGTGATGCTATACTTGTTCTATTCAATTTGAGAGATAGAGACAGTGAGGGAGAGAGCTTTAATTCCTGAAAATTCAGAAGGTGTATATCAGTGGTGCAGAATTATATTCAATGTATGTTGGTGAAGGTGAAGCATTGCTGCGAAATACATTTCAGAGAGCTCGCCTTGCAGCACCGAGCATAATATTCTTTGATGAGGCTGATGTTGTTGCTTGTAAGCGGTTAGTTCAATGCATGAATAAACAAAAATATGATTATCCTTTATTTATGTCTTCGTCCACTTCTGATTAATTAGGGTCCTGGAGCTTCTATATGTGATCCTGAAAACATGTTCATTCAATTGCAGAGGTGGGAGTTCAAGTACCAGCACTACTGTAGGAGAGAGACTTTTATCTACATTGTTGACAGAAATGGATGGCTTAGAGGAGGCCAAAGTAAGGGTGTTAACATGACTAATTCTCCAAGTTGTCTTAAAACCACTGCTATGAGAAGTTGTTAATATCTGCCCTACTTATTGTGCTTTAAGGTTTTGAACCTTACTTGTTTTTACAAGGGAATACTTGTCTTGGCTGCCACAAATCGTCCTTATGCAATTGATGCTGCACTTATGCGCCCTGGACGCTTTGATGTGGTAAGTTGTTTATTTTATTGTGTGGCAGACTCATATAGTTTACCTGTTTCCCTCATGCATTATATTCATAGAATGTGAGAATTCTGTCTCTCTTCCCCTCTATCTCTGTTGTTTTCCTTTTACTTGCTTTTTAAATTTGTGAGTAAAGAAGTAGATTGTGGCTAATTTTATACAATGGTGTAAGGTTTGTTTCCTCACAAGGTAGTTGAGTTCATATTCAGCATAGACAAGAAATGTTAAGTCAGGAAGCTAATCTAGCATAAGTAGTCGATATCCTCCATTCCAATGAAGAAGAGATTGTCATAATAATTAGCTATGAAATTTTTTTGCTCATAGTATGAGTAGTTGGGCAATATTGGTATTGCGGCAGTTCAACTATTTAGCCACTTTTAAACCTTTTTAGTTACCTCAATTTTTGAAGCCTTCCATGGATGGGGCCTCCACCTGACACATAGGAAGATAAAACAATGTGAAAAGACAGATGGCAAGTAGGCACTGAGCTAGTTGACTCCAGGAAGAAATATTTTCTATGGTTCTCTGTTGAACTCTACTATTATCCTAATTATTTTCTACGGACATGCAAGTTTTTCCCTTAGTACACTAGAGTTATGTTGAGCACATTTGCAATGCAATAAGTCCCTCAATGTTACTGTTCTATACACTCACAAGGATTTATGCACTTGTGGATGAAAATATCTGATTTGATATTAAAAAAGATTTGAAACTTTTATTAATGGATTTGTAGGTGCTGTATGTTCCACCGCCTGATTTGGAGGCTCGATATGAGATACTCCATGTTCACACACGCAAAATGAAAATAGGTGATGATGTTGACCTGAGAAGAATAGCAGAAGACACAGAGCTCTTTACAGGGGCCGAATTGGAGGGCTTGTGTAGGGAAGCTGGAGTTGTAGCCTTGAGGGAAAACATATCTGCCACTGTTGTTTGCAATCATCATTTCCAGGCTGTGAAGCAGTCACTGAAACCAGCACTAACAAGGGAGGATATTGAAAAATATTCGTCATTTATGAAGAATCAATCTATGCCATCATCTCGCCAGATTGAATGTAGCATGGAACATAACAGCAAGTACAAACAGAAGAATTTGGGTCCAGTATTCTCGGTTAAAGTTGGTCTTCTGACTCTTGCATTGCTTGCTGCTGCTAAATATTTCCTTGTGTACACTGATTTTGCCAGGCATGAGAAGTCAGCTACCTGAGTGGCTGCAATTGCGGCTACCTGCGGTGGTTCCAGCTAATAAAATACCGGCTTGGTGGTCGCTATAATCACAGTAGTACAACCCCAATTGCAGTTTTGGACCACAATTGAAGGCTTGCTGTAGCCCAGAATCAGCTTACCCTTCAATTCCTGTACATGACTCCCTCAACTATCTTGGTGTCCCTGTGATCATTCTATTTATCAGTGCCATTGATAAAGATTATGGAGAAATTCTAATGGCATTTGTAGTCAAGAGGCATGTGAGCATGTCAACCGAGGCACCTGTCTTGCACATCTGAGCTCAGCAAAGTATTCTATTTCTAAGCTCAGGCATTCAGTGCAAAATTTTCATGCCTTCAAACAAAGGCATTTGCACAAGCTTGACTTTTGGCTATGTATTGTTGTTCATGGCCTCCTTGTTCTTTGCTTGCAAATTTTCTTTAATCCATTGCCTCTCTGATCTTGCATTTTTTGATTATAATCAATTCATTTCTTTTTTATCTTCTCTATTTTAGAAATGAAAATTAAAATTAGATTAACATCAACTTTGGCCTAATTATGAAAGTTATGAATCAATATTTTTATAAATTTTTTTATTAAAAAATTTATTAAATTGTAAGATTATATAATGAATATTAGAATCAACTCCGATGAAGGATTGGACTCAAACGATTGGGCCGAAAACTTGGTGGCCATTCCAAAGCTCACCCAAACGATAGAAAGAAGAGAAGCCCTATCAAAACGGCAAAAATAAAAAATAAAAAAGAATAATAATAATAATATAAAACTGAAAATAGTAAGCGTGCGTGACTGAGCTGCGCCGCTGAGGAGCATCTTATAAACAAGCCATCAGAAGATACTTCCGTATGTGCATTATCTATCTATCTAACCTAATCGAAAGGGGTGTTTCTGTCGTTCTTTTGAGAGACTACGGAAAGCGCAGCCGCCACTGCCTCTCTCTCTCTCTCTCTCTATCTAGAGTCCTCTTACGCCTCCTACCGTGATTCGTTCTCACACTTCAGGTTTCTTCTTTACCTCTTTTTCTTTGATGGGTTTGAACTTATTTGATGTATACTGATGTGCTTTCCATCTGGGTCAGATTAGATCTTGCTGTTATTAGTTAGCATTCTTCATCGTACATGCTTGTTTGTTTGTTTGCTTGTTTTGTTTTTTTGGGTTAAAAGTGAATATGGATTCATCGCTTGATTCATATCTGTTTCTAAGAATGTTTTTATTTGTCCAATTGTTGGGATTTTTTTTTTTTTTTTTTTGCATCCAATTATACTTTTCACTGATAAACTTAAGTATGCTTTTTGGTCATCTTTAGCTTTTGTACTAGTAATTCTTTTCTGGCTGTTTTAATTTTTTTCCTTAAAATTCTTTTTTTGCATTTTTTTATTTTTATTTTTGGGTCTTTTGGCTTATGATAATTTTCGTGAAGATTTTCTTTGTCGTCAGTTTTGAGGGATTTTTGCTGTAATTACATAAATCATGACACAACATGTCAAGATTGTCTCTTTTTTCTGTAGTTCTTAGGGCTATGTATGTTTTATTTTTCTGTTTTAATTCATGTTTGTCCTTTTTTATTTCTTTTGAATGAGAACATCGGTAAGACCAAACATTTTCTCTGCTTTAGCTAGTTTTCCCTTTTTTTTTAGCTTTCGTCTTGCAGTACTGTTTTGACATGTGGATTCAACTCCGCCTAGTCATATATCCGCTTGTGTTGTTTTGACCTTTATTTTACTTGTTGCAATAGATTTTGGTTGATCTTGCTGAATGATGAGGGCCTTTTTACTGTGGTTTAACCTATATCACCATATTATGTTTTGATTTTGTGATATATATTAATTTGATTGATGTCTATCTTTATTCTCAAATGTTAATTCCTGTGCCTTTTTTTTTTGTGCTTATGTTTTAGATTTTGCAGTTGTTGTTAATTTTGTGTCTGACCTTAATTATGTCTTATGCGCAGGTTTCATTTTGAATTTTTGTAATTTAAAGGCCAGCAAAAATGGTACGCTTATTGAACATCTTTTTCGTTCAAATCCTAGTTCAATTGGTTCACACCATAATCTGTTGGGCAATTCATAATCCTTTGTGGCCGTATTTTCATGATGTGTGCAGGTGAAGTTCACAGCTGAGGAGCTTCGCCGTATTATGGACCAAAAACACAACATTCGTAATATGTCTGTCATTGCCCATGTTGACCATGGTATTGGTTCTTTGCTATGCTGTCACATGGTTTCTTAACTCTTTCATTTCACGCAATGTGAATGTAATTTGTCTGTATGATTTAATTTTTGGTTAGGCGACATTTGTTTGGGTTTGGTTTGACCTTGTTAAAGTTGGCGATTTTTTTGTATACATCTGACAGCTTGAAATTTTACTTGCAATGCATGTTAGCATCCTTTTTCCATCATCATGATATTTCACTGGATTTTTGAAACTTTATACATGGACTGTTTTACACGGTTAAGCTTTGTGGGATTTTCTTTGCAGACTGGGCTGCAAGTCAACTGTTATTTATTGATTGCTATATTTGTTGTCTGTGTGCTTAGATTATTTGTTGGTTTTATATAAATTGTTTTATATTTGTGGTTGTCTGGTATTTAAGGTTTTTAATTCTCTGATTGAGAGTAATGCACAAATCTTTGTGATCACTTTTTATATTCTTGTGTATCATCTTCTCTGAACATTTTATTCTTTACTGGTCATCAAATATGTATCTTCCTGATCTTAAATCTTGCTGCCGTGTTTCTAAATTTTCAGGAAAATCAACTCTTACTGATTCCCTTGTGGCTGCTGCCGGTATCATAGCTCAAGAAGTTGCTGGTGATGTTCGCATGACTGATACACGTGCTGATGAGGCAGAGCGTGGCATCACAATTAAATCTACTGGTATCTCGCTATACTATGAGATGCCTGAAGAAGCTCTTAAGAACTATAAGGGAGAGAGAGAAGGAAATGATTACCTCATTAATCTCATCGATTCCCCTGGACACGTTGACTTCTCATCTGAGGTCACAGCTGCTCTTCGTATCACTGATGGTGCGCTTGTGGTGGTGGATTGCGTAGAGGGTGTTTGTGTCCAAACAGAAACTGTTCTTCGTCAGGCACTGGGTGAGAGGATCAGGCCTGTGTTGACCGTTAACAAGATGGACAGGTGTTTCCTTGAGCTTCAGGTTGATGGAGAGGAAGCATATCAAACATTCCAGAGGGTTATTGAGAATGCTAATGTCATCATGGCAACATATGAAGATCCACTTCTAGGTGATTGCCAGGTCTATCCTGAAAAGGGTACTGTTGCATTCTCAGCTGGTTTGCATGGTTGGGCATTCACTTTGACCAACTTTGCCAAGATGTATGCCTCAAAGTTTGGAGTTGATGAGTCCAAGATGATGGAAAGGCTCTGGGGTGAGAATTTCTTTGACCCTGCTACTAAGAAATGGACATCCAAGAACACTGGTTCTCCAACATGCAAGCGTGGCTTTGTGCAGTTCTGTTATGAGCCTATCAAGCAGATTATTAGAACTTGCATGAATGAACAGAAGGATAAATTGTGGCCAATGTTGCAGAAGCTGGGCGTGACCATGAAGGGTGAAGAGAAGGACTTGATGGGCAAGGCTTTGATGAAGCGTGTTATGCAGACATGGCTACCTGCAAGCGATGCTCTCCTGGAAATGATGGTCTTTCACCTCCCATCTCCTGCCAAAGCACAGAAGTACCGTGTTGAGAACCTGTATGAAGGGCCACTTGATGATACATATGCTAATGCTATCAGGAGTTGTGATCCTGCAGGCCCTCTTATGCTTTATGTATCAAAAATGATTCCTGCTTCTGATAAGGGAAGGTTCTTTGCTTTTGGCCGTGTATTCTCTGGCAAGGTTTCAACTGGTATGAAGGTTAGGATTATGGGTCCAAACTATGTCCCTGGTGGAAAGAAAGACCTGTATGTTAAGAATGTACAGAGGACTGTTATTTGGATGGGGAAGAAACAGGAGACCGTTGAGGACGTTCCCTGTGGTAATACCGTTGCCATGGTTGGTCTGGATCAGTTTATTACTAAAAATGCCACTTTGACAAATGAGAAGGAAGTTGATGCACACCCAATTCGTGCTATGAAGTTCTCTGTATCACCTGTCGTGCGTGTAGCTGTTCAGTGCAAGGTTGCATCTGACCTGCCCAAGCTTGTTGAAGGGCTAAAACGTTTAGCCAAGTCAGATCCTATGGTTGTTTGTACCATTGAGGAGTCTGGAGAGCACATCATTGCTGGTGCTGGGGAACTTCACCTAGAAATTTGTTTGAAGGATCTGCAGGATGATTTCATGGGTGGGGCTGAGATCGTTAAATCTGATCCTGTTGTGTCTTTCCGTGAGACTGTCCTTGAGAGGTCATGCCGTATAGTGATGAGCAAATCACCCAACAAGCATAACCGTCTCTATATGGAAGCACGACCCATGGAGGAGGGGCTTGCTGAGGCCATTGATGAGGGCCGTATTGGGCCAAGAGATGACCCTAAAACCCGTTCCAAGGTTTTGTCAGAGGAATTTGGTTGGGACAAGGATCTTGCAAAGAAAATCTGGTGTTTTGGTCCTGAGACTACTGGCCCAAACATGGTTGTGGATATGTGTAAGGGTGTTCAATACCTTAATGAAATCAAGGATTCTGTGGTGGCAGGGTTCCAGTGGGCATCGAAGGAAGGTGCAATGGCTGAAGAAAACATGAGAGGTATTTGCTTTGAAATCTGTGATGTGGTTCTTCACACTGATGCCATTCATAGAGGTGGTGGTCAGGTCATTCCAACTGCTAGGAGGGTTATCTATGCTTCCCAGCTTACGGCAAAGCCCAGGCTTCTTGAGCCTGTTTATTTGGTGGAGATCCAAGCTCCAGATCAGGCCCTTGGTGGTATATACAGTGTTCTCAATCAGAGACGTGGCCACGTCTTTGAGGAAATGCAGAGGCCTGGTACTCCTTTGTACAACATCAAGGCATACCTTCCTGTCATTGAATCCTTTGGATTCTCAGGTAATTTGAGGGCAGCAACATCGGGACAGGCTTTTCCACAGGCAGTTTTTGATCATTGGGACATGATGTCATCTGATCCTCTGGAACCTGGTTCACAGGCACACCAACTAGTGGCAGATATCCGTAAGAGGAAGGGCTTGAAGGAACAGATGACCCCACTAACAGAGTTTGAGGACAAACTTTAAGTGACTCGAAACAGAAGTCTTCATTCTGCAGGACTTTTTAGCTGTATGATGTTCTGCATGATTTTATATCTGTTCTTTGTCTCCAATGTTGCTGGCTGCTTTCAGTCATTTTCTCATGCGATTAGTTGCACGGTTTTAATTAACATCAGACTTGTTTCCCAGGTATGTGGATTGCTTACATTATGTTGTATCAGTGCTATGCTTGGAACTATTTTAGAGACCAGCATTTCTTTTTGCGATTTATGCTCTTTACTTCTGATACCCACAAGACCTGTTGTTTATGCATTGATCTACTTTGCATTGACGTTGATGGTTTTGGCATATGGGGTGGTGCTTTTTCTGGTGGGTGTTCCTTAGTGAAGGGAAATTGCTTTGGCATGCTAGAATACGAAGCAAGCAAACCTCAAATGAGGCCAGCCATTTGGGGAGATTCAAGGGAGTCGTTTGGTGCTTTTTGTCCCTCTACAATCTTATGATTTTTAATGTTCTACTAAAGCTAATCCTTAATCGTTAGCCCAAGGGAAATTTGTTATATAAGACTGGCATAGGCATGCATTGGAACCTCGTAAAATTGGACAATAATTACAAAAATGCAAATTACACAATAATTAGGACAAGGGACCAAAAAAAAAAAAAAAAAAAAAAAAAAAACAAAACAAAACAAAAATCAATATCACTGAGAATATTCAATTTAACAGATGAATTAACTGTGGCAAGACAACTTCCATGCGCAATAGGAATTCTCTAACAAGTAATGATCCAAATTGGATTACAAAATATTGCCATTCAATCAGTGTACAAACTAAAGCTTCAATACGATCTTTCTCTAGCACTTGGGGCTACCTGCGACTGCTCCAAAGAAAGCTTGATAGGGAAGTATTAAAAGAAAAAAAAAAAAGGAAACAAAAAGGCTATAATGGGTAGGTAATCACAAAAGTTGAATGCTGCTGTAAATCTACTTGTTCCATCTCATCTTATCACTTTAACCTTTTTATTATCCCATGTCTGAAATGGAGATCGCCATTAAAAAAAAAAAAAAAGGTGTAGTACACTGCCTTGGTTTGTAAATAGAGGGAGAAGTTGAACAACAAACTTTAAACCCTTCTGTCAAAATTTTATTTTTTATTATAATATAGTTCAAACCGTTAAATTAATCTAATTAATTTATAATTATCTATCATAATTTGATTGGTTTCACTCTTTCCTTATTTTAATTATAGTTTTAAAAATTTTCTAACTAAACTAACCAAATTGATCTGCATAAAACCCAAACTTGTACCTAGGAGGAGAAAATAAATAAAAGTCAGCTTGTACTGTGATTTTAGAAAAAAAATAAAAAAAAGAAGCCAGTTCATGCCTAGTTACCAACGTTACTCAAAACATGTACACATGAAAGTGTTTCATATTAAATTGAGCAACAACCATACCTAAAAACTTAATTTGCTTAATTAAAAACTAATACTTATTACATTTAAACCCCAAATGGATGCATTCAATATCAAATTATTTTCAACAAAAATTGGGTTATTTCTTGAATATTTGAAGGTGGTCATTGAGATCATTCTTGGAACAATTTCAATTACTTTTCAACAAGAATTGGTTAGGGTGAGGGAACATGGAAATGAGAATTAAAGTATAGATAGAGTTTGTAAAAGACGAGCCTTTAAGCGTTACGGTAGAAGTTATTCTATGGTAACACGTAAATCATAGGATTGAGCATTGATCTTGTAGCATTTCCACGGCATCACTTCTCACGAGAACTTAAATCCTGGTAACAACAGCGTAATGCTGTCGGATGGGAGATGGAATATCCATTAACTGGGGGAAAGACAGAGTCTTTGAGAACATGGAGTACAATATGCAATTGCATAAATGGAGATGAAACACTCGTGCATTATTAATAGTGATCATCTTCATCAACAGCGTTGCTTCTATGATTTACAAGAATGTCAAAATCAGCAACCGCAGGCTTTTGATCCTGAGAGCCTTTGGTTATTGTCTTTGATCTCTCTGTATCCTGATCGCAATACTGTTGGATCACCAGAATTGATGCATGCTGTGTGAATTCAGCAGTCGATAACACATCTCCTAGCGCGCCGAGTTCCTCGCAGTCACTCCACTCTGATACACCTAATGTCAGGGGCGATATGACTCCTTTCCCTTGTCCTACTATATAGAGATCATAATCACTGAATGATTTTCTTATTGCCGTGATGACTTCATCCCCGGAGTTGGCTAGTTTTTCTATGTAAGTAATGGATTGCTGACCCATTGTCTTGAATCTGAACTCATTAACATATTCGTCATCAAGCTGCCTCTCCTTTTCAATCTGTTCTATAGATGACGACTTTCCGATTCCTTCAGCAGCAGCATCACCTTTTCCATGGTTTGCCATCATGTTTGATGCTTCCTTCGTTGGAAGAAATCGAACAATGGTTAAGTTGACATTTGGTGAGCCTGCCATCCTAACTGCATAAGCTAAAGCCTCGCGGTCATCGGGGCCACCAGTGAAGAGCATAGCAAAATGTTGCTGGACCTCTTGTGGTTCACTGTGGTCTGATGAGTACTCCTTACCATGAACACTGCCGGAACCTAGTCCTCTATTGATGAATATTCCGATGGAACAAGGCGGCCTTGCCAAGAGGTTTCGGTTCACGAGTTTGACTGAAGGGTTCTCCTCTTGCAGCATTCCATCAGCACCAGGCTGTTTGTGAAATGGAACCAGAAGCAGGGTAACACGCTTGTCCTCTGCAAGGCTGCAAATGTCCTCGTGCATAGTGGCATAAGGAGATACAGCTGTTAGAGGCTGCACAGACACTGTTTGCTCTTGGCTTTCGTAGCCATTGAAGGCGCTGATGATCTGTGCCGACTCATCACCCTCCCGGGTGCGAGAGTTCTGGCCATTCGTTTTGTGAGTATCATGAACGATCAACATCGCAGAGGCACGCCCTGTGAGTTCAACCAGATGCACTGCAAACACACAAATTGGGGATTGCTTAGTGGAATTAGAGAACTTGAGAAGGTTGATTACGCCTGATAGATTACGGCTTGTGTGAATGCAAACAAGGATTCGTAGTTCTGAGTGAAGTTCACTTCTTTCCATGGTTCTGTGCTTATATCGCTTCAATTGCTTCCCAAGCTTATAAGTCCAAGCAGGAACGATCTTCACAGGAATCATCATTACCACAAATGCAATCACCATTGTTATAAACGATTGACCATCCAGTTGCTGCAAATCATGTCAATGAAGAAAAGCAAATGAAGAATGTCAACAATTAGAAAATCTGCAATGTGAAACGCCATGATGTTCTGACTTCAAGTTGTAGCAGAAATTACAAACCTGTGCGTTTGTGCCAGCACTAACAATGATCAAAGCGAATACGCCTTTGGTGTTCATAAGAACTCCAAGCGTCATACCTTCACGAACAGGCATACCATAGAGAAAGGAGACAATCATGGCACTTATAATCTTGCCAGAGAAAGCCAGGACTATAGCTGCTATGACCAACCGAGGTTCACTCTGATAAACTACGTCAATCAGATTGATTCTGAGTCCGACGACAAGGAAAAACGCAGGAAGCAAAATCCCGCTCACAAAGTCTTCTAATTTCTCCATGATCTTCATCCCAAGCTCACCATGGGGCATAACAAGTCCCAACATGAAGGCTCCAAGCAAGGATTGGGAGCCGCAAACATCTGTAATAAATCCGCACAGGGTGACCCCTGCGAGAATGAAGTGAATGTGAAGCTCACTGTATTTGCCTTCTTGCGAGGTTGTGTTTTGAATGGCCCACGAGAGGGCTGGACGGAGCACAAACCAAGAGAATAAGATGAAGACCAAGCCAGGCAAGGACGAGTAATAAATGGCACCATTAGGAATGGTCACTGCTCCAACGAGAAAGGCCCAAGCCACCAAGTCACTGATCAAAGCTGAAGATAAGGCCAACCGTCCGATGTCTGTATGGAGGAGCTTGATGTCAGAAAGGACTCGAGCAAGATCTGGGAAGCTCGTGACAGTGGAGGCAATACCACAGTACAAGGCACCGGCAAATGGCTTAGGATTAGGGTCATTAATTCTGTGACAGGTGTAATAGGCAGCTATTCCAAAGCCAAAGGGGATCACAACGCCAACCGCTGCAGTGCTCATGGCCTTCTTTCCAATTCTCCTCAACGTGGTTATGTCCATCTCCAAACCCATAAGGAACATGTAATAAACCACGGCCAGGTGCCCCATGGCCTCCAACACTCTAGTGCTCTTTATTGGATGTAAGGTCCTTGATATTTCTAATTTTCTCCCCAAGTAAGCGGGGCCTAGCAATATAGATGACTGCAAGTTCAAAGCAATTATTAATGCCAAAAAAAAAAAAAGAAAAAAAAGAAAAAAGAAAGAGAGAAACCAAAACCAAAACCAAAATTTTCATTGCTTTTTTTTATCTGTGCTCATTCTCAATGTTCACATAGTTAGCCAGCCGGCTCTTAGCCTCAGCAACCACGATTCAAATCCCAACACCAACCCCATGAACGAGAAAAAAAAGGTTAATGTTATTTGACCAACTTACCAATATCTCAGCAGTAAAACGAGGCTGACGAGCGAAATTGAGGAAAATAAAGGTGATGCGAATGAGCAAGATCATGAGGCTGAGCTGCGTGACAAGATATGGTAGGGAAGTGACCATGGGGTTGACACTTTTCCAGAAGGCCTTGTCGTCAGCCGCACTGGTTTCATTATAACATGCCACCAGTCCATCCTTTGTTAATTCCAACACATAATCTCCAAATTGATTTCGATTATCTGAATTATTCATTCTCGATATCCTCCTCCTATTCCTCGTTCTTGATCTACCCCCTTTGCCCCCAAGTGAAGAAACGAAAACCAAAACTTATTGAAACAAATTGGTTTGGACACAAGGTTTGATCAACCAGAAGAAGCAAATGATCCTGGGAAGACAAAAGAGTTATTATGTTGGGAATACAACTAACGCACTGGCTGTCTTCTCTTGTCCGCACAAAGTTGGTCTCATGTTTTTGTCCAATGTTTGTAGGTTGGTGGGGTTTTGGTTTGTTCGTTATATTTGTTATCCTGCATTGGAGGCAGAGCATTTTGCTTGCATTGGGAGAAGAATAGGTTACCGTTATGACATTGGTAAAAGGGTTTGTTTTGTTTTAGGTCCACATTTACCTGCACGAGAACAGGAAGCAACGTTGGAATCCCAAATATAGTATACCTGAATTTTGTTTTTACTTCCTTTCTGTTTAATGTTAAGGTTCAAATCAAAACAACAAGTTGGTTGAATGGTTGGGATGAGTTGTTTTTCATTCAAGAAGAAACCAATCATCTCCCTCAGGTTATACCGTTTTCCCTCTTAACTGTCAGGTTAAACAAATTTAATTTCCTTTCTGATCAAAATATTTTGAAAGAATTTCAATTAAACCCCATTCACAGCCCCTCTTTCTCCTTTTGTTTTTTCTTTTCTTTTCTTCTTTTTTAATGTGTTTAAGATCAAGGAGCCAGAGCCGCCGTGGTTTGGTGTGCAGTGAATTCAAAGGCAGATTCAGGAGGTTGCACTTGTTGGATTATGGGAAACCCAGTTTGGTTGTTTTCCAGTAACTTAAAACAGAGGCAATGTCCAAGATGAAGGGAAGCGAGATCAAGGCAGAGATTTGGGGGCTTAACCTTCCCTTTTGCATTAGTATAACCTTATATAGAAATCTTAGTACATAATTTGAATTTCATAATTTAAATTCAAAAATTACATAAGCATAAGCTCACTAGGTACTTGATCCTTTGACTTTTACATAATTCAAAAGATTTTAAAATTTGAATCCAAAATTAGCATGTCAAACAGGTCAATTGAGATGTTGCAAAGCTTCTTTCCCATGTCTCTCTCAACTGTCATAACTAAGAACTGACTTCTGGAGGGAAGAATGGCTCTGGAGAAGCCGGAACTCAGGAGGGCGAGCAAAGCTGCAGCACCATGGTTGCTGTGATCTGCAGGACCATAAGCACTGCCTTCATTGCTGCTGCATGCGGTGGCCTGTACTTTCTAGTTGTAATTAGAGAGGAACTGACCTCCATCTCCGCCTGTGTTACTTACAATTTTGTTGGTTAATGCTCATGGTCGAAATGTTATATCACCGGTTCTAAGTCAATCCACATGACATGAAAATCTAATGGTTTCCGGGGCCTAGAAGTAGATATGATATTGATGGGGCCAATTTGAATTAGATTATCAGTTAATCCTGATAATGATGCAGAACATGTTACATGTTCATACAACTAAAAAGCAATACAGCCATTACTTGGATCTTCAAATGGGTTTGAGAGTAACATCTCAACATTCTAAATTGTTGCAAGGAATTCATAGAACAAATGACACAACTATATTAGTCCATATACAAGGAGCCATGAAGTTTTTGAGCAATGGAGTGAGTTAGTTTGGTAGAATTATCATAAGAACTTATGGTTGACATTCTTCTATATCGTAATCTGAACCTTGAGGGATGAGAGTAAGAGTTATTTCCGAGCACATTGTGTTTGAGTGTGCTTTCATTTTATTGGATTAAGGCTTGAAGTGGAATGTTAATGGCTTTTTCATTGGGAAGCCTAAGACTGTAAGGAATTAGAGGGGTCCCTTTAGAATTGACACGTTGTGGTGATGAAATCCCATGAAGCTGAGGTCAAAGCGATCAAAAAGGCAAGGCTTTAGAATTGACACGAGAATAACAGAACGATCAGTATCCACATGCCTTACAAGCCTAGCCAGCCTTTCAGCCTTTCAGCCTTTTTACTTAGTAGTTGACATGACCATGGTTCACATTTGAGGTAGAATCGTATTGGCTAGGAACACTAGAATGGAACCAAAATTGGCTCGGATGATTCTTCTCCAAACTGGGACCCTTGGGGATGGCCATTCCTGCTATAGTTAAACAAGTAATTCATTAAAATTTTTTTTTTTAAAAAAAAAAAAGCAGTAAAGATAATTTTTGATTTAACAATATCTATAAATTTTTTTTTTATCAAGATTTAAAATATTTTGAATTTTCAAAAATTAAAAAAAAAATTAAATCAAATTAATTTGAATTAAATAATTTTAAATTAGACTGAATTAAAATTAAACTATTAGAATCAATAGTTAGAATTGAATTATAACCAAACTGCTAACCTACCGTTCAATTATGATCCCCTTGACCTTGAAAGTGAAAACTGATCTAGGGTTCTATATATGACACTAAACATCATCAAGAAAAGTAATTTGTTATTTTTTAAGAGATAATTGAGTGACTAAAGCCTTTAATTTTAAGAAAAGAAATGTAAGATTTATAAGGAAAAAAAAGAATAACCTCATTATATAATATACGATGTAATGTACCACTACAAATTTTAAAAGATAGTAACAGTGTTTTGTTCCCCCAAGGGAAAGGATTAAGTAGACGGGAAACAATGCAACGTAAAAAATGGCATCTGCACCACCGAGGAAAATGCACTTAAACCATGCAGCTCCTACATATCATTTACCAATCAACAACTCAATTTCTGGTCCAATTCACATATTACTCTTCAATAAGTTTCATAAACTAAATACGTAAATGAATTACAATGGCCACACATAACCAAAGGAAAAAACCAATGCTTCAACACAACATGGGAGATAAAGTTTAGTTTATGCTTCTTGTAAACAAAATCTTCCCTAGGCCAGGATAAAAAGCTCAGAAACCTATTTTTGCAAAATAATTTCAATAACAAAACAGCAGGTAATCATCCTCCTAACGTCGCCGCCTTTGCCTCAGCTTGGGAAAGTCGAGAGGGACAGGAAGAGTTGCCACCAATAACTTGTTCTCTCTTACAAGCTTACACCCCAGATTCTCAAAATGTGCTCTCAGCATAACTGGACTCATCCTCAGATCTTTTGCTATGTCTGCCAAGTTAGTCCGGAAGTCATCTGCATATAGGGTAAGCACTAGGACATAACTAATGAGAAGATCAATCTTTTCGGCAGGAAGCTTCCTTGTTTCTGGGGTAAACATTTCCATAAACCTCTGGCGCAAAATTCTTGGAAACCTGTGGTTCTTTGCAGATGATGCACCATCCAAAGAATGGAGATCTTTGAACTTAATAAGGTGATTGATGTAAGAGAAAATGCTTGAGAGCTTCTTCTTCTCTGATTCATCCTACATGCAGAGACGTAAAGAACCTTATCAAAATACGGTAGCAAAAATGTTAAACCATGATTGATGAGAAAGATCTAATATAGGCAATGATTGGAGAAGTTTCACCATATTCAAATTATGTTAAACTTGGGGCATCGATGAAGGGTTTCATCCAAAGAAAATCACTGCTTTGTATCATGAATTATACAACAATGGACGCAATTGAACTTCTGTTAAGATGTTAGCTAACTTCCATTATGTTGGCAAACAAATATTTTGGGCCTCTTCGAACAGTACCTCAATCTCCTGCAGTTTGTGTATTCTGTTGCAAATAAAAGTGGGATAAGCATTTGCTGTTACTTCAGCTCCTATCCATACAATTCCATGTATATCTCCAAGAAAATCCCATTCTCCAGCGAGAATAATCCTGTTCAATGGATAAGCATCCTGGGGTGTAGCAGCAGAAGAGTTATGTGGTGGAATGTTTCGAACAACTTGGGATGTGGCATCTTCAAGAGCCTCCTTGTTTACAGGGGCATCGTCGATTTTCCTTCCTAGATCTTCCTGAGCTCCAGGATCATCCACCTTGTTCAATGCCTCCAATTTTTTATCCTAAGAAAGAATACAAATTTAGCTCAAAACACTTCCATATTCCAATATAGCTTAAACATATTCTTCAAGATATCCAAATTCCAAAAATATCAACCTGACTCAGAATAAGTACCCTTCCTACATATTTGGGCATCTTTTCAATCCACATCTAAATCATATTCTACTAATAACCTGGCCAATTTGGAAGAAAAAAATTAAGCAAAAGGAACACAAACCAGTTGAATTCCATGGGAATGAGTGATTTATGAAAAATTCATGCATAAGATGAGAATAACCATGTCAGTTTGTTTGGGAAGCAAAGAAAGATAAACTAGAAACAAGTGCACTAGTTAGGAGCTACTGGTAGCATGTATTGACAAGGCAATAAGATGGGGTCTGAAGTAGTTTAATGGATGCACCAATAGAAAAGGGGAAAAAAATGATCGAATGTTAGGAACAAATGAAAAAGGACAGGTGGACAAAAGCATATCCACAGTGACCAAATTAACTGAATTTTCAAATTTTTAGTCACAAGTATCAAATGCTTCATTTGAGCATAAAAAAATTAAAAGTCACAATGGTGGCCAAAACACCTGAAGCAATGTTTCTGCCCTTGCTGTTTTGTCAAAAGCATGTCTTGACACAAGCTACAAGGCAAAAGTTCTATTGCATGAAACATGTGTTTTCTTTTTTTCTTTTAACCCTTTTCCTTTGGCCTCAGATCTTTAGTTTCACTTTTTGGGGTATGGTGCCCCTTTCTTTCTAGGTCTACCTTTTTCAATTTTAGCTATAGATAAATCTGCAACCTTTATTTGAAAATTAATATTCATATGGCCAAAAAATAACAAAAAGGTAATGCAGATATTCTTGCATGCTTATTTGTTCTTCTATGTTATTTGAACCTACAAGCTTTATGTGCCTTGCACCAAAGCTTCAAGAGTCCTTTTGTGGCACTTTTAATATGCCTAAGCTCCCCTTGCCAAAGTCATATCTTCAAACACATGATAATATATGCCTGCCAGCTTTATGCGGTCCAGCACAAAATACATTTTCTTGAGCCAATCAAGAGCAAACAATTTTATCAGGCCTAAACTCATTAAAACCTCACCTTCTTGTCACTAAAGAAGTATGAAAACTCATGACATGTCCATGGAGTCCAGAAATGGAATGGAAATCTGTAGGCTATCTTCAACTTAGAAATTGGGCAAGCTTACCCGAGCCACAGAAGCATTTGATCCATAACGAACAGCAAGCTCTCTTCTCCTGTGTTCCTTCTCCTGTCCAGAGAGTTCCAAATTTTCTGAAACCAAAGTCTCCCTATCAGCAGTGCCTAGCCCTGGAATTTTCGGCTCCAACCTAAATATCTATGATAGCAATCAGAATCATGTTAGAGACCATTATAATAGCAAATCATAGTCAAGTGAACAACAACACCAGTAGAAAGACAAGAAAACACACACAAGCTATGAAATTTCTAATCCCAAGGCATACAAAGAGTTCTCTGAAAAACTACAATAAACAATAAAGTGGTACATCCTACCACAACAAATTTACTCTGAACACCTTGTCACATTCAGCAATAGAACACAACGGGAAGAAGGTAATATCCATTCTCTATTAACCAGAGCCCAATACACAAAAAGGAATCATGACTCTCCACTTTTCAATTTTTATTCTTCTTTTCTCCCACATTTATGTACCAACTCAATTCAAAAGGCATAATGAAACTAATCTACAGATAATACCTTGTTGCCAGCAATAGGCATAATTTTCAAAGTCCCAGTCTCCTTGTCAAGGACACCAAGTGCATGAGTGCACAACTGAGCAGCTGTTGCCTCGCCTTTATAGCTCTTACCCACAAACTCCACATTCGATCCATGAGGACTCACAACCAACTCCAACCTTTCAGAACCCTTCCGCTTCTCATTTGTTTCTTCCAATATCTTTTCAACCTTGCCCCTTTGAACATTCCTGTAAAATGTAACACTCGGCGGTGGTGGCAGATCCAATTCTCCATCAACTTTCTGCAAATTGCTGATGTTACTTTTATGGGGATTATAACCAGAAGGAAAATAACCCACGATTGGTGGGGTTTTGTCATTTTGGCCACCACCAATCACTTCAATTCTGAAGTTGGTGGGTGTGGGTGTTTCCTCATTGCCTCTCAGTTGATCACTGATGGGAAGTTGGCTACCTTCATCTTCTTTCTCTTTCTCTCTTTTCCTCTTCTTCTTAGATTTCTTGGTTGCTATTTTTGGGGATTCTTGGTTGCCTATATCTCCACTGACAACTGACCGTGTTGATTCTACCTTCATCATATGCACCTAATTCCAAGCAACAATAAAACAGAAACAAACTTAATATACGTTCAAAAGAATTGATAATTACACGCAGATTTCGTCCCTATACGTGGAAAATCATCGCCTTTCGTGTAGCTAAAGGCAATGGTTTTCGTACTTAAGGCAACGGTTTTGGCTGTGTGTAAGTCATAAATAACAATTCCCATCTAAAGGCACACAGAAAATCAAATAAAGCAAATTGATCAGTTCTTGATTAAGGGGTTTGCGCAACAACAAAAGAAAATCCCAATAATAAACATAAAAATTTGTTAAAAAATAAAAAATGGTTAAGAAATAATACCTTGTGCTGCCGAAAAAGCAAAAGTGGGGGCGCGGAGATTAGAAGAAACGGAGGACAGAGAGAGGTGAAAGGAGTCGAAAGCTAGAGATGGCGGCAGCGCGGTGACAGAGGGAGGCGCAGGGAGGACGGGAGTAGCGGAGGAAGCGGCAAGTGAACTGAGCGGTGTGAGGACAACGACGGAGGAAGGTGGCGGGGAGGAAGATGGCACAGAGGGCGGGCGGCTGTTTTACAGAATGAGAGACTAAAATTATTAAAGAGAATGAGGCCAAAAGCAAGATATTTTAGGGTCAACAAATTTTTTTTTCTAAAGATAATCACAAAAATTAAATTAAATATATGCTCTTGAACTTTGTTTGTGTGATAAATAAAAGAATTTGATGCCCCACAACTTTATTTCAAAACCCTTTGCTCCAAACCCCCCAGTTTTAATTTAATTTATTTACACTTAAATCTCCAATTTTGTTGTGTATGTTTATTTGATCCAATACTCAAATTTTGAATTTTAACTTCAAGATATTTTGGTAATTATCCCAGTACAAAAACTTAACATTCAATTTTGGATTAAGGGTTGATTACAGTCTCAACCAAAATTTTTTTTTTTTTTTTAAAAGAAAAAGAATAAAACATATTCTAATTGACAAAGGTAATATTGACCTAAAATATTAGAAAATAATTTATGGGAATTTAAGATTTTATTATACGCATATGCCCCAATAAATTAGCTGCACAAGAGTCATCGAATAACACAACACACAGCTTGCCCCAAACAGGAAAACCACACAACCTCGTAATCTCCAACTAACAATGTCTAAGTGCACTAATGCCACAGAGCTCTCACCCTTCTACAGGGCAGAGAGATCATTCACTACATCGTGGGGTTAGAGGGTTAAAAGGTAACGCACGTCGTTCACTCCATCTTGTCTCTCTCTAAACTCCCACTGGACCAATGCTGCTGCTGCTGCTGCTGCTGCTGCTGCTGTTTTTCTCTCTGAAGCGTGATTTGATGGTAATTTGGAGTAATCATGCTATTGTACACGCGTAAAACTTTGCTGCAGAATTGTGCATATTTTGGGAAAAAAATGAAACACAGAATAATATCGAATGCAACTACGTGAACGGCAATTCTTTATGACTTCATTACAGAAACAATGCTCGTTAATTTCAGAAATCCAACTCCAATGTTGTGGTTATCGGAATTGCACATGTGGTGAAGCGTGTCACCCCCTAAGAATAAAGGGTATGCGACATACTTATCCCAGGAGAAGTATCCTTAGTAGGAGCTTCTTAGCATGCTATGCAAACCAGACCCCATCAACATTCCCAGGCAACATATATGAAACGCACTTCCTGGAACCTCAATCCTCTCAAACTGATGGGAAATGGACAGGGCATTTAAGAATAGACTGAATTGATGCTCAAAATAGAAACATAATTATAAAAAAAAAAAAAAATTTAAAAAAAAAAAAGAGAAAGAAAAGCTCCTTTCACTCCACTATATTTGAAATTGAGAATGCCATCCAACAATAGGCAAGAAACACCACCATATGAAGCAAACAGACACTCTAGGAACAAAGGAATGCTAAAAACTCAAGAGAAGAAAAGAACAATAAAAGTAGATGTCATACTACAGAGATATAACAACTCCTAAACCAGAAACGTAAACCCAAACTTCCTGGCTGCGTAGATAAATGTGTGCTTTGCTAACCATTGGATTCTACGAAGCCTTCCCTGCCTCCTAAATGCCAGGCCAATCTCAGGAATATGTTTTCCGCCCCCCTCTGAAAAAATAACTGTTAGGGCTTCAAAGCAGCATAGAGGGCAAGGCAAAATGGACCACGGCTCAAGGATGATTGTCAGAACTTAGTCCTGCCTTCCACCATCATTCAAACTTTCTGATACTTGTACATCCTACAAGACCTTGACCGCGGTAAATGGCTGAGGCTAACAACCATTTGCAATCCCATTTGCCATAACCTTGTTCTCTGACACTACTGGACTCGTTAGTGACTGTAAAGCATCACCAGTTTTTGTAACCAGCCCATTCTCTAGATGCTTCATGTCTCCATTGGACAGGACATTTGTAGCAGGTTCCTTGGCCACATCGGACACATCTAGTGTCTTATTTGCTCCTCCAAGTTCCTTATTCTCGTTGCCAGGCTTTCTTTCCATTAGCTGCATTGTACAGTCAAAATGCAAAAGAAAAGTTTTGACATTAAAATGAAAAAAGACACAAAAAATAAAAAAGATTAATGCAAAATAATCCTCCAAATGGAGATCATTTCATAAGACCCAGTTTCTGACAAGGTAAGCAGTAGTTACACAGGAAGATATGTTATATCGAAGTCTTGCCTGCTTCTGGTACTGTTGTTGCTTAGTCTTTTTTTCCTTGATTATCTTCTCCCGCTTCTCATAAAACTCAAAATCATCCAAAATGCATGTTTTGCTCGAGTGATCCTTAAATATTTTGATCATTTTAAGCCCATGCTCTAACTTCACCTGCAAAATCCCATGATACAATGCTGTTAAAACAAGCTGCTCCACTTTACCCTTTTTTCTTTTTTGACCTTTTTGTTTGATGGGAGGGTAGTTTGAAGAAGGCAGATTATTAAGAACAAGAGACAACAACAAAAATAGTTACCTCTTGTGTGTCCCTGCTGTTAGTGACAGGTTTGTTCTCATTATTCTCAAGGGTGATGTGCTTCAACAAATTGTTGGGAATATCCTTCACAATGTGCCACTTCACAGAGAAACAGCCAGTCCATTTATCCTGTTGCCAATACTCTACATTCTTGTGAAAATCAACCGAACCCACCATCTCCGCAAGGCCAACAAATTGTCCACTGGTATTAACCTTGAAGAAAATCAAAATATATAACATCAGTAAAGCCCAATAACTATATTATTAGAGCAAAGGACAAAATCAACTGCATCCATCTCTGCATGCTCACCGAGAAAAAAAGGAATACGGGGCAGCCAGCAGAATTCTGTTGGGCCTCCTGATATGCTGCCTCAAGCTTCTTGTTGCCATTTGGTGTGCTGGCCCAAACACTATACTTAATGCTCTTATGCACATCATCCTCGCTGTAAGATTTGATAATGAAAAACTTAGCATCAGTATACTCCTCAGGGAAATCTGCTTTGTTGTACTGTTCCCGATCTGAAATCAAGGACACCTCGTCCTTCTCCTCACCAACAGTTTGACTCAGCTGCACATTCTGCTCCGACACCACTGTTGACACAGGTTCAAAACCTTTTTGGTTCTTAAAACTCTTGGCCCTAGGTCCTCTGTTCAGCTCATTCAAGCCATCAACATTTTCATTGCGTAAACCATAATAACCATAGCCTCGACCCCTGGGTTTATATTTACCATCAACAGCAAACCAACTGTGTGTATTGACTCTGGAGTCATAACCACCAGATCCAAAGCTCATACCAGATCTAAAGGAGTTCCCACACTGCCCATAAAACTTATTTGGGTACAACCTGTTCATGAACCCATGAGCTGATCCCATGCTAGATATTGGACCAGGGGGATGCAAACCCTATAGATTTGAGTAAAATAAAAATAAAATTTAGTCATTTATTGGACCATCACGCAAAGGGGAAATATAAAAATTTTTCTGATTTTCCAACCCAACTAATCAGAACTAACAGGAAGCACCTATTATCAATTACTCAAAGAAAAGTATCAAATGGAAGTGATAAATAGAAGCCCTCATACCATGTAATTAGAATTATGCCGAAAATTATGACTCCTTGAAGATGGCACATTATTGCCCTTTGGGAATGCAGAATTGATTCCAGCACTTCTGAACTGACCATCAAAGCCAAATCTTGAATCCTGATAACCCGAAGCAGTAATACTCCCAGGAAAAGTACCGTTTCCATATGTATTTCAAGTTCACGGAAGAATTTTGATACATTGGCTTATAGGGGGTTGAACCATTGCTTCCCTTCACTCCACCACTTACAACCCCACCAGAATTCCCCTTAGCTGTTTCCACAGGCAAAGGCTTTTGGTCAGTAGTTGTGGTGGCAGAAAGCTCACCTTGAGATGAGGCTGCCTGACTGGGAGTGAATGGCTCACTTGTAGGAGTTAGCGGCTGGAAATAGGGAGGATACTGATAGTGCTGAGGCCCATATAACTGACCATCGTTTCCCACTGTTGGAACTGGGGAAGCTACTGGTGAATATGGGCCATACGGTGCAAACCCATAACTGTTGTGATACATGACAGACCCATTGTCCCCATAAACCCCCTGAAAAGATAGAACATGTTTGATCAATAACAATGGAATCGGGGAAATCAATTAGCAATGAAACTAAAGAAGTTACAGAAAACAGATGATAACAGCGAAGTACAACAAATTGTACAAATGCAATCACTAGAAACAATCACCAAAGAAAGTAGAGAAACTTACCGGTGTCATCTCAACTCCATCTGTATTTGCATATCTGGAATAATTGTTCCATTCATTGCCAGAACCATTATAATCTACAAGATGTTTCACGAAGATCAATTCACAAATAAGCACCACACATAGAATCATACTTCTACAGTAAGAGTACCAAAATTCTACTACAATTTAACCTTTCAGTTAATTTAGTCATGCTTGTCTTAATTAGAATTCAACAGTCAACAACTTAATCATTGTAGCATTAAAACAACATATAGTCTTACTTCCAAAGTAAAAGGCATGTGAAGGAATTCCGTTAGGAACAAAGTAGGCATCGGGTAGAAATGGTGTCACCGGTCGTTCAGTAGATTGCATCTGACCATTAGTAGAAATGGCCGACTCAACAGCGCCATATTGGTAAACAGAAGTCTGCATAAAGAAAGGTTCCATAAAAAAAATCAAGCAGTCCAATGTCAACTAAATAAATTGTTTGTCAAAAACTCAAAATCACCTTCTTTGTTGGCTCAGGAATCTCCAAGGTTTTTGCCTGTGGCTCTAAAGACAAATTCTGCAACATCTCCGCAGTCTCTATTAAAAGAAAGAAGGTTAACGAAAGACAAACCAAAACTAGTCCACAAAATGGTCCATACGGTAAACATCGTTAGACTAAATCTAGCTACACAGAGGCTAAACGAGAGGCATGTAACACATCTAAAATAAAACAAAAGCAAGCACATCTCAGATAGGCAATTTAAGTCACTCTTCCATGGCAGCCAAAATATTCAATACCAGTAAATAACAGCATACCCATGTCAAAATTGATAGAAATAACACACTAAGAACCCAAAAAAAAAAACAGGCAAAATAACAAGAAATCCGAGAGTAAGGGCAACAAGAATCACATATACGCATAAAAAACACAGACCCAACAAGACTAAAAAGCTAGATCTTGACCATAATTCGACGTCAAACAAAGAAATGACCACGAAACAGGACGAAATAACACAAACCCATTAAAACCCACCTAAGAAAATCACAGAAAAAGCCCAAAAACAGCAAATTATTGGAAAAAAAATACAAAAAAGGAACACACCCAGGTGAAGAAATCGAACATGGATTAAATCAGAAAAGGAGCAGGAAATAGAACAAAGTAGCAAAAACCCATTAAAACCCACCAAAGCAGAACACAAAACAAGCCCCAAAACAACAAATTTGTAGAAATTAAAAAACACCCAGAAAAGGAAATCGGAAAAGGATACGGTCAGAAGAAGGAGCGACGGTGGCCATGACAAAGATCGGGGCGGGGGTGTTTGATCAAATAGATCAAATCGACAGGAAATGGCAAATTAAACCCTACAAGAACAAGAACCCAAAAGAAGCTTTGGATTTTTAATTGGATTGGATCGCAGAGGGTTTTGGGGACAAGGAAGAGGGCCTGAGAGTTTCACAGCCGCCACCAGCCAAAAAGGGTTTGAAGGGGTTTCACCGCTATATAGAAACTAAACACGAAAGAGGGTTTTGATTATCCGTCCCAGGCCATTCAAATACAACCCTCACGACCCGTCTTGGGACTTGTTTGGCAATACCCAAATTGTTCTACACTTGTACGGTAATTTAATCAATGTTTTTTGACATGTGTTTGTGTGTGCGCGCGCGAGCGTGTACGTGTGCGTGTGCGTGTGCGTGTGCGTGTGCGTTTTCCCTCTCTTCTTCTTCTGATCCTTACGGCTTAAGAGTTCCTTGACGCGGCAAATTTGCGGCGTTGGAGGCAATTTTATTAAAGTTATGTACCGCATGACAACTCATTGTTTCTGTAAATTCAGGTTAGAGTTATTAATTAATATTTTACTTTAATAATTTTTTTTAAAAAAAATTTACTATTTTTTACCTGAAGAGAGAGGCAAGTGAAGACCGCGAGATGACGGCTCTACTTCCGTGTTGGAGCTTGGGGGCCCGAGGGCCGGGGCCGGGGGGCCGGGGGCCGGGGGGTGGCTTGCGGGGCAGTGAACGAAAAATTTTACAGCCAGAAGTTAAAGATAATGTAACGCATAATAATTATTCAAGTTAGAATAGTTTTGTGTATCCGTTATTTTTCATTTTATAGGAATATTAATTTTTTTTTAATCAATTAAAAGAGCGGTCGACTTATACATTACAATCAATATAATTTTTTTTTTATTTTTATAAATTTTATTTTATTTTTTCCAAATCAATATCTAAAAATTTGATTACTTTTAAGTATATTACAAAAAAATTAATTAAATTAATAATCAGAATCAATAATTGAAATTTATTCTTCCTCTTAATTTCATCTGATTCTCTATTTTAAATTTAATTCACAATATTTTCAAATTAAATAAAGTACCAATTATATTTAACTTGAAATATTTATAATTAAAATAACTAAAATTTAAATAATTTTGTGTAAAAATAAATTAAAATTTGATTGATAAAAATTTATTAATTTAAAATTTAAATAATTGAAATAAAAATAATTCAAAACTTAAAAAACATTAATTAAAAATTTAAAAGATCTAAAACTTGATAAATATAAAATCCAAAAATAACACAATCCCTCAAGCAACTCTTAAAGCATTAGGAGAGAAAATTAATTTTGAAAGAAATCAGCATGTAACCTTAACACAAGCCTCTTAAGAAATCAAATAATAAAAATGGTTACTACTGTTTTTTCCCATATATACACAGCAATTTGAAAATTGATTCTTACACAATCAACCAAATTAACACATAATCAACTAAACAAAATTGTTGATGCACAACAATCACATTTCCTCTCAGCTCAGCTATGCTACTCGTTTCACCCTACAAAAGTTCAGCTACTCTCAGCCTCGATTCAACCAGCTTCACCAGCTGCTGCCATAGCCACTCAAGCTGTGGTGGCAGCAGCCTCCAGTCCCCCTCAACTTCAACATCCATCAGCCCACTCAACCTCCCTTCCTTTATTGATGCAACAACACTTGTCCTCTCTTACCCTCTTCCATGCCTCCTTGGAAGGCATGGAAGAAGCTTGGAAGCTCTAGTGTACTAAGAACAGAAGGAACTTACATATTTTATGTCCAAAAATCGCATATAATCATCCCCAGAACCTAAGATTTTACAGCATGTTAAAGATGCATCAATTCTGATTCGGGGCAGGCATACCATGTCTCCAAATTCCTGCGAGGAGACTACCAAAGATGGAGTGGCACACACTGGAAACTGCACATGGTGCTGCAATCAGTGAGTTCCCAAAGTGCTGAGCAGCAAGAGTGATTCCAAGAACTGAATCCTGATACATGAAGAAAACCAAAAAGAAAAGGTGAATGAACAAATGGACAGAGGCACATGGACAGCACAATGAACAGCATGGATAAGATTGTGCATGTGAAGCATCACAAAATTCACCTGGGAAACCATTTACAGCACACCATGGTTGCCATAATGCCACCAGACTTCAAAATATTGTTTTTCCAGGTACATCAAGGAATACAGCGAAGAGCTTGTAGTGGTAAGCAAAAGAGAAACCTCACACAGGAATCCAGCTAAGATGACTCTTACCTGCATGCCAACCTCAATGGAGATGGTCCGACACAATTCCTTGTCAAGTCCATCCATCCTTGAGAACACATATCCAAAGAAAAAACCAGATGCATGAAGAAGAGATGCAGCCAATAGAACTTGTCGACCAGACATAAGGACAGCATCAGCACTCTGTGCAATCACATTTCCACATAACAGCAACAGTTCCCACAGCAATGGGTGGCATCAATGGAGAAACAAGTTTAACTAGGCTGGGGAAATATTGATTTAAAAAAGCACAGCCAGTACAGGAAAAAGCACCACCTGTGTTCAGAGTAGAGGGAATAGCAACATACTCCTGTTATACATATCTGTCAAAGCAGCAATGAAGCAGCAAGACTTACCTGCATGGTTGATGTTAGAAGTCCAGTCACATCTACTGCAACATATTGCCCAGCAAGTTTGGCTGAGAGACATGAGGTCATGATCAGAAAATGTAGGGTACATACTTTTTTGGGTACCTCAGAAAATAGAGGGTACACACTTTATTCCATCACACAAGGCAGTAAACCTTTGCTGGGATGTTCAACATGCATTTCATTGACCCTTGTCAACACCCCCTCTTTTGTGTACCATGGCCAAAAGCAAGCAAACTGTGTGGAATATATTACTTGCTGTCTCAACCTTTTTGTTCTTTTAGAATGGAAAGAACAACATTCTGAGGTAACTTTTAATGGCCGAATGAAATCAATTAGTTCAAAACCATAGAATGGTGGCAAAGTGTACAAGAAAACAATATTGTCTGAGCAAATTTACACATCGTGCTTCATTTTATGTGTGAGGACCAGCGACATATTTCAATTAGGGGAAGAGAACACAAGATAAAACAGCAATGCTAGATTACTAACCACAGCTGCCAAAATGCTTGCTGCAGTCATTAAAATCAAAAAAGCCACATTTCCACTGCAGGACAAAAAGATCATCACATCTTATGGCTGCTGCTTAGATAAGCAAAAAAACTTATTGCTAAATATGATGATTACGGTTAGAATCACCTACCGAGTAATATAAGTAATGATGTTACTTACTGTTCCTGCAAGCCATGCAATCAAAACCATCATCTTTTACCCAAAAGAGAAAACAATTATTTACAAAGGCCAACAGATACACATACCACCTGGGCAGCAGCTGACCAATATCAGACCAGCAGCATAACAGGATTGCAGATTCAAGAGCTTGCTCACCAGAAACCCTGCTTTTACATGTTTCTGCCTCAACTTCGAAAAAAAGGTATCAAATTCAACATACTAACACTCTAACAGCACCATAGCTCTACATCATCTTCTTAATTTTTCTCCACTTCTTTGGACAGTTTTGGTAGGGATGGGGGGAATGAAGTGTAAAATACATCAAGGAAACCACAAAAAATAAGGCATTTCTTTATTGCAATACAGTAGTGCCCAAGACACTTTAAGAATATGTCCTAAGTCTTAAACGTCTTGGAACTTTGAATACAAAAATCAGCAACTCGCTTAAATAATCAAATGTACATGCCCACGGGTGAAAACACCCACACACCACCAACACACACACAAACTCACACAGACACACACACACACACTTCTGTCCATCTGTACTTCAAAAATGAGAAAACTTGGAGAATAAGCAAAACATGTAGTTGATGCTGTTCCATAAGTTCAGTGAAACTGTAAATGAATAATCTGACTGATGGCAGATTTAGTTCAAGGATGAACATCCAAGCAATTATAATTCCCCAAGTTTTTGAGAATAGAGATTTGAACAACAGTAGCTAGCACACAACACATTAGAATACAACTTCACAATTCAGAAAATAATTCCTTGTTATCAGCTTGTCAAGCCTTAATCACAGTTTCACTCCTGCCACCACTTAATCTGTCGCAGGTCATTATCATCTTGTCATTGGATGTGTGTTTTTGCTAGTCTTAAAAACCCTTCCTTGATGAATTAAAAGGTGTGAAACATCATCATTCACTAACCTACACCGAGATACACATCATTTTCCAACCAAATTACACATTGCATACTCTCTTGAGCCTGAACTAATTATAACTCATTAAAGTATCATAAAAACTTAAAAGGATAGACAGACCGAGAACTGCAGCAAGAAGCCGGAGAACAATTGCTTAGGCATTGAGAAAGCGGCGCTAAGGTCGTCAAGAGTAAGCGTGACACCCATACCGGGCATGGTCCATTTTGGGGTGACCCAGCTGAGAGAGCTCGGCTCTATCAATCCCAGTAAGGCAACCCAGGGACACCCATATGGGAAATGCCGTTGATATTGCCTCCCCAGCGGCCACAAACCAACTTCTCTTCTCAATCTCAATATTATCCATCTTCCGCACTCAAACCGTTTGATGAAATGCCACAACGAGGCCGAGCGAGTATTTATGGTATTTAGTTTGCTTAAATAAGAAAAAACTGTTGTATTGTTATCTTTAATTCTCGAGGTTACCTTTTTATTTATTTATTTAGCTAATAATTTTCATCAATCTTTGCTTCTTTGCCTCCCCTTTATTCTATTCTACGATCTTTTGTCGTGACGATAAGCCCTAATCCTAAAATTTGATATTAGCGACGCCATAGATTCAATTTTCTTAAAAAGCATGTTGCAAGAGCCAAGGCAAACTAAGGGTAGATGAGACTGAATTGTACATCCTACCATGGCGAAGCAAGAGATAGAGAGATAGAGCAGATCACTAAAAAGTTATTAAATCTTAATAACTCAACTTAATATTTTTAATTAAAACTCAGCTCAAACTATTCAATAAAAAAAAAAAGTTAATAACTTATAATTTAAAATATATATATAATTTAATTATTTAAAATTTAAATAATTCGAATTAAAAAAATAATTAATATTTAAATGATTTTTAAAATATTTAAAATTTAATAAACTTAAAACTTAATATAACTTATTTTAACAAATTTAAAATTCAAAATATTGAAAATTCGAAATAATTAAGCTTAAATTTAGCCCAACCCTCTCATTTTTCACCCCGTAACAATTAAGCTTCCTGGCTACACCACTAAAAAAGATAGAGTTGTATTTTTGCTAACATCATACTTTTTTGTATGGTGGTACCCATTTGATCCTAATGACTTTGCATTATAACTTCCATAATGGTTAGTCAGGATCTGTCCATTACCTGCAAAAGAGCTGATTGAAGTTAGATAATTCAAAATGCATAGATTCAAAGATTACAAGCATCATCAGTTCCCATCAAAAAAGTGCATAATTCCATGGCTACTGCTGCCATGGAATGGCTATGGTACTATCTATTACACAACCAAATATGCTTAAGTTCCATGATCACACTAACAGAAGTATTTACATAAGAGATGGAGCAAAGGCAAGTTCTACAACTGATCTAAGCTCATCCCAATCACCATAATTGACAAGCTCGCTCCCATAAGGGCTAGAAATGCTAGAAGACGATGATGCCACATGTAGAGGCCGATCATGATGCTGAGCTATGGAGCACAATTGGTTTGCGTTTAGTACTTGTGTCCTCTCGTTCATACCATGATTCAAAACAGGCTTCTTGTCATGATTTTGCACCAGTGGAGCGTTGAAAGAAACGTAGTTTTCTCTAATGTTGCTGGAGTCCACACTGGAAATCTTTGAGCTTGTGGTAGTTGCTTCCCGCTTGGTAGATAGTTGTCTCCAATCTGAAGTATACTTCCTGTATGACACGCTTCTCTTGAAAATCCGGCATAGTGTCCACACTTCCTGTGATCCCATGCACATTTTTTAGATATCATTAGACAATGAGGTAATCAATATCCAGCTAATTACCAGAACCAGAACCATAGCCATGGCCATTGAATTAAGATATCTTAATATAAAGAAAATTAATTCAACCCCAAAAACTTCAAGTTATTAAATGAGACCTATAAATGAATTATAAATTAACAAATTCTAACATAACATGATTTAAACTTAAGAATTTTGTCATAAATTCTCTGATACATAAGATGCCAAGAAATCATTCAAAAGAAACTTAAATTGTTACATAAAATTTAGAACTGAATCATGTATCAAGGTTTAGTAACGTTTTGTTTTGTTGGTCAAGTTTGAATTTTCTTACAGCTTCTTGCGTTGAGGATGTTGCAACGTTGGCAAGGTTGGCGGTGTTGTCATCGCTTGTGGGAAGGCGAAACTCGTGCATCATCCAATCAGTTTTAGTGCCTTTTCCGGCACTCCCCCGGTAGTACACCAATGTCTTCTTAAGTCCGATACAGTTGCGGCCTTCTCCTCCGTGCGAGTAGACCGGCTTGTCGATGCCTGTTGCTTTCCAAAATCCAGATCCTGTCACCCTATTTGGTCTAACACTGTTCCTATACTTTCTCCCTCTTTTGCAATAGAAGTAGCCTTCATTGTCTCCCACACCGCTTGGCTCTATAAACGATCACAAAAGACGTGAGTGTAATCAAAAAGATGTATAATTGGGGGAGGATAGTGAGAGATTGGATTCAAACCCTTTTTGTATCTCCCAATTATTAGTTACCCTATTGCTTTGATATATGATTTTCCAATTCTTTCATTATTTTTTATACAATTTTTAGCAGGACAAAAGTCACAAAATTAAAACTATCACTTTGTGAGCATAAACCAAACAAACTACATCTGAGTTCTTAAGCCTAAGGAATAAGGAAGAAAGGTTGTTTTTTTTTTTTTTTTGTGGTAAGGAGTATGCCTAACTCTTCTTCAAACTCCACAGTATTTATAAGGAAGAAAGATCTTGCCTTTGGTAGTTTTATGTAGAAACTCTATTTTGGGGCTACATGAAAGAATGCTATAGGCTTTGAAAGAGAGGAAATATATGTAAAATCTGCATCTGTTGCACTTGGCCCATGATGATAGAACTGCACTTACTGCGAGAGAATATTTCTCATTTGCATAGGATAATCCATTTAGAAGCCCTTTAGCTTGTAAAACAATAATTAAAAAAAAAAAAAAAAGAGACATTAACTATGTTTCTGATAGCCATAAATTGATTGAAATTTGAAAGGAATGAAGAGAAAAGGATGAAAATAGATGATCAAACAGAAAAATTGTAAACTTGGATATTATTGAAGGCATATATTTCCTTTTACTTGTGACTTCCTTTATATTTCCAAACCTTGTTAGTTGCTATAGAGAGAGAGAGA
Source organism: Rhizophora mangle (assembly GCA_037832345.1). NCBI lineage: Eukaryota > Viridiplantae > Streptophyta > Magnoliopsida > Malpighiales > Rhizophoraceae > Rhizophora > Rhizophora mangle. Next base: position 364,249 of record JBAPLJ010000004.1, on the reverse strand, counting down.
GAGAGGGGAAGATGGGGTGTTAATAGAAGATTAATATAAGGGCCGAAATGGAAGCACATACTTGGTAGATCCCAAGGATCATATTTGTAGATATCAACTTGCTTGATGAGTTCAAGGCTGATGGGTTTCTTGTTAACCTTTCTGCGAAGGTAAAACCCAACAAGTTCATCATCTGTTGGATGGAATCTGAACCCTGGAAGTGGAACAACTTCTTCTTCCTCTTCTTCTTCTTCTTCATTGCCCTTGTTATGATTATGATCAGCAACACTGATAGTGCTGATCTCCTGATGATCTTGCTGATGATGATTAGTGCTGGCCATGGATCTCGTCCACCATGCGCAACCCTTTCAGTTCACTATAAAAGTATAAAACCTGATATTTTGGGCTCTCTCTCTCTCCCTTCATGTGAAATACATATTTATATATATGTATGTATAGTGCAGACTCTCAACATGGAAGTACTGTACAGGGGTGAATTCAAATAAGTCAATGTTAGTTGGTAGGCCAGGTCAAGTCTTGAATTTTCTCATGGGGCAAAATTGAGGGGCCGAGGCCGAGTCTCGCCCCTTTTATTTTACTATTAGTTGCCTTGTTAGACTTTCAGGATATGAGATTTGACACCCCACCATCTTCCCCTTTTTTTTTTTTATTTTAAAATAATAATAAAAAATTATTATTATTATTATTTTCACAGAATACGACATTTATATGCATCACAACCACGTTATAATACGAGTTTTATTGGCTATGTTATTAATTTGATTAATTTTAAAAATAAGCTTATATTTTAATAATATTATTATTAAATATATATTTTAATTTTATTATTTATTATAATTATACATTAAAAAATTTAAAATTTAAAGTTAATTATTATAACAATATAATACATAATTTTATATTTAAATTACATCTAATTTATTTATTTTATATAATTTTTATTATAAAATTAATTTAATTAAAAATAATATATTTTTTAAAATTATATTCATATTAAACATTATGTATTAAACTACATAATTTTTTTAAGTCAAAAAAGACGCCACTTATATAGGATCCAATAAATTTCTGTGGTCTACTTTCAAAATTCGAGCTTGAGTTGATGCGGTAAGCACGCATACTTTGCCAAAGTCTGCAAGGCAATGGGAACATTTTGTTTGCCAATTCAAGGGCCAAGAAGCATTTCCTGTGGTGTAAAGTATATTTTCATGCTTAACGTGGCATCATTCCATCAAATTTATAATATTTATATAATTATAGTATTTTTTAAAAAAAATTTTAGTACAGTACTTTTTTTTATTAATTATGTGCTGTTGAGTTTATTTTATTTTATTTTTAGGGGAGCCAATTAAAAAAAAAAAAAAAAAAACTAGAACTCAATTATAAGAGATTCAAGGTCGGTCTAACACTTAATCTATTAAAAAGATTATGCAATTTATTTGTAAAATGCACCAATAAATATAGCATTGCCGTTTCCCAACATAGAGGACAAGATCTTCTTCATACTTATGTTGACAAAACCCACCCCGCTGGTCATTTCCAACATGTCCATTTTAATTCCGATGAACCCGGAGCTTGATGTAATTCGGACCCAAATACATGATTGGATGCTAAGTAATGTAGGAGATGCAAATTCTTTGTTTCTCTGTACTGTCAATGTATATATTTTTTTTTATATTTTCTGCAAATTAATTTCATTCACTAGATTTTAGACACATGGTCAACTGATATTATAATAGATTTTAATTACTAAATGTTAAATCTCGCTCTCACTGATATTATTGATTTTTTTTTTTTTTTTTTTTACAAAAAGATATAAAATTTGAATATAAAATATATATCAATCTATTATAATAATCAATTATAATTTTATATTCAAATTTCAGTATTATTAATATTTTCGATATGCAATTGAATTCACAATAGCTAGTAGCTTGCGCAATCTCTCAATCAGTGTCCTAGTAGTGAGGGAAAATTGGAAAACAAACCTGTATTAAGGTGCACAATTCATGTATTTTTTTTTTTTTTTTTTTTCTCTCAAACAATTAAAATTCACATTTTACGAAAATTTAAGAGAATTAATATTTGAATCCCGAACCTCTCCGGAGGAACTTTGCTCTTTTGGTTAACCAAACAAAGTTTGGTTGGTTAAATTAAATTATTTTTAGAGCTAAAGTGGTTGCAAAGGACAGTCAAGTTATTGTGTGGGTTTGCCTAAAAGATTACTATGTATCCAACCCTAATGTCATATACATACATTTACTACAATGATTCAAGTCATGGGACCAAGACTCGTTAATTATTTATTTCTGTGTTTGTGGGTGTGTGGGTGTGTTTTTATCTCTTGTCAAGAGTGATACACTTAAGCTAAGCATCTTTTGACAAATCTATATTAGGGTTCCACGCAGGAGCCAGTACAAAAGCCAAATCCATAACCATGTCAATGTTCCAATGTAGACCAGAAATTGTTGTTACGTGCAAGAAACAACTACTACATTATATTTAACAATTATTATATATTAAGTGGTTCAAACTATATATATATATATATATAAAAAAAAAAAGTATTAGATATATTTCGTGGGATATTCAAATTCCGCAAAACCTACCATCTTACATTTTTATTGCATTCTTTTCCCGGAAAATACTGAAAGACGGGGCCACATTTTTTGAAGGCATATGTTATCTACACAAAGGTGGGATGAATTTTTAAGAAAAGCAAACTAAAAATACAGGGAAAATGAAAATGTTAGAAATTTATTTACTAAATAAATTGTACTTTCAATAAATATACTGAATTTTTTTATAAATATATTTTATTTTATTTTATTTTATTTTATTTTTGGCTAAATACATTGAATTCTGATCATGGAGACATTTTATCAGCATTTGCAACGTCATTGGGGTATTCCTTCTTTTCATATCCAACCAACGCTGCGGTCCAAATTGATGACTACAAGAAAAACCCTATCTAGAGGCTGCATGTCACACATAATATTTAGACCGTGCGCATAGAAAATTTGAAATAATATTATTGTAAGCTTCCCAGTTCAAAGGGGTGGTACGTATGCGATGCTTTGGGAACATTTAAAATTACAAGCTTTGACTTCATCACAGTAGAGTATTGTTTTTCTTCTTGCCAATACCTATCAGAGGATTCACGTGGACTGACTTTTCCCTCGGGTTTTGTACATCTTGTTCTTATCATAAGCTCGTGATTGGATTTGTAGCGCACTAATATTAATATTACCGTCCAATATATATATATATATATATATATATATATTTATAGTTTAAACTATTCACCATGATTACACATTAAAATGTTGAAAATGTTTTCATGTCGGCGAGTTCTCCCCTGGAATATGAATCGGCATGTCCGCAAGTTTCAAGTGAGCGAAAGTCGAAGTTATCGGGGTTGATATCAGTATGACATTAAAGTAAAAGATGGAGGTCAAGATCTCGTGCTCTTAAACCAATCTCAAGTTGTCAACCAGTAGAGAACGTTCCATGTATTATTGCCCTGGTCCTAAAGGAATTCATGTAACTTTTTTTTATTTGGAGGGCTGAAGTCAAAAACGCAACGCTGGCCTTGAATTGGGAAAACAAATACGGACTTTGTGTAGAATATTGCCAGAAATACGGCAGACTTATAAAAAAAGAAATTATCTTGAGTGGTTATTATAATTATTGTTGTATATATTTATAATCTTTTAATAAATAATCATAATTAATTATAATTGATGATAAAAAGTTTACAATTTACCATTGTAATATTGTTACATCAGTCCTGACCTATGTGGAGAGAATTTTGTGCCCATATAATAAATTCCGTATTGAAAAAGGGTGGCAAATTATTTGTAGTTGTTTGTCTAGGATCATTATTGGTTTTGCTAGTCTTTTCCTTTTTTTTTTTTTTTTTTTTTTCTGTTTGAACTTGGCTATAGGCTTTGCTACATATTAAATTTAACATAAATTTGTCTGTTATCAGTCCTGGCTTGTGGCAGGGAGGTTGGGGCTTTGAGTTTCTGGTTTTGCTGGCAAGTGCTGACTTCTGGTTTAGGAGATCTATGGAGGGTATGGGTATGTTTTTTGTGGGAATTTTGCTTCTTAGTTGGCTTGTCATGGGAATATTGTAGAGATTTATTTTTTGCTCATAAAATGAAAAAGTATGACATATATTTAATTTCAACTAAACACTTTTCAATGAAAATTAAAACTCAGGACTTTTGGCACAATAATCAACCCTCTCAACTAAGGTCTCCTGACTACTAGACCACAGAATTATGATTAAGATATTTAGGTATGCTAATTGACGAATGATATGAATTCTATTCATTTTGCTGATACATGAAACGAGTAATCACACATGATTTGTCGGATTTTTTTTTTTTTTTTAATTTTTAGGTGATTGTGTGATTTCATAATAATAAGGTATAAGAGTTTGATTTACTCTTGTTGTCTGCATTAAGATTCTATCATTTTAGATCAATTTAATGATGTCCTAGCAGGGCCAATGTGCCAGTATGATGTAACATATATTAAGAAAAATATTTTAGTAGTTTAAAATATCATGTTGATAAAATATGACTTATTTTGACTTATAATCTTTATTTAATTTCGTCATCGATTGGCTTACACTGTTAGGTAGCGAATCCTCCGAATTCCAGGGAGAAAAAAAAAATAAAAAAATAAAAAATAAAAACATTGGTGGTAAACAAAATTCTCAATTTTCTGGCACAAAATAAATGAGAGAAATATGTTTTGTTTGTCTAAAATTCAATGCAAATGAAACTGGGATTTTTTTTTTAAAATTTTTTTTAATTTTCCACTGTTCAAAAGAGCATTGAGTACAGTAATATGCGCTTATTCAATAAAAAAAAGTCATGGCTTAATCTGAACCATTGGACTTGTGGTGTCTTCTGGAACCATATATTAAATTAAAGTGTAGACTATAAACACAATTGACTTGAGAAAATTTAAAGGGGTCTAGAAGGAAAGAAAATGTCTGGTTTTATTTTTCAAAAGGTAAAAGCACATGGAAAAGTTTTCCAAATCCAATCAATACCCATGCCTTAGGCTTCAGAATTGACTCCACTGCAACCCCAAATCTTCAACTGATCTTTATTTATTTTTACTTTTTGGGCACATCAAAATTGATTGGGTGGCATTATTATATTATGACCAAAACAACTGTCATGTATCAAGAACTTGTAGTTTTGGTAAGAATTCAAACTCCTTACAAATGTTAGAGTAAAGTGGTTAGAAGTATTTAACTTTGATTTCTTACATCAATCTTTTTTTTTTTTTTTGACTGTTTTTCCTTTTTCATGTCCAGAATTTCTACTGAGTCTTAAAGAAAATAGCAACGTTCATGGTGGGCTACATGTGTTGATAATTGTCAGATAAAAGGACACAAATCAAGTCAAAAATGACACAAATTTAAGTCTTACACAATAATTTTTTTTTATTGACTATAACATACTAAAAAAAGAAAAAAAAAAAAAACAAGAAAAGAAAAGAGCACGAGCTACCCTAATGTTTGAAACATTGGAAAAAAAACACATTTGAAAGTTTTAGCTGTGTATCAAGGAGTGGAAGCTTCGTCTTTGTGAACATTAATTAATGGTTAACAGTTGCCTTATAACAAGTCTTCAAAGGTAACAGATGTCTGTTCTGTTGTCTCATTCTTTGTCAAGAGACTCGGCCCGCCTTGGCCTTAGGGGAGCCGACCAAATTGTCCCAAGAAGGCTCCTATTTAAATATTACCCGAAAATGATTGCCCAAAAGGGTCAAAAAAGAGGACTAAGTCAAAGTCATCAGTCAATAAGCTTGAATTGAATAATTCCCACACTAGAGTCTTCTGTTGTTGTTGTTGTTGTTATTATTATTATTATTCCAAGGACAAGACTTCTTGAAATAGTAAAAGCATCCCATGCCTTTCGTCCTGTTTGTGGGCATTTAAGCATCCACGACCTTTGGCTATGGTCCCTTTCCCCACCCACCCTCTCCCCACTTTTTTTTTTTTTTTTTTAAAATTTTCGAGTTCAATAAAGTTACATAGATGCACGGTCAATTTAATACGTTATTGATTGTATATTTTTAATAATTTTTTAATACATAATCACATTTTTCTGAGCTTTGGTTATTCGGAGACACACTTAAAATTATATAAAGAGAGAATGAAATTGCTTTCATCAAATCAACTCTGGGTGCGATTTTATTTAATTATTTTCATTTTTGTATTCTTAACATTCAATTCACGATTGTCATTCGTTTTTGCATTTTCTTTTATGATTCTCTAAGAGTTGTTAAAATTCATTTAAATTTTCTCCTCTAATGCAATTGGAAACCCACCCCCACCCCCCCCCCCCCCCTTAACCCCCAAAAAAAAGAAAAAAAAAAAAAAAATTGTACGTCCTTATGTAGAGACTACGTGTCACTAGAAAAGCGGTAGAAAGCGGAAAATTCCATTAATTCAAACCCACTTTGGATTACTAAACTAGCAACTTCTCGAATCTCTAGGATTGACTTTTCTTGGTAAATGAATATCGAGTCTAATTAACAAATAATAAAATTAGAATTTTTTTGTTATCTAGATAGACGACTTACTATTAAATGAGACCATACATTAAACAATTCTTCACCTGCATTAGACCTTGGAAGAACAAAAATAAAAAAAAAAAAAAAAAAAAAGAAAAGGTAACTGGCCACTTCCATGAAATCAAAGCCTTCAAAAATAAAAATTGAAAAAAATTTATGTAAAAACAAACTATCTTTATACCACATACATATATATATATATTAATATTTTAGATATATTTTATGAAATATATTCTTATTATTGACTTGACCATGTGCTTTGAAAGGCATGTAATTGGTTCACACATCTTGAGATAATAAAGGCTAGCGTTCAAAGTCGTTGACAACACCATTGGGCTTGCCAAATTGTTTCTTTTTCTATTCGAAGCTTCTTTGACAATGAAGAAGAGGAGCATTTAGCACTAGCAACATTTCCTCGTTCCGTTGAACATGATACATCAGTTGTTTATGGGAGGAGACTTACGATTCCAAGCCCATATGGAACCCCACTTTTTGTGTCCCCTTATTCCAACACCGTACTTTGAAGCAGTTTGGTCAAAGACTGACAAGGTGGGCTAATCATCTACCATGCATTGCCTTGTTTTCAATTTGTATGCACTTCTTGTCCCACTCGTATCCATGGATCGGCATCTAGCTCGTTACTGTCTCCGAGCTCGTATCTCAACAGTATCCCGAACAAGATCTTGCCCTGATTCCAGGAAAATATGACTTGTATATGAGATGTGAGAAGAAATCAATGAACAAAGATGATTTGGTGGGTGTGTGCTTCATGACTAACCTTCACTCTCCTGTATGAAGCTAAAGTTGTCAAAGGTTCCTTGGACTTGTGCGCTTGTCCACCTTGATGAACAAAGTTGATCATCTGGCACCGATTGCATCCACCCAATGACTAGCAACAGAAAAATTAAAAAAAAAGTTAAGTTAATTTGATTTGGTTGGGGAATGAGAGCGAGTAATGCTTTCAAACCACACAGGATAAAGAAGACTACATTTTGCTGCTTTGTCTTGATGGGTTCATTAGTTGGGCTATTCCCAGATCTTGTACACAAAAACTGCCAATGAGACCTACAAAGGAATGGAGAGTACCATAGGAATCTAACCTCCTTTTCTTCAAAATTTTCAAGTTGTCCTTCTATTGGTATTTATTGTTTCTTCTTCCCTTTTTGACTGAACTCTTATTTCAACGTATCTTTTGGTTTAATTTCAACCTCCCAAGCTATGTAGTTCTCCATTTTTTCTCAACCCATCAAAATATATTTACACAAACTCAGTAATCTCACTTCACTGCTAAACTTAAGTGCAACCATTCATTACATATGAAACTTCTGTCTCCACTATCATATCAACAGATCCAAGGGGAGTTCTCCCTCCACTCTCTCTCACAGATATAGAAAGAAGGAATATATTTGTTATGTTCTCTGTAACTATTTTTCCATTTCATACATGAAAGGAAACAAGAAGTTTATTGACTCATATACTTGCCAGCCAAAACCAAATCTAATTCTCCACCCATAAGATTTGGCAATTTTTGCTACTGCCATTATAGCTTTAGATAAGAGGTTGAGGGTTTATGGACGACTGCAAAAATTTGCAAACCACAGGGCTCATACATTGAAAAAAAAAAATTGCCTTGGGGCACAAGACTCCTACGTTGGGGCCTAAGGAAAGATTAGTTGTACGCAAATTTAACATCATTTTTCACGAGGTTGTTTTCGTACCTCAAACTTTGGACCCTTACATCATAATAAAGTAACCTTACCATTACACTAAAACTTGAAAAGCTCACAAATTGAAATTGAGAAAATAAGATGTCATTTTGAAAAGCAGTAAACTGCAAAAGTGGTTTTTATGTGACATCTTCTCAATGTAAGTAGCCAAGAAACATCCTCAATCAATCACAGTACACATAAATATTAGCCAGATTTTATGGGGGAAGTAGGATGAAAGTTTTTAACATCAGAAAGCAACTGAAGCTTTGGTCTTCCTATTCAATTTGAAATATATAGCAATCCAATTCAGAGTGCATAAAACTTACCGTTAATAACTTGTTCCCAATTGTAACACTTCTCCATCTGTCTTCAGCATAAGGTTCAGCCCCAGATACAACAAGGTTTGGGCGAAACCTCTTTGCGTTGACAAGAACAGGTGTTCCACAAGTCCCCTTCTGTACATCTGCCATCACCAATGATGGTTTTTGATTAATTATACTGGCATGAAGTAGTGAATTACCCTTTTTTTTTTCTCTTCTCACAAGTGCAAGTGGCTGACAAGGGTCATCAAGCCATAAACATTCAAAAAAAAATGTTGAGTAGCAAGCTCTATTTAGGATTTGCTTTTCCTTAAGCCACTGGAAAGCGTTACTGATAATCCAAAAGAAAAATGCCATGGAAGACAGCATTAGAGAGAAGAGTAGACAGGAAAAATTAATTTCATATGATTCAGAATACAATCACAAGTGTGTGCCACATGGATTTCTGATCAACTCTAGAGTGGCTTTGATACTAGATACTAGACAATTGTATCATAGAATATCTGTACATCCATCTTCTTTATTAATTTTCTTGCAAATCTCTATGTTGTCACATATATTGTCAATCTCATATTACTGTGCATATGCACAACATCAATCTTGCACCAAAATGTTTTACTTTTCTATCCATACAAAGACTAACAAACAAAAAGTCCAAGTAGTTGAGATCATCTAATCATGATAAAGGATATTATTTATGATCCGAGTGCAAGTGTTAGTGCTATTTAACTGAAAACAAGTGCACCAGAACATACTCGACTTTAGTCTGCTATTGAGGTCTGATACACTCTCCTCAGATATCAATAAAAACTGAGCTTCATTAGCAAAATTCAATCTGCTCTCAGCATCTCTGCACTTCAACCTACTCCTGTCCTTGTTGAAGTGAAAGTCTTTGGCACTAGAACGGCGTAACAAAGTGCAAGCAAAACCGACAGCATTGCTAAACCATAGGTTGACATCAGTTTCATAGTCTTCAACTTCATATCTGCTAAATAACAAATAATCCATCAGGTGATCAACATAGGAATAAGAAATTAAAGAAATAATCCATTACTCCAAAAAATATGAGAAAAATAAAAAGGCTATTAGGCACATAATATTAAGGCCTTCAAGATAAACATCAACAGAATTGACCATGAAGGATAACATGAAAACACATAAACATAAGGCCCTTGAAATTTGAATCTTTGGGATGAGCATAGACTCGTTTACTATGAAGGATATGATGAGAAGGCCAAATATAGGGCAGTTGAAGTGTAAGTAGTTTTCCAGTCATAATTATAGAATAAGGACTAAGTCAAATTTTTTATGCACATAGAAAAATGGTGAATTTGGATTGAGACACTCTTCAGAAACCTAGTAGGAGCTATACAATGTTAATTTGATTATTTCCCAAGTACAATGCTTTATGGTTATTCCACCAAGTTTAAAATGATACAATGACAATTCATAAAGTACACAGGGCTTCTAATGCTGAAAGCCTAAAAGTAGCAAACTATTTCCTCATTTTCCACATTTATTGAAGAACAACTTTCTTTGATAATATGCTGTTGGGCTTTAAAGTAAAAGAACAAAAAAAAAATCCAGCAAGTGAGCATTACAGAAATGAGAATGCTGAGATGGATGTGCAGTCATTCGACGAAACACCAAATAATGAATGTGAATATTGGTAGCAATGGCCATAGCCATTGAAGGACAAAATGAGAAAATGTTGTCTAAGATGGTTTGGGCTCATACAGGAAATGTGCAAACAAGATGGGGTGACCAAATCCAAGTAATTGAGAGGAGAGGTGCGAAAAGGGAGACCTCAAACAACATTGAAGTCTTTGATTAGGAAGGATCTAGAAAAGCTCATTTGACAATCACTTTGGTTCACAATAGTATGAAATAGTAGAAAAAGATTCATATAGCCACTCTAATTAATTTTGAGATTATCACATATTTATAGGAAAACATAAATAGCACAACTAATCAATATAATGAAAGCAATTAGCCTGAGTAGTACACTTGTGATCTTACATCAATTCAGTAATTACTATGTTCAAGGGGAAAATAATACTTCATGTAAATTAAACCCATAAAATTTTGTGCATTTAGCCTTTAACAAATTATTGTTATAATGTCTCTATGCATGTGTGCAAGCCAAGTAGCGCATTGAGAAAAAAAAGAAAAAAAAAAAAAAAGAAGAGAAATCATTAAAAATATTTTGGAGAGCAAAAGACAACTAGTATAGATTCCAAGATAAACAATAGCAATAACTCAAAATTAGAAATAGGTATCTGGTATTACACCTCTGTCCATGCATGGTAATTTCTTCTCTCCCATGAAGACATGAATCAGTCTTCAAGTTAATCTGCAGTTTAACACTACATCGAGGGGACTCTACAATCATTACCCCCTGATTGAGGTCGATGAAAGTACTGATGAAGAACATTTCAGGAACCTGGAAAGGCAAAACAGATAAAATTACTCTTCAGCTTTGAAATGAAGATGGGCAAGTAACAATACCATGCAATGGAGATGTTCAATTTGTAGACTTCTTCTAGTAGCAAACACTTGCATGGAAGGGAAATACTGTCCTACTTATCCATTAAGAAGATTGAAATTATCTTCTTCCAGAGATGAACCAGGGGCAATAAGACCATTGATTATTTTTCTGTTTGGTGTGGGAATTTTGATCATTGGCCACAGTAGAAACATTGACTACCTAGGCACTGAGTTCAAATACACACAACATGTACAGCAATCCCAAAAGCTTTGAAATACCTTCTTCTGTGTAAGAATTTCACCAGCTGAACCTTTCAGGAGCCACTCTCGATCATGTCGCAAGCCTTCTCAGGCAGGCAATAGAAAAATAAAAGCCACATGTAAGCCAATGCCATCAGCATCAAGGACTGCCACATCTATATAGGCCACAATTGATATTGGTGCACAAATCAAGATTTTCATGTTCTTCAGCTTAAACAGAGAATATGTTAGTATTCATCTAGTGTCTAGTCTAATGTCATGTGAAGTGTTATAGCCACAGAAGTAAGATTGATTCAAGATTGCTGATTCAACATTGGTTTCTTAGCGCTTTGCTAGCCAAAATTTCATGCATCTCCAAAGATCAAAGATTATTTCTTTTTTGATAGTCATGAGGTAAAAGAAGTTCTGTGCCCACGGATGTTATATTTGATAGACGAGGCAATAGCCCATTGATAAAACCCTTTAAAGAGGCCAGACTAACCTTGAGGCCTACAATTGATAAACTGTCATCATGCTACATACTTGGAATTTTTACAATAATTCAAATGCTGACTGATAATGCCAAAAGATTCAACTCTAACGTAATAATTCTAACTAGCCCCCATTAGTTTCTATCCATCTTACATGAGCTTATGTGCCGCTGAACCAAAAGAACTGATGTATTATGGCCTGGTCAGCTTGCACTTGTTGCCATGGTCCATGCCTTGCAGCCTTTTATTGCTTTAGGCAATGTTATCCTGCTTAGATCGGCTATAAGGGAGTAAAGAGAAATCCCATGACAACTTTGTACACTAAAGTTCGGCTATACTAATATAGTGCACAGTTACTCTGAAAAAAAACAAAAAACTTAATTTTACTACAAATTTGTTGTAGACTCTAATCACATCTCTTCTGCTTAGCTCATGCATATTGATTAAATGCTATTGCTAGAAACAGACCATAGCTGAGAATTGCCAACAATGGAGAAAGAGTGGGAGAGTTGGTCCAAAGCCATCTCAGAATGATGTTGAATGGACAACTATGACATGTATGCAAAGCTGTGATAAAAGTTTTTCGTTTTCTTGTTGGCATAATGGAGGCCAGTGGCAATACAAGGAGCAACCAATACTTGAACCCACAACCAAGAGACTCCCAACAAAGCATCCCTAATGTTAGAAAAGTTTTCACTGATAAGAAACTTGGTAATGAAAAAGAAATATTCAACATAAGCATGCCAAACCATTGGATTGTGATGCATCAACCAATTTGACTTTGCCTTAAATTTGAAAAATGAAATGTCTGATCATGATAGTTAACATGGTACAACAACTAAAGTGTATACATAATGTTAAAGTATAATATATGATTCATATTCTAAGTCTAACCTAATAGCTTAAACTATTAGGTAGAAGAGTTTCTTGACATGGTATCAGAACCTTCATGACCAAGTGATCATGAGTTCGAATCCTGCTGCTCTCACATTTACTTGTGAATATCTTATGAATTTCTAGTTTATTCATACTTCAGGCCCAAGTGAGCCTAGTTTGTTAATGCTTCCAGCCCAAGTGAGCTGGGCTTTTGTGTGAGGGAGAATGTTAAAGTATAATATATGATCAATATCCTGTACTTCACCTAATAGCTTAAACTTTTAGGTGGAATGGTTTCCTAACACATAATAAAACCCAAGTAAAATGCATATGATTAAGAATTACAAATAGTTACCAGTACTGCTCAGAGGCCAACTTTCTACATCAAATCCTGCACATGATTTTATTGGGTAAATGGATATAGACTTGAGGTACACAGATGACTGTTTTCTGCTTTGGCCTGCAGTTTTTATGAACAATCAAAGCATCAGCTGGGGGGAACTAAGATATTCAATTCTCATAATATCCAACTTTTGATGTGCAAAATGAAATGAAAAGGCTAAAAGGTTGACAGAAATTATCAGGCATGCCAAGTCTACTACAGTCTAGCCTAACTATTGTTTAACATAACATTTTTAGGTCCCACTTTCTCTTTTTCTCCCCTACTAGTTATATGTCACCTGTCTTGTTTCAATTGTTGGTCGACCACATAGGACATAATTGGTGTGCCTAGTAATCTTTCTCATATCAGGCATGAAAAATCTAAAAAAAAAGTACACCAAAAACAAAAAGGAAACATGTGATGTCACAAATTACAGGGAAAAAAGAACACTTGTCAGCTGGAGATCAACTAATTAACAGACTAAGAAGAATTGCACATTATGCAACACAGTTTACAAAAATTTAAATGATAAAACTACAAGAACACCAAGCACTTTGAGTCCATTAAATATACCAAAAGAGGTTAGAATGTTTAAATCCATAGTAGTTAAATATCCATTAGATAGGCCAAACACACCTCATGAAGGTGCTAAAATATTCTCAAATGGAACTCAGTTTCTACATACACATTTAGTTTGGAAAATAATTTTAAAAATATAATTTTTTTTTTAAATCGTTTGGTGCATCAAATATTAATAGGAACAGAATCCTCAAGACTGCTCTGTTTAATTAAAAACTTAATTTGGTTTCCACTTCTACTTGATGGTTTCAATTAGAGATTTCAATTCCCTTCTTGATATCTGATTCTTCACTTTGTCCAATAATTTGCAGCAGATTTCTCCCCTTTCTTCTCTCCTCTCTCCAATTTACTCTCCCCCCTCTTCCATTCCAAGCAAAAACCTACTTCTATATGAAATACACCATCAAGTAGCAATGTATTATCTAAAAGTTGCCATTTGACAGGATAACAAAAGGGACAATTTTTGATCTACAGCCAGATTATATTGGACAAATATAAACTTAGAAATGCTTTATATTGTTGACAATACGAATTAAGGAAAGAACTAGAGAAGGAAGATTTTTACTCTGGAGAGAGTAATAAACAATTTCAGCCAAACTATTTGGTAATAGCACAAAGCAGAAGTGAATACTAACCTTCACTTAGAAACAGGGGCATTGCTGTCAACTGATTCCCAATTCCAGACCAAGTTGGCACCGATACAAATGAGCTTTTGATAAAATCAATAAATTTCTGCAAAACACAGTTTGAGGGAACAAAGTTACAAGTCAGTTTGACAAGTATTCAGACTAAACTAAGATCCAGTAACAGAAGACCACTACAACTTAAATAACCACTAACTGTTTCAGAAATTCGAAGAAACCTCCATTCCCGGATGGAGAAAATCATACTTAATGCAACAGATAGTGCATGAAAATACTAAATATCAATAGAACTGAGAGGAAGCTCTCATCATTTTCTTATTGTGAAAAGGCTAATGAGGCCCAGAGCGGTATAAATCATATCTTTTTACCTTGGCATCCTCAAATGTTGACATGTAACCAAATGATATTCTAACAGCTCCAGTCGGTTTTCCATGTACTATGTCATTATCATCCCAGCAAACATGTCCAGCCTGAATTAGGAGTCAGAATCTATTAGGATGGAACATGTATCTCTACACCCAAACCCCCAACCCCTTTCAATCTGTCACCTGAGCAGAATCCATGCAACAATTTGGACATACCTCTAAGTTCGAAAGAAGATCCTGGTGAGACAAGCCAAGATATTTTGCACATGCACCAGGATTGCAAAAGCAACCTGTCTACATGAAAGCAGAGGAATAGCACCAAACATCAGTATATATATATATATATATATATATATATATATATATATATATATATATAAAACATATACACAACTCTAAATTCAACATTAGCAAGTCAGAAAATAAGAGTGAAGGCTAAAAGTAGCATGACATGTCAAGAGCAAAACATTGTATACTTATGCTACAGACTAAGCACATGAAGTACATGTCTTATGTTTATGGACTAAAAATTTATACACAATTTTGAACACAGGTTAAAGAACAAGACATCAGCATGACTACCATACAAATCGTAGCAGGGAGCACACTAAATGATGCAGCGAAAAAAGTATATAATACTGAGGAAGAATTAACATTCTGCTACAAAGGGAGTACAGGGAATATAACTCAATGTAGATGCTCACACGCATAATCTTGAACACTAGTTTTATTTTCCATAGAGCAATCTGCAGTTAGCTTGTTATAAGTGATCTACACCTAAATGTTTCATAGCCTATATTTATGCTCCCCAGTGCCACTTTTTCTTAAAGATGAGGAAGCAATTGCCACAAAAGTATAAAGTAAGTATAAAGTCAAGGCCCTTCTTTCCATTTTCCTATTACATTTCAAGAAAAATAATTGATAACATAAACCAATGCAAGGCTTTATTGGGAGGAGGTTTGGTGTTAAATTTTTCCACCAAGGAAACAAAGTCATATGCACAGACTAGCATTTCTCAAATTTTACCCGTAACTGAATTCCAGACAAGGAAGCCAATTTTTCCACTTCACGGTATCCACACCAAGAGCCATCAGGCCTTTTCAAGTTGAATGCCACTGTAGGACCTGATTCATGACAAACTACCTGAAAAACTAAAGTGGTTAGATACTTTAAGAAGCTTAAAGTTATGAGCAAACTATGAGAAAGTCATATGCATTTCCAATTAGCTCAGATGAATGCTAGCAAGCACATGCATACATGCAACCAAAAAATGGAAAAAGGAAAAAGATAACTGAGTCCAACTCAACATTTAGGATTCAATATGGCCAAAGCAGAATGAGGAACAAACCTTTAGAATCAACAGGTGGTATATTTGATTTTCTTTTTAAGAGATTGTTAGTGTAAATATTGCATATGGTTATCCCACAATGAATATCTACAATGTCTGAAGCAATACAGTAGTCATATAAACATAGCATTGCTCTCTGATTGTGCAATGGCATTCAACATACATATCTTTATTAACAATTTTCTTTTCCTAATTTGAAATTCAAGTAGAATTAGAAAGGAAAGGGGGAGGAGGGACTAAACGACATTCAGCGATAAATTGTATTATTTCATTTTACAGATAATTCAATCCACAACAGAATAGAGTGAAGAAAAAGAATCCATGTAGCTGATACCAATTTTAGATGAGTCAAGATAAATTGAGATTTTTGCCAATATCTAACTGGGAATTGGCATCACAATACTCATAAAGCTTCCACAGTGCTGGACAAATGAAATATATGAAGGGACCCACAAAAGAAAACAAAAACTTTGAAAAGCTGTCACACCACTGTTAGTGAATCCAAGCTTTTACACTATGTTTAGACTAAAGAAAATGGCAGGAAAGAAAGTTAACGGAAGGAATGTAAGCAGAAAAATGAAATTTCAATTTGTACCTTTGATTTTCAATGCTCCAAAAAAAGTGTTAGCTAGATGCCATTCATAGTGAAAGAGTATAACAATGGGAAACATAAGCAGAGATCAAGATCATGTGTCACTTTCAGTTACACAAAACTAACCTTTAAAATATGACCTTCATAAAGTTTGCAAACAGTAGCTCCATTTTCATGCCTCAAAGCCAAAAGAATTTTCTTCACATATTTGGTAAGTGATGCAGCATGCCTATATGGCCAAAAAAGACATGAATGAAATTTCAAACTGAAAAACATAAAGTTAGCATTGCAACCCATCAGAATCAAGGATCACAAATTCTAACAGATAATCAAGAAAAAAATAAAATGTCAAATCCCATACACATCACAATTTTTGTTTTTTAACACCAAATACTTCACTCAGAATAAAATTTTTCAGAGGCCATGAATATGTATATTTTACCATAAGGAAAGCACCCCAAAGTAATACCACAACAGACATCTAAAAGAACAGGTTTCAATAGCAATTGAACCCTTTTAAGGTCAATGTCTATCTTTAAATGGGAAATAAAGGGCATAATGACCTTGGATTCTAACTAGAACAATTAAATAACTTCCATGACTTCTATTTAATTGAAGCCAGCACCAAAGAGCCCACTACTTGAAAAATATTGTTAACTCCCCAATACTTCTTCTCATGCAACACATGCAAACAATCTCATTTTATGATATTACCTGCTCTTAGTCTTGTTCAAACAATGGAAAGACCACATGGGGTAACTATGGAAAGAATGGTAAAAAATTACTCAAGCAACACATGGTAAATCTTGAAATATATTCACAAAAAGACCAACAGCACAGTCAAAAAAACTATCTGTGAAGCACTCAAACCTCTCATTATTGTTGGCTTTAGCAAATGATTCCATGACATAATGTAGAAAGTGAAAGAAAAATTTGACACCAATGTTCAACAATCAAACTTGTCACATGTGGATTGGAATCAGTTACAACTTGATACATATACAAGTCCAACAAAAGAACATGCATTCAAGATTTTTTTTTTGATTTTTTTGGTACATTGGAAAGGAATACATTAAAGATTCTTGAACATACCAAAGCAAAGATGGCTTGTTAAGAAACGAATATGAGTCTAAAATTGGTGTAAGGATAAATAGGGAAGTCCAAGTAACAATGTCCATTAGACATTAGTTGATATTTTACCACAAATATGCTAGAAAATTTTTATCATGTCCATGTCAGTGCAAAAAGGAAGGCAAAAACACATAAAACAGAAACAAAATGTAGAACCATTATTGATATTTGTTTTTTCAACAGAAGAGAATCAGCAAGACAGCAATGACCAGGCCTACACACCGATGGATTGCTGATGCAGTCAGGGAATTCAGTACTCTGAAACCATGGCATACAGATGCTATGCTCAGAAATGAATTGGTTCCATCCTCAAAGAGCTCTTCAATTGCTTCTCTTCTTTTAACAAAGTCCACATCAGCAAATGATGCAACAGTGCCTGTATTATTCCAGAGTAGATTGAGTAAGCTGTGGGTGTATGTTTGGATGGGTGGGTGTGTAGATTTTAGTCAAAGATATTCAAGCACTAACCTCCACTAAAGTAAGTCTTTTTCAGTAACTTGGCTGCATCTGTGGTATCAAAATGACAAAATAGAAAAATAGGTAGCATCTTTGCCTTGCAAAGTTCAAATTACCTTTCCCCTCTGGATGGAGGTTCAATAGCATAAGATTTTTACCTTAAACAGTAATAAATTTGATAAGGATGCATGTGTGCAGGTGCAGGTGCACACGTGTGTCTGAGACAGGGAGGTGGGGAGGGGGAAAGAGGATAGAACAGTAGACTAACACAAGATGTTAAAGAAAAGGCAAAATGTTGCACCATCTTCCACTTGACAAAGAATGTATGGAAGGGAATTATATAAGATGTTTGTAAATTTTCTAGTTTAACAAGTGCAACATATGTAATTAGAGAACATCAAAAAGCTTGTTTTTCATACACCAATCCACAGTGTCTCACATAAATGCATAATTAAAATTACAGTTATTATTACAAGTCATCTATTCAAGGATGAGAACACTTTGGTACATTTTGAGATGTTCTGCATGTTATCATATATAGACTAGGTATCTGGAGACTTAAACATGTGAGTCTTAATGCGTTCAATGGCCAAAGGGGGCCAAAGAGGTTAGTTTCTTGGAGATGGATAAAAATTGGAGGTTATCCACAGTTTCAACTACCATGTCAGTTCGTAGTTAATGAATAAGAGGAACTGAGTTCCATTGTATAAAACATCTTCTTAGGAATACATCATTTCTGTCACCTCAATCAGACAGGAGAGTGTAGCCAAAGAACATGTTCAAACATCTGCAATTAGGAGGTATTCATACTAGCCATTTAGTAAGTCCCTCTGACACTCTTTGGATTCATATGTGAAATAATCTTTTTAGTTCAGTAGTCTGTCTACTGTATCCTTTCTTGCAGTAAAATATTTAACAGAATAGTTTTAACATCCTAAATATAAGCTATCCTGATATTACAATGGCAAAGAACATTTATTCTCTCAGATTAGATGCTTACCATTTCGAGCAATTAGAGCTCCAAGTCCAGTTGGATAGCCAAATAACTTAAAGAAAACAAGAGAGAAAAATATTATCATCAAGAAGAAATGTTTCTAGAAATAGTTGAATCACTCAACTCTTTTTCCCTACATACCTTATAGAATGAGATGACAACAAAATCTGCAGGATATTTTGTTAGATCAGGTGGTTGTGTCGCAAATCCTTTTGCAGCATCAATCAAGACCATCCAGCATCCCCTACTTACAAGAAAGGAGGAAAATGTTTGTTATTATGGGTCAACAACTGCAAAACCCAAAAAGACAGAACAACCTGATTATTAGAAATACAAGTAAAGGCAAGAGAATAAAATGAAAAGGGTGGGCAAAGATGATGACATAGCATCAAGATACCAACCCCTCAAATAGCTAACAACACCAAGGCCACATATGCACACAAGAAAGGAGATGGTGCAAATGAATGCATATGAAAGAAACAGGACATGTACTGCCATCCAAGAAATTCTGATAACTTTCTGGGCCCAACCATGAGGCCCAGATCAAAAACTCCAAAGTTCAGTTGAACCATAATTGCTAAAAATTTGGCAATTTCATCCAAATACTCAAGTGTTCAGGAATCATACTGGAAAACAAACACAAACAGGTTTTAAAGGATTTTTAATCTTCACATTTCCTTTATTTTGTGACATTTCTTTTATTTTACTACCACAAAATAAAGGAGGATGATCTTGGCCTGGGATTAGCTCGGTATGTTCATTAGAACACAAACATAAGGTTGGTCTAAGAGATATTGATCCTATGTCCAATATAGATACACAACTAGCACATAACCTGTGTTCTGGAAGATGAAAACTATAAAAAGGAAGTCTACAAGTGATAAAGAGCACAGTAAAATTGTAATAACAATGTGCAAAGTGATATGACTAACATACTTGCAGAAAGGAGAACTTCCTAAAATCTTTTCAGAATCTTCCTTCACAAATTTTACCAAGTCAAGGCTAAATCTCAAACCTGAGAAATTGCACTCGGAAGGGAATGCAAATAAGTTGTAGCCATTACCTACAAAAAACAAAATACACGACAAATTTGAAGTTCAACCAGTATATCTTAAACTCCAATACAAACATAAATTGTCATGCAAATTGCATTACTTCTTCTCATGAGATGATTATTCCCTCTCAACAGAGCATAAAAAATTATTGTCCCACAGAGAGGGCAAGCTCAAATATGAATCAACTATCATTCCTTTCTACAAGTTGTCCAGGCTGTCAGAACATTCTCAAAAACTTGAGAGATAAAACAGGAAGTTTTCTAAAATTCAGTCAAAAAGAAACTCTAATTCATTGGTGGGATATATAGACCACAACACGGTTGCTGATCCAACTTGAGATGGAGTACTATGCTCTAGTAATTTTCTGTTAATTCAAACATTACCCTTAGGTTCTTGTAGGAATTTAGCTATATTTCTTCTTTGCACAGGGCGCTTGGATATCTTCACCGAAGTAATACAACTTTCAGATATTCCACACTGGTACATAGACTCTTCAACATCTATGGCAAAGGCTGCAGCTCCTTGATTGAGAGCATATCTAGAAATTTATCAAGGATAGACAAGCTATAGCTGAAGACACTTTGCAAAGATAAAGGAAACACAGAATATTCCCATCAAGTGCATCCAGACTTAATGCAGACACAGCTAGCTTTCCCCACAAGCCACTGATATTGCTTCTGCATGGATCTGAGCCTTGTCATCCATGAGATGGCCATCAGGTTAATGCTAGAAACAAGGTATGATCAAAGTACGAAAGCAAAATCACTGCAAATATAAGTAAATAAATGACCAACGGTGTAGTCTTATCCTTGGTCATCTGACTCATGTCAGAACAAAATGAGATACCACACTGCTAGGATACTCTCTGATTCCGAGCACACTGTTGTGGTTTTCTGTGGTGTACATGAAGCAGCTTTGATGGCTCCAGGGAAAGGCCTCCCCAACCAGCTTCAATGCTGCCGTTGCCCCAGATGTGAATATGCACCTATAGTCTTTTGAAGATGCATTGCAATAGTCAAGTACCTATGCAACAGACAATTGTTTATTGATCATCAAACACAGCCAGGGGATTTGCACCCAGAATGCACAATAATGAATATTCATAAAATTTATGCTGCTACCATTATGGAAGGTTGAGCAGGGCTGATTTCTTTGACAGCAGGAAAGGGCACAATTTCAGGCTTTCGGGCCATCACCCAGACATAAACAGTGTAGATATATTGCATTATTTATCTATTGATAGTGAATTAGTGCCTTATGGTTCAGGATAAACCACATGTCCATGTTTGCCCATCACATGCAGGAAACTTGCACCTGTATTGCAGGCCAGGAGGCCAGGAGGTATACTGTACTAACATGTGTAGGTCCCCACAAGTCAAGAGACCGTCATGTTGTGCCTCATAGGCTCTTGAAATTTTCTCTAACACTTTAATTTTTCAGGTTGGACATGGGGTTTCATAACAAGATAGATTAGAGCCTGTTTGCCTTCCCTTTGCTGCAACTTGGGCTTCAAGATTGGTTTAGCAACATGGTACTAGGCTCTTAACAGAGTGGTTTGGTCCACTTGGTGTGTTCTATTAGATTGGTTCAGACCCTTATTAATTTGAGTTCAAATGCAACACGCGCTAGTCATTTCTAGCAAGCATCAAGGGAGTGAGTTAAGGCTTAGGAGCATCAAATCCCACATTGATAGATATTCAGGTCTGGCTCACTTTTAATATCTATTGCTTCACCACCTAACACCTTAAGCTTCAGATTGGAGATGAAGTTTCATAACAATGAAAATGTATAGTACCTGCTGGCGTGCTTCATTTACAATGTCAAGTGTTGCCGAACTGGAGTCACTTTGGCTATCTAAATCAAAATTAAGGATTTCCAACTTGACAATGTGCAATCATGAATGCCCAAGAAGTATTAGCAACATGAGAAATGAAACATACTTACCAACAAGCACACATATGTTTGCATTATCCATCCACATACATATGTATTAACTAAATTAGGGATCCACTCCATGATTTTATTTAATATTGGATGACTTCGTCTATGGAAAACAATAAAGTCAATTATTAAAAAAAAAAAAAAAAAGCATGCCCCAATGTAAAATGTGCATTTCATACATTTGCTAACAAATTATGGGTACCTTGCCAACGAAATCAGCCACATACTCTAAGGATAAAATGTCTTTTTAAAGTCCTATACGGAATCCAATACTTATATTCTTGTTCACCTTAACAACTTTCATGCATATATAAGCAGCCTAATGATTCACAATAGACTTTTGCAACTTTGCAACAAGCATCTATTACTACAAAAGGCAAGGCTGAACAGGTGAACAGAATACAAGCCAACCATACCTTGTGCTTATGCACACCTAGAATATAGCCAGAAAAGCATGACTAGAACTAATGCTGACCACAATGGCTATAAAAGAGAAGGTCCTAACAAGTGGAAACATGCATTAAAACAGAAAACCCATTTTGAAGTCACAGAATTATACGAAATATGATTATTTCTTATGAGAGACTGGTATCAAGAATGCATTATCATCCACCTCATTTGACCTAACAAAATTGCAACTTTTTCCCTCCAATAAAAAAGGCATCTCAATACACAACACTCTCACACTCTGAAGTCTAGGAAAGGTTAGACATATGTATCCTTACCCATGTTTACACCTGTTTCCATGACTCAAACTTATGGACTCCAAGTTACAATATAGTAACTTTTCTGTTTTGCTTGCCCTTCATTTTTTTTTTTTTCCCCAATGCACAGCTTTTACCAAATAATATAATACCTTATTTAACGCTAAACTCTGCAAACATTAATTTTTTCAAAAATTTCATCACCTAGATCAGTTCCTGCAGCAATCAATAAAAGCAAACCCATCGAAGTGATTATGTAGCCAACCAGAACTTTAATCAGTGATATGAACCTAGAAACATTATGCAATAGCACCAGCATTATGCCTAGCTGCACAAGTGAAAAAAATAATCTTTTTTTTTTTTTAAATAAAAGGATACGGGGATTTCCATACACACTGCTGGTAAGATCTTTAAAAATGGCTTCCATCTGCAACTCAGAGTATAAGGTTGATCCAGCATGGTCCAAGTATACAATACCTGCAAGATAACTTTCCCAACTCAAACAAACAGAAAACAAAACAAAATAAAGCAAAATAAAGAACCCATTTAAATTGGAAGTTTTATCATTCTTTTTTTCCTTTGCTACCAAACAGAGAACTAAGGATTCAAGAAAAGAAAGTAAAGAACCCATTTAAATTAGAAATTTTATCATTCTTTTTTTGCTTTGCTTCCAAACAGAGAACTAATGGTTGAAGAAAAGAAAAGAAACTAAAGAACCCATTTTGAATTGGAAGTTTTACAACTCTTGGTTTCCTTTGCTACCAAACAGAGAACTAAGGATTCAAGAAAAGAAAGTAAAAAACCCATTTAAATTAGAAATTTTATCATTCTTTTTTTGCTTTGCCACCAAACAGAGAACTAATGGTTGAAGAAAAGAAAAGAAACTAAAGAACCCATTTTGAATTGGAAGTTTTACAATTCTTGGTTTCCTTTGCTACCAAACAGAGAACTAATGGTTGAAGAAAAGAAAAGAAAATAAAGAACCCACTTTGAATTGGAGTTTTACCATTCTTTTTCTTGGCTACCAACCGAACTAATAATTCAAGAAAAGAAAAGAAAAGGGGAGGCAAAGAAATTGAAAAAAGAGGGAGAAAAGGGAAGTGAGTGTCTGACCATTTTGGTCCAAACGCTTGAATTCAGTGGCTCTGATATCATCAATACTCTTGGGGCCATTTGGGTATCCATAATCTTCCCCGAACTCCTTCAAGAACTCTTCTTTCGCTGCCTCCATGCCTTTTATTCTCCAAACCCAAAAAAAATAAATAATAAATAATAAATAATATATATATATATATATATAATATTTGATAATTAACAGGGCGGCCTGCTGTGCCGGCGGAGGGTGAGCCGTCGGTCTATACGGGCATCAATCGCAGACGGAGAGAGAAAGAGACAGAGAGACAGAGATACAGAGACCGAGACAGAGAATCTTCAATATTACGATATTGCAGTTGTAGGCTGGTGGCTTTCGGAAATTATATATATATCTAGAAAGCTTACGGAAATTAAAAAGTATAAAATTACATTGTAGACCCTTCCTTACCTTTTTTTTTTTTGCCCCTCTCATACCCTTATTTGCTTGTTTTTTCTCTCTCTCTCTCTCTCTTCTTTTTTTTTTTTTTTTTAATACATTTTGCTTATCGTCTTATCGTGTTGCTGTTTTGCAAGATATTTTCAAAAAAATTAAAGTGTTTTCACGAGATTATTAGGAGTTTACGAAGATCAACTAAATGTGCAAGCTGCTTTACTACAACGTGGGTAGGTATTGGTACATATCAAATAATTCTCTTAAAAAAATAATAATCTGTAAAAAAAAAAAAAAAATTTAAAAAATACTATTTTATGCCTAAGTGACATCCGTCAAACATGCCCACTGAGATGTCGCTGATTTTCCCACTTTCCCTATCACTTCCGTCATAAGTTTGTCTTTTGTGTCAGAATAATGAGTGGTGGGTAGCACCCACCCAAAAACTCTGGGATAAATATAAATTTGAATGTTTATTTATTTATTTTTCTTTTTTGGGTTTTTTAAAATTTGAATTGTGTATTTTAAGTTCGGTCAATTGAATTGCAAATTTTTAGAATTCGATCAACTTGTGTCACAAATTTTAATTTTAATTAATTTGAGTCTCAAACTTTTAAAATTCCATTAATTTAATTCAATTGATAGGTGTTGTTACTACTCTTCTATTAAATTGACTTAGCCAGTGGCTTATTAATTCTGGTTGATATGTGAAATTTCTCTATTGTAATTTTATCAATCTAGACAAATCAATCTTACAAGGGAAAAACCCACATTAACCATAAAAAAAAAAAAATTGACCCAAATTGACAAAAATTCAGAAAGTCCATAGGATTTTTCAGAAATAGCAAGTCTTATTCTTAAATTTTTGAGTCTACACATTGAACAAAATCAAAAAAAAAAAAAAAAAAAAGGGTACCTCGTATATAAAATAAATTCAGAATTAAAACCTTGAAAATACGAATGTTATCTAGCTGGAGATGGTTAAATGAGAAGAGAAGTTCATGTAGAAATTCCATTGAAGCAAATGGTAATGTTCCGTGAGCTTCTTTCGAAAACTTTATATGTAAGAAAAGCATTGCTCTTTATAAATTGTTAGCTTATATAATACCCATCTCGGGATGTGCCTTAAGAAATCCAAACACATCAAACTTTACCGTTATTGTCCGTGAATTAAAAATTTTACACTTTATTTATTGAAATATTTTTCAAGTTTTAAAATTTTAAATTTAATTAAAGTCTCGAGTTCGAGTTTATCTTAATTTTAATAAATAAATAAATAAATAAATAACTTCATTCATTCATCGTGAAAGGGCGTGCTTTCATTCATAATAGGATCACAACAAAAGCACTTTAGCATGCAATATTTGATTAAATAGAAAAATCATTTTTCACAGCATGCTTGGATTTTGTTTAAACCACCTGATGTAAGGTCAACGTCAATGCGACATCATTCAAATTAAAATATAATTTTTAGTCAAAGTTAATGTTTGTATAATAACAATAATAAAATATATAACAAATCATTAAGCAATATATCTTATCATCTTTGTTCAACATCTAGTGATTAAAAACAAAAAAAATATATATATATTTTTTTTAATCCGAGTAAGCTCCAACTCGGGTAAAATTCCTCCATCCGCGTACTCGAAATCTTAAAAATATTTGAGCGAGTAGGCCCAAGGCCCATTTGTTTCCTTTCGTCCGTGCTCTGCGCAAATAATAATGATCCATTGGGAAGACGAAGATCTCTCTGTTGTTGCATTTCTCTTTCAATCAAATCCTCTCACAACTCGGCGTTGGTCTGTGGGAGCTCAACATACGTCCACATGCACGTGCAGTCTGCTTTACATAACCAAGAGAAGCAATTCTGAAATTTAAGCGAGGATCCCTGCAGACCGTTGCCCGAGAAATCAACCCCAGGCAAAAAAGGGTGTGGACAAGCCCAGCTTTTAACCCCCATAAGCCCCCACAAAAAGGGTCTGCCGACCCGCCAGCACCATCTCTGATGAACAACGTTTCATTTTTTGTAATTTTATTAAGAGATGGCATGTGATCCAAGCCATACATCTTAAATTTGCACATTTTATTAAGCATTTGAATGTGCTATCAATATCATCCTTCTCAAGTTATCAATTGCATGTTTACAATGAATTATTGAATACATGACTGCAAGTGTTTGAATAAATATTTTCACATCAGTGTGACAAAAAGATATATATATGCCATTAGTCAAAGCACTCCCTTTCAATGATGTTGCCTGCCTCTGACTATCATAATTCTATCCATAAGATCACTCACCAGGTGGCATCTTTGGCAGACAATTTTCCACTAATCAAATTGTTTAATTCAGGTCTTGCATTTCCATCCTTGACACCTTCCTTGCCATTCCTATCTTTTTCACTTTGCAATTTAGTAATTAGAACATTTCTTATTTTGAGATTTCAGCTTCATAATCCACAAATCACTTCTTTGTGACGAGATCTAACCTTTAGTCACTCAAATATATGTGCTTCCCGGTAAATAAAATAATGACTGACGGTGAAAATAAATATGGGAGTGACTTATTCAAATTTAATAATATTGAGATAATAGATCTTTTTGGTAAAGGAGGAAGTCGAATGAAAATATTAATGAATAACTTTTAATCTCAGTTTTAATTGTGATTGTCAATATAGTTATGACGTTTTTTTTTTTTTTTTTTTTGAAAAAAAGTAATAAAGTAATTATTGAGAAAATTGAAAAATAATAATAAGTGACATAAGAAAAGAAATCAGTAAGTTATCTACTAACACTTTGATCAATTGAGGGGGTTAGTCCAAAACTCAAACTTGTTTAGCTAAACTTTTAGGTTTAACCATCAATAAGTTTGGATTGAATGGGGTTTAATCATAGAGATGAGTTCAAACTTATCTTGGAAATGGGCTTGAATTTAGGTAAACTCAACCTAATAAAAGTGCTAATCGAATGAATTTTATTTATGAATATAAATTGTTAGAATTTAATATTAATCTATTATTATTGAACTTCACTCAACAATTTATATTTTTGAAATGAGATCCCAGCTACTATTTCACACGGTACATTAGAGAGCTTGCCCAAAAAGTCATGATATTAGGGACTCTGTGATCAAGATCCTTTTCTCTCTTTTTTTTTTTTTTTTTAATTCTTTTTTTTCTTGTCCTTACAGTCACAGTGTTTCTGGGTCAAT
Organism: Rhizophora mangle; assembly: GCA_037832345.1. Taxonomy (NCBI): domain Eukaryota; kingdom Viridiplantae; phylum Streptophyta; class Magnoliopsida; order Malpighiales; family Rhizophoraceae; genus Rhizophora; species Rhizophora mangle. Next base: position 336,599 of record JBAPLJ010000004.1, on the reverse strand, counting down.
CTGAGCTTCAATTGTTTCAAACTCTGGATTGGTTCATTTGGCTACGTGATAGCCATGTAAACAAATTTAAAATATTCTCACACTATTCTATACCAGCAAATTATCACTTATTATAATCAGAATTTGTTATCTATTATTATTATTATTCATTTATAAATTAATTTTAAAAATTATTTTATATCTAATTTTTGAAAATTATAAAAAATAAATTTTAACATTAAAATAATAATTATTTAATTATAATTTAAAGACTAAGAGTTTAAAAAGTTTTAGTTCTTTTTTTTAAGTCAATTTTTTTTTTTGATAAATTTAAACTTTAATTGTAACTATTTATTTATTTACATAATTTTAATAATAATAAAATTTTAAATTCTAATTAAATTTATTATCATATGATATATATATAAATTTAAATTTATAATTACTTAATTATAAAAATTATGATATTATACTAAATAATATTTTAAAATCTCATATTTACCTAATACCTCAAGTTTATAAGTAAAGAAATTTATAAATATCATAAGTAATGTGATATCTTTATATCTAAGTGATATAAAATTTTATATTTTTTTAATGCACTTTCTTAATATATGCTAAATTCGATTAATAGATAATATAATAAAATTAAACTAAAATGGGTCAAACTAATGGAAAATTGCCAAATTATCATGTGACAAGTGTGGATAAGAATGAAAAATTAAATTTTGATATACTGTTAAGAAATTAATTTATTTAAAAATTTAATTTATTAAATAAGATTAAGATATAAATTATTTATTATAATTTAATATTAATAATAAAAATTATGAAATATTGTTAAAAAATTGTTTAATTTAAAAATTTTAATTTTTGATATGATTCAAAATTAAATTATATATTAAATTTTAGATTAGTCTAAATAGACTAATCTAAAATTATTTTTGTAGGGAAAATTTCGATTCGTTTACGTCAACATCATACGTTAGGTTGTTTGATGGTAGTTGTCTCAGATACAAAGACAAAATGGTGACGGTCGAGGCCCCGGGCTGGGCCCAGCCATCGCAGCCGCGGATGGCCCAATTTCGTTGAAATATCAACAAATTCTACTGAATCGTTAAATATGCTTTTCACAGAAATTAAAATTTTGTTATAATATATTTTTAGGTTAATAAAATTTAAAATATTCTCACACTATTCTATACGAAAAAATTATCACTTATTATAATCAGAATTTGATATCTATTATTATTATTTATTTATAAATTAATTAAAAAATTATTTTATATCTCACTTTTAAAAATTATAAAAAATAAATTTTAATATTAAAATAATAATTATTTAATTATAATTTAAAGAATAAAAATTTATAAAATTTTAATTTTTTAAAAGTCAAATTATCTTTTTTTGATAAATTTAAACTTTAATTGTAACTATTTATTTATTTACATAATTTTTTATAATAATAACACTTTACATTTTAATTAATTTTATTATCATGTGATAAAATTTATTTATTTAATTTAATATTTAAAATTTATTTTAAGTGAATCACCTAATTATAAAAAAAATTAATTTACTTAAAAATTTAAATTAATAAATAAAATTTAAAAAATAAAATATATATTATATTTTAACACATTTTTTCGAAAAAAAAAAAATATTCACTTGAAAATAAAAATTTATATTTAATTAAAAATTAAATATAAGAATAATAAAATTTAAATTTTTAATTATTTAATTATAAAAATTATGATATTATACTAAATAACTTTTTAAAATCTCACATTTACCTAAAAACTCAAGTTTATAAGTAAAGAAATTTATAAACATTATAAGTTATGTGACATCTTTATATCTAAGTGACATAAAATTTTATATTTTTTACTGTACTTTCTTAATACATGTTAGAGTCGATTAATAGGTGATATAATAAAACTAAACTAAAATGGGTTAAACTAATGGAAAATTATCAAATTATCATGTGACAAGTGTGGATAAGAGTGGTAAATTAAATTTTGATATAATGTTAAGAAATTAATTTATTTAAAAATTTAAATTATTAGATAATATTAAAATATAAATTATTTATTATAATCTAATATTAATAATAAAAATTATGACATATTGTTAAAAAAATATTTAATTTAAAGATTTTAATTTTTAATATTACTCAAAATTAAATTATATATTAAATTTTAAATTAATTTAAACAGACTAATAAAAATTTAATATCTAAAAAAAAAAGAAAATAAAAGATAATTTCTACTTAATGAAACATATTTAATTTTTATGAGACAAACATATTTAAACAATAAAATTACGTTAACAAAAAAGTAATATGAAATAGTTTTATAATATTAATATTAAGTCATTCTATTATACATATCTAATACTTGTTATGAAAAAAAAAATTTATTTTATTATATTTATTTAAAATTTTTATAAAATATAACATATATATTAATTTTAAACTATAAAATTTTATTTTATTATATATTTACTTTCACTAAATGTCACTTAAAATTTTTTATTTTTACTTTTATTTTAAATTATATTAACTTGATTTATATAAAAAAAATATGAATAAAATTAAAAAATTCAAAATTTTTTTTTAGTTCTTAAAAAGATATGATTTTAATTTTTATTATATATAAAAATTTAAAATTTTTTAAAAAATATAAAATATAAATATAAATTTAAAATATTAAAATATTTTAATAAAAAAAATTTATTATTTATTTATTTATTTTTGTGTTTATTATAGCATCACTACCCATTAATTATATTTATTAAGTCATAAAAATTTAATTTTTATTGTTAAATGCGACCGTGCAATGGCTCTTTTACTTTAAATGAAGGGAAGAATTATTTGTGGTTGGAAACTTTCGGTTCGTGTACGTCAACAGCAAAAGTAGGATTGCCGATGGCTGTCGTCAGACACAAAGACAAAATTGTCACGGTCGTGGCCCCGGCTTGGGCCCCAGCCTTCGTAACAACCGAAGGCCCAATTTCGCTAAAATATCAACAAATTGTACTATATTGTTGAATTGGCTTCTGAAAAAAATTAAAATTTGTTATAATATTTTTAAAATTAATAAAATTTAAAATATTTTCACAATATTCTATAAAAATAAATCATTAATTATTATAATTAAAATTTAAAATTTATTATTATTATTATTTTAATTTATAAAAATTAAAAATTTTAATAATAAATTTTATAATTAATAATATAATTATTATTTTTTAAATATTTAAATTAGTACAATTTTTCTATAATTTTAAATTTTTGTATTTAACGATGACGTATTGAAAGTTTTGCAAAGGTAACACCCTATCCTTGGATTCTTCCTATATACATATATTGATAAGTTGGGTAATAATAATTAAGTTATTTATTTAGAAATACTTTTAAAAATTTAAATTAAATTTTAAATCTTATATCATTTTTTTTTTATTTTTTTATAATTAAATATAATAAAAATTATTTTAATTTTAATAATTTTATTTAATTTATTTTGTTATTTAACTTTTTTTTAATCAAAATTAATTAAAAAATTAATAACTTATAATTCAAAACACTCAAAATTAAAATAATCAAAATTAATTAAAAAAAAAAAACTAATAACTCATAATTTAAAAAACTCAAAATTAAAATAATAAAAAATTTAAATATCTTAACGATGAAATGATTTAAAATTTAATTAAATTCAAATCTTATTAATCAAAACTCAAATTTAAAAAATAAAATTAAATAATATAATATCTAATATATTTAAAATTTGTTAAATTCAAAATTTAATAAATTTGACACTTTAAGTATTTAAAATTTAATGAATTTAAAACTTGATACATGTTGGACTCAATGTAATCAAAATTTGATAAACTTAAAATTTCATAAATTTACAAATTAAAATACTTAAAATTCAAATGATGTAAAATATAAAACGACTTAATCCAAATTTGACATAATGAGTTGTTACTGGTATGAATAATGAATTAGTTGGACATAGGACTTGCAAGTCCCAGAACTTTTCCGTAACCTTGAAGAAAAATAATTACAAAGCATCAAAGTTTTAGGTGAGAATTTAATGTGAATATTTTAGAGTAATAAAAAAAAAAAAAAGAGACAATATATCATGTTAATGTGGAACCTAAGGATCTTATCAACAAGGATGTTTTGTCCAACAAAATCTAATGCCTTCTTTTGCGGGACCCAATAAAGATTTTGTGTCACTTAACATGTCTATATAATCAGCTCCGCTTTCCCTCCTTCTCTTTAATAACTTGTTAATTCTCTCTTCTTGCATAGGATCAACTGTTGAAATTTTACTCTCTTCCGGTAAATTCTACCCAATTTTTGTTCAGAATTTTAAGAGTCGTCATTTTAGTGGCTGGATTGTAAAGGGTATAGTTACATTGTGGCCTTGGATCAATGAAGGAGAGCGGCAGAAAGCAAGGTGCACTGTCGCCGTGCGCAGCTTGCAAGCTTCTTCGGAGGAGATGCTCTCCGGACTGCGTGTTTGCTCCATATTTTCCGGCCGATGAACCCCAGAAGTTTGCCAGCGTGCACAAGGTCTTTGGTGCTAGCAATGTCAACAAGATGTTGCAGGTTGGTTCTATACGTCTCTCTCTCTCTCTCTCTCTCTCCTACGCACACAATCTCAAATTCGAATTTTCCTAAAGCATTCTATATCAAGTGGAAGGTGCAGTTAGTAATTCGAAATTTGTTAAAAAAAAATAAAAATAAAAATATACTTTAATTCATTTTAATTAATTAATTTTGATTAAAATTCAAACTTAAAAGCTTTTAAATATGGAAACGACTTTATTAGTAAAGTAGAGCTCTTTGCTAGGAATATGCTTTATAATGAACATATATAGACACGTTCACCAATGACACCAAATAACTATTAGTTTGCTGCTGCTTCCACCTGGTTTTCAACCACACACACCTCAGGTTTTTATTTCTTTTTATTTTTTCTTTTTTCTTTGTCTTGTTTCACATGAGAAAGTCATAAATAATTAGAGCACTTAGTCTATGATATGCCAGTAAAATGTATTAGATTTTACATGGTCAACTTTGGTTTGTTGAGTTTATGCTATATTATTCCTCTTAACACTCACATGGCTATGTTTTAAGAATAATAATAATAAATCCTATAGTTTATGTGGTAAAGTAAAGCCTAGGAGCCTATGGCTCTATGCTATGGGGTAGACATACCCCACATTTTTTGTTGGGTCAATTGGCTTCGACTCTTATCCCACACCTTTAACTAATCTTTTGATAATTGTAGCACCATTGAACTAAGATGATTGCATCATGCCCTACTTTTACACCATTAGATCCTACAGTACTTTGAGCTTTACAAAGATGGGAAAGAGTGATTTAGTGTAACCTTATCTACTTTACATTAACTAATTATTCTGATTACAGCTTGAATCAACATTAAGAATGGTGTCTTCCTGATCTCTATTCCCCCCCCCCTCCTTTCCATTTGAACTTATAACTTGGAATTTCTAAGCAATTTAGGGAATTAGTGACATATACATATATACACCCTTATAAGAAGTAGAGGAAAAAAATAGCTTTCAATGAATTACATTATCGTCCTAATTAACTTACAACCATACCTAAGAAAATTAGATAGACAACTCTCAGTGTAACACATGGTGAAAAGAACTACAGTTTCCGAGTTGGATTTTGGGCCACGGTAGGGAAATAGCACCGTTGTCTCCCATATATGGCTACTTTCGAGAGAGCAATCAAGAGCTCAAGAATATGTAGTGTGAAACGTCAAAAAAAGTGTTGAGAAAAATTAGCACCGCCTTTAGTTCGGTTATAGTGGTTAGTTTTCAGTTGGTTGGATTCCCTAGCTTGAATTATTAGAATAGTGGGAATTATTTATCCTATTGTAGAAAAGAAAAGAATCTATTATTTTTTTTTATTCCTTAACTTGTGCAATAAAAAGAACAAAGGGATTAAGACAACAACTTTATCTTTTTTTTTTTTAAATTTTTGGATAGAATTTAGCTTTTTGGGTTAAGCATTTATGATGCAATGTGCAACATAAAGGGAGAATAAAGGCTGTTTATCGAGAGAGAGAGAGAGAGAGAGAGTGGGGGTTACTTGGGGTTTGATTAAAGTGCAGAGCTCAACTTCCACTCTATGTCCATTTGTATTGTAGTCTTTAGAACTATGGCCAGGCTTTTGCCTTGAGTCTCTAGCTTTTGACATCTGGGCGTGGAAAAAGGAAGGTTGTTTACGACCCATCTCTGCTTTCACATTTTAACTCTATATGAAGTGACATTGACAGTGATGTAACATCTAATCAGACACCTAAAGTTTGACAGTTTTGTGGACTTTAATTTTATAAAAAAAAAAAAAATATTCATAACAATGACTTCATTATCATTATCTACTTTTCAAAAATTTGTGGCTCAAAATTGAGCAGCTATAATATTAATATTTCCCAACCGTTCAATTTTTTTGTCTTTGTACACACGTTAGAAACCATTAGGTTACCCACTAGCGTTGTGTGAATGATTAGTAGGCAAATTAAAGAGGATATCCTGAATTAATTAAGCACAGGCTGTATGCTTGATTCATTGTGGTTTGCTATTTTAGTATGAATGATTGCTTTCACGCGTTATTATGCTTGGTGCGATGTGATCGAATAAATAATTGATTAAATCTTTCTAAAATTTTAAATACTTGTGCATAATATTTTCTAGCTGTTAGAATATGTGCTTCTAGGTGCTAAAACACCAACCGGGTAACCTAGCTTGACTGACTATCTTAAGTGGGTTTTAAGGGTCTAAAAGCCATTTGAGATGGGCAGTAAAGCTGTGTTGGCTGGTTGCTGTTTCAACATCTTACGAAACATTTTTCTTTTTCCCTTTGTGTTTTTGTCCTGGAGAAAAAGTACGAGGCTTTGAACGCAGCAGACCATCAAAGTATGCTGCGCATGCCGCCACCTTTTCGGTGGTTTCAGGCAATTTTCTCTCACGAAATTATGACAAAAAGTGTCCACCAATCGAGTCTAATATGCTAGCAGGCCAGATGATTGCATGCACATCTTAAAAAAAAAAAAAAAAATTGTAAAATTGGTACGCATGGCTGTGAGCATAAACTTTTCTTGATGTGTACCATTTCATGTGTCACGTCGTGGTTGGTTGCACAAGTCAAAGGATACCCATGTGAGGACTAATTGTGTTTAATTTAGAATTGACGAGATTTTGTCAATATCTATTTCCTTTGTTTAGACTTCTAATTAAAGTGCTTTCTTTGACTAAACAGGATTGCATAAAATTACACTTAGAAAAAACTTATATAAATATAATGAATTAGATGTGTGCATTAAGAAAGCTTTAAGATTATTATATCAATACAAGGCTCACTTAGATTAAGCTTTTAGGGTCGGATTGTACAAAAACAGCTAGTCTAAGATTGACTTCCAGCAATTAAAAATTATATTTTGATTAGGTCGGACCAGATGTTAATGATCACAAAATGAACATGCAGCTATAAAGAAGGATAAAAATTTTATAGGACACTAAAAATAATGTCGCACAGTCTATAAGTTGACTTTATGCCATTGTGTGTATTACACAAGAATTCCTAACAGAGGCAAGCAATCTTTTTTCAAGAACACTTTTGACGCTACTCAGTCATGACAAGCATTTTGTCTAAACCGAAACGTGGATTCTCTGTTATTTCCACCTAAAGCAAGGCCCCAAGGTGTCGGATTAGGTACGTTAATTTGAAAAAATTCAACTATGTGCCAACTTTTATGAATGTTTTCACACCAAGCAGGAATAGTAAAGTTTGAATTTGATAGTGCGATTTGGTCCACGAGATGCCACGTAACTTGGCTACGGGGGATTCATGTTTTTCCAGGATTTTGAGAGCTCAGGGTTTTTGAATCTCTGCTGTTTTTACGATGCTTAAAGTCTTGTATTAATTCTGTCTACTAGGAACTGGTTGTAGGAAATGAATATTGGTTTTAGTTAAAGTATGTGACAGAGGTGGGGGGGAAACTTGCAGGAACTCCCTGAAGACCAACGAAGTGATGCAGTGAGCTCCATGGTGTATGAGGCAAATGCTAGGGTACGGGATCCGGTGTATGGTTGCGTGGGAGCCATATCATACTTACAGCAACAAATAGATTCCCTCCAAACCCAGTTGGCAATTGCGCAAGCTGAGGTGGTGCACATGAGAATGCGCCAATTCGGTTCAAATTCCAACCAAGGCAATGTGGACATGGCGGTTGATCATCGTCAGGCTAATGGTGGTGGGGAGACTTTGTGGTCATGCTAGCTAGCTTACCAATGCATGCATGCCTTGTCTTCCCTTTTTGGCTTTACATTTATCATTATCATCATCATCATTATTATCAACTATCATGGGCTTGCTTTATTGTCTGCCTATTGCATACTCTTTTTGCTCCCTTTTTTAGCTACATCTTTATTTGGGCACATCTCAACCTGACCAAGGGGTGCCTGGTGATGATGAAGATTAACGATATTTGTATATATTTCAAAGCATTTAATTATGGACTATATTATATCCTTAGTGAAGTTGACTTTTTCTTTTTTTTTTCTTTTTAATCTATTAAAAAATTTATTAGTTTGTAAATTTTATAACAAATATTTTTTAATCTTCATTAATCTTAAAATTTTTTCAAAGATTACAACAAAAATTATTTTAAATAAAAATTTAAGTTGTTAACTAATGACTAGTCTTTTAAAAGTATAAGTTGATTCTTTTTTGCAATCTTTTTGCTTCCATTTAACTTACCAAATGTTTGTTTTGACTTTTTGGGTTTTTTTTTTTTTTCTTAAATGATGGTTAGTATATGCACTATCATTTGGTGTACTATTAGATAAGAAAGAAGTATGAATTCATGAAAATGAGAGCAAAGCTCGCGGGAAAAAGTTAAAAACTCATATTCAAACCTTGATTCTCTCAAATTCTCTTGTAATATTATCCCCCATTATTTTGATTGAACCTGGAGACAAAAAAAAAAAAAAAAAAACCTTTTTCCAAAAGTACATTCCTGTACAGAAAATTTTGTTCCTGACCCGGTTTGCAGATTGAGTCTAGGGTCTGGGTCGGTTGTGGTCCAAGTCTGTGCTTGAGACCTTGGAGGCGTCTCAATTTAAACTACTGGGCTTGTTTTGGGCTCAATGATGAGGTCTTGGGTGCTGGTCAGAGGAAGCGGGCTTGAGTTTGAGATTGTGCTGACTATATAAGTAAGGGGTTGGGACCCAACAGGTTTAGGACTTTCAAAATTTTGTTGTTTGAATTTTGGGCCAGCTTCCTTCTTTTTAAATTAAGGCTTGGGCTATTTAAATAAGAAAAATTGGGTCATTTTCCACTTCCTACTTATTTTTTGAACAAATAGGGATTTGGGCTATTTCACTAAACTAGGATTTTAGTCCATTTTAATATTTGGGATTTGGGCCCAGTTTATTTTGGAATTTATGCTTTCTTGGTCATCGTCATCTTCTTGCTTCCTTCTAGGGTTTACTGTAACCAAAAGTTTCCCCTAATATTGCTGTTATTTGGATTACAGGGGCTTGCTTCTCTGGTGATGTGCAGCCTGATGGACCTGAGGTCTTAAGTAGAATTGGACCCAAGGCTTGCCTGATAGTTTTTATCTCTTTTTCTGTTTTTCTGTATATTTTTCTTAATTATTTATGCTAAATTGGGCTCGGTCTATATATATATATTTTGTAACAATTACGCTTTAAGCCAGTAATTATATTTGTATCTTTTTTTTTTTTTGTTCCCTTTCTTATTTATTTAATTAATTACTTTTTTTATTTAATGAAAAAAGGCAGTTTGGGTGTCCTAATTAATTAACCCAACCATGCGTTAGATTGGGTCTGAGGCCTATAGACAACGATCTAACCTTGAATGGTGCACCTAATTCAAATTTAAATTTGATATAAGAGATTTAATACGATTTGTCGTATCATTATTAATTTATTTAATTATAAAAATGATTTATTTGTAAAAAATAAAATTATTTTTAAAAATAATATATTTTATATTTTATATTATTATTATTATTATTTTGCATTCAATTATAATTTGTTTATATGTATATTTTTTTAACATTGTCTGTCACAAATCATAGCCATCTTGGCCAAATCAAAAAAGCTATTGCTTTTTTTTTTTTTCTTGACTTTACAGCCTGGTCACCAACAAAGGGAACCTCCTCAAGATCAGGTTTCATGGATTATGTAGTTTCTCTCTGCTTTATTCTCCACTTATTCTTACTTGTAAGCCCACCATTAATGGGAGCTTTTTCTGACACTATTCCTCCACAGAGGCAAAAGCAGAGAATTTAAGAACTTCAACTTGCTCATCCTTGGATTTGAATGATTTTAATGGCTTTAATTAATACATCATACGTGCTATCTTAATGACTTTAAATTACGGATCATATGTCCTTTAATGACTTTAATCTGTGGGGAATATGCTTTTAGTGAGTAGTCGTATAGACTTGGCTGACCAAAAAGAAAAAGGTTGGTGGTAGCTTTGTCATTCCTGGCTTTTTGGCTCAAATTTATTCCAGCTATGGAAGATTGTGTGTATGAGTATCAAATAGAAAAGAAATGGTCTGTCCATACACGAAACTTCCACACAACATGACATGCAGAAAGGTTAGATCCATTCCGTTTTATTTATTTTTTTTTTTTTTGCAAAAAGATATAACATTGTGAGGAAATTGAAAAAGATACTTGTTTTGTCTTTTTTTTTTTTTATATAAAAAAAATGGATAATATATTTGTAATTGGTTGTTTGTAGTTTTTTAAGAGTTCGAATTTTCAATTTTCTTTCCGTCTTAATGCATTAAAGAATCTCAAGATAATCAGCTAAATTAGGCAAGGTGGTTAGAAATCAAAAAGATGATTGTGCCACCTTAAAGTGTAGCTTTTTAAAAGCCTTAAACTTGCAAATTGATTTCATAAACACCCAGAAAAGTTTTAACGGCATAGAATCTGATCCATTGATCTCTCTAAACAACTTGACACTCAATCTACCTCTCCACCAAAATTTATAAAAAAAATATTTTGGTTTAAACTCTGGGATGTGATTTTTTAGAGATGGGGAGGATGGGGGAGAGAGAGGGAGAGAAAGAGAGAGAGATTATTTTAAAATTGAGCATTTTAAATTGGAAACATCATTCTTACTCAACATTGGATTAGAGGTAAGAAATAGATGAGTTAGATTGATTTGTGTGACATTGTTTTGGGTTTTGAATACATTCAACTTTTAATTTATTGTATTTTTATTATTCTAATTTAAATTTTTCATATTTAAGTTGTTTTAATTAACTTGATTTTGAATTATGAGTCATTAATTTTTTTTAATTAATATTAAATTCATATTAAAATTATGCCGTTGAGCAGTATAATTAAATCATAACAGCACAATTCCTAGGCTTTAATTTGGCCTTTTCAGCTTCCTTGGAAGGTTGGACATTGGAAGCTAGTGTGTCTCTGCAACTTTTCCTTGCACATGAAGCCTTTGACAATACCCTAACATTATTGTACAACTTAAAAAAAAAAAAAAAGGGGAAACTTCTTTTCTGAATCAATGCCGACACCCACGTGCCTGTGCAATAATAGTAAAGAAAGTTTATGAAACGTACAATGACATTTTCCCTCTAATAATAGACCCAAAAATTACAAAAGACGACACAACCTTACCTTCACTCATCACGTTTTTCACAGGTGAGTGTTTGATGCGTTGTCCTCTTAGATCGATGTTCTCCGGGTAACGCGACGGGGCACCTATGTAGCTGCCTTCAACCGAGCCGCGCGATAGAAGTTGACCTAAGTGGTTCAAGAGATGTGAGAGTTTTCGTAAATAATGTAATTTTAAAAATTAATTATTATATTTTTAAATCTAATTATTATTTATTTTATAATTATTAATTTAATTATTTATTATTATAAAACTAATTATTATATATGATTGTTAAATTAATTATTTATTTTTTATTAAATATTATATATTATAACAATATTAATCAATTTTTATCATTTAAATTTATATTTAATATTATATTATTTTATAAATTATTATATTATAACAAATATAATTTATTTTTATTTTTTTATTTTTAATAATTTAAAATATATTGAGTTATTTATATTAATTTTTTTTTTGTGTAAAATACACATAAAAAAAGAATATCTTATCTTGTAAAAAAATTTACTATAATTTGTTACATTAAATAATTTATTTATTAAAACAAAAACTATTTCTGCCTAATACATGATATGCTTTTTATTAGTTTACTTTTATTATAGTGTTATAATCTTTAATAAGTCAAGTTAAAGGAAAAGTGTTACTTATTTAAATCATCTCTCCTTTCTACATGCATTTTTAGGTTTATTGTGATATTTATCACCTTTTATATATATATATATATATATATTGAACCACTGATTTAGATTTGTTAAATTAAGCTATCTTTTGGCAAAATTATAGTCAATTTCTTGTGCTTGGAAAGTTAACGAGAAAAATAATGTTTTGGCACGTGCTTATATGATCTATGGAGTTGCCTTTTTTATCATATTCTCATTATTGCATATGTAACATATAGACTTATTGGGACTACAGTACAATGATTAGTTTATTTAATCAACCAATTTGCTTGATGGTTTTTGTGGCCCGGACAAAGAAAATTCTTGACGCAAAGCCATTAAATATCACTTCTTTGAAAGGATTGGTTGCATTATGTTGAAGGACCAAAGAAGATGTGTTCGAGAATAGAATTTTAGTGGGATGTTCTTTGGTTATTGATACTTTTTATTCCATATAATGCTTATATAAATAGACTTAGGTTTGATCATTTTTTAAATTTACAAATATTATTTGCCATTTTATTGTACTAATCTTATGGTATGCATATGACACACCAAAAAAGAAATTGTTGCGACCTAAAAGAAATGAAAAAAAAAAAAAACAATGCTTTGTACAATTGTTAAAAATCATAAGAGAAAATGTGTTACACAAGTTGTAAAATATTTGAGAGATAATATAAATTATAATATATTTTATAATAAATTATTTATTATATTAAAAGAGTATAATGATATTAATTATATATATTCTTTTAATTCAAGAAAAATATGTTTACTTTTAAAAATGAAACAATAACTCGTAAGTATACCAAATAAATAATTATTACTTGGTTCATTATAAATTATGAATTTATAACTTTAAAAATGATTAATGTTAACACAAATTGACTAAATTATTTTTTTATGAATATTTTATTATGGGTGAAACTAATATTATAAATGTCAATGTATGATGATAGTGAAATTTCTATTGCTTATATCGACAATAAGTCATATGATGGTCATAATAGACACATTTGCCTAAAATATAAATTATTAAAAGTAGTTGAATAACGAGGTGACATCATTTAGTTTTGTATGGTTAGAGATGAATTGAAGTGATTCTCTAACTAGGTCATTAAACAAATAATTAATATGAATTTTATCAAGGAGAATGAGACTAATGTCAATCAAGTATGATAAAAAATGATTGGAACCCACTTATATAATCGAAGATCTCTTGAAGTAGACTTATATAGATAATAACAAGTTACTTATTGACCTTGGCCTTACTGATATAAGTTCTTTCCTATGATATAGATAGTTTAAAAATTTCAATATTTGAAATTCATTTATACTATTAATGAATTTTATAACGTTTATAGGTAATGTGTTATTAGAATATACACTTAGTAGATTTAATTATATGAGATTATAATGAAATTGTTTCTATGAAGTTTTCGGCAAGATTTTCAAAATTTTTAGGAAATTAAACTAAATGTAGATATGGCTTAACAATGTCCAACCATATAAAACAACATGAACTTAGAAAAATCTAATATAGAAACAAATTTATTGATTTTCATAAATAAGTTATGATTTATAAAAATTTTTATATTACTATACTAATAAGTATTAAAGCTTGCATGTAATAATTTTTGGTTCATAGCTCAAAAAGTATAAAAAATAATATGTTATGTTCTTGTTAATTAATTCAGTGAAATTAATCTTTAAAAATTGTGAGGTTTGTTATAAATTGGTATATTTTCAAAAGTTAATTATTATAATTTTAAAATTAATCAATTAGCTATTTTATGATTGTTGTAGTAGTTGTTTTATAACCATTAGACCAACTATTATATGATGTTGGACTATTTGTTATATAATTATTACTTATACATAATAAAGTTAATTATTTATTATTATTAAAATTTATATTCAATATTATATTATTTTATAAATCATTAAGATATTATTAATATAAATTAGACTTATCCTTTTACCTTATAAGAAGTAACTTTTAACTATTTATGACATACTATTAAATTAATTAAAAAATTAAAAATTTTTGTTATTTCATTATATGAAGTATACACTTATAAAAAAAAATTTGTCACTATTTACAAAAATATAAATAATTTTTAAAGATAAAATCTATTATATTTTAGATATGATATATTTTTTATTAAATTATTTTTATTTAAGTATTATATTAGTTCATTAATTATTTTCTTGCAAGAACAAATAACTCATAAGCTCAAGGCGTACAAATGACCGAACCTATTTATGGTTGGATCTAAGATTTTTCTTAAACATACCTTTTTTTTAATCAATTGGATCGCGTGCAATTATTTATTACAATGGGAACTAAGCTTCTATATGTTACTGCAAGTATAAAAAATGGAAGAAAGAAAGACGTTTAAGTATGTTCGTAATTTTCAATATAAATAAGTCGGTGAGCTACAAATAATCGGTCCATGTAGAGAAGGCATTAGATCGTTTTCTTCTACAAACAGACCTTAGTCTTAGTGGTGAAATGAACGACAGGGAAATTGAGAAGGTGCCGTCGGTAACATTAGGACTTAAGTCCTCATGAAGCTGTCCGAGTTTATTTGTACTTTGACTAGACATTGTTCATCTACGAGGTGCGGTGCCTGTAAAGAAGACATGTCTCTAGATACATTCATTTTGACTCATCTAAAAGAAGACTTTGACATGTCTTTATATTGTAAGTATATTTAGTTAAAATTGATTTTTTTTTTTTTGTTATGTCATTGACTTTGTTTATATAATAATATTTATTTAATTTTAAAATTTTTGTCTCTAATAAATTATTATAATTTATAATATTTAATATTAATTTAATAATTTATTTATAATTTTTTATTAATTTAATAAAATTAAGACTTTAACATATATTTAATTTATTTAATTTATTTAACTATAATATAATATATATTATAATTTATTAATTCATATTAAAAATTTTTTATATATATTTAAAATTTTTACAATTCAAATCTCATAATTAAAGAAAATAAAAATAAATAATTTTTTTAAAATTAATTTTAAATTCTTTCTTTTATTTTTTAGAGAGAAAAAAATATTTCTAAATTTACTCATATTTTCTTGAAAAAAATTGTTCATAATTTACTTTCAATGAATGAAACTTTTCTCTTTTTCCCTTGATTTATATTAATTTGTATATATCTATTATTCCATTGGGAATTCTCTCTATAAAGGGACATGGCCGTGAGACCTAGGAACATATTCTCTTCAAAACAAACCCACATTGTAATGGCTATGGCTGTTTTCCTGGGAATGATAGTTTTCTTTCTGGCAAGCTTTTTGGTCCTTGCTGAGCAAATAACAGCAAATGCTGTTCCCTTTAATCGTCAAAGTTTCCCAAATGGTTTCGTTTTCGGGACAGCCTCATCTGCTTACCAGGTTCACTGATACAAATAAACCACTTTCACGGCTGCCCCAATTAATCAAAGCTTCTGCTTGGCTTAATCTTAATGTGCACTACAATTTGCGACAGTCTTAGTTTTTGACTACTTGCTTCCCCAAAGTAATTAAGACCGTTACTGAGTGCGTGTGTGTCAAGTTATTGTGCTTTTGCCCTTTGCATTTTACTTTTTTTTGATCCCCTGTAGCACAAATTTCGCATAAAGTGGAAAGCTTGAATGCAAAGCTAAAGTGCTAATTGCTAACAATGTGGCTTTGTGTGTTGACGCTCAGTATGAAGGAGAATGGAACAAGAGCAACAAAGGACCTAGTGTATGGGACGCCTTTACTCACGTCTATCCAGGTATGACCCTCTGTTGGAAAACATTATTGAAGTGAAAAAAAGAAAAATATAATTTGATCACATTTTTTTTTTTCCACAGAGAGGATAACTGACTACAGTAATGGAGATGTAGCAATTGATTTCTATCATCTCTACCAGGTTTTGCTGGCTTTGATATTTATTTATTTATTTATTTATTTTTGGGTTTATTAATTCTGATTCAGATTTGAACTTTAGACCTTCAGCAGTTTTAGAGATAATTTTAATATCAGTAAGCTATAGTTTACTAGTCAGGCTTTGCTATTGATAAGTGTTCTGCCAATTAATTATGTGAAAATGAGTGAGGACGTGAATTACAATACTGAATGCAGGATGATATCCAACGGATGAAACAAATGAATTGGAATGCTTTCAGATTCTCCATCGCATGGTCAAGAATAATACCCAGTAAGTTGAAATAAACTGAAAAAAAAAAAAAGCCTACTAATGTTAGAAATTTTCACATTGTTGGATGTGAGGAAGAGTTATATTTACAAGATTTTAGCTCTATTTTTGCATAGAAATTATTTTTCGTAATTAAAAGTTTAGCTTCTATATCACAATAAAATAATTTTATAATTATATTAAGTCTCCTTCTTCTAAGCTCAAACAAACTCCATAAATAAACAAAGATGTTCAAAGATATATTTTGGCTAATAATTTTTTTTTATGTATATACTAACTATTTATTTCTCTTGATTGTTTTTGAAATTTTAAATAAGGTGGAAAGCTAAGTCAAGGAGTGAACCAAGATGGAATCGATTTCTACAATGACCTTATCGATGAACTCAAGCGGAATGGTTACAAATTGTCCCTTCTGATTCATATTTGTGACAATAAGTTTTATTTCTTAGTTTGCAATTGAGACCAATTCATTTGGATTTGAGCATTAATCGATTATTCACCGTACAGACTTGGAGCCCTTTGTCACCCTCTTCCACTGGGATACACCTCAAGCACTAGAAGATGCATACGGCAGCTTTTTAAGCCCCAGCATAATGTATGAAAAATGATACAATGAATCGATTAAAAAGATGGTACTTATCACAATTACAAAAGAAGATGCTTATTACAATAGAAGCAGAAATCTCATTGAATGTTTAACACTCGCAGAGATGATTATCTGGACTATGCGGACCTTTGCTTTCGGACTTTTGGTGACAGAGTGAAGCATTGGATCACCTTTAACGAACCCACAACTTTTATTAATGGCTATGAGGCGGGTGCCATTGCACCAGGCAGGTGTTCTGCATGGGTCAATAGGGCTTGTCAAGCTGGGGACTCAGCCACCGAACCTTACGTAGTTGCCCACAATTTGCTTCTTGCTCATGCACGAGCTGTGAAATTGTATAGGGAAAAATACCAGGTACAAAAGATTTTGGATTTTTGTTACGTGATTGTAGGCAAGCCAATGCTGCTGCTAGCCCTGCCATTACTCAGATAATATGCCCATACGTGAATTAGAACATAGGAATTTAATAGCCAGACATCTTCTTCATGTCAAAATTAAAACATGTTAGTGATGATGTAAAACTTTTGCTATCAAGAATTTGAATTGCTGCATCTTGCTAGGGAAAAATTATCTTAAAACTTTTAACAACAAATTTAGATTAACTTCTAGTACTTGTGCTGCTACTTTAAGTACTGAAAGGAATGAAATTTAAATCCTTCTTTACGCTTCAAAGTTGATTGTAGTTTTCTTCATTGGACAGGCAGCTCAAGGTGGCAAGATTGGCATAACGCTCATTAGCTATTGGTATGAACCCCATTGCAATAGCACAGCTGATCTGGATGCTGTTAAGAGAGAGCTTGATTTCACCCTTGGATGGTGAGTGCCTTTTAAAAAAAAAAAAAACGACATTTGTACATGCAATGTAATTATTTTGTTTTAAGGATGTGTTAATTTAAATTACGCTATGATATAACTGGGTTCCATGTACTTACCATGTACAGGTTCATGGACCCCATAACCTATGGGGATTATCCAAGGATTATGAAGGACTTGGTTGGAGATCGGTTGCCACCTTTTAGCTCCCACGAGAAGCTCTTGCTGAAAAATTCCTATGATTTTCTGGGACTCAACTATTATGGAGCATTTTATGCTGCAAATGATCCACATGTTGATCCTTATCATGTTAGATACTTGACAGATTCCCGTGTTACCTTGTCTGGTAACTACCATCAACTCTTACGAAACTGTAACACAATTTATTTGACCTTCTTTGTGTTTTGAACATTTTTTTCTCTTTTTCCCAAAGTATGTGCTTTTTTGTTCAAGTTTTCTTTGAGGAAAAAAGAATTAATTACAAATGAGATATAAAGTTTCAATCTCACATCTTATCCTCAAAATTCTTAATTAAGAAATGTAACGACGTAAATACGGTACTCATTGATTTTCTTTCACATTTTTGCTTTTTCTTACTTTGCAGCGGATAGAGACGGAGTTCCCATCGGTCCTCAGGTTTGTACCAAAAGAGAGAAGAAAAAAAAAGAAAAATACAATCAATACTACAACTTGACCTGCAAATATTTATACGAATCAATAAAATTTCATGATGCTCTACTTTGCAACAAGATTGTCACTAAAACATGACCTGATCTGATTTTTTGAATCTTTAATTAAATAACTAGGGCGGGTCATCTTGGCTCCATATTTATCCCAAAGGTATCAGATATCTGTTGAACTACACAAAGGATACATACGAGAATCCCACAATCTACATAACTGAGAACGGTATGGTCAGTGTGTATATATACATATGTACACACACGCACACGCAAACACACACCAAGTTCTACCTAAATCAAATCAAAGTTCTTACTTTAATTTCTTCACTGATTTCACTGGTTGGTTCATATTTGGTATGGATTCAGGGGTTGATGAATTGAGCAACAATTCTCTAACAAGAAAACAAGCCCTTTCAGATCCCCAAAGGATACATTACTACCATACCCATCTTAAAAATATCCTCGGTTCAATCAAGTAAGCTGTTTCTTTTTTTTTAAAAAAAATAAAAATAAAATATCTTTGATAAATTCAATGGGTTAACACTTTGAAAATAACTTCTAAATTACTAACAAAGTAATTCACTGGAAATTGGGCAGGGATTACGGTGTAGATGTCAAAGGATATTTTGCATGGTCTTTTGCGGACAATTTTGAATGGAGTGCTGGCTACACTTCCAGATTTGGTCTTTACTACATAGACTACACGAATGGGCTGCAGAGAATACCCAAGACTTCCGTCAAGTGGTTTACGCAGTTCTTGAACCCAGAAGGCCCCCGTCTGTGGCCCCAAAAAGACCACATTGGGCTGATTCCCTCTACCGTAAAAGGCCACTAGCTGGCATGGGCCCATGAAATTCCATTTCACATGCTCCCCCACCCCCCCCCCCCTCCGCACCCCGAAAAAAGCCATCTTACAAATACTAAATAATCACTGGCCGCATGCACATGTTGCAGTTTAATCCGGTGAAATTGGGGATTCGGACAGGGTGGAATGTGTTGTGCTTTTGTTGTTGTTGTTTATGCGGTGTTGTTATGGTTGTCGTGTACGATATCACTATCTTTTATCTTAATAAAATATGCACGGTTTTCAAGCTAATTAGTATACAAATGCAGAACTTTTATGAAAATTAAGGCAATCTGCGTACATCTTTATTTCACAGTGTACTACTAGACTGGAGAGTTTTTTTTTTTTTTTTTTTTGTCCTAATATATATAATTTTACAATAAGTGGAAACGAAAAGAATAACAATGAGGCTGCGTGACTTGTCAGATCAAAGTCCAAACCAACTGCATCATCATCCGAAATATATTCTGTCCCTTCAACCTACGGGAAGAGCAAGAAGAAGAAGAAGATGGCTTTGCTTAAAACAGGTGGATGGAGACCTAGAAATCAGACTCCAGCTCTTATCGATCCTCTGTCTCTCCCCCACCTTTGCCATCCTATTCGCTTGCAATTCTCCTCTGCTACCGGATGTGAGCTCCTTCTAGTACTCGTGGGCGACCAAGTTCAGTAAATTGCTGCCGTCGACGAAGAGTAGAAGACTAAAAGCGACTTGCAGAAAGGGTTCTAGTTACTTTTGTTATTTTTCCTTTTCCCCTACCAGTAAGGCCAAAAGGTCAGAGTCACGAGGGTTCGCACATATATGTAGCCAAAAGAAGTTCTGAACAATTGCATTAAGAACAAAAGACTTCTTAGTTTGATCTTGAAGCCTATTTTCTGTATATATATATATATATATATATATATAGTTTATTAAAAAATTTATTAAATTATAAGATAAATAATAAAAATAATTTTTTAATGAAAATTTTAATTTTATCAAATTATCTCAATTTTAATAAAAAAATTATGACAAAAAATAATAAGTATAGAAAATTATATATATATATATATATATATAATTTATTAAGAAATTTATTAAATTATATAATGAGAATAAATTTTTTTAAAATTAAATTTTTTATATGAAAACTTTAATTAAACTTTAATTTTAATTTTGATAAATTATTTTAATTTTAATAAAAAAATTATTATAAAACAATAAGTGTAAAAAGTATAAATTTTAAATAAATGTAATATTTATTTCTTTTGTTTCTTATTTTTCTTCCTACAACGAGGACCACAACCCAACATCACCATCATCACCCTTATTCACCACTATTAGCAACAAGCGGCCAGCCAAGCCTCCATGATGCTCTTCTTCTCCATTTTCCATTTCTTCGTTCTTTGTTCATGACGGCTAGGTTCCTTAGTAAACCGAGTAAGATCCATTTTTACGCCTTGATAATCTCATTCGAATTACAGGGACCTACACATATTAGTACAACATACCGAAGTCTCCGGCCAGAAGCAAACGTGCAAGTTTCCCTGAATATGGCTCGTCCGTCCTTTCCTGGGTGCTACTTATGACTCAACGTAGCATAGGAGAACAGGTCATGGAACCAAAGTAAAATCACCAACAAACTTGGAGGAATAAAATACCAGCTTTAAGGTAATGGTGAAAAGTATTGCCTGATGAAAAATTGTGCAAAGTTTACTTATTTATTTATTTATTTTTTCTATTTTTCCAACAAGCTTTTATTATGGTGTCTGTTAGATGGCTTGTTCAATGTAACTCTTTCAATTATCACATGATGTTCTTTGTTCAAGAACACAGCGAGCATCATGCGGGAATGGCAAGTATGACACTAACGAAAAGCAAGACCTATGACAAAGTCAAGCATTATATATGGGTAAAGGTGTATAGACCACTTTTACTGGAAGGAAATTGTTCCACTTCCAAGTGCGACAAGTCAAAAGCTTAATTATCTAAAACCTAGAATATTATAACAAGCGTGAAAAGAGTCAGCAATTCGAAAATCATCTATAGATGCTGCAATATAATTTTTAGCTAGTGCCCTCTGTCGATTGGGAGAATTCTTGCTTGTGACACCCACTGGCAATTTTCTGCTTTTCCAAACTTCTAATGGTGGATTCAAATTCAAACAAAGGAGTCGAAAGACATTATTCTTTTTTTTTTTTTTTTCTTGCTTTCATTATTCAGTGTGTTGACTTTGTAGAAATTAATGGGTAAAACCATCGAAATCTCGGATAATTTCCCAACAGACATTCAAGATAAATAGATCTTGATTTCTTGTCCCCATTTGACTTTTGGCTTGTGGTAGAATGCCTGATGCTATAGTTTCAGAAGGCTTAATTGAGTCAACTCAACTGTATTGCTCTTACACGGAATTAACGAAAAAACGTTTTAGTGTCTCGAGGGTCCAATAGAAACGGGCAAGGGAAAATGAGTATTTCAAAGATTTTTTAACGCCGTCCTTGTGTCCCAGGCCATACAAACAAGGTGTTAAGGTGAAATGTATTCACATTTGATAAGAACAAGCAGCCACCTTGTGATGTAAGATATGTTCGACATCCACATGTTTAGACAACTTGTAAAATTATTCCCTAACATAGAAGAATTAATTAATGCAGTAAAAATATATAAAAATGAAGACAGATAAAAGTTTTGTTTGTCTAATTAATTATTTCTAATTAATAATTTTATATTTTTTGGCACTTTTTTTTTTTTTTTTAAAAAAAAGAGAGAGAGTAAGATTTGAACATGGAACCAAGGGATTCTTTACAAGAATATCCTTAGCATTGTACCACTAGCACGAAACAATATTCTTCCATTTTAGTTTGTAACCTGTTTTCCTTTCTCTTGCCAGCCTGTTGAATATCTCTCCAATATTATACCATAACTAAATTAAAAAAAAAATAATAAATAAATAATGAAAGATTACTCTAGCATGACGTATACATCACATGCTTGAGTTGTACAAATAACTTTTTTGTATAGCAAATTGATAAATTTACGTACGTTTAATTTTTTTTAGACCTTATAATATGAAAAACTCGATTAATAGTGACTTCTAGGCTTTAATATTTTTGCACATGCACATAGTTTCTTATTCAATGAATGGAACCTCTATTTATATTAATTTGTATATGTCAATTATTCCATTGGGAATTCTCTATATAAAGGGACATGGCCGTGAGACCTAGGAACGTATCCTCATCAAAACAAATCCACATTGTGATGGATATGGCTGTTCTACTGGGAATGATAGTCTTCCTTCTGGCAAGATGTTTGGTCCTTGCTGAGCAAATAACAGCAAATGCTGTTCTCTTTAATCGTCAGAGTTTCCCAAATGGTTTTGTTTTTGGGACAGCCTCATCTGCTTACCAGGTTCACTGTCACAAATAAACCACTTTCATGGCTGCCCCAATTAATCAAAGCTTTTGCTTGGCTTCATCTTAATGTGCACTGCAATTTGCAACAGACTTACTTTTAAACTACTTCTTTCCCTGAAGTAATTAAGACCGTCACTGAGTGTGTGTGTGTGTGTCAAGTTATCGTGCTTTTGCCTTTTGCATTTCACATTTTTTGATCCCTTGCAGCACAAATTTTGCATAAAGTGGAAGGCTTGCATGCAAAGCTAAAGTGAAGTGCTAATTGCTAACAATGTGGCTTTGTGTGTTGACACTCAGTATGAAGGAGAATGGAACAAGAGCAACAAAGGACCTAGTATATGGGACGCCTTTACTCACGTCTATCCAGGTATAACCATCTCTTGGAAAACATTATTGAAATGAAAAAAAAAAAAAAATGATTTGCTCACTTTTTTTTTTTTTTCCGCAGAGAGGATAGCTGACCGCAGCAATGGAGATGTTGCACTTGATTTCTATCATCTCTACCAGGTTTCAAGTTGACCATATTTTGCTGGCTTTGATATTTATTTATTTAATTATTGGTTAATTACTTCCAAGACTTGAACTATAGATATTTAATTTTGGAGACAACTCCAATATTATCGAACTATGGCTTGTTAGTCTAGCTGTGAAATTTATAAGTGTTCCACCACTTAATTATTTGGAAGTGAGTGAGGACGTGAATCACAATACTGAATGCAGGATGATATCCGACGGATGAAGCAAATGAATTGGAGTGCTTTCAGATTCTCCATCGCATGGTCCAGAATAATACCCAGTAAGTTGAAATAAACTAAAAAAGAAAAAAAAAAAAAAAAAAAAGGCCTACTAGTGTAAGAAAATTTCAGTTTGTTGGATGTGAGGAAAAGTCATATTTATGCAATTTTAGTTTTGAGTTTACATAAAAGTTATTTTTGTGACTAAAAGTTTCACTTATGTATTGCAATAAAATAATCTTATAATTATATCAAGTCTTTACCTTCTAAGTTCAAACAAACTCCTTAAACCAAGATGTTCAATGCTATACTTTCGCTAATAATTTTTTTTTTTTTTTTTTTATGTATATACTAACTTTTGTATTTCTCTTGATTGTTTTTGAAATTTTAAATCAGGTGGAAATCTAAGTCAAGGGGTGAACCGAGTTGGGATCGATTTCTACAATGACCTTATCGATGAACTCAAGCGGAATGGTTACAAATTGTCCCTTCTGATTCATATTTGTGACAATAAGTTTTATTTGGTAGTTTGCAATTGAGACCAATTCATTTGGATTTGAGCATTAATCGATTATTCACTGTACAGACTTGGAGCCTTTTGTCACCCTCTTCCACTGGGATACACCTCAAGCACTAGAAGATGCATATGGCAGCTTCTTAAGCCCTAGAATAATGTATGAATCAATTAAAAAGATTGTATTACAAAAGAAGATGCTTATTACAATAGAAGCAGAAATCTCATCAAATGTTTAACACTTGCAGAGATGATTATCTGGGCTATGTGGAACTTTGCTTTCGGACTTTTGGTGACAGAGTGAGGTATTGGATCACCTTTAACGAACCAACAACTTTTATTAATGGCTATGAGGCGGGTGCCATTGCACCAGGCAGGTGTTCTGCATGGGTCAATAGGGCTTGTCAAGCTGGGGACTCAGCCACCGAACCTTACGTAGTTGCCCACAATTTGCTTCTTGCTCATGCACGAGCTGTGAAATTGTATAGGGAAAAATACCAGGTACAAAAGATTTTGGATTTTTGTTACGTGATTGTAGGCAAGCCAATGCTGCTGCTAGCCCTGCCATTACTCAGATAATATGCCCATACGTGAATTAGAACATAGGAATTTAATAGCCAGACATCTTCTTCATGTCAAAATTAAAACATGTTAGTGATGATGTAAAACTTTTGCTATCAAGAATTTGAATTGCTGCATCTTGCTAGGGAAAAATTATCTTAAAACTTTTAACAACAAATTTAGATTAACTTCTAGTACTTGTGCTGCTACTTTAAGTACTGAAAGGAATGAAATTTAAATCCTTCTTTACGCTTCAAAGTTGATTGTAGTTTTCTTCATTGGACAGGCAGCTCAAGGTGGCAAGATTGGCATAACGCTCATAAGCTATTGGTATGAACCCCATTGTAATAATAGCACAGCTGATCTGGATGCTGTTAAGAGAGAGCTTGATTTCACCCTTGGATGGTGAGCACCTTTTTTTTTAAAAAGAAAAAAGAAAAATAATTCTCTTTCACACACACACACACACACACATATATATATTTAAAAGAACGACATTTGTATATGTAATATGATTAATTAGAATCACGTTATGATATAAATTGTTTGTACTTACCATGTACAGGTTCATGGACCCCATAACCTATGGGGATTATCCAAGGATTATGAAGGACTTGGTTGGAGATCGGTTGCCACCTTTTAGCTCCCACGAGAAGCTCTTGCTGAAAAATTCCTATGATTTTCTGGGACTCAACTATTATGGAGCATTTTATGCTGCAAATGATCCACATGTTGATCCTTATCATGTTAGATACTTGACAGATTCCCGTGTCAACTTGTCTGGTAAGTACCATCAACTCTTATGAAAATGTAACACTATTTATTTGACCTTCTTTGTGTTTTGAACATTTTTTTCTCTTTTTCCCAAAGTATGTGCTTTTTTGTTCAAGTTTTCTTTGAGGAAAAAAGAATTAATTACAAAGATATGAATTTCCAACCTTACATCGTATCCTCGAACTTCTTAATTGAAAAATGTAAAGACGTAAACATGGTGCTGATCGATCTTCTTTCACATTTTTGCCTTTTAACTTTGCAGCGGATAGAAACGGGGTTCCGATTGGTCCACAGGTTTGTACCCCCCCCCCCCAAAAAAAAAACAAAAGAAAAGAAACAATCAATGCTACAATGTAACCTGCAAATATAACACCTATGTAAAAACGAGTTTGTGCCATATTTATATGAATCAATAAAAGTTTATGATACTCTACTTTGCAACAAGATTGTCAGTAAAACACGTCTTGATCTAATTTTTGAATTTTTAATTAAATAACTAGGGTGGGTCATCTTGGCTCCATATTTATCCCAAAGGTATCAGGTATCTGTTGAACTACACAAAGGATAAATACAAGAATCCCACAATCTACATAACTGAGAACGGTATGGTCATTACACACACGCACGCACGCACACACATACACACGCCAAGTTCTACCTAAATCAAATCAAAGTTCATACTTTAATTTCTTCACTGATTTCTTTGGTTGGTTCGTATTTGGTATGGATTCAGGGGTTGATGAATTGAACAACAATTCTCTAACAACAAAACAAGCCCTTTCGGATCCCCAAAGGATACGTTATTACTATACCCATCTCAAAAATATCCTTGGTTCAATCAAGTAGGCTGTTTTTTTTTTTTTTTTTAAAATACAAAAATATCTTTGTTAAATTCAACTGGTTAACACTTTGAAAATAACTTCTGAATTACTAACAAAGTAATTCACTGGAATTCGGGCAGGCATTATGGTGTACATGTCAAAGGATACTTTGCATGGTCTTTTTCTGACAATTTTGAATGGAGTGCTGGCTACACCTCCAGATTTGGTCTTTACTACATAGACTACAGGAAGGGGCTTCAGAGAAAACCCAAGACTTCCGTCAAGTGGTTCACGCAGTTCTTGAAAGGCCCCAGTCCTCGGTCCCCAAGAAAGGCCAGATTGGGCCGAGACCCTCTACCGTAACTGGCCACTACAGGGAATGGGCCCATGTGATTCCATTTCTCTTCGCCCCCCTCACCCAACAGCCATCTTACAAATATTAAATAACCACTGGCCGCATGCACATGGTGCATCTTTAATCCAGTGAAATTGGGGGTTCAGAAGTGGTGGAATGTCTCGTGTTTTTGTTGTTGCTGTTTCTGCGGTTTTGTTATTGTTGTTGTTGTTTGTGTATGATAACTATCTTAATAAATAAAATCCACTGGGTTTTTAAACTAATTAGTATACAAATGCAAAATTCTATGAAAATAAGGGCACTCTGCGTTCGTCTTTATTTCATAGTGTACCACTAAACTCGACATGTTTTATATATATAAATATAACAATGAGGCTGCTTAAAACTCTTAACTTCAACATCAACTCGAGAACGATAAGCTTCAATAGGGGGAAGGTCCAGTAATTTAGAAGTAATATTTAAGGGGAATGGACATTTTCAAAGTAATTCAATACAGAAATTGCTACACTTAAGACGCACGCGAGAAAGCATACTAGGTGGTACAAAGTACGAGAGGTGCTTCCATCCCACTCCATGCAATCTTCAATCCATGCATGTCGCCTCAATCCTGTCAAGGCCACCACATCCAACATCGTTGCGAATTAAAATGTCGGATCAAAGTCCAAAACAACTGCATCATCGTTGGAAATATACACTCTCGCTTCAATCTACAAGAAGAACAAGAACAAGAACACGACTTCAATCTTTTCTTAAAACAAGTGGATGGAGACCTAGAGATCAGACAACGGCTGTTACCGATCCCCTGTCTCTCCCTCCATTGCCATCCTATTCACTTGCAATTGTCCTCTGCTCCCGGATGTGAGTTTCTTCCAGTACAAGGGGGCCACCCAGTTCTGTACATTGCTGCCGTTGAAGGAGACTACAAGAAGTCCAAATGCGAGTCGAAGAAAGGGTTCTAAATATGTTTTTTTTTTTTTTTTTAAATAATAATAAAGGCAGATACCCTGTTTTTTGTGGATTCATTTGGAGTCAAATTAGAAAAAGTTCGAATTTTTTTTGACTCTTACAATTGGATATACATGGAACCAAGAGAAGTTCTCATAGGAATTTTCCAATATATATATATATATATATATATATATATATTAATTTGATGTAATCTAAATAATTGAGTTAATTTTTTTTTCAAAATCTAAATCTTTAAGTACTGGAGTATCCTGGAGGAAAATGTATCTATATTATATATGAATGATCTCGTTTAAGTTCTAATTTTAATTCCAAATAAATGATTTCAATTCTAAGAAGGAAAATAGTAACGGAATGACAAGCAAGCAATACTAGTTGCAAATGAATGTCACATTTATTTCTTTTACTTCCTATTTTTCGTCCTTCGAAAAGACCACAATCCACCATCACCATCACACCACCATTAATCACCACTGTTAGGAACCACTGGCCAGCTAAGCCTCCATGATGCCCTTCTCCTCCATTGTCCATTTCTTCATTCTTTGTTCATGACAGCTAGATTCATTAGTAAACCGGTTAAGATCCATTTTTGCGCCATGATAATCTCATTCCTCCGTGTTTTCCAAGTTGCTACTTATGACTCAGCGTAGTAGCATAGGAGAAAAGGTCATGGAACCAAAGTAAAATCAGCAACAAACTTGGAGGAATAAAATACCAGCTTTGAGAGAATGGTGAAAATTATTTTCTGATGAAAAATTGTGCAAAGTTTACATATTTATTTATTTTTGTCTATTTTTCCAAAAAGCTTTTATTATGGTGTCTGTTAGATGTCTTGGTTCAATGTAACTCTTTCATTCATCGCCTGATGTTCATTGCTCAAGAAGATTCTTAGACACAGCGACCATCATGTGGGAATGGCAAGTATGACACTGATGAAAAGTAAGACCTATATCAAAGTCAAGCACTATATATGGGTAAAACTGTACAGAATGCTTTTGCTGGAAGGAAATTATATGGCATACAATTGTATAATTTCAATATTTTAATGATTTTAACTCTTCATCCCACTATTGTTCTATGCATTTTTCTTGAAGGATGAGTATTAAAGCAACAATATGTTTACTCTATTTGTGAATTAAAAATTATAAATTTAAGTCTCAAAAATAATATTTTTGTAGAAGTGTGAAGATGTACGAGTATTTTTAAGATCTCATGGTGGGAATTTCTGGAATTGATTATTTTCCAAACCCAAACACCGTTAGGGTTCTCCAAAATGTAACTTTTACAGTAGAGATTTTACTGTTTTTGATGCAAGGCTAAAATTAATGTACCTGAAAAAAGATATATAAAAAAAAAAAAAAATTCTCAGAGTAAGGAGTCTGCATGCTTGATTTTAATGTGTTATGACTCCGAGTGGTCGTGCGTAACAGTGTTATCTGGGATGATTTCTAAATTGTAGCCTTGAAATGAGTAGGGTGCAGGATGATTCAAAGAGTGATCCTATTTAGTCTGACTGACTTTCCTGAAACTAGTCCCATCTCACTAAAGTGTTTACGTGATGTATAATTAAAGAGATAAGATTGTCATCCACATAAACAAACACTTCAGTAGAATCTGACAGATTTTGAGAAGCTCAGTTGGACTAAATACTGGCCTCCCTTTGTGTCCATAAAAAATAAATTTCAATTTTCTTTTCGTTTGATCCCATGGGACCTTAGCACACAGTTGTGGCAATCATGGCTTCTTTTATCTTTCTGGTGGGACATAAATGTGACATGGTAAACTCCCTGTCACCGACAAATCTCATACAGTTGGGCGGCCATTGATTTGAGTAGCCAATTGTCAATGTGGTCTACTGTTGGCCTGAACCCAATTAGGCATCTTAGCTCTTCCAATTCTTGAAAGGACACCGATTTCCAAAGTCTCATATCAGTAGCACGTTTTTGGATAATTCCGTTTGTGTGATCCATGTTGTGCTGAACTGCAAGCACTTCACCCTGGCGGGTACTAAATAATGTCAACAGCTCCAGAGATTCCAGGGGTGGGGAGAACAGAACATATTTTTTATTTTTTTATTTTTTTTTTTCCTTCTAATATATGGGTGTTGGGATTTGAGTCAATCTTTTCATCTCACAGCTTTTCTTAGGACACTTTTTTTTTTTAAAAAAAAAAAAAACTTTTTATAGTAAATAATATATTTTTGTCATTCAAAAGAAA
This sequence comes from Rhizophora mangle, assembly GCA_037832345.1. Classification (NCBI taxonomy): domain Eukaryota; kingdom Viridiplantae; phylum Streptophyta; class Magnoliopsida; order Malpighiales; family Rhizophoraceae; genus Rhizophora; species Rhizophora mangle. The sequence goes on along the minus strand of JBAPLJ010000004.1, from coordinate 306,735 downwards.
ATATTAGCCACAACCGCATCTAACATTATTGTCATGGTTGTGATTGAATGCAATTGAAGTACTGTTGAAAACCCTACAATTTTAAGCCTCGGTTAATGTCATCCTCCACATTTCTACGTCAAATCAAATTTTCATGCTTTTTCCTTTTCTTTTTGTGGAAAATAGACTTGAAGAACCTTGCATTTTCTCCCTCATTTACTTTTTCATTGGTTATTAGGATCAAGTCACCTACCAGTTGCCATTACACCGATCATTTTCGGTCACTTTTCTAGCATTTTGCAAAAATGGCTGGCTACATTTACACTACCATTAGCATATCTCAAATGTAGCAGCTTGCAGCCCCTAACCTGCTTTGAGATTCTCACTAGATTTCTAATACATATTCTTAATACTAGATTTCAGAAAGGGTCAATACTAATGCCTAGCAGAGTACTTCAATTTCATCATTCTAACTGGTCATCAGTTGGTCTTTGCTTATTTGCTTAACTTAATTGGGGAGATGTTATCTGACTTTTGTCTAGCTATGTGGGTATGGACACTACAAAAATTTTCATTTACCACTTTTTATACTTTTTTATTTTCATCTAAGTCCGGTTAGGCAATCATGGACAAATCGATCCGACCCAAATACTAACAAGAGGGAAAGACCACCCTGTTATGTTATCTTAATTTGTGGTTAAAGATTAGAGGCAAGTCTTTAAAATGCCTAGTTTTAATTTACTTACTTCTGCTGCATACCCCTCTCTATATATAGATATGGCCCTCTGATAACATTTAATATCTTTTCTTTTCGTTATATTTCATCTCCATAAATGACAATTATCCCCATTAATCACAAAATTGATCTCCGGGAAGTATTTTTTTAACATTTGTTGCGACCAATTTTGAGAACAAGATCCAGAATCCCCCAACGGTCAATTGTTCCTGTCAAGTCCAAGTGCGACATGTCAAAAGCTTAATTATGTAAAATCTAGAATATTATAACAAGTATGGAAAGAGTCGCGATTCGAAAATCATCTAATTTTTTAGCTAGTGCCCTATGACGATTGTGAGAATTCTTGCTTGTGACACCCATTTGCAATTTTCTGCTTATCCAGACTTCTTATGGTGGATTCAAATTCAAACAAAATTAAGAGTCAAATTATATTATCCTTCTTTTTTTCCTTGTTTTAATTATTCAATATGTTGACTTTGTAGAAATTTAAGTGTAAAACTATCCAAATCTCGGCCAATTTCCCAACAGACATTCAAGAGAAATTGTTCTTGATTTCTTGTCCCCATTTGACTTTTGGCTTGTGGTAGAATGCTAGTTTCAGGAGGCTTAATTGAGTCACCTCAATTTGTGTTGCTCTTCCATGGAATTAACGAAAGAAAGGTGCATTGAAAACCTTAGATATGTAGAAGTGAAGGCTTTGTGGAATTTAATTAAGTTTGACTAATGATATTTTTCACATTAGATTATCCGACTAAGTTGCACAAACATTTAAAAGTAGATGTGAACAATCTAGTTTAACTCTAAAAGAAAGAAATCTCTATTCTAATTCCACTTCTCTCAGCTCATTCATACTTTCTAGTGCATTCAAAGACATATCCTGATAACTTAATAATCAGAAAGAATAGCATTACTCGTTAAGTTTATATAAAAGTAAAAGATGAGAATTTGTAATGGGGTAACTAACCTTGCACAGGTAATCGTTTGTGTGTGTGTGTGTGTGTGTGTTGCACATAGACTTGAATTGATGGGAATTTCTTCTACTCATTTATGCGGAATCCCATCTACGAATGTCACATCCTGAAATTTGAATTTTACTATAATTAATTCAGTTATTATTTATTTCAAGTTCAATTTTTTACTGTGTTTTTGTGCGCTGTTCCATTCTTGAAATGCCACATGATCCATGCTGCAGGGGGGGGTTGTAAACAAAAATAGTTGTATCGAGCAAGAGAATTATTTGCAATAATTAGCAAACGAGTAATCAAGAACAGTGAACGGAATTGTCACGTTGATGTCCCTAAACCATTGACCTTCAGCATAGAACAATCACCTTTTTTACGTCCAACTCTAAAATCAAACCTTAGCCTCGTTAATTTGTTTGACGGAAAATATTTTCTAAGGAAAAGTTTTCCTTAGATATCTTTTAGTGTGTGCACTAATAAATGAATAAATAAATAAATAGTCCTTCGTCCCCACCCAAAACTGACCAGGGGAAACAAGCTGGTTCAATTAATTCTACATTTCTAGTCTACTATTGGTGTTATAATGTAACAGTGGAGTCCCATTGTGGAGTCTCAGCCTTTTTCGTTATTGTTTTCTTGTCACTTTTATTACCGTGGAGAATCAGATATGGGGTGCGTGGAGAATCAATCTATCATTTTCTTGGACCCCTCCACTAGTGCAACCTCGTCATCGAAACATTGAACATGGAAACCAAGAAAGACCAAGTGAATCAAGTGGTATTTCCATAGAAACCATGGATGGCCCGGATTGATATAATTATGGGGAAGAATTTTAAAAGAACTGGGGCAAGATTTAACATATTGGTCAAGCAAGGCAGCATTTAAGCCCTCTCCATGAGGATGGGCTATCACCTCAAATTTAAATTGCACAATGATTCTACGTTTGTGGCATCTATGGATTCCCACCAATGATTTAATACCACAGATGGCTATGAGATATGGATCCAAGTTTATTCATTACCCCTATGGTGGATCACAAGATCAACCTTGGGTCAACTCGAGAGGAAGTCCAGCTAATCAATTCGAATGTATCTAGAATGAGCCTTATCCTTTCACCAATATATCAAACAAAAAAAGAAAAAAGAAAAAAGGTGAGCCAGAAGCTTTAATTTCAAAACGGAATGGCAACAAGGATACCAGTGAATGGACGTGGATCAGAAGTAAACCCACAAATAGCACTATAATGATCGTTGATCTCATATTTTTACCCTTTTAATGTATAATTGCAATTAATAATAAGAACCATGTTTTTCTAAATAGATTTAAGAAAAGCATTCGACGAAGCTCGCTATGTACGAAATTAATTACAATTTTTTAACTTTCAGGTGCTTATTGTCGAATCAATAAAGGGAAATCATTGTATGCCACATGAAGTCCTTTAATCATGTGAAACTCTACGTGAAAACAACCCATTATGAAAAGCCATCACCACGACAAATCTAGGCCTATATTGCTTGGTTAAGGCACTTCTACAAGTAGTATTACTAGCTATGCTACTTCTCCCATCAAAACAAGTCAACCAGCTATATATGGTACATACATAAGGCTGGCAATTGCCTCTTGCACCCACTCATCATCATCGTCATTCTTGACCTGCGAAAGTGATAAAGGAATTAAATGAAATTGAACCGGAATTTCCATATAATAATTTACTTGTACATATCTATATATATATATATATATTCCCTTTTTTATTATTATTGATAAATCCAATATAGCTGTTATTCAGAAGGCCAAACCATAATTCAGACTCCAAACTAGTATCTGAATTTCATATATAAATGTAAAGTTGCACATCTCCTCAATCAAAAAGGGGAAGCCACCAAGCTTTTTATGAAATGATTAAGAGTATAGTGGATATTATTGTCTAAACTTCATGAATTATTTCTTAAAATTTCTCTTATGTTGAGTTGCTCATAAAAATGATAATGAAGCACGGTACCGCTATGGCATCGCTGCAATATTCTTCGCTCTCTTGTGAAGATTTGTCATTCTTCTTCACTTCATTGTCCACTTCACGTAATTCATTGTTCCTTGCAAATCTTCCCTTAACACGAATTCTCCGATCAGCCAGTGTTTTTCTACAAGTATACTGCATGAAGTTGGGGTCAGCACAATTTTCACCTAAGGTATATTGTAACCTTTTATTGTTATTATTATTATTATTAAGTAAAACCATAACTCAAGACTTGTACCTTGATGGTCTTGTTGAAGTTCCTTTGATTTCTTTTCTTCAAGTACCTAAGAATTCTATCTCTCCTTTCTTCCACAGTGTACTGGCCAACCTTGAAATTGGGTTGTCCAATAGTTGGGGTCATCCCATTGCATTGAATTCCCTGTTTAATGTTGAGAAATTATTAACACCAAGAACAAAACTGGGAATTCAATTTAAATACACCATCTATAACCATTGCCATCAACTACATGAATTTCCACATAAAAGGGTATCATCTGCATCGGTTTACAGTCGATGACGCAAATCTGCCTCTCTAAATGCTACTTATCTATGGATAAAAAAACTCAACGTGAAAAATGTAGATGGGAGGTTTCAAGAAAGCGTACCGAGTTTTCTTGAGCAGCAGGGTAAACAGGCTTCAAATATGGCACAAAGCCACTGCAGGATTCCTCGCCATACTCAAAACAAGCATCGGGCAATCCGCCTCCGAAAGTATCAACTTTTGCAATGCCACTCAAACCCCTTTTGTAATCCAAAAATGTAGGCACATTCGTGTCCGAAATCCCAATTTCCCCCGGAAATGAAGTCGCCGGTACTGGCGACGCAACTTTCGATTCTACAGAGAAAGCATCAACACCATCATTATTAAACATCAATGGAAGGTTGCCATTACCAAAGGTCGCATCACCGCTACAGGTCGCTGGGGTGCCGCTAGGAAATATGCTGGAAGAAATCGTGCTATTGCCACCATAATTTTGAGCCGTCACGGAGGTAATCTCTGAAAATTCGTCCGGCGAGAAGTGATAATCGGAGTAGACATAAGGAAAGGAAGCCATTAGAGAGAGAAATAAGAAAGTGGGAGTATTGGAGGAGAAGTGGTTGTGGGGGAGGCTCTAGCCTTGTTTGTCACTAAGCCGTTAAAGCTCGAATATATATAGCAATTTCGGGGTTAGTGCACTGGCTTTAGGCAAGTTGTTGGTGCCCAGAACTAGCCGGGCAGCAGAAAAAGTCTTCAATCAATACATTTTGGGCAGCTACATGTGTAACTGAGTAACTAACTGAAATGACACTTTTGTGTTACCTCTGAACCGCTTTGTTATGACAGTCTTAATTAAGTTGTAATAAACGCGTAAACTCTGACAAGATAGAAACAAATTAACTAAAACTTTTTACTTAACTCCTTGGATTTATCCTCAATAATACCTTTTAATTTACTTTGCTTAAGCGCTGCCAATACAAATGATACAAGTTTTCATTGTTTGGTTTTGCCAACTCATTTGGGGTTGATGGTTTTAGATTTACATTCCATGCATGGCATATATATATATATATATGTAACATCCTACATAAATTAAACCTGTCTGAGAGGGGGAGATCAGAGTTAAAAAAAAAATATGAATTTAAGATGAATAATTTGCAATAATTGACTCGGAAAAAAAAAAAAAAAAAACTAGCATTTTATAAGATAATTCCATGAATGTTTTATTTTTGTATAGATTATATCTTCACTTTCATGCAATTACATACTTCTTGAGTATTTGTGCGTAACCTATCAAAAACAAAAAAGCATATTTGTGTGTAAGAGAGGTTTGGAATTGGGGTTTTAGGGATGCGAAAATGATAATTTTGCAAGTGGTTTTGTCAATGATGAATTAGGAATACATGGGCAAGTGAAGGGAAAGAAAAAGGTGGGGTGGCCCTGATGATAAAGGTACTATTCTTGCACTTCCTAAAGCTGTTCCCCATAAAGGTACTGTTAAGATGTAGCCTGCTTATAGACAAAGAATCCAACACATGGCCTTGAAGATTTGCATCCACAACATCAAGTACAACATATATCCCTCCCCCCCCAAAATTTTTTTGCTTTGTGGTTTTTTTTTATGGCAAGATAGCATAAAACTGCCCATGGAGGTGACCATGCTTTCAGTTTGAACCAGTTCAGGCAATATTCAAACATTTTAGAAACCAGATAGAGTAGCCAGATCAGGCCGGACAGGTTCGATCCTGTGAACCTCCGGTTGGAACCGAATGTTCCACAAGATGAAAAATCTCCATCTTATGACAAATTAACGATTATTGCAATTTGAATTCCCTATAGCAAGCCCCATTTTCATGCCTCCAACTTTTCAAAAATCAGAATTTAAGGGTATAATAAAATTTATAAGCTAAGGTTTAAAAATTTATATTTTACTTTCGTATCTTAGCTTATAAGTTTTTTTTTTTTCCCTGAAGTGAAACCAGACTTAACCAGAATCAAAATTGAAAATAGAACCTAACAAAAATACCATATCCTTCCGACAGGAATTTCAATCCCATTACAACTTGAATTGAAGTGACTGGTAGGTGGGGCATCAAATTGGTCTGCCATCCATGGGGATATGTCAAGGGACTGCTAGGGACAATTGCCCTTTGTCCTTGTCCTCAAAGGAAGTGTGGGTTCCTTGGAATGGTCAAAATAAGCTGCTTGAGAGACAACGTAGGATTTTATTTTGATTGAGGATTAATGGAACATGTTCTGTTAATCATATATGTGCACAGGAGATTCCCATATGGTATTAACCTATGCGCTTACACATTCTAGGAAACAAAATTAATTACTTTAATAATTCACTGTGGCATCTGAGATGCACATTGCCATTCTGTTTTTTTTTTTTATTATGCATTGCATTATTTACAAGGTTTCATGAGCCTCAATGATAGCGACAAAGCTTTTTTCTACACTTTTCATTCAATGGCAGGAACTTCCCCCGATCGTGTTCTAATACTGCTGTGTTATTTAATGCTGGTTCTAAAGCTTGAAGCTTTAACTGTAAAATTTAAAGAACCTACTCCCTAACGCGGGTTGGATATAAAGCCTTCAGAAGAGTCACAAAGGGGTATCTGGGTCAAAAAACAAAAAAGCCTCTTAAAAGAGGTACATCTATGCGCAATCTTTTGCTATCTTACAAAATGATTCCTGGTTTCAGGGGTTGCTTGTAGTTCATTGTTTTATCGTTCCACAAGCTATTTGCCACAAAAGTGCAATAAAAGTAGATGGAGGAGGGGCATGGGAAGATCATGAGGATTTTGTCCAGACAGTATTTTATGTAGTATCAGGTGCCTCTGCTTGCCCCTCCCATCATATCCCATCAACCCGCCAACTTTGATAGCAAGCCTGACAGATTTGAGGCCCACTTGCAAGGGCCTGCTTAATAATCTTTGAGTAAATCAGCTTCTAATTTTCTCTTTCCAGATATGGTAAATGATAAAAGGATGCCGATCATAACCAAAGTGAAAAATAGTAGCCTAAGGAATGATGAGCTAGTGTGAAACATATGCATGTGGATTAGCCCACTACTTCTGCAGAATTGGACATATTTCAGCAGACTTAAGACTCCAGCAGAGTAATTAGAAGTAAATACCCAGACGCATCTTTAATATCAAATTTCGCTTGGGTACCAACCATTCAGCCCATGGAGGAACATTGCAAGGAACTGATCCTCTATAGCATTGCCAAATCTTGTACAATTATCTAAAGTACCAAAAAAGTGACCTCCCTCAAGATAAACAAACGTCAGGTTCAAATCCTCCTAGGTGCATTCTGTAAGCAAGTGGGAGCCACAGCAGTGAAGTCGTGCAAGTAACCTGGGTTTGCCTTTTCATTAGGAAAGAAAAAAAGAAAAAGAAACAAAAACGCTTTCAGACAAGAGCTGCAATAAGCTGCTTGGCTGCTAGACCTATACTTTGTCTGACAGTATTTGTCTTCAGAAGTTCACTGGGCTTCCAATTGTCTATTTTGGCCACCCAAATTGCCACAATTCCATCTGGAAATGCATGCACAAAACTTACTGTCAAAAGGCTGCCTGCTTTAGCACTCCATCCGAATGCTAGCATGATGACAATGAGAGTGAGTGGTTCTCTTCTAACTCTGCGGAGGAGCCTGTAGTGAATGAGCCTAAGTTGAGCTGGTACTGTAAAATATCTGTAAGATGATAAAGGTCAGTAATTTAAGAACAAAAATACCTTGCTTGGATATTTTAAGTACAAAAAAAAAAAGTAGGACACAGAATTTAGGGACAAAATAGACAGGAAGTAATATGGGCAATCAATTATTGATACAAAAAAAAAAAAAAACTGAACAATAGTGATGATTGATTAACTGCAATTAACAGTCTCCCTTTTAAGTAAAAATATTGATTGTGGGTACCATTCTTGAAGAAATTATAGAATAAGATCAGGAACTTATAAATAACAGTAGGTTGAATCATTTTGTATCTCTAGTTAATGGGAATAGATTAGGCAAATAAAGTGCATATTAATATTCTCATGATCTGACATAATTCCCTCTGGCTGCGACTTTTTTTTTTTTTTTTTTTGGTTTTTTTGGGTCCCTTTTTCAAGTTCCTAGTGGGTGTGTTCAAGGCCCAACAAACTCATGTTGGTGCATGTTACCTGGAAGTGAATCTAACCTGATATATTCTTATGAGCATAAGATTACTAGAGCACTTTTCCCCTGTTCTTTCATTCATTTCCATGCTAGAACTTTTCTGGTTCTACGCAGAATAAGTACACACTGTATACCATATTGTTTCTGGGTCTTGCTACCAACCATGTTCATCAAATCCTTTGTTCAAAGATTTTTGTCAAGCTTTTCTTGTACATGTTCACTTCCTTAGTCATTAAATCTGGTTGGCAATGTCTCCCCCGAATCAGTAAAGGTATTTTAGTTTTCATTTAATGGTAAGAGTGGGAGACAGTGGCCAAGCCAAAAATTTAAGTTTGGTCACACGCGCCCATGTCATATTTATAAAAATTCATTAAAATTTTCATAATAAATGTGCAAGGAAAAAAAATTAATTATATTTATTACTAATTTATAAATATTTTATATTTATTAATAACTACTATACACACATAAGCTTTATATATATATATATAAAGAAGATAAATATAAAAAGCATGAACTTTATTAAGGAAAATTTTTGTTGAAGATATCATCAAGCAATAATAAAAATATATGCATAATCTTAATAAGGAAATTGTCAAGATCATTTGGCATTCAATGTTTTCAATACAACATTTATACTAAGACATGAATTCAGGCTTTTCAATTTGAAAATAGATTCATGACTGACAATTTAAAATAAAAGCTATTACCATAAAAATCACCGTTTGAAAGGAATATTTGGCGAGTTTAGTAATTTTCCTTTGTTGATAAAGGCCTATTGAATCTTGTTCCCTTCGCTCATTCTAAGCATCTGTCATTTGAAAGGCTTTAATCCTGAAGGAAAATTGGACACAACAGTGCATGCAAACCATCAAGGCCTTCTCCTACACCAACCCATACTCATTGTAAAGCCTCCTGAAAGTGTCTTCTTTTCATTTTCTTATTGACACGCACTTCCACTCTCATGTACGGTGACTCCCATAGCATCGCGTAAATCAATAATTATTACACAGCGAGTATACTCCAAACCTCACATTGCAGAGCTTCGTGCGCACTGAGAATCTTTTTTACGTGTACAACAAACGCTCGGACGTGAAAAATATACAGTGGAGAACATCTAGTTGATTCTTCATGGCAAACTAAAATATACCCCCATGCACAAAAATTATGTCTAAGGCTTATTAAACAATGATAATTTTATAACGCAAGGAAATCCTACACAACTGATCGGTAGCTATGTGCCAAGCTGCGAGAAGAAGAGCTTAAGAGATACGGACAGGACAGCATACATGTAAGACAATACAAGTTGAACAATGTTCCTTCAACACATGCAGTGTTCAAGGGACCAAAATTTTTGAGAAAATAATTCTGATCAGTACTGCACGAACTAATGAAGCCTATGCTTCTATGCTGAGAAATGTAAACAGCCTAAGATACATGACAGCTGCAACAGATCATATGCCTTGGTGAAAGTGTCAGAAGCCATCCTCTTATTGAACCAGTTCTACCCAAGACCTATAAAGAAAATGACTTTGATTTAGAATTCATCAAGCTTACATGCAGATAATGTCATTAAATATTGATAGGAAAAGTAAAGCATCAGTCAGACATTTGTCTCTAGCTACAATTCAAATCTGTTTATCATATGAGATTTGCCCACCCCAAATAACATCTTGTAAAGACTATGACACGGCAAGTTGTGTCAATTACACAGGTGACAACTGACAAGGAAACATTTTCCTGTTAGGAACCTTTTTTTTTTTTTATAATCATGTTATCAGCACTATGTACTGAATACGGGCTGGAATGGATTTCCCTTGACATCTAATTTCAGAACAAACCAAGCATGATAAAAGACTAGAAAGCACACTACCACACGCATCCATCCCAACCAGAGAAAACCAGTTCACCCAAAAATGTGCATACCAAATTTCGGAAAACCATCTAAAGCACATGTCTAGTGAATACTGCGACTAAGCAATCCTTGGAATGACAAGTAAAGATCTTTGTTATCCATCCCAAATATCTCTTCTGCTTTTCTCAGAGTTTCCTGAAAGGTAAAAGAAAGAAAGTTCTGTTAGGTGGATCAGAAGCAAGAAATATATTAGTGTTTGGAGGAATGATTACCTCTCGAGTTTGCTTTTGAGCATTTAGTTCCTTGATGTTAGCCAGAAATGCACTGAATTGTTCATATGATAGGCGAGTCCTGAGGCACATAATTGTCCAGTCAATTGCAAAATCCCAAATAAAATAGCTGTAAATTTGTCAGCATACACATCATAACAGTAATATTCTGAACTCATTGAACAAAAAAAAAAAAAAAAAACCTTGAACTTGTTAATCAAATATATGCAAAAATTTTGAACTCACCTTGCCTGACGAAAGAACTCCTTTCCATCAATCCGGGGTGCCCGTGCTAGAAAATTTTTCAAGACAAGAAAGTATAGTCAGATTCAAATGGAGTCAAATCACCTCAAACTATAATATTCTAACAAGGGCTTGCCCCATGACCAATACTGATTCTTGAATTGCACAAAACTGTGTCATTCTAAAACTTGCAATGTCTCACAAACCTGGCATTGAACGGGCACGAGGAGGAGAGTTTGCTGCAGACGACTGCTGGCTTGATGGGTACCATGAGGAAAATGTAGTTTGTCCATCATAATGTGGTTTTATTGGAGATGTCATACCTGAAGTTTTCTGAGGAGATCCAGCAGCAGAATAACCTCTTGGTGACACACTTGTGGAAACAATTTTCGGCGTTCCAGTTGGGGTGAACCGTGGAGTGATGTACGGAGTAATAGAAAATCTTTGTGCAGTATGGCTTGGAGCTGTTTAACCAAACAATCAGCAAATAACTCAAACAACAAATTCAACCAGCCCCTTCAAGATATAAACCGAATGCAGTCCCATATAATCACAATGCCTAAATTTTGGGAAAATAACCTTTTTAACTTCAGTCCATTTTTGTTGAATAAGGATCATTCCCTAAACGAAGCCCCACACTTACTATCACTTTTTTGCAATGTTTTGATTGGACTGCAAAACAGAAAAATTTCTCTATGGCCAATGTCTGTTATGTACTGCAAATTTGATACCCAATTCTGGAATATTTCTAGATAAGTTATGTTGGCATGTTCTTGACAAGCCTACACAATTTTTTTTTCCATGAACTTCACTTGGACTAAAAGATTGCAAGCAAATAAAACATCATCCATGACACAATTAATTCTAATTTTATATGATTATCAAAAAGGTAAAAATTTATATTGCAGTGAAGATCAGATCAGGTAAAGCAGTCCTAATGAATGAATAAAATGATGCTGTTTGCCAGTCCAGTTATCCTGTAAGCAATCACCTCAAAGCAGGCAGCTGTCCCTTTCAAAAATTGATGTACATAGGACAAGGCAAATGGAAGTGAATGGAAAGAAGTCAATGCACATCATAGTTAAAGATAGATATTGGGCCAATTGTTACAAAATAAGATATAATCAAACTTCCATTGTTTTATGTTCTATAAACAAAGGCTTGAATCCATAGAGAAAAGCATTCTAAAGAACAAGAATACTGCCATGGTATGGCCAATGAGTCAAAAGGGCATTTGGTTCCTTCTTTAATTCCATCCAAAAGACCAGAACTCCTGGTTTCAGAAGGCAAATCCATCAAACCTGATCAACCATTAACTAGTGATCCAAATGTGGGCAGAATTGGTTGGGGGGATGCAGAAATAGTGCTTCCTCCAACCCTCTCTTTTTCTTGTGTTCCACATCCAGAACATACAGGAGTAGCTCTTTCAGAGATAAAATAGGCAGTCTTTCTTAATTAAAAGGCTAAAAAAGTAGCTGGCTTTTTACTTTCCTCAGGGAGAGTTGCAATCAAAGTAGGCTAATGTTTTCTGTCAATGTTTCTTCTATGGCTTACTTCTTTCTTCCATAAGAAAAACAAGTTTTTTACCATGACTTACCTCAGTAGTCTTATGAAACAGGTTAGGAAGCATGTACAATAAGTTCAATGTTCTGTTCATATGAGAAATTATTTTCTTTTTCCTCTTTAATATTACTAAATATCAAACATGTTGTGACAGCAGTGTATATTTCCAGACTAATTGCAACTTTAGGAGGCCACGTTTTCTGGCAATACATTCCCCAAGAATGATGAATCTCTGATGCATTACACCAATGCAACTATGTCAGTCTACCTTCCTATTTTGAATTGTAAAGATAGATTTCAGATGCAAGGCTATGACCAATGTTTTGAAAACAAAATGAATGAAGAAATGATGTAAACCATGATATTTTATAGAGAATACAAATTACTTTTTACTTCAAATCAGTAAGCAAAAAATAATGAAAACAGTTCCAACAAGCTTTCCAGGCGTGCCAAAGCAGAGATTAGTATAATACCCTCATCAATTGTGCTTGATATATCAGTAGAGCCACTGAAGGAATTTTGGTTCACATATCCATTCATCCCCTCATCTATGAAATGAGAAACTTTAAAATTGTTAGCCAAGTAGCAGGGAATCAATTTCCTTGAATGATGAGAAAATAGTTGATGTGCATCATCATTTTATAGAATGACCATGGGCTTCATGAAGCAAGGATAAGCATACCTTTGTCAGGATAGGCCCTGGGAACTGACTGATCACAGGTGCCAATATCGACAGTCTCAGATACCTGTCAGAGACAGATGGATAGTAGTTAATGCATCTAAAATAAAAAATATATTTATAAAAAAAAATTTAAAAATAAAAACTAACAGAAACATCAAAAGTTAGAAATATGCCCCTAGAAGCAACCAAAAAAATCTATGCAACAAGTGCAGAAACCATTATACATTAAAAATTGACTTACAAGTGATAAAAGCAAAAGAAAAAGGCATAAATGCAAACAGAAAGTGCTAAGTATGTCATCTTACGGATGAACTGTCATCGTTCAGGGACTGCATCAGTTGCCTTTTAAACGTTTCCAACTGTAAACAACAAACAAATCTCGCATCAAATAGATCTAAGGATACTAGAAGAATGATAAGAGACTAACTAAGAGATAGTGAGACACTAACTGTACAAGTAAGTGCAATCTCTTATCATTAAACATCACAAATATAATTGAAAATATGCAGAATATTGCACAAAGTTATGACTTTTAACATCTTCAAAAAGTTAATAGATGCATTTTGTCAATATCATTACAAACAGAAGCACCACAAATGTAGATACATGAGATAAAAGAGATCCCTGGAAGAAACCAAATTAACCTATCAACTGGATTAGAGTACTAAACACAGATGGTATCAGAGTGGCTGCAGTGATTTCTAGGAAATGTGTGATGAATCTATCATCACATTCTCTGTCAGGAATTAACAGCGACACTGGGTTGTTAAGAGAATAAATTTTGAGAATTCGTTGATGTTATTAATAAGTTTGACTTTTGCATTGAAAATATACTGCCTATTTGTTAGCACACAGGAATATGGATTTTTCAGTAAGTGCTCAAATCATGGTTCAACTTCAGGGACTCCTGGAATAGTAAGACTGATGCAAATATAACACCATTTTTTTTAGGAAGCAAACCACGGGGCAAGGAAAGGAAATGCATAAACATGGAAAAAAACTTCAGGGGAAGGTGGGTGGCATACAAAATCATGTAGATAGATGTAAAACCTTACATGTGTTACTAATGACTTGTAAACATGTTCTCTTATTCTCTTCATATTTATCAGCTGCCTATATTTAGAGAAAGAAATGGAAGCACAAAGGTAAATTCAGACCTGTATAAGGTAATAGATTACTTCGGAGTCTGCATGCCTATGCAAGTGTGTGTGTTTGTATTCAATTGTAGTGATGGACTCAAATATAAGCATATTCAATTATACAATTAGAATTGCAGATTGCATTGAGTAATCACTATTTGTTTGCCCATATGTTTGAAAAGCAAAGCAACCCATACCATGTTCTCCTTCTACTTAAATCATTTGTAACAGCCGCAATTCCATGGTAGTATTACAGTAGAGACAACTCAGACAAAATGAAATGTAAAACAAACAAGGAACCCAATTACAAAAATAAATAATGACATCTCACCTTTCCCAAATCACGGCCAAGTCTTTTCACTGTCATGGTCATTGAATCTCGTTCGGCAGAAAGTTTTTTCTTCATTTGTTATCAACACAACAACAAAGAAATTAGTAATTCAGTTATTAAACATACGAGAATATTGCAAAGTAACAGATTTTGCATTTGAAAACTCTGAAATGAAACTCAATTAAACCTGACAGCTAACTGGATCACATCTATGAGTATCCTCTAGAAAATACCAAACAAATTGAATAAAAGAATAACATGTGTCAGGTAAAAAACAAAAAGAGGAACACAGTAATGGATCTAATTACTTTTGAAGTTACTGTAAGAATCCATGCCCCAATTAATCTCTAGCATAGCACCAATACCAACCATTAATAAGAATGAGTTAAGTATCCTACATTCTAGTAAATCTAGAAGAAACTCCTGCTCAAAGTTTTAGTCTTCTTTACCAGAATAGTGCAATTAAACCCATAACTACCAATGACCCATATTTCCCACCTCTTAGAAATACTAAATATAAGAAACACAAGCCACCTGAACTTCCTCGTGTTTCTAATTTATTTCATATAATGTCTTAGCCCAACTAACAATGTAATGATAAAATTGTGCATCTGTTAATCATTTTTGAAGACCAGACATAGCCTTGGTTTTTTACCAGGGGGATCCTTACCCTTGGCGAGCAAAGCCTGGCCCCTAAGAACACAGCTAACAATGAACTCCATATGTCAAGAGGCAAAAATCCAAACCAGGCGACTCAAACAGAGCATTATTTGGAATCACAATCCAAAGGCTTAGAACCCATGATCTTGACGCAGCTCGACCATGCAACTCGGCCCAAGGACATTTACACTCACAATACACCACCACTTGAAAAGAAATCTGTTTGTTTTAAAATTTTTCTCCAGTTTCATTCTTCAACAGCCACAACAACAATAGCAAAAACTTAATCTCAAATTTAATCGGAGTCGGCCACATGTATCTTTTCTCATCATTCCATTCTGTTATGGGCAATAAGTCATCAACAACCAGAGAAGCAAAGTGTACATTCCTTCTCTAGCTCTTGACAGGCATTCAAACAGAAATAGAAGAAAAACCCACATCTCATTCTTCACTGAATTCTACAAGGAGGCTTATCCTTCTCCTTTTTTCCTAATCCTACTTCTTACACCTACTCAATTAAGATCCAAACAAACAAAAACTCTCATAGCATCAATCCTTAAACTGACAGAAACCCACTAAAGAACTTCTTTTAACTATTAAAGAGAAAAAAAGAAAGAAAGAAAAATGAAGAGGAAGAAGAAGAAGAAGAAGAAGAAGAGATTTCACTCTAACAGGCAAGATATGATTGATTATTCTTTTTTTTTTTTGGCTTACATTTTCGTCCAGTGTGATTTTCAACCGGGACTCGGCCTCCTGGTACGCGCGCTGCACGCCAAAGACCGTCTGTTCCAGTTCGCTTATGGTCCGGTCCTTCTCCTGCAATTTCTGCCTCATCCGACCAACCTCCGCCTCCAGCTTCGACACGCGCGATGCTATCGCCATGGACGTGATCTTCCGCGCCAGGTCCAACTGGTCGTACGGATCCGTCGGCATCACCGCCAAGATCTCCTCCGCCAGGTCGAAGTCCGTCCCTCCCCCGCCGCCAACCATCTGCGCCATACCCAAAATCCACCACCACCCGCGTCTCTTTCTCCTTCTCTCTCTCTCTCTCTCTCTCTCTGCCTGAAAAGGAGAATGAGAAGGAGAAGGAGAAGGAGGCAAGGCAATCTATGCGAATGAAGTTTGTTTGGTGGGTGTTTGTTTGGTTGGACCTTCGAGAAATGTGATAGCCAGGTACTATGTAATGTTTTCATTATTTTTTCTTTTTTTTTTTTTTTTTTTTCTAAATAAAGTTTTTTTTTTTTCTGAATTTGAATTTTCACATGTTTTCCCTCCAAATTCCCCCACTTTTCTCTTTCTTTCATTTTCAGTCCCTTTTTCTGTAATAAAATTATGATGGCATTAAAAACTTATTAAATTATATTAATATTTAATCTTTCCCTTCTCTTCATATTATAATAAATTAAAAAATTATATAAATATTTAATTCATTTTATAACACTGAATATGATTTTAATAAATTTTAAGTATATTTGTGATATTACTTTTTTTTGGGTACAAATAATAAATTATAGAATATAAATATATATAATTAAATTGTAATTTCTTCATACCTAATTATTAAAATAATATTTCAAAAAGGTATGTTATGATGCTTAATTGCCTAAATGAATAATGATGTACTCTAATGGTTTTTGTTTTTTTTTTTTTTATAAATTTACAATTTTTATTATTAAAATTAAGAATTTAATTATTTTAATATTAAATTAATAATATTTTATTAATTTTTAAATATATTAAAAAAATATAAATAATAAAAAAAAAAGAGTAGAGTTAAAAAATTTTAATTTTCAAAATATTTATTTTTTAAAATTAAAATTATATTCATTAATAATTTATATATTTACATATTTTTTTAAAAAAAATTTAAATATAAAAAAATATTATTATTTTTTAAAAAATTAATAAAATTAATTTTAAAATTTTAAAATTATTAAAAAAATTATATTTTTTAATTAGACACATCATTTATTATTAAAATTTAAATTTATTAAAAATTTTAATATATAAATATTTTTTAATATTAAAATACATTTTTAATAACAAAATATATTAATTAAATTTTGTTTAAATTTACGGATTAAATTTTTTTAATAAATATTCATAATTCATATAAAAAATAAATTTAAGCATAATGTATATATTTATAAATTAAAACCATGAGCATAGTATTTAGAGAAATATATTATACATAAATTCAACGTTTAAAAATAGTTGCTATCACAAAATATTTGGGATCATTAAGTGGATAGAGCCCTCAGGGGCTGTTCAGTTCAGCTGGAAACCTTGAAGTTGATATCAATGTCAGAGTTTAGGTCTTCCTAATTATTGTTTTCGTCCTGTGAAATTATGTAATTCTTTTTAAAAAAAATTTAAATAAGTTTCATTTATTTTTTTTTCTTTATTTAGATGTTAAGACCTGATTTGAAGTTGAATTTGGTGTCCTGGGAGGCATAAAGTAAAAGACCTTTTTAACTTTTTATACATTGTTTATATATATATATATATATATATTTTTTTTTTTTCTTATAATATAATATTTCATATATAGTTTTAACATTTTTTTATTTAATGTATGATGGAGACATATTTATATAAAAATATTTGTCATGTATTTGTATATTTTTATTTGTATCCTTTTACGAAATAAAAAAAAACATTACCAACGCCTGTTTATTTAAGGGTTTGGAAGGATTGAATGATCTCTCTCTTCGATTCTTACCTACTTTATGTTGGGAATTCTTGTTATAGTTCAAAGAAACCTGCTCCCCCTCTCTCTCTCTCTCTCTCTCTCTCTCTCGCGCTATCCCTAGCGATTGATTTTCAGAGGTAAAAGGTTGTAACTTTTAGCTTTTTAGTCGGAAATATCTGTTCTTTGCGTTGTTTTCTGGAACCTTGAATTGAATCTATGGTTGGTTATTTTGGTTAATGCTTAACTTTTGGACTCGAAATGAGTAAATAAGAAAAAGCCCATTTTTGTTTTGGCTAAAATCCCTGCTCAAGATTGCATCTTTTTCTTTTATTTATTTATTAATTTTTTTTGTGTTTTTAAACAGCAGAGGAAGGATGTCGGTGCTCATAACCACAAGTTTAGGGGACATAGTGGTGGATTTGTATGCCGAAAAGTGCCCTTTGACCTGCAAGAACTTCTTGAAGCTTTGCAAGTCTGTCTCCGTCTCCCCTCTCTTTTTTTTATATTTTTTATTTTTTTATTTGTGTGTGTGTGTGCAGTTTAATAATTTTAAGCAATCGGCTTTTGGTTGAGTGGTATTGAGGGTTGTCCGTCAAGGCATATGGGAATTCAATTCCTAGTGTGGTAGCCTCAAACACCAAAGATCTCTGATAATTTTATGTTATGACTTGCTTATTTAGGATCAAATACTACAATGGCTGCCTATTTCACACTGTTCAGAAGGATTTTACCGCACAGACTGGTGACCCAACTGGTACAGGAGAGGGTGGCGATTCGGTCTACAAGTAAGAGTTTGATGTATATTTAACTTACGTTAAATAGGCTTAGTGTCTGTTTGGTTCAGCCATGATATCTGGCTCTTAAATTGATATCTGATAAAACCAATGCTGTTTGATAAAGGTAGTTAGAAGTCATTGAACAACAATTTTTCAGCCTCCAACAACTAAGCAAAATATT
This sequence comes from Rhizophora mangle, assembly GCA_037832345.1. Lineage (NCBI taxonomy): Eukaryota > Viridiplantae > Streptophyta > Magnoliopsida > Malpighiales > Rhizophoraceae > Rhizophora > Rhizophora mangle. The sequence continues at coordinate 288,005 of JBAPLJ010000004.1, read as the reverse complement.
TCATTAAGTAGCTACTCTTCATTCACATATTTTCTGCTTAATGTCTCTTGTATGCTATTAATCAGTGTCTACATCTTTTGTTGGAGATGGTTTGCATATATGGTTGATAAAACATATGCTTGCCACATGTGTGTTTATGACATGCTAGTTCTCACCATGTTTCCCCTTTAGGTTTCTCTATGGTGATCAGGCTCGATTCTTTGGTGATGAAATTCATCTTGATTTGAAGCATTCTAAGAGAGGTACTGTTGCAATGGCAACTGCTGGAGAGAATTTGAATGCTTCCCAGGTATAAGATTGTTGTGTCTGTTTAGTGGCCAATTGGAGGCAATCTTGATAATTTTTGCACAAACTTATTTTGTGTGGGAAACAATTCAATTATCTAATTCATGTGCTAACGAAGCTCTTTTATTTTTCAGTTCTACATCACATTGCGTGATAACTTGGACTATCTTGACGGAAAGCACACAGTAAGTTTTCCAATCTGATCACCTTATATACATTCTCCCTCTCTCTCTCTCTCACACACACACACATGCACGCGTGCACACGTGCACGTGCACGCACACTTGCACATGCACATGTTTTGGGAGCACCACCAATCAGGGAACTCTAATAAGTACGCAATTATACACAGTTGTCTTGTAATAGAGGGAACACGCAGTCTAGTTGTTGTGTTACACAGTTAATTGGTCAGTGCTTTGGATGGTGGCATGCTTTTTGATTAACTGGGAAAATGTTAAATGCTGGTATCTTCCTGTTCATTCTAGTAGATGATGGTAATCTATTTTACTGTTGCCATGCATGTGATGAGTGTCATTTTACCATTTTTTACAAGGAGAAGTGAGGAGCATGTGCTTCATGTTTCCATGTTGCAATTAAGATACATGGCCTGTTAGTCTTGGGATTGGTTGAAGTGCAGCATGGTTCCTTTTTTCATAATTTGCTCTCTGATGGGATTGCAAAGGAATGCCTTCCATTATATGGTAACGGCTTGTTTAAAAAAGGGCTGAGATGATTGTTTATGTCGGGACATATTTTTTTCAAAATTTAAATGCTCTATAGATTTTATTAGGGTAACTATCCTCCTTTTCTTATTGGAACTATGGATACTGGAGCCAGGAGACCAAGGGTGATCAATTACCTCTTGGGAGGAGTAGCATAAGTTAAAATTTTCTCATATTGTCAGGAACTTTCTTCTTGATATTCATCTTTTCATAATAAATATGGCATCAATACATGTTTTTGTGTGCAGGTCTTTGGAGAGGTAGCAGAAGAGTTTGATACTTTGACTAGGATAAATGAAGCTTATGTGGATGAAAAGAACCGACCATACAAAAATATAAGGTGCATGAATATTCTGATAGTTCAATGCTATTTAATGGTTGAGGAATTTTATGATTTTGCTGATATGCTTTAGTGTACTAACAGGATCAAACACACCTATATACTTGATGATCCTTTCGATGATCCTCCCCAGTTAGCAGAGTTGATTCCTGAAGCATCTCCAGAAGGAAAGCCGAAGGATGAGGCAAGGGATATAATTTGAAGCATCTTACTGCTTTATTTCATTTTCTCTGCTTGCCATGCATGGCATGGACCAGGAATGCTGGCCACATTAATTAAAATTCAATGGAACTACACATCCATCCCAGATTTAGAAACTCTTTTCTTTCTTGGAAAAGCTGTGCACCATTGAAGTAATTAGATTGATGGTTTAATGATTTGACCATACTTGGTTTGCTTGATTGCTTGTCATATTCTCTGTAGACTAGCCAGTTTATCGTTTTCTAAATAAGGGACAAGCAGTTCATTATATAAAATGAGGTTGGATGAAACAAATATGGAGGAGTTTGCCAATCTTGCTTTAAGAAATATATTTTTTTTTTCCAGAACATAATTAAATTGAGCAAGAAATATGCTTCAGTATAATGCAGAAGAGTATGCTGTGCTCTAGGTTGTTGAAGCAAAGAATGCATAGCTGGCTGCTGACTTATAATACCTGAAATGAATTAGTGTATTCAGACAGGCAGATGTTTATATTTGTCTACTGCTTTGGTATTAGAAGATTGTCAAGATTACTTGATTAAGTTTATGCCAGATTTATGTATATTTTCTGTTTGTTCAAGTATCATTTGCTTACTTGGTGGTTCTGTTTCCTAGTATAAGTTTGTATATTATTACGTGATAACTAGGTTGATGATGAGGTGCGGCTTGATGATGATTGGGTGCCAATAGATGAGCAGTTGGGTCCAGCAGAACTTGAGGAGGTTCTTCGAGGAAAGGATGCACATTCAAGTGCAGTTGTGCTGGAGAGTGTAAGGATCTTACCAATGTAAATTTCCTGTAGAGAGCTTGAAAGCCTTATCATTGTTGAGTCATGATTCCTTTTTGGTATTTATAAACATGATATTGCTATGAGTACAAGAATTGCTTTTTATATATGTTTCCTTTTTTGTTCCACAGATTGGGGATATTCCTGATGCTGAAATAAAGCCTCCTGAAAACGTCCTATTTGTCTGTAAACTGAATCCAGTTACTGAAGTGAGTCTCTGTTCTCTCTTTCCATGATGGGGTGTGCACTAAATATGCTTTCTTTCATTCATTCAATTTCTTATCATGGCCTTATTTAATTGTTCATTTCTTATTGAAGGATGAGGACCTGCATACAATTTTTTCCCGTTTTGGAACTGTCGTCTCGTGAGTGATTGGAGCCTTTCATTTTTGCCTTTGTTTTTCTTCTTTGTTTGGGGTGGTTATGTCTGACTCAAAATTTGATTCTTATTATATATGAATGATTACAGGGCTGACATAATCCGTGATTATAAGACTGGAGACAGCCTTTGCTATGCATTTATAGGTGGTGAAATCTTGCCTTGCAGATATTTGTGATAGGCTAGGAAAGCCTCTGTGCACATACATGTGTGCTTGCTTCTGGTATTTAGTGTCTGGGTGCATAATAACTGATCTTTCTAAAGAATTCCTTGATTTGTTGGGAAAAGGAACATGAAAGAGATTGGTTGAGGGCAATTATATAGTTTCCTAAAGGACCTCTCGTTCACATTTGATAAACCCAGCAATGAATTATGGAAGATAATATAAGAAGATCAATATCTGTATTTTATTTAATAAAAAAATTGGTTCCACTTAATAGAATAAGTCATGTTTTATGATCACAACAATTGCTTACTCATTTCAATTAGACATGCTGACATTTCTGTTTTTCCTTGCCTTGTCTATACATCCCTTTCATATTCATAGTGGTTGCTTTCTTGAATTTGTTTTTCCCTGGTCATCAAATTTGGGAAGAGGTCGTGGAATCTTTTAGTTATATCTTTGTTATGACTTCTATGGATGCTTTTACTCATTAATATTTACTTTGCAAATTTTCCAACCAGAATTTGAGACCCAAGAGGCATGTGAACAGGCGTATTTTAAGGTACACTGAAGTCTGAAGCACTGGTAGTTCCTTTTCATGTTCCTGAATTTCAGATTTGGAATTCTCTTTCTCCGTATATAATTGCCAGTATGTGTCCCATGCATTTACTTATTATTATTATTTTTTTTAATTGAGCCTTTCTTATGTATATTTGCCTTTCTTCTTCTTGCATATTGTAGCAGCACTTTGACACCATAAATTCTCTGATATTGTTTTATGGAAATATGGAACAGAGCCATTTACAAGGCTCAAGATTGTGATGACCAAAGTGTAATTATTAGGTCTACATGGGCAAGATTCCTCCCCTAGTGCCCAAAATAAACCCATAAGCACTCCTGCCACAAAAAGAAGAGTGGGGAAAAAATAAAGCATGGAATAATATTCTCTATGGGTGTGATAAGACATAATAATTACTGTCAACAATGGGCTTTGTTTAGCACTGATTGAGGTATTGCTAAAACATTATAAGCATCAATTATGGCAGTCTCATGGCCATGCCTTTTCCTTGCGAAGGATGTACACAAATACTGCTTGGCCTTCATAAACTTTTCCTATGGCCTTTATATTTGTAGTTTATACTGTAAGATGTACAAAAATTTTTGCTAACTTTGGGTTTGTACAAGTAACATTGGATGCATGGTGTGAGAATATGACAATTTTTTGTTTCACTTGGGTCTTGACATCTTGGTAAAATCATTTCTACTACACAGGTTAGCATACAAAGGATTCTTTCTCTTATACTTTGGCAGAAAAGTGTCTTTCTCAGTCTCAAATCCGACTGTATGGGGCAAGAGTCATCATATGTCATTGAGCAGCGAGATGGTCATGATAAGATTACAAAAGATAAACTTTTTGGTATTTTTCTTGGGTCCAGAGAAATGGAGAAGAAGTATGTGAGAAATGGAGAAGAAACAGTAAAATAGGAGAAAGGGACTTTAAACTTGGAAAGGATGATTTGGAAGCCTATTTGGCAGGACAGTTATTATTTATTTATATTTGGCTATTTGAACTTGTGTTTGGCTCCTACATTTATTAGAGCCCTTGCTAAGAAGCACTCAGTTCGTTAAACTCCAGTCAACATGGTTGTAAATCTTTTCAAATATATTTGCAGGAAATTTCTAGATTGATTGCTCTAGCCATAGAAAAATTTTCTTTGATGGTAAGCATTGAGAGAATGCTCAAGTAGTTGGTTGATGAACTGAACTTCTGCAGCCAATTCTGTTCGGTTCTGTAATGATTACCACAGGAGTCTAGGATGATGATTATGCAGAGTTTTCAGGATTTGAGTGATTATGCAGAGTTGTGAGCCTTGAGCTGGATTACTTGTATTTGTTTAAGTGCTGCTTGAAGAAATTCAATAGATCCTGTGAGCTGGCATTCTTCCATGAAGCTCTGGAGTATTTCTATTTGCATCTTTCATCCTACTGAAGTTCTAACAGTTTTATGCTTAGTATTAAATATTTGCATCTGTTAATTTTTGGTCTCACAAATGATTTTAGAGTCCAAGTTAGCAAATTGAAAGGACAAAGAAAAAATTCACTGTTCTTCCAAATAATGCCTTTGACCATGTTCTTCACTTGCTGTTGTGCTACAGTTGTGAATGAACTCTGCATTCTTCAGGACATGGAATTACTTTACCATGACATTGACAATTGAAGACTTTCTGTAATGTGCAAACACATATTTTGATGGGGAAACATAATGTGTCTTTTTTTTCAACTAGATATATCATCAGTTTCTTATGGATTTCAGCATAAGTATTTATTTTATGTTTTACTTTCCAGCTGAAACTTCTATAGCATAACTTTGTGTGTTGTTTTTCTTGATAGATGGATAATGCCTTAATTGACGATAGAAGGATACATGTTGATTTTAGCCAAAGTGTTGCTAAGCTGTGGTCCCAATACAGGCGGAATGCCAACCAAATGGGCAGAGGTAAAGATGACTGAGTGATGTAGAAGCTTAACAGATTTCAGTTGAGATTTTCTGTTATATCATCATGTTGTTTTGCCTTATGGAGGTTTTATTTGCTTGGATTCATTCTCCATGTTTCTCTTTTCAATGCTTATAAACAGTGCTTTTGGTTATTTGACAGATTTGTTATTTGTTGTTCATGTGTCCTTTCTCATCTGAGACTCTTATCAATTTACTTCATTTAACTTATTTCTCACAGGAAAAGGCTGCTTCAAATGTGGTGCTATGGATCACATGGCTAAGGATTGCACTGGAGGGCCAGCCACCAATCTCCCACCTCCAAAATACATCCTAAAGGATGATAATATCCAGCATGGTGGAGAGAAAAACTCCAGGTTGGTGATCTTCCATATCTTTTACGCGCTTCTCTTTGATTCTGTGTATGAAAAAAAACACAAACCTTTTGCAGTTATGAGATGGTGTTTGACGAAGACAATCTTGAAAGTCCTAAAAAAGAAATGAGACATGGATTACAAGATGCTCATAACCATATTGAGAGACAAAAGATGCGGAGGAAAAGTTCAGAAGACCTGAAATACATTGATCGTGACAAAAGAGATTCAAATGATAGACACAGGCAGAGTGAAAGAAATACAGGACATAGAGGGGATGAAAGGCATCGTGAAAGTAGGGCAATACGATATCCTGAAGAGAGGATTGATAGAGAAAGAGAGAGAACCAGAAGAAAAGAGCACGGTGATGATCAGAGAGATGTTCAGGATTACAGAAAGAGAATATCAGAAACTGAAGGTCATAGAGATAGGAAGGCTGGTACAAGTCATAGAAAAAGTACTGCAGATGATGGAATTAGCAGGGAAAGGAGAGAAGGAAGTGATGGTAGAAAGAGATATACAGATGATGATAGCCTTGCAGAGAGGAGGGATCAGGGCAATGCTAGAAAGCAAGAAAGCGATGGTAGAAAGAGATACACAGATGATGATAGCCTTGTGGGGAGGGATCATAGGGATGCTAGAAAGCGAGGTACAGATGGTGGTTACAGAAAGAGAACTGCAGATGGTCACAGAAGAGATTTAGGAGATGGTAGAGATCACAAAAAGAGGTACTCAGCAATAGACAAAGACGTGAAGGATGAACGTAGTGGTAGAGATTATGATGACTACAAAGGCCGAAGGGAAGAAAGAGAAAATCAACGCCGAGAAATAAAAAGTGATGGGGGTCATGGCAGGAGACACTGAGGCAATGAAGGACGATTAAAGTCTAGGATTTGTTTGATCATACACTACTTGTTTTTGTAGCTGTAGAGGTTATTTGGTTGTGGAATCAGTCAAGTTCATGTTTTGAGTTTCAACAATCCCAAAATAACCTTGAAAATTGAAGTCTTCCATGAGTGAAAGTTACTAAATGTGTATGGATGTCTGTTACAATCTGAGTACACCTTATTTTGGTTAGTGAAACGTTATCATAACCAATTAGTATCTGGTTCAAATCTTCCCTTTCTGAAGATTTCACTGGTTGCCACTCATTTGTACTAGATCTACCATATATAAGTTGGACGATTCTTGATCAGCCACGTCTTGCTACTAAATCTACCATATGCGTTGGAAGATTACTTTATTCCTGCTACAAAATTTACCATGAGCATGTTGTTGTATCTCACCATACCCAACCCAAGACTATGGTTCTCTCGCCTAAAACTTGCAATTGAAGAATAAATCAGGTATTTTGATGATGCTTTATCCTCGGGCGATAAACATGAAGTCTAATGCTATTTTGATAAAAATAAAAAATAAAAAGGCATCCCAAGTTGCATTGCATAGACTCTCATAACATGGGGGTCTGAAATTGTGTAAAAACAACTACGGGCATCTGATTAGGAGCCCCACTAGCCTGTAAATCTCATCAAGATATTTGTCATTACTGTCTCACTCAGCTAAGCAACAAAATCAATAAAATGAAAATATTATCATCATCGGCTCTACATTCGCAAATTCCAGCACCACAAAGTTTTCCAATATTTAGGGCCAAGATATGACCATTACAACTGCTCAGACATCATTGTCAATTCTACATAGATTACAGTCCCAAAAGCTCCAAAGGAGATGAATGGGGAAATGGAAACAATACCAAAAGCTCTAAGAAGAGACCAATGGAAGAAGATATTGCAGCATTCGTAGGTCAATCACCTCCAGCAAGCCTCACCTCCATTCTTATAAAGTACACCTTCGAATTTCACCAACCTTGACTCCAAACACGAACGTTTGGTCCATCATTTATACCTCAACAGAGGACCTTGCCACATAGTTGACTGATAGCCAACATGAGACATCGGCAACAGCACAACAATAAGATTGAAATAACCTGCAGTTTGTTCTTCACAAGTTCTGGCCATCAGAACAGAAGATTACTTAAGATGCTAACAGGCACTTCAGCAAACAATAACCCATTCTCATGTATGATTTTCTGGCACATGCCTTTTACGATCTCTCCATATGAGCATGCCGGCTCATCCTATTTCGATCATCCATGTGATCACGATGAGAATGATAGTTTGATCCAGGTAAATGATCATTCCACTGCTTCCCCTCTCGTAACTTGTCTGGTGAGCTCCAGGCCTTCCGCTTGCGGTTACTTGACTTGGGTGAGTGAAGACCTTGGTCCATGTCATCAGGAACCAAGACTTCCCCTTCTTCCACACTGTTCAAATCTGGTTTGTGGGATAGCTGTCCCTTTATTCCTTGGTATTCTCCATCCCCTGAGGCCCCTTGATCTTTACCATGGTGTGTATTTTCACAGTTTAGCTTAGTCCAGCTTTGCCTCCTGTCCTGCTTGTTTTTATCACTCTCAGCAGCTAGTTCAATACCGTCCTCCAGTTCCCTCTCAATGAGATCATCCTCATCCAGGAAGTCAGGCTTTCTAGTTCTGTCACCTCGTGATTTCCTTCGTTTCTCCAGTGCAGCCTTTACTTTGTCTCTGTCAATTTTTTTAATAGCATCTTGGGGTGACTGACTTAGGGTACCCTCCCTATGCTCCAAATTTAGGCCAAAATGCCTATCTTTTACTTCCCCTGCTTCTCGTTCACGTCTCACAGCATTACTTTCACGATTATCAACTTTTCCAGCTCCATCTGAGGTAAGTTTTGTTGTGTTTTGAGCTTCCCCCATATTTTCTGGAGAATGCAAAATCTCTCTTTCATGATGTAGAATATCTCTAGAACCACCATCCATATTGTGGTCTGAGGCACTTTTCATCTCAGCAGCTCCATAGTCATTGCCTTGATTGTGCAAGCTTTTTGAAGGCCCAATCTGATTATCTGCCAGTGGCTTCATAGTTCCAGCTCTTTCATGATTAGTTGTTGCATGTTCCTCATTCCCAGATGATGCTTTGGATGCAACACGATGAGTGGCACCACCTACAGCACTCCCTTCAGCTTCACTATTAGTTGAAGGTTGCACTCGGTTCTGTTCATAGAGTTCCAACATCTGATTGCTCACATCTGCAAGAATCCACAGTTATGATGAGACCAACCATCTTCTGATAATAATATGATAAGTCTTGAGTTTGCTACAAGGTTATCAAATTACGGCATGGTTACAGGGGCAGAGCTGCTTCCATTGCTTGTGTTAGCTTTTTTCAGAGGGCAGCCCAAAAAGTTTAAGAAATTCAAAACAGTTGCCCATAAAATGTTTTCTTGGAATGTTACTGGTCACTCCAACAATTGACATTCCCCTCCCACCCCTACCACTAGGTCCTATTATAATACTCCAAATGCCTATTAACTTAATCCAATGTTACAACCTTTGCCCTGCACAACCACCTTCACTGAAATTCCCTTCCAGTTCCACATGATGGAATTATGTCCAGAGTAAAGGATGAGAATTAACACACAAACAAGAACATGTCTGCTCTTACACATATACATGGCAAGTATAATTGTAGAAAATAAAGAGGAAAAAAAAACAACAAGAAGAATGAAATGGTATGCTTTGACCATTGAGAGAAGTAGTTGCAAGTGTGAAATCTAAGGTGACTCATGGACTTGTTTACAAAAATTTCAGTGTACTTATGAGGTAACAAATATAACTACATGTGTAACAAATAAAATAATATGGTGTAACAATACATTCTACAAGGGTTACACCATCAATGCATGCAAAGAAGATACAAAAAAGTTACCCCAAGTTATAGGATTTTTCCATTATCATATGGGGCACCAAAAGACAGATATATGCCAGCATGTGTCACATGCATCTCAGTAAATGCAGATCTCTATCTACCATTCATGATCTGGAACAGACATAAGAAAAAAGGGAGGATACCAACCCTCCAATTGGCGGGGGGTGACATCAAACTCTTGCCACCAGACCTTCTCACCATCTGATGGAAGCTTTACTTTGAGGAACTTTGCAGCTAGGAAAATGGCACCAGCCGCAATGTGGTGAGGCTTAAATTGCAAGCAAAGAGATGTGCGCAGTCTGCATGCCACATCCCTCCAATCAAGAAGGAAAAGAGAAGAAAGTGTACATAAACTAAATCAAGCAATTCATCATACCCATCATTCACAAAATTCCATGCAACTTGAGCAAGGGCATTTTGAGCAACCTTGAACTTCTTTATAGCGTCAACGAGGGGTTTATATGGATGGTGCACATTTAGATCAAAACCAAGAGTTGCAAGTACAACCCTCTCTCCAAGTAAAATTAATTCTTTCTGCTGTTCATATACCTCCTGCAAGACACATGCAAATACATAAATAACTGAAAAGATCAGAAATAACAAAGAATACAGAACAGGTATGAAAAGAGGAAACCAGACTGAAGAATAAGTACATTCCAAGCCAACAGGATCAATAATCAATTAAAGCAGAATAATATGGTGCATAGAAACCTTTTCCCCATCAAGATGGGACAACAATGACACAATATGCAGAATTTTATGCAATCCCATCAAGGTTTTGCTTTTAGATTATAGGGTTTCTCATACAAGTAGCCATTGTATTTAGCAGCTGTAATATGGGTATCCAACACATGCTTGTCTCAGAAATCAGGAGCCAAAAAGGACAGTCCATCGATCTAATTTACAGGAATCACTTCAACAGTTGCAAGTTCAAGTACTCACATGATCCTTTCAGGTCAAACCTGATGACAAAACTGTAAGCGAGTAACTAGGGAATTAATGATATCACTTTAGGGTAAGTCCGCTGGCACTGCATTATCATGTATTTACTGGCAGAGAAGAACCTTGTTAAAATGCATGTGCCTCCATCAAGAACCAAAAAGAAAAAATAAAAAATCCACATGCCATGTCAGTGGTCTTTTATCTAACTGATGCAGGTTACAGTAGCAAAAGGAAAGATATGTACAGTCAAATCACCAGCCATAAGGGCCAAAAAAAAAAAATCTGAAGGGAACAAGAATGGGCAACAGAAAATCACAGGGTCAAATATGAAAAGCAAGAGTAACATAAAAGGCACAAGGCTCTTTGTACAAATAGCACATGTTAAAAAAAAAAATGCAAACCTTTTGCTTGATCCTTTGGGCTGCATCAGGATCCTTTTTATGAATAATTTCATAAGAAACAAGGATAACATCTTTTAGTGGCCGGGGAGTCTCTTCCACCTTCCCCGCAAGAATACAAACTGTGGCAATGGTCTGCAAAATGAGAATGAGCACAATAACTTACTCTCCCACGTGGAAGAAATAGAAATAAGGACATAATACTATAAAATCACTAAGGGAAGAAATGAACATAAGACAAATGCATTATCAAAGAAACAATGCAATAAAAGGCAATCAGGATGGAAGGAATATAAGGCATGGAAGAAAAGAATATTAGGATGGAAGTATTACATATTATCCCAGGAAAACCTTACCTTTTATGTAGACTAGACAATCCTTTCCAGAAAGAAAAAGAGAGAGATTCCATGTATAACAAGAGACATAACTTACCCTCCTATCATTCTTTGCATGTGATTGGCGAAGGAAGAATCGGTGACAGAAAATTATTGCTGTAGCAATCGTCAACTGGGGCCTGCATTTGAGAGATCCATAATTGTCACAATGCGAAATCAGTGTTCATAGCTTCACAAGCAATTTTTGTAACCATTTAGTTATGTTAAATTCATGGTGCAGTACAAAAACAATAAACTAACATATTCCCTTAGTAATAGAATTAACTATTCGGGTACTAAGTCCAAGAGATAACAGCAACAATGAGTGGCAACAGTCAAGCCTCAATTCCCATTCAGCTTTAGGAGGAAAAAATTGTCAAGTTGAAAAAAAATATATCTATAGCCTGGTAAAGAGGATTACTCTGCTATACCCATCTCAATGAGAATTTTCTGAAATTTTCCATTTATGAAAGTGAGGAAGCACCAGAAAAATACCATATAGGCTCAAAACATGTTGCAGTATAACTAACTTTCCAGAGGACATTCCAATTCTTCAAGCATTACATTATCTAAGAATTTCAAGTCACTGCAAGCATAGAGAGTCTGTTGGAGCATAATATATGATCTATATCTTTAGTCTCATCTACAGGCTTAAGCTTTCAGATGGAGTGGCTTTTTGACATGGTATTAGAGCCTTCATCATCAAGTGATCACGAGTTCAAATCTTGTTGCTCTTACATTTAATTGTAAATTAATTATGAATTTGTGGTTGATTTATACTTTAGGCCTAAGTGAGCCTAGTTTGTTCATACTTCAGGCCTAAGTGAGCCTAGTTTGTTCATACTTCTTTTAGGTGGAGTGAAAGATGCTATAGTTGCCCTCAGGTTATCAAATAAAAGATAAAATGACCTTACAAAGAATCCTAGTCAAGCTCCACAAAAGCATGATAAGTACTTTATTTACAGCTAACCACAAAAGCATGATAAGTACTTCATTTACAGCTAACTATATGATTCATCTCTCACATAAACAAGGAAATACTACAAAACTTAATAGGGACATCTTCTCAACCAACTCATAATCAGAAAAAGCTTTACTGTCAGTTTGCAGATTTAGGGCAATACTGCTCTAGTGTCTCAACCATGATTGATAAAACAAAACAACCCATATAAATGTTTGAGTAACATTTTGCGGTTGAGGATCTTTAATAAAGGGATGTAGATGAGGAAAAATTAAATAGGTTATTGCATTTACGAGAATCCCAAGTGGTATGACATGCAAACTTGTCTCACATATGGCACAAAGGCTGCGTCCCACTCCAAAAGTGTGAGAAATTAAAGATATATTTATTCAAATTTAAAATCTGATGTTACCCATTTCAAATAATAACAAGAAAATGAAAACTTCAAGAAAATTATCAGCAAAATGTTAGTTATGTAAACTCCCAGCAATGCACCACAAATGCTAAAGGAGCTTATGAGGAAAGATTGTATTGGTTGGAAGTAAGATTGTCATAAACTTCTCATTATGAGTTACTCCACTAAACTGCTTATTTTATGTAAATCTGTTGACCACTAATATAATTTTCCCATATCAGACTTCAAGTCCTGAAGTAGAAAAACATAAAAATTACTGTTGTAGCCAAGGCAAATTAATCAATGACCACAGAGCCCAATAATAAGCAAAGGGACATCAGTTAATAGATAAAAGCAAATCTATTACGTAAGATAAAAGCTCAGATGTCCCAAAGGAATCACATATGTGTTGTAAAACCAAACTCATAATTTGCATTCTCTAAACTTACTTTCTGTTTAACTCCATTGCCCCAATCACCCAGTGAAGCAGCATCATGACAACAAATCTCCTTTTTTACCCACTATCCTCAAATCATCCCCACCAAGCCTCTTACTTTTGATTACTTTATCTCACTTCCAATATACTATTTAATTCTAGCAATTATTATCCAACAGAAAAGACAAATTTATTAGGTAATTAAGTTTTATACCCTGCCTGGGATACTAAATCAATTAAAATATGTTGAACTACATGCCAAAGCAGTGATAAAATTTACAGTCATATGGTAGATTGGTCCAATAATTTTTTTTTAAAAAATCTCATGAAATAATGCTCATGCAAAACAAAAATTGGATGACCAAATGAACAAATTACTATGAAATAGGAATGGCAAATATATCACATACCCATCACATTATCTTGTGGAACAAGAATAAACATTTTTATGATAATAGGGATGAACAGCACACGGTAAGCAGAAAAGAGCACATTGGCCACTGCTCTGTAACTAAACACTCACACTTTTAGTCTCATGCCCAGATCTTGCAAAAATGTACAGTATGACTTGCGTAGATAAGTTTCTTTCTTCAAATCAATGCCATCTTGTTTAGATGGAGAATTTTCCTCAATTTCTTTCCTAGAGAAGTACCAACGGCCACCTTCCTCTGTTTTATCCTGATATTTGTTTTGTCCACCTTCATTCCTTCCTTGATGAGCAGGAATACCAGGAAGTGAATCAGCCATTTATGTGCTTTCCCACAAAAATGTCCCCAGAATACTAAAAAAAATTTCTGGATAGACAACAACTGTGTTGACTAACCAAATTATACAGCTCCCTGCAGATGATTACAAGCAGAAGTCAGGGGGAAAGAAAAAAGGCAAAGAAGAGAAGACAAAGAAGAAGACAACACAATGGTAACTACTGCATACTTCTTTGAAAAAGGGAAGAGAGATAAATACAGAAACTGTCTAAGTTCAGCAGGACATCATACATAGCCATTGCTTTGTGCTCAAGATATACTTCCCCAACATAAAAAGAAGCTTGCTTCCACAGGCAGAGGTCTCTTAGTAGCAAGAAACACATGGAAACAAAACACACACTACCCACTATCATCTCCCTACCCTCACCCCACCACCAAACGAAAGCCAATGCACAACGATAACCAGAAAGAATTCACAAGCATAAAAGGAAGCACTACATTTGGCAAAAACACCAACCCCCATTCAAATTTAATGACACAAATGGAGATGGCACAAAGGTTCCATGAAACAAACTCACAATTCCAACTTGTTAAAACCTAAAACTGCTTACAGACAGATCAATTTTTTTTTTTCTTAAAGGTTACAATTTATTTTGAATTCACTAGCCTAATGCTTACTTCAATCTCATAGGGTCAATATCCGCAGCTCAAATCCAAATGAAAGAATAAATAAGGAAATCACTTTGAAACAACAAACGAAGCCATTCCTCACCACCACCCGAAACCCCAAATCCCCAAATATGAATACCCAACAGGAATTTTGCATAAGTAAATAAATAAATAGAGCAAAAAAATAATAACAATAACCTAGAGTTAAAAAAAAAAAAAAAAAAGCTGACGTTCTTTCACAAATTTGGATCGAAACAAAGAAAACCCACAAATTTTCAAGATTAACTCACAAAGAACACGCAAAAAAGAAACCACCTTTATTCCCCGGAATTGATCGCAAGAATAACATTAGCATTAAACCCATAACACTATATTTTTATATAAATACAGCAAATATGTGCGTGAGTGTGTGTGCGCTTGAGTGTGTGTGCGTGTGAGAGAGAGAGAGAGAGAGAGAGAGAGAGAGAGAGAGAGAGGAAGAGGTTTAGGGAAGAGTGTTACCTGCATCCCAAATGAAGAGAGATTCAAACGGAGAATCGAATTTTGGCAATTAGGGTTTTCATTACATATATATTTGTTTATTTACCTGCACTTTATAAATGAGAAAGTTTTTTCTTTTTTTTTTGTGTGTGTCTGTGTTTTGTGGATGCTATTGGTGCTGGTGATATTGCTTCGTTTTTATTGGAAAGTTTTAATTTTTATATTTTCCTAAGGGTTCAAATTCGAAATATTGAATATAAAAATTTACATTCTTTGACCATGAAGTGTTCAACGAAGAACTTACCCTTGATTTGTTAATGTTGTTGTTTTTGTTTTTATTCCATTTTCTTTTTATTTTGTTAGAGAAGGCAAATTCACCTCTGATTTCTTATTATTCATATCTAGTCCCAGTGTTCTCACATAATATAATAAGTTTGAACCAACAACATAAGATAGAATAAGACAGTAATTATTCTGCCCAATATTTGAAGCATAATTGTTTTATATTTATTGCTTGTTCTAACCTTTTTATCTTTTTTTCAACAATCTAACATTTTTACTATAATTAACTGTCGCATAAAAAATGTAAAAAAAAAATGTAGAGAGAAAAATTATGGAGAGTTGAATTAAAACAAAAAAAAAAAAAAAAGAAAATAAGGAAATATGATAGAAAAAAATGTATAAAAAGGACAAAGTAAATTGTAAGGAGAGAAAAAGTGTAGAGAAAAGGAAAAAAAATAGTAAGAAAAAATACAGAGAGAGAGAGAGAGAGAGAGAGGGCGAGTGAAAGAGGTTGTGAAGAGTGTAGGCGAGAATGTAGACTGATCTTAGATGGAAAAAATGAAAAAATAATAGAGAAAATATAAAGAGGGTTGAGAGAAAAAAAAAAAATGCAAGGGAATATAGAGAAAAAATAATAGAAAGTACTAAAAAAATATTAAGAGATAAAATATGAAGAAAATGGAGAGACAAAGTATAAAGTGAAAAAAAATAATATATATATATATATATATATATATATATAATACAAATAAATTTTATTATTGACGCTAGTCCGATGGTATTAAATAGTCTAAACCATGACATATGGAGGGATAAAATGTAAAAGGCGGTGCTAAAATCGACCAAATTAATAACTGGTGCCCCAAATGGACAAAATTAACAGATTATCTGATCCCATAATCCATGTTTTTCAAGCATTTAAATGGACCCAAATTGTGAAGTAACCCTTCCCATAATTTATGTTTTACAAGCAATCAAGCACTTTTCTCCATCTTTAGATTGTAGTAAAATGTGTGTTTATGTATAGTTTGCCCCTTAATGGATCCATCCCTACTCATAATTTGGATAGTTATCAATAATAATGTTAAACTTTTTAATTTGGCACAACAATTTTCTTTGCATTTGTTTGAAAAGACACGTTCTGTATAGAAATCCCATCAAAGATAGGCAAGTTTTTGTTCCCTTCTTGATGGGTACTACAAACTTTGATAAATTTAATATAAAGTCAGCAAATTCTTACCACAGGTATGACAAATTAAAGACCATTTGCAGCAAATTAATTTCGGGAATTTAGTCTTAAATGTCACCAAAACTGAAACATAAGTATGCACAAATGATTAGAGCAAAGGCGAGGGAAAACACTCTTAGAATTGTGCATGAAAAATTAAATCTCGATTGACGTGAAAATCAAATTTGAAATATTCCACTCTCGTTGAACCCAAAAATCTGAAAAAGCATGTACTTTAAAATGTAGCTTTGTTGTGGCCTAAGAGTCACTTTCAATCTTCATTGCTCATTCCTTCCCAGGAAAGTTGTTTTACTTTGCATGGCTTTCGTAATCATAGAAAGTCGGAATCAACTATTAATCTCAACTTTGATTCCGTTCATGTTTCCAAATGTTGGGATATTGATTGCTTCATTTGAAGAATGGCAGCAGAGAAGAAGATCCTTGCAGCCTAAAACTAGAACATAAAAAAAATGAGTCATTTAAAATTTAAATTTTTATTTTTGAAAATTTAAGGTTTTAATTTATAGGATTTATATTACATGTAACATAGCAATGATTGTATTTTTTTTTTTAAAAAAAAATTGAATTGTGTTTTTTGTTTCAAATTAGACTATCAAAATTTTTATTAAAGTTAAAACCCACACAATCTTTTTTTTTTTTTTTTGAATCCATTAAGAATTTCATTGTGCCATGAGAGCTCTCCTCATCCCCACATAAAACTCATACTCCTTCTTAAGATTGAAACCCAATATCTTAAAAATAAAAATCCAAGGTTCTAATTATTGATTATTCCCACAATCGGTCTTTAAATTTAAAAGAAAGTACTATCTCAATCTCTTGCCCCAATATGGCATTATTTTCTTCATAAAAGTAACAATAATTAAGAGCTACTGTATGACTTGAGATTATTACAATTGCCATAGTAAACACCGGACAAGCCACAATGTAAGACAAGACAATGAAAGGAATACACATAGCAAGATTATCAGGAATGAAATTCCATAGCAAAGGTTGTCAGGAGTTCTTCAACTGTAAGCGGTTTGTACCATCTGATTTTGAGTTTCCTATTTAAATTTTATTTGATTTTAATTTTGTATTTCTGTTGTTGTTCACCTAATTCTAGTTATAGATTGAATTGTTTCTGAATGAGCTCTTGACAAATGCAATTGATAATTTGTTTTAGATTGAGCATCCATGCTGACTTTAGGAAAAAAGCCAGCTACTAAATTTTTTTTTGGGGTTTTAAGATACCATCTCAAATATGAGCTATGCCTAAATTAAAAAACCCCATGGTCTAATTTGCTTTTAACCTTGTTTACTTCCTTTTTCTTGCTCAATGTTTTTGGAGAGTGGGGCTCAGGATAACGGGGATGTTACTTCATTATGATTCGAAGCTTAGACATTGGAGCCACAGAAATAGTGCTCCTCTAGACAATACAGTGTGAGAATCTATAATGCTTCTTCTCTCTGGATCATACAGAATTAACTTGACAGTCGTATACCAACATATGCTGGTCTATTTAGTATTTACTCTCCACATACATGGTAACTGCCCTGGTCCCATTCATTGGGCCACTTGCCCCAAAGGTAGGAGGCATGACCTCAAACCTGAATTGTTTGCACTCAACAATGATGGGATTCGAGATTCAAAACTTTTTCATTGTTTGATTGCCTAAAGTTATTAGTGTTTAATATCTGATTCATTCATGAATTTGGTTCAAACAGCTTTAAGTTTTTGAGTCCAATAACATCTAGACAAGTTACCAAAGCCTTGACCCCAGAGTTCATCATGCCTTCATTCTTTGAGTCCAGTAAGCTTGTGTGTGAGGGAACATATTAAAATTTAATATGCGATTCATTGTTGTATTTCACCCAATCAATTTAAGTTTTTAAGCTAACTCCTTTTTTTTTACCAAAAAAAAAAAAAAGGAAACAGCTTTGCTCTGGACTTGTTTTGCCAATGAAATATTGAAGGGCCTTATTACATTTCATTGAACAGATTGACTTGAAATTTGAAAATGTTTACTCTTTTTTGACTATTGGCAGAAGTTCGACAAAATCAATATATTACTTGCCTATCAGAGCCCGGGAGTTGTATACGGGGACCTATGGCCATCTCCTCTGTACGTTTATAAGAACAATCTCAAGAGGACGATGAGATATTTGGGGTTCTTCTTTGGTTTTCTGGGCTTCAACCCTCATCTGTCTTTTTAAGTATGGCATGTTTGTGCTAGGAGCAGATGACAATGGCGAAGGTGCACTTAATTAACCCACCAATTCGTTGTTTTTGCTCATCTTGTTAATGTAAAGGATCAGTGCTCATTTTTCTAAAGATGTGGTCTGATACAGGTGGGACGTTTGCCCTGTACTCACTACTCTGCAGGCATGCTAACTTGGAAGTTTTGAAATCTTGTAATGGTGCTGATGTTTCTGCATGTTCTGATAGTTCTGAGATATCAGCCAAGGAGACAAACGCAAGCTTGTTTGTTAAGAGATTCTTTCAGAAAAGTCATGTCTTGCAGCTTGCTTTGTTGCTGGTTGTTTTGCTTGGCACTAGCATGCTCATTGGTGGTGGAATCCTTACTCCAACAATGTCTGGTATGCCCTCAGTCACATTTTTTGGGTCCGCAGAACAATTGCAATTGTTTTGTCCTACTATTTAATAAATGGCTACTTTCTAAGGCTATTTCATGTTTCTTCTGCTGTTCTATCTGCAGTCCATGGAATCCATATCAAACATGGACATCTAAATCTGAGTAAGTGACAACTTTCATCTGAATCAAGAGACACGTTAGCTAAGTAGAACAAAAACGTGAAAAAATAAAAACGTGATATCTTGCTACCTTTTGAAAATGTTCATATGTTCTGAATATACCGTGGTCATTGCCTGCAGTATTTTAGCGGGCCTTTAAGTACTTCAGCATTGTGGAACACATAGAGTCAGTTGGATTATCACTCCAATCTTGACGGCTTGGCTTCTATGCATCAGTGGAGTGGGTATTTACAACATTATCCAGTAGAATCCTAGTGCAATAAATGCTTTATCACCATACTATATCTACAAATTTTTCAAGAAAACTGGAAAGAATGGATGGAGGTCCCTTGGAGACATTGTTCTGTGTCTTGCAGGTTGGTTGTGGGACAAATTGCAGTACAATTTCATTGTTTCACACATTGAAGTTTATATTTTGCTTGCTATATCTACAAATTTTTCAAGAAAACTGGAATGGATGGAGTTCCCTTGGAGGCATTGTTCTGTGTCTTGCAGGTTGGTTGTGGGAGAAATTGCAATACCATTTCATTATTTCACACATTGAAGTTTATATTTTGCTTGCCATGTGCCGTAATTTATGAGGCTCAGAAGCTATGTTTGCTGATATAGGTCATTTTTCACATCTTTCTGCCAGGGTATATATTCGATTCAGCGCATATCTGGTATTATTTGCCTTCAATTTAGTTACAAAATGAACACTTGTTTATTGATGCTCTTTTCACAGATTGCATTCACATTGGTGGTGTACCCTTGCTTGGTTCTGTCTTACATGGCTAAAGCTGCTTACCTTTCCGAAAACAAAGATGATCTTCACGGTAGTTTTTACAGGTCCATCCCAGGCAAGTCCCTAAAGTTATGTATCAACGTGCAAGAATAATGCATTTTTATGAATGCTAATTTCTTTTTTAGGAGCTTAAGAATGGAGGCCGCCCTTAAGAATGGAGGCCGCCAAGCCGGTGAGGAAATGGTCAGCCGAGGACTTTGTTACTCTGTTTTTCTTCCCCATTTCATGCCTGGTTTTGGGTCACACTAGGGTCATTTTGTGCAGTTAGGTCTGGATATGGCTAAATGGGATTTCATGGCTAATTAAATTTTCTTGATTTTATTATTTGTTTCAGGAGCAGAAAGGTTTCTGTAGAACATATTGTTATGCTTTCTGGGTGTAATTTTGCAGAAGCTTTATTGGGAAATATGTAAAACCAACCTTTTACTATTAACGATTAAACCCTTCTGATGTAATCAATCAATTTGAGCCATTGTAATAACAATCATGAGACCTATTGATATGCTACGAACTGTATTATGTGTCTGTCATGTATGTTCAGGAGATTCATGTTTGCTTTCCAGACACAGGATTTTCCCCTTTCTTTTTTGCGAGTTTTGGTGAAGATTTGCTAACCATAGTAAAATTATTGGCAATGATTACATTATTTACAGACATTACTGCCAATCCACAAGAAACGAAACTGAAATAATGCCAGTAAACAAATTGCATTGCAGGCAAGAAAGAAGACGACTTCATCTTTCCCTCTCCAATACAATACAGAGTTAGGCAGCAAACTTTCATGGTAATCCTTTGCAAGCACTTCCCTAGCAGCCCTCCGTCTTCCTGATCTATAAAGGCACGTCTATAAAAGTCATAGCACAAATACAAAACCCATGAACACGGAATTAGTAATTAATTTAAAGCCCCAGATTCATAATAACCTAGCACTATTCGTATGTTTTGAAAAAATTATTTTCTGAAAAAGCATAAATGGAGTTATTTCTTTGCAAGCTAAACACACCCTTGAGGATCTTGCATTGCATTGTCCGCGCATGGGAACTTTGCAAAAGAGAGTTACAAGTAGAGTAGAGTATTCCTCGCCTTTTATTTACAAAGAAGAAAGACAAAGTCTACAATCTTGAAAAAGAGAATTACACTACAAACAAAAGTGAAAAAGTTAAAAATAAAAGGGTCTCTTCCATCATTATATAAATGCTTCTCAATCCATAAAACCAAACTGAATAAACTCTGAAAACGAAAAATTTATCTACATAAAGAAAAGGACTCATCTGCCTTCTCCAATAACTTCATGAAGCATGGGTTTCGTGAAAAGCGTTGGTGAATGCTGAGCCCCAGAAACTGTGCTTGCACTAGTAGATGAATTGCCATGGCTAGTATCAGCTCCTCTCGTTGCATTATTACTCATCAAGCTGCTTACGTCATCAAATTTCCAGTCAGTTAAGTATCCAGGTCTTGAAGTGACATTGCTTACTTCAATATCACCAGATAGCATAGCCACTACACGTGACATCGGCGGTCGTAGACTAGGCGAAGTTTGAGTACATAATAGAGCAACTTTTATCACACGTTCTACTTCTTCCTCATTAAATTTAGATATACTGGAGTCCACCATTTCAACTTCGCGGTTATTCTCGTGAAGGTGCCAGGCCTAGAAAGCAGGAAAGACATGATCCATTAATCCACAAATCTAGATAGAATTAATAAGAAATACCATATGCAAAGTGATACAAAACAAGTACAGTTGTGATTCATACCATTCAATCTATTTGCAATTCTATAGAGCTTACTCATCCTAATTCAAGTCCCAATGAATGCCCCTTTTACTGCTTTGACAAATTTACAAGGGAATCTCAGCATTAGAAAAACTGAGTCATCTACAAATTATTACTAGAGAAGGACAACCTAGCATAATAGACATTATGCTATTAGTTGCTGCCATAAAAGGTTTTTAAAATAATATTCAACCAGAACTAGATGGCTAGTCTTAGGAAGTGATAAAATGTTAACGTCAAATGCAATGCATAAATGGAGACTCCTGAGCGTGGGGGATTTACACTCTTACCCCATCCACATTTGTTGTAACATCTGCTTATTTTCAACCTTTGGTTATATGTCTCTTCAAAATGATATAAAGGAAATAAGAGTAGTGTAACAGATGCATCTTTTAATAAAATTTTTTTCCTTTCTTTTGGAAAGTAATCAATTATTGATTATAGATTTCTATTGAAAAAAGTGTTAAATGTAGGAAATGAGTAATGGTGCTACAAACAACAAGTGTCAACTTATAGTATAAAAATATCATAGTGAAGTTAAATGATTTAAATAAGTACATTCAAAATAGAAGGAAGAAAAAAAAGAAGTGAAAGGTTGTTGAAATAAAAAGAGAAAAATGCAATCTCAAGGCACTACATAAGTATATCTTACCCATTCAAGAAGGTATATCTTTTCTTCTTCCAAGGTTGAGTCTGAATTTGGTCTTCCACTTACAATTTCCAAAGCCACAACTCCAAAACCAAAAACATCAACCTTCTCTGTAAGGTGTCCACGCATAGCATACTCCGGTGCAAGATATCCACTACATTAGTGCCAATGAAGCCACAAAATAGGTCATGACAAGCACACAAAAAATCGCAACTATGATCAAATGCCACAAAATATTACAACCATGAACAAATAACTGAACAAAGTGCATATAAAAAGAAGTTCTAGGGCATCACTTAGAGTACAAAAGATGGAATGCAAGTAAAAATCATACTTTATAAAAGTGACAAGTTAAGTATATTTGAAAAATAGAAAAGATATAAATAATAGGATTAGCACATCTAAAGCTTTGCTTCATCTTTTCTTAAAACCTAAAATTCATTATGACTTGCAATGTTATTCCTTATACTAGACATAAATGAATCCAATGTTATTCCTTAGTAAGTTAAACAAAGCCCTAAAAATCTTACATTGTCCCTGCAACACGGGTGCTTATGTGGCTCTTCTTATCATCATATAGTTTAGCCAAACCAAAATCTGAAATTTTGGGAATGAGATCAGAATCAAGTAGAATATTGCTGGCCTTCACATCTCTGTGTACAATTCGAACCCTCGACTCCTCGTGAAGATATGTTAGACCTTTGGCTACTCCCAAGCATATATCAAAACGTGTAGCCCAGTCAATATTCAAACTTTTTTCTCCTGCATCATGCAAGCATATATAATTACATTTTAATGCATTTGTGCCCATGCAAATTACACATTGAAAGCGTAGCAAGTATCATACTGAATAGAGCTTGGTCAAGACTCTTGTTTTCAAGATACTCATAAACAAGAAGTCTATTATCTCCCTCAATGCAGCATCCATACAATTTCACGAGGTTACGGTGTTGCACAGCAGATATGGTAGCAATCTCTGTCACAAACTGACTCTTTCCTTGGTGGGATACCACAGATAGCTGCTTTACAGCAATCACTCTCCCATCATTAAGTTTTCCCTATGGATATGAAATTCAAATAAAAAATAATAAGAAGTTCATAAAATAAAAAATCTTGCATCAAATGCATGAAATTTTTCACTAATAAGATGAAAGTATAGTAAGTCATGAGGTTCATTAGATTGGATATATATGTCCTATCCTTTGTTTAAGTTAGATAGTTCAACTTTTATGTATAATAAAAGACTCTATATCACTAAATAGACAAGTTCTAGATGTTAGAGAAAGTAATTTGTTACTTGTTTTAATTTATTTTGGTAGAGATTGTATGCTCAAATATAGCTAGTTTCAATCTAATTTATTTTATTGCTCTTGGAAGAAAAATTAAAAAATCTATAAGATGTGCCTTTTTTATCTTTAATAAATTAGAGATGGCATAATTTCATCTAAATGATATGTTCTAACTCCTTTTTTTTTTTTTGACTTTAATGAATTTATTAATCACTTACCTTGTACACTGGTCCAAATCCTCCCTCTCCAAGCTTGTTGGCAAGGTTAAAGTCTTCTGTAGCAGTTTTTAGCTCAATATAACTGAATGTGTAGGGTCTAGCATCTATACCTAGGAGCTCTGCATTTTTAGCAAACCCAAAGCCATTAGAGTGCTAAAAAAATGGTAAATTAGAGACTTTTTAGGGCAGGGATATGCTAGGCAAGATGAAAAGAGAAGGCACTAGACCAATACTTTGAGTGTGAGATAGTAGATATTAAACAAAAATGTCTAGACCTCTTACTATTATTGTTTATCACGTTATC
The DNA here is from genome assembly GCA_037832345.1 of Rhizophora mangle. Lineage (NCBI taxonomy): Eukaryota > Viridiplantae > Streptophyta > Magnoliopsida > Malpighiales > Rhizophoraceae > Rhizophora > Rhizophora mangle. Next base: position 263,798 of record JBAPLJ010000004.1, on the reverse strand, counting down.
ACTTCAATTATACATTTTAGCCAAGATGAAATATAAGGTGTATAGTTTATTTGTTTACCTTCATCTGCAAAGTTGTTCTTCCTTTTCTGTCTTCGAACAACCAAAAAAGCTAAAAAGGTAAGAAGAAAGCTGGCTATTCCAATGCCAACAACGATGCCTACAATCATGCCGGTTCTATCCTTCTTACTGCCTGGAGGTTTGTTGCTAACAGTTGGTATGAAATCTGTGTAGCAGATACACTTATTAACTTAGCAGGATTGTGGGAGGAAATCAACAAGATTGGCCATTTAGTTACCTGGTGTGGCACTGATTGCTGAAATAGAAGGTCCATATGTACCTTGAGCAGGAATACAACAAGTCCCCTTTCCTGCCCAAAAAAAATGGATTTCAAGGTAGTTTTCCCTTACTGTAGCTGTAAAATCCTTTTGAACAGCTCGCTTAGAAATTCCACCTGCTGTGCTTTGTATGTCAAAATTCTTTAGAACAAGATTTCCCTAGAATAACAATTTAGGAATTTAGCCAAAAAAGAAAAAAAACTAGGATTTTTGCAAGAAAGAAATACATTGGCATCACCAAATATTACATAGCTTGTAAGGTTAATATAATTGGTATTACCTCATGTAATTCATTATGATTGAAAAATCTAAAAAGAGAATACAATCATTTAAACAAAGAAGTTATGATCAAGTTATGAGTTCATATTACAAAAGGAGTCCAAACAACAGAAATTCTCACAGAGTAGCTAATAGAATTATATATAAAGTACATGCAGTCATCTTCCTTATTTATATCTAGTTGAAGACTTCCAAAAAGGATGAGAGAATGTCTTGTTGGGAACCTCAAACTACATGTAATAGTACTTTTGATGGAATGGAAACTTTGGCTTTGGGAGGCAACACTAAAACAATCTCTAAAATTCATATTATAAGACTAACCTGGACATAAACATCAAAAATACGCCTCCCAAGACTCTTCCATGTCTTACCATCCTCGATAGCAGTTTCTGCAAATTGAAGAGTTACAGTGTAATTGCCATTCTGAAGCCCTAAGCCATAATACCTCAAGGAAGAGGCAGAGATCCGTGCAGTCTGGAACAACTCAGAGTCTAGAGTATTTGTGAATTGAGATGATGATGACCATATGTACTGAGGATTGTTATTTCCAGTAAAATATCCAACATTACTCACTCCCCATCTGTTTGTGCCAATCACATAATATGTTGCTGGGCCAAGAGTCTCGTTATCCCTCTCATACACAATCCCAGCAGATGATGTGATCTGTGGACCTCCACACTTAATGGCAAATTGAGAATCTAAACACCAAAAAAAAAAGATGTATGCAGTTATTAGCAATATCATGTGGATGCTTCCTCTATTTTCAAGACCAACCCATTTACATATCCAGGTGTTGATATGCTACTAAAGGTCTTCCTTGCCCCATGTTACAACTCCAAGCATAATAGTTGGCATGTTAAACTTGAATGAAATATAATAATAAACAAAATTTCAAAATAAAGGGTCATCAGCTTTTTTGGCCCCTGAAGGGAAGTAGACACATCTGTAATTTTCATGATTAATCTTTACCGTAACTCATTTTTACAATTGTCTAATTATGCCTATTGGAACAAGCAACCTTTTGCACTTTGCCATTAAGATTCTGTAGTTTGACTTTAAGCAATGATAACTATATGACTAATCTCACATAATCAAATAATTTTAGGCCTTCCTATCAATGACCATCCACTCAAACAACATAACGTAAAGCATTTTATTGACACTTACACCTAGGAGATCCTCGATAACATGGAAAGTTATGTTGAAGGCAATTTAGGCCTGATGGCAAGACACTGATAGCAAAAGAATACATGGGTTAGATAGTTGCAGTAAAATTATATAAAATATTGGTGTAGGATATATTTTCCTATGAGAACTCCATTATCTTATCACATTTGTTTACTTAAAATTAACCTTATTATTTCCTACACTCAAATAACTTATGAAAAGTGATATCCATAGAATGAAGAAAAGAAAAAATAGGTAAAAAAAAAATACACTGAGAAATTTACTTTTCTTAACTTCAAAAAAATGGGAAATACTAGTTAGAGTAAAATGTGAATGAGTAAATATAAAATTTATACATAACTTATACAACTTAGGTAAAAGTGTTACTAATTCAAAAAATATGCAAAAGGCATGAAGTTGAATCACTATGCTATTTTTTATTATATGATTAATTTTTGTGGTTTTTTTTGACAATCACCTAGTCTGATCAAGTCATAAACTATTCACTAACATACTTTTCATGATATGTTAAAAGTTCAAACAAAAATCTGATTCTATGAAGTGGTCAAGAAAATACATATTGACTTCAAACTTTCCCCTTTTTTGTGTGGGCAGCATCTTAAGGAAACCAAACCAAATAAGAACAATGCATTGAAATGCTTCTTTTGGTTATTTTATTCATGTGTTATTAATATACTTGCCAGTCACTAATGATATTACATAAAATATAGGGAGATGGAAAATATAAAAGGGGATGGAGTTAGAAGAAATTTTTTGAGTGTTAGATATATCTTTACTAAAGAAGCTTACTAATACAATCATTGTCTTAGTCATTATTTGATTGTACAAAAAGCTAGCTTACTCTATGATTAAATTAGAAATCAAACTAGATGAAATAATACATTACTTAACCATTTTGGCTTAGGCATAGTTGGAAAGAAATAGACAGATGAGAGATGAGGGAACCAAATTAAAGAAAATTATAAAGATCATGATGCAAAGTAAAGGAGATAGGGACTATAATTGAATTATAGAGAAATTTTGTGGCTAATCATAAAATTTTGAAAATTAAAATCTAAATTTTTAGAAAACCATAACTTATGTCTTTTGTTTTTGCACTTAGGTGGGAGGGACTTATCTTTATCATAGGATGTCACACAAAATAAGAATAACCACAGAATAGACATAAGGTTGATGAACAAAATTATTAAGTATCAAAGACATATATGAAGAAGATCACCTGTTATTAGAAGAATCTATTGTGAGATTGTTGGCAACTAAATTGCTACAAACACCATAAAAACTCAATATCAGTATTAAATAATGATAGTTGCACACTGAACTTAGTGCCTCTATGACAAATCATAGTTTAGTAATTACTCAAAAATTAAAGAGTGGTAAACCATTTGGAGAGAATATTAAATAAAGAGAATTTTTTTAAGGACATACAGCTCTAAATTTGTTTGGTTGATCCAGGAAGGGAAGCTCCCCACTAAGTTATTGTATGAGACATCTCTGTGAACATTAAATGATCAGAACAAGTAAAAATTCCATCCATTATATACTTATTACTATGTTAAAAACATAATTAACACATTAAGAACATAATCCAATCAACTGATAAATGTTAAACATATAAATGACTTACATATTGAGAAGCGATGAGCTTTTTTGTAATGGAAGGGTACCATTCAACTTATTATTTCCAAGAAACCTAGGACCAAAGGTAAGAAATGCTTAAATATGCAAAAAGCATGTTAAAATCATAATGATAAGTGACAGTATATTACAAGTAAGAAAGTCTGCTCAAATTGAAAAGTGACTCTGGAATCTGTCCCGTGATATTGTTGAAGCTCAAATCTCTGAGAAAGGATTGTTATAGTCAAATGTCAAAAGGTAATTAAAAGTTGAAAAATAATTGCCATCAAAAACAAATGAATAAGTAGGGCTAATGGGGAAGGTAAAATAACAATAATAGTCATAAGCTCACCAACTTAATAAAAGGCATAAAATTTAAACCTAATTTTTTAGCCTCTTCTTAGCAATGAAAGTCCAACATAAAGAGTGAGAGAGTAAATGATCCCATAAGCAAACTAATGATTAGTAACCTATATAGGAATTTGAGCAAATAACTCAATTTAATGAGTTATTTTATACAAATTCCATACATATATGCCCCCTAAAATCAAGAAATGAAGCCAAAATCTAGAGACTAAATTAAATTTAGAAATTGCTACCAACACTTATATATCTATAAAGACAGCAATAAAAGTAACTTACAATTGTGTCAAATTTTGATACTCTCCGATATTGGTTGGGATTATACTAGTAATATTGTCATTCCTCAGCACCCTAATGAACAGGAAAACAAAATTATTATGTAACTTCCCATAAGGTCAATGAAGATTTCACATGAAACATGATACATATCAAATTTTGAGAAATAATGCAACATAAAATGGAACTACTTTTTGCCTTACAAGATAGTTAGAGACTTCATGTTCCTAACAATGTCCAGTGAAGAGCTTCCATTAGATAAATCACTTATTCTCCTAAACTCATATTCAACATGAGATTGTTAGTCACACATAACAAGACCACACAAAGGAAAAGACAAAGTGATGTGGGGACTCACAACTCTGTTAAAGAAGTTAAGTTGGCCAATTCTGATGGTATTGGACCTACGAAAGAGTTGCCTTCAAACCTTCTACAAAACAACATGCATGATAAAATTATTGTGTAGATTTAGTATTCAAAGCATAATAAGCAAATGCTTATTAACAAACACTTAATCAAATTTCATCAAACAAGATTCTTGAAATATGAGCTAAAGCTCATTAACTTAAGATTCACCTAAGAATAGGTAGAATGAAAGTATAAAATTTCTTACAAGACATTAAGCTTCGACCAATTTCCTATGAATGACGGTATTGTGCCAGTCAGTTCAATATCGGAAGCCCAGCTAAGAGAAAATATAAGAATTGTTCAATCAAAATATTAGAAATAAAAACATATATCTAGTCATTCAATTATATCTTTTACTAAAAAGGGATTAAAAGTCAAAGTAGTTGAATGCACTCACACAGTTTGTATGTTTTGCCACATAGCAAATGTCGAAGGAATCTCACCACTAAGTCCAGAACTATCAATATAACTATCAAGGAAAATAATTTTTATTAACTAGTTTTTTTGATGAAAACTTCTAAAATTTGTAAATATAAGGAAATAAGTAAACTCCTAAGAGGTGACAAACATGATGAAATAATTATGATAAATGAATATAATATTAAGATGTCTAAAGGCCTAATCATTAACACAGCATGCGTCGAGACCTCAGAAAAAGAAAAATATTAGAACATCATATCGAGACAAAAGGTTTATATGTTCTTCAAAACATTTACATTTTTTGGTATGCTTGAAAAATAGTTCACAGGTTTCATAGCCATGTATATATTTATTAGCTACAAGGATTGTTGCATATTCTTTTCAACCAATACTCAAATTTCAATTTTTCATTATCCTAAGGTCAATCTCTCCACCAATAGATAACTAGTTACAGACAAAGAAGGAAAGTGATTCAATGTATAATATAGTCTTGTAGTAAATCAAAGCATTTAAGATGTTAATTTCATGGCAATATTTTCACTCCAATCAATAGGAAACATTGAATAAGCTATTCTATTACACTAAAAAGAAGTCATACATAATTGCTAAATGAATTATTATTCATGAATATATGGCAGCCAAAATATAAATACTAATTGCCATTTGGATGTAGCAGTTATCATTTCACCTTATCCAAGACTCACATTTCACCTTTTATCCAAGACTCACATTCATTAAGTAGGATGTTAGACTATGCAGGTTTGACAACCAAATAAATTAAGAATTCATGAAAAGTAATTAGTAAGTGATGGACCTTTATCATTTAATGTAATTTATTTAATTTTGAAAACTATTATTACAAGGTTCATCTATTTCATCATTAACCAACATACGCTTAAAATTTAAACATAGGAGAAGTTTTTCTAATACAACATGACTTTTGGGGAAAGAATAATTGTCAACTTGAAATCAATTGGATATACAAGTTGAATAAGAAACACAAGCAAAGTACATTCATATTATTCAAATGTGACATTATCTGGATTGCACACAGTGAGAATGTAGAGAAGCATGTCCAGAAAAATGACAAGTGCTATAACCATCACTAACTATGGCTCTATCTTATTTGCACAACAAGTCTTCTATTCAAGATCAACTCTTCCATTAGGGAAAAACATTGCACTCTTCGTACTTCATACATTTAACATTTTACGTTACTAGAACCTTTGTATTCAAGGATCATGGCTGTACTATCGAAAACACTGACAATGTTATGTCTGGCAGCAAAGCTATAGCAGATTATTAGACTACTAAAATCTACTTCTCCTTCAAAGAACAAACCTACTAGAGGAGCAGCACATTCTTCTGAAAAGCAAGATTGAAAGAACTTACATCTGTTCTAGGTTTGTACAATTCCCAAGCTCAGACGGCAGAGATCCAGAGAATTTGTTTGAGGAAACGCCTCTGTAGCAGTAACAAAAAGAAAAAAAAAGCAGAAAGTGAATTAATGTTGATTCAGAAAATCGAACTCATGAAGGTAAGTACAGAGAAAGGCAAACCTAATTCCCTTGAGAATAGCAGATAGTAATGCATCAAATGCTGTATTCAGTAATGCACATTGACAGTGGCAGATTATTGTGCATGGAAGTAAATTTATCATCAAAGAATAACTAAGTTGCCAGTACCTTGATAGAGCTGTGCAAAAATGTTATTATTTAAAAGGAGTACTTGTAGAAAGGATGTATCAGATAGCCACATTACTAGTAGAGTGGTTAAAATGTTAGGCTATGGTCAAATAAACTTACAATGATTTTAGGTTTGTAAGCAATCCAAGTTCCTTCGGAAGCTCCCCTGACAAAGAATTGATGCCAAAAGTCCTGCACAAAATAGAGATATAATGTCCCGAAACAAAAAGAATAAGATACATGTTATGTCCCACGGTTCAAAATTACAGACTAAGATCAACTTACAGCCATTGCATACGAGTCAAATTTCCAATGCCCGAGGACAGGTTACCCGTTAAGTAGTTTTGAGCCAAGTTCCTATAAGAATGAAAAGAAGCTTAGTATGCTAAGCACACACACCTTGCGAGTTGACAAGTAAAATGCTAGTAGTGCAGCACATTTTTTTGTTGCTGAATGTAATCCACCGATAACTTCACGTACACTAGTGATTTAACTCGTTCTATAAAAAACGAAAACTATAGAAATAAAGCTAACTTATGTTTCAAGGGACAAAAATATCAAACTGAAAGGTCAACTAACTAAATATATATGTAGCGCAACGAGAAATCATACAGATTTGTGAGATAAGTCAAAGTCCACAGATCTTCGGGAATAAGACCAACAGCATCCAAAGCATAAACCCTCCTGCAGATCATTGCTAGAATAAGCAAGCATGAAAAAGGGATACAAAAATATTCTTGAGGAGGAGCTTCACTGAAAGTAACGATCCTTCCTTTGTTGCTTGGCTGTCAAAAGCTTTAACTTAGACCACCAAATTTCTGACATACATACCGGATGAAATGAAAAGCATCGTGCTTGAGATCGCAAAAAGGCAGAAACACCCCTTTTTGACAGGGGAAATGTGGAATAAAAAAAGAAATTGAAGAATTACAGAGCGGTGATGTGGCAAACAGTGCTGTTTTGGAAAGAACAGTCGCATTTGATGCCTGGGTTGATGTCGTCGATGGCCGGCGATTCACCGAGGGCTACTCCGCTGCAGAGCTCTCCACTTATGTTCCATCCCTGTTGTTGAACTGAACTGGTTGTGATGCCCCATGTTTGGAACATGGAGTTTATTATTCCCACTGCAAATTCAAAGCACCCAAACTATTAGACTCCTTAAACTTAGATTCGGTGTATCCAAAATACGAAATACTTGAAACTGGAATGACTCCGAGACAGAGCCGAGAAAACCGACCAAAATCCGATCCTATTTCTAACAAAATCAGAGTTGATCAGCTATCAGGATAGCTTGGTCATAAATATTACAACATGTACAAAAGGAAAGCTATGAGTTGACATTTCATTGAAGGCAAAAGGCGAAAGGCGACAGCAGCAATACACCACAATCAACCGCAAAAAATATCCAGCAAGTAATGAACTCTTGGCTATCTCTGCAACTGAGAAGTGAGAATTGTGTGTCTCATCGTTATAGTGATAGCCTTACTGGCACCAAACCACAGAGCGAGAAGAGAGAGAGTTGCAGACCTTCAGTAGGATCTGTAGTAGCATTTGTGGTTTGACTCTGGGCCTTAGCTATGCCAACCAGAGATGTGGTGGTGGTGATGACGATGATGATGTTGATACTAAAAGCACACAGATTGCAAACACCCACTACTGCTTGCGATCTTAACATGGCTTCAACTTCTTCTTCTTCCTCAGAATTCAGGTATCCCACTTACACCGACAGAGAGATTCAGTGCGACAGCGTTCAGCGTTGGATTAATTGGTATTTAATGTATAATTTTTATTTTATTTAATAAAATTTTTAGTTTCTTAAATTTTATAGTCATGCTATGACATATGATACCAATCAAATTTCGCTCCAACTTGGAATTGATTAAGTCCAACTTGTTGGACAGCTGAACGTGGTATGTTTGGAGCCAAGCCCGCGCCTCAGATTATAACGGCGGTTGCTAAAGGGTCTCAATCATTACTCAAAATCTTTTTTTCTTTTTTTGAAAGAGAAATGCAGGGCTCTTTCTATTAAAAAATTTGGTCCTTGATCGTTTCTCCTAATAAAGCCCCAAATGGAAGAGAATAAAAAAAATAATAATAAAAGATTGCAATTAGGGGGTTTTATTTAGGAGACTTTATTTAAATGTGCTTCATCGTCTCTATTACAGGTGGGTTCAGTACACACTTCAAATTGGTCGGCACAACCAAAGGTCAACATTTTGACAAAAATAAAACTAGAGAAAAAAAGATAATAAAATTGCATAAATATATATAATTAATATCATGTATTTTAAATATACATTTATATATTATATTTTTAATACTTATTATCAATTACAATTATTTATCACAATTACAATAATATTTATACATATCGTCCATAAGAAATGTCCCTATAATGAAATTTGATAAAAAAAAAAAGAGAGAGCGACGTATGTGTTTTATCCAAAGCACTTGTCATTCACACGTAATGATGATAGGTGCAGACGCACTCAATTGAACAAGAGATGGCCGAGGGACGTTTACTCGGTCGCTTCCCTGTGAAAGGAGAAAAAATCAAGGGATGTTGATCAATGTTGAATTTTTCAACATCCGTTAGTCTTATATATTATTCAATCTAACTTAAATTTATGGGAGTACGTCGTTTGTGGACCAATTCAATTGAGAATCGCGTCATTGGATTGTGACGCATGAACTCATTCACACCTTAGTGGCTTCTTGTTTAACCCTTGACTTTATTTTTCCATGTTCCGTTTTTGTTGACGCAAAGGAATAATCAAAAAGACATTAAAAAAAAAAAACCTAATTCTAATCTTTTATTATTATTATTATTTGTTGGTACGGTCGGCAGACTATTTTTGGGTTAGTATACGAGCTAAACCAGACGAAATATCTCTCCAAAAGAGTCCGAGGGTGCGTCCCAAGTTGGTCCCTCCATTCAAGGACTTCAAAATTTAATGTGATTTTTATTAAAAGAGATATAAAAAATATTCGGATAATTTTTAAATATAGTGTTCTAGGTAAATTTTTAGAAAAGATAAATTATTTGATATAATATTAAATTTTAATTTATTTTTTATATTATGTAATTTAATTTAAGTTTATTGTATTTTATATTAATTATAATTAATAAATATAAAAATATAATTTATTAAAAAAATTATAATATCATGTAATAAAACTTAACACCACCTATTGTTTAAAATTTATTTTATTAACAAATTTAAATTTTAAAGTAAAATTAATTTCAAGAATTGAATTGCTAACTTCGCGTCTTCACTGCCTTTGGGAGTGCATGTTTTGCAGCAGCCACCGCTGGAAGCTTGATCATTTTTGGAGCATGATGTGTTATTAGTATCTCGGCTGTGAGATATAAGGCAGATGTGGAGACTCACTCGGAGAAGTTGGTACCGAGAGAGCAGGAAGACGGAAAGCTGGTGGGGAAGTGCGTGTAGCAGCTGAAGAAGAAAGGAGCGGAGTTTGATCTATTGAAGGAGGTTGACGCACTAAGGAGGGCCAAGAGCTTAAGAATGGAGGTCGCCAAGCCGGTGAGGAAATGGTCGGCCGGGGGCTTTGTTACTCTGTTTTTCTTCCCCGTTTCATGCCTGGTTTTGGGTCTCACTAGGGTCATTCTTGTGCAGTTAGGTCTGGATATGGCTAAATGGGGCTTCATGGCTAATTTGATTTTCTTGATTTTATTATTTGTTTCAACAGCAGAAAGGTTTCTGCACAACACTTTGTGGGTGTAATTTTGCAGAAGCTTTTATTGGGAAAAATGTAAAACTAACCTTTTAATATTAATGATAAAACTCTTCTGATGTAATCAATCAAGTCGGTCCATTTGTAGCATACATTCATGAGACCTATTGGTACAAACTGTATCAAGTGTCTGTCACGGAGATTTGTGTTTGCTTTCTAGACACAGGATTTTCTCCTTTCTTCTTTGTGAGTTTCGGTGAAGATTTTCTAACCATTTTAAAATTATTGGCAATGATTATTATTTACAGACATCATTGTCAGTCCATAAAAAACGAAACTGAAATAATGCCAGTAAACAAATTGCATCGCAGCCGAGAAAGACGACTTCATCTGCCCTCTCCAATATATTACAATCAGGGCCCCATAAAACGTCTCGAAATTCAAATGTATCCCCATGGTCTTCAGTTTGGCTTCTTTAAAATATGAAGGTGGCCCGCAAACTTCTTAATGTCTTGACTTTAATCCTCATAGTTTAAACTATTTTCGGTCACATAATTGCATCGTTTGCAATAAGCAAGAGAATAGGGAGAGCCGTGAGCTCGGGATACTGAGGTTTTCTTATCCGATCCACATCTGATGTGATTTCTTTCTCTCTATGTTTGTGCTTTGGACCCAATTTCTCAATACCATTAAAAAAGGCGTCCCAAAATCTTTTTTTTTTTTTTTTTCGTTTAAAGTAATAAATCTTTTAGTATGCCTTTGCACCGAAGAAAAGTAGCAGCTAACTCTTTTGTTGATAAAAATAGGAACTAACCAGTGGTGCTACAAACAGTAGGTGTCAACACATGGATTAATTGTGTCATAGTTAAGAATATGATTTGTTGTATCATACTAAAAAGAAGCCGTACAAATTTGCTGAATGAACCACGAATTTATAGCAACCAAAATATAAATGTTAATTGCCACTTGGATGTACCAATTATCACTTCACCTTGTCCAAGACTCATATTCATTAAGTAAAATGTTTGGCTATGCAGGTTTGACAACCAAATAAATTAAGACTTAATGAAAAATATTTAGTAAGTAATGGACATTTATCATTTGATGTAATTTGTTTGAATTTAAAAACCATTCATCATACATTGGAATTTAAATATAGGAGAAGCTTTTCCTGATACAACTCGTGACTTTTAGGGAAAGAATCAAGCGGATATGCAACTTGAATAAGAAACACAAAACAAAGTGAGTTCGTGTTATTCAAATGTGACATTATGCGGATTGCACATAATGAGGATGTAGAGAAGCATTTCTAGAAAAACGGAAGTGCTATAACCATCATTAACCATGGCTCTATCTCATCTGCTTCACAAGTCTTCTATTCAAGATTAACACTTCCATAAGGGAAAAGCATTGCACTCTCCGTACTTCATATACTTAACATTTTACGCTACTAGAACCTCTGTATTCAAGGGTCATGGCTGTACTATCCAAAACATTGACAAGGTTATATTTGGCAGCAAAGCCATAGCAGGTTAGTAGACAACTAAAATCTACTTCTCCTTCAAAGAACAAACATAGAAGAGGAGTAGCACATTCTGTCCAAAAGAAAGATTGAAAGAACTTACATCTCTTGTAAGTTTGCACAATTCCCAAGCTCAGGGGGCAGAGATCCAGCGAATTCGTTTGGTCCTCTCAAGCCACTGTAGCATTTAAAAAAGAAAAATAAAACAGAGAGTGAATTGACGTTGATTCAGAGAATCAAACCCAAGAAGGTAAATACCGAGAAAGGCAAACCTAATCTCCTTGAGAATAGCAGTTAGTAATGCATTAACAGCATTATTCAGTAATGCACATTGACAGTGGCAAATTCTTGTGCATAGAAGTAAATTTATCATCAAAGAATAACTAAGTTACCAGTACCTTGAAAGAGCTGTGCAAAATTTTATTATTATAAAAGGATTACTTGTAGAAAGGATGTTTCGGATAGCTACCCTTACTAGTAAAGTAAAAATGTTGGGAATAAACTCACAGAACTCTTAGTTCGGTAAGCAATCCTAGTTCCTTCGGAGGCTCCCCTGACAAAGAATTGACGCCCAATGTCCTGCACAAAATAAAAATATAATGTCCAGAAACAAAAAGACTACGATACCATGTTATGTTCCACGGTTCAAAATTACAGGCTAAGATCAACTTACAGCCGTTGCAATACACCACATAAAATATCCAACAAGCAATGAACTCTTCACCATTTCTGCAGCTGAGAAGTGAGAACTGTGTGTCTCATCATTATAGTTATAGCCCTATGGCACCAAACCACAGGGAGAGCAGAGAGAGAGTGGCAAACCTTCAGTTGGATCTGTAGTGGGATTTGTGGTTTGTCTCTGTGCCTTAGCTATGCCAACCAGAGATGTGGTGGTGATGATGATGATGATACAAAAGGCACACAGATTGCAAACACCCATCACTGCTTGTGATCTTACCATGGCTTCAACTTCTTCTTCTTCCACAGAATTCAATTATCACACTTACACAGAGACAGAGAGAGATAGCGGTTTTGCAGAAAGAAAGACAGAGCCATGTTTCCAGCTGCGGGATATTATATACAAGTCTTGACATGCGGAATATTAACCGTTTGCAGTCACTAACTGCAACTAATAATTAATATCTAATATGTAAGTCATGTAAATTTTCTCCAGTTTTATAGCCATGTTGTCCTTGAAATTATAGATAAGGCGGCCCGTATGATTAAAGATAAAATATTTATTTTTTTTCTAAGGTGATAATTAGTTAATTATCACAGTTAATTTTATTTAAATTCAGACAGTTGGTCATGGTGATGTTTGAATCGCGCGCTGCCAAGCCGAGGCCTCAGATAATAGCGCCTAAAGCGGGTCTTCTAGCGCCTAAATTTGCTTTTAGATTTTACAATCTTAATAAATAGTTGAATCGACTAATTAAATTATTAATATCAATGTTAAAATTAAAAATTTTTTTAATTTTAAATTTAAAATTTAATTACTAATTTATATAAATTAAAAATTTATTAAAATTAATTATTAATTTATTAATTTATTTTTAAATTATATTATTAAAATTTACACAATCATATAAGAGCTTTTAAAATTTTCTCAAACAATCATGCAATTTGTATAAGTAAGTTTCATCACTTCTATTACATTTATATTTTGTATAAATTTTTAAATTCATTTTTATAGATTTATCTTTTATTTTATTTTTTTTCAAAATTATCTTACCATTATTTTATTTATTTTTTGGCCTCCACAACTTCTTTTGATATTCCCTACATAAATTTTTTTAAATCTCATCAAATAATTTTTTTTAAAAAAAAATAAAAATATAAATATTCTTCTCACAGTCATATATTATATAAGATATATGTTTAACATTATTAAATATTTTAATAAATATTTAAACTTACAAATTAAAAATTTTATAATAAATATTTTATCAAATTAAGAATTTAATATTTAGATAATTAAATAAATTTTTTTAAAAATATAATATGTCATTTTTGTTTGAAAAAGCAAAATTGACCTGATGATAGGCCCACCATCGTCTTAAGTTATACAATTCTTGGAAATATTTCAGTTAAATCTTAGTACCATTCGCTTAAGTCATCAGCACCACAATGTGACATCCACCAGAAGGATATGCACATGGCATTGACTTTATCTAATATGTGGGACTCCTCAAGTCCAAGTCCATGTTTAGAAGGGTGTGCAAATGGTAGATGACTTTGGATACTTAACGTACAGAAAAAGGCTTAGACAAGGGGTAGTGTTTCTTTTCTTTTTTCGCTAAAATCATTCCGAGTCTCTGACTTTTGAGAAGTGAGCACCAACAACTTTTAGCCCCGTCGGTGGTGGGAGTTTTTTTTTTTTTTTCGGGCCATTTAATTGAGACTATCTTCTGTGGGTGCAGGCTCGGCTCTACAATCCAAATGGCAAATACCAAATAGGCTCTTACTTGGGCTTCTGCGGCTTGATCTAGTGGTCCAGATTGGAATGTTTATGGGTGTGATCAATAAGCATTTTAAGCAGGAAGATATTGGGTTCCTTTTCCTTTTTACCTTTTAACATTTTGGGTTTACTAAACTAGGCGACTCATTTGGTGGGCTTGGGATCTAGACCTCAACGCCGCCTTGATTGTTGTGGCTGTAATAAATAAACATTTCTAGCTCGGGTACTTGGGCGGAATATCGATATTTGTTCTTCGTTCGCAACAGAGCTATGGGGTTTATTTTGTGGATTGGAATTAGCGTAGCAGTTTGATGTCACCAAGGTTTGGTTAGAGGTAGGCTGCAAATAACTGCTTTGGAAGGTGTTCGGCAAGGGTTCCAATTACTCACCCTCAGGCAAATCTTGTCATAAACTGTAGTGATTCATAAAAATTAAAATATTCGTGGAATTAAAATATAAAAAATTAGTATAATTTATAATTTTTATAAAATTTTTATTTATTAATTTAAATTTTTATATAAATTTTAAAAAATAATAAATTATTTAATATAATATTAATTTTTAATTTATTTTTTTTATTTATTATTTAATAATTTATTTTTTATTAATTTTTAAATTTAATCTCTTTAATTTTATTTTATTATTTCATATATTAATCGATTTAATATCTATTTATTAAAAAATATAATATTTTATATTATTAAAATATAAAAATTTAATATAATATAATATTTAATAAATTTTTTATTATAAATTTAAATTTTTAAGTAAATTTAAAATTTTAAAAAATAATTTGATCACTAACACATGTATATATACTGTGAAGGAACCAAGCATTACATTGAATTACTAACTTCGAGTCTCTGCTGGCTTTGAGAGTGGAATCTTTTGCAGCAACTATTGCTGGAAGCTCGATCATTGTTGGAGCATAATATGGTAGGGTTACAATGAGCCCGCCCGACAATCATAATTTCTCAATGTTATTTTTTTCTTGTAGGCTAGCCCTCGAAATAAAAAAAATAAAAAGTAAAAATTTTTTGCTTGAGATACTATTTTATTACTTTTTTTTTCTCTTCTATTTTTTTCGACTAAGACATAACAAAAGAAATTGTAAAATGACAAAAAAAAAAGTTCAGATAAAAAAAAGATAGAGGTTCTCGAATGAATGTCCTTTGATTAATAAATTGAACATTAAGTTTGAAGGTTTCTAAATTTCATTCATTTAATGATAGATGGAAAATTTATAAAGAATAAAAAAATTTATTATTATTATAATTATATAACATGTCACATTTTAATTAAATTTTGTAATGGTAAAAATTTAAAATAAAAGGGAATAGGAGGCAATAAAATATTACATGAGGTTATCTTTCAAAATATCATAAGAGCAATGACCTTTTTTGGTATGGTATTGCTAAATTGGGTCACCCAATGGTCGGGTTATATTCATTAGTTCTTACCAAAGTTTCCTTATTTAATAAATAGATTATTTAAAAATTATTATTTTTACCAAAAAAAGAATTACCATGCATAATTAACATCAAATAGATGATTATTGCATTTTGGTAATTCTAAAATAATTTTAAATCTATTTTGGTAATTCTAAAACTATTTTAAATCTAAAATTGCAATGCTAATATTAATTTATAATATTTGGTATGATTAACAATGTTCTCTTAACTAAGAATTTTTTCAAATTTATTAAATATTTTTGATAATTTGTTTTTAAATTGATTTTTTTAAATAAAAAAAGTGAAAACCACATTGAGTTTGTTTACATGTTTAATAACAGATACTAATTTTATTGAATCTAATTATATATGTGTTTCGGCTCAAATACTAGCTCAAGTAGATTAGTTGCTGATTATAAAAATAGTAATCCAAGTATATTGATAAGAATCATTGGCCCCAAAAATTAGCTTTTTCTTATTTCATCATTTTCAAACATGTTATTACTTGATATGTTTGAGTATACATCTCTTGCTACAAAAACATCTAGATGAAGGGTTAAATAGGTATTTTTTAAATTGTTGATTTTTTTATGGAGATAATAAAATAAATATTTTTATTTTTTTAATCAAATTTTTGTGATATAATAATTTTATATTATTTAAAAAATATATAAATTTTAAATCTACCATTAATAATTATTTATTACTTTAAATTTATATAGCAACTAAGGGTATGACCCGCTACATAATTAGGGCACAAAGTTGTGGTGTCATGCAGTTATTTTCTCATCTAAGTATAGTGTTACTTTATTCTTTTTTAAAAAAAAAATTGTGATATATATAAAAATAAAATATTAAATTTTATTTATATAACCAATAATCTAAATTATTTAATAAATAAAATAAAAATTTATTAAAAGTTATAATTAATCAATTAAATACTGGAAACGAACAAGTGACCGAGGAGCAACCATGTGTGGCTGAGGTAATACAGCTTTGTATGTATGTGTGTGTATATATATATATATATATATATTTATCTACCCATGGGTAGTCACCGTGTAAGTGTTAAAAATCTAACTCAATCATTGAGCAAACTTCTTCCTTTAATTATATTCTTATTTTGGAATGAGAAATATACAAGAAATATGTACGTGGTGTGTGTATATATATATATATATAACAACGAGAGAAGAACAAAAATCACGAAAACAACATCAACTGACTGGCCACCTCTAGAAAGGCTACTCCATCCATGTCTGCTTGTGGGAGACCGCTCAAACCAGGAGAAGGATAGTCCCATATAATCAAGGAATCATTACCAGACGCTCCAACATTAGCTAAAAAAATCTGAGCCAAAATTTCCGTCCTGCGTGCTGTGTTGCAAAACTACATACCCAGTTCTGTTTAATTAGGCGCAAGCGGTCCGCAAGGATGAAGCCATATTTTATAGCAGAATATTTGGCACCGGTACTACGACACGTGATTGACGGTTAGTTTCCTGTACGCTGGCATTGTGTGAACTGAACACTAAAAATCAGGAGCCACCTAAATTGTCAGATACCATATGCTAATATTTAATTAATGACATTCCGTGAGTTCACTATTCGTCTGGGAATAAAACAAAGAATATTGATTTGATTTGGCTTCCCAATTATTAATTCAACGCTACAATGGAATGGTAAATAAAACAAATGATCCACATTTGATGGCTTTTATCTATTAACATTCTATATATACAAATATATAACTTTCAGTTCACACTAACCATAATCAATTTATCTTAAATCTGACCAAAAAAGAATGGAAAAAAAAAAAACCAGGTTAATTGACACAAGAACTAAGGCCAATATGGTGAGCCCCTCTCTATTATCCCTTCAAATTTGCTCTTATCAATAAGCTACTCATGAGCAATTAACTAGATTTGATTGGTGGACCTATGAAGTTTGCCCAACTTTTTTTTCCTAATTCCGGCGGCTATGAAAGTCAGAAAAAAAAAAATTGGAAAGTAAAACTCAATCAAAGAAGTTTCATGAGAAGCATCACTTATAAAGAGGGAAAATAGTTGAAGAAAGAAATAAAAAAAGAAAGGGAAGTTGAAAATAGGATCAAGTCAAAACTAAGCCACAGACTTTAATCCAATAAGCTTATTAAAATTATAACCTACGAAGAAAGAAAAAAAAAAATTTATTGAAATGGTCAAACAAATTATGTAGGCCTTGTCGCTCTTTCAGTTCGGTTTAAACCAAAGCCAACTCCGGCTGGAACCAAAACCAAGTAGAACAGATTTTTGTCGTTCTGGTCGAAAGCAGAACCATGAGAAGGGGAGGTGCGGTTATAATTTTGCCCCCTCCAAAAATCAGAACGGTGTAGGATCAGAATAGTGTAAGAACTGTGCCGAAACTGAACCGTAACAGCCGGTTCTTAAAAAAAATCAAAAAAAGGTCATCATGTTCTCTTCTATTGTCCAAAAAGAAAATTAAAAAGAAACTCAACCATGCCTCCTGATTGTGCAATCAAAAGAACGCCATACCAAGATCATCCTAAAATCTGAAATCATGATTTGACAAAAATTTCCTATCTAGACAAGGCAGGTAAACCTCAAACTAATAGTAAAATTACTATATTTTAACTCGGAGAAAATTGTAATTGAGAGTGTGTACGCATAGACTTTAGCAGCATGCAAATATTTATTAGTGCAGAATGGAATTTTAAAGTTCAGACGGCCACATTTTCAAATGGCAAAGGGAAATAATTAATGGCAGCAGCCACCCAACCATTAAGTTATTGTGCTAGCCAGTGAATTGCATTGTCTAGGACAGGCCACCCTTTAATTTTGCAATTCCACATTAGGTTTATTAATCCCTCGAAACAAGTAGGATTATTAAAAACTACTCGAATGCGTAGACTTGTGATCCAGGCGTGAGAGACTTGTCAATTTTGATTAAAGTCACTTGCGATCCGATTAATTTTTTTTAATCTTTTAAATAAAAAATAAAAATTTTAAATTTTTTATTTATATTTTATTGTGTCACTGTTATTAATTTGAATTGGTGTAAAAATATCGTAAAAACACATTTTAATATTTAAACATTTTAAATTACAAAAATAATTTCTTCATTCAAAAAAGATGATAAAATTGTATATATTTAATCTTTCTACGTTGTAATGCTTTTTTTTTTTTAACATCTAACCTTTCAAAAAATACGGTTCCGTAATTTAAAACATCAACGCATCAAATTGTATTACACGGTACGCTCAATCGAAGGAGAGACGTCAAGATGCTTTTCTCCGATTACGATTCACCGAAAAGAAAGGCTTTTTCACCCTCTGCAGCAAAGTGCGCATGCACGCAAACACCAAAATAGAGCCAGACGCAAAAGGATGCTTAATTTACTAATCCATATTCAATATTACAACCACAAAAGCTTGGAAAACGCATAGTGTTCATGTGGTGCGTTTGCGATGTCACTGCAATTCATGTATAGAACACACCAACTCTTCTCAACTCCAAATCGACAATTTGTTTTCGAAAAAGGTTCAAAAGTTTGTGCCCCAAGCAATCGGTTTACTATATATTCAACTCCAAATATCACCACCCGTTAGTGATGGAGTGCGCATGTTTAAGACATGAAGAATGTAGAGATTTAAATAAAAATAAAAAAAAAAATAAAAAAGCTAAACGTCTCTCGTACTTTGATATTGAAGGAACCAGTTTTTGACTACATTATGATTGTTAGAATACTTTTAAGATGTTGTCCACAAAAAAAGGAAAAAATAAAACAAAAAGAAAATTGAAAAAGCATTGCAAGGCTTCCAATTCCTGGCACATGCACAGTACCTCAAGCATTTGCAAAATTTAAAAAAGTAACGCTACTAATGACTAAATAGAGTTATCCAAAAGAACATGGCAGACCAAAGATACCAAGATTTGAATGTGACCATACTTATTTCAAGAATCTCACGTGGATGTCACTGGCGAAAAAGTAGCCCACAAAGATTCCGTCGGAAAACACTTTGAATTATCCTCTAACGCGACGGGGACGACAAAGGTCTAGTCACCAGAGTACGCCTTTTCGGCCAAGCTGTTCCACGATTCTATTCATACAGGGCTGGTTGTCCTTAGGGGATAGGTGCAGTGCTGTCTGCGTATCTTTGATACCGACCTAGCAATGAGGCCTTCGCCAAAAGTTTTCTAGTCTTCTCTCTCTCTCTATCCGACTCACACGCGCGCGCGCATTGCCTTTTGCTTATTGGAGTTTTTTTCTTTTTGAGTTTCTTTACGTTGTCCAAATTTTTAGTACATTTTTCTATTTTTTCTCTTTTAGAGAATAATATAAAATAAAAATAAATAAATAACTAAATATGTATTTTTAAATATTCATCATATATAACAAATAAAAATTATATGTAAAGTAATATTATTTTTTATATGAGAAAAAGATGAAATAATTTAAAGATATGAAAATGGGTTATATTTATTTTTAAGTATCAAAAAAGAATTTTAAAATTTATTATAATTTTAACAAGAAGGAGATGAAGTGATGAAGTTCACAACAAACAAAGTCAGTTTAAATTTATAAGTTTTGCCTCTTCATAATATATTAAAATGTACGAGAAATATCAGATAAAATTGAGAGCCTTTTTTTTTATTGTTTGGAATGAGATATTATTTTCCTTTCAAAATAAATATAGGTAATAATTATTTGGCATTATCGCACAACAATTATGGATATGTCCCTAACTAGATAAGTTTAATTTGATTAACCATAAGAGTAAAACTCTTCGGAGGATGGTGAAGTTTAAACCTTAACTCATTCTTGTAAAATGTAAGTTTTAATTTTAATAACATCAAAAAAAAATTATGAATATATCATTTATATCTTAATATAAATAAAAAAATTTAAAATTTAAAATTTATATATTGTGATATTATTTAATAATATTTTATTTTTATTTTATTAATAAATATTAAAAATTTTTAAGTCATTCTTAATTTATTTAGTTATATAAATAATAGGATGAATTCAAATATATTAGACTCACAATATGTGATTTTTTCTTATGATATAAAAAAGTTATAGTATGGGAAAATTTTAAATTTTAAATTTAATTTTATCATATTTATAATTTAATTTATTAATTAATTTAAAGAAACACAATAACATAAAAAGAATTGCAAAAATAGTGAGATGTGACACCGCAAAAAGAGAAACCATCACATAAATTAAATGTGCCAAAATTTCGATTCTTTACGTAATTAATTTTTCTTTTTAAATGAAAAGTTTGGCCATACAGAAAATCCCAGGGTTGTTGGAGTTTTTCTTTTTGGTATTTTGTGCTTATTTTATGATTCTATATAACGTTATCAATCAAGAAACTCACAAACTGGAAGCCTGCCTCCCACCTCTCAATTAAAAATTAATTTGTCTACTCACATTTATTATTAGAGTATATAATAATAAAAAATATATATATTAAAATAATTTTTTATATTTTATTTATTTATATTAAATAATAATAATAATGATATTTATGTCTCTTGTACTTTTACGTAATCATTTAAATATATTTACTTAATTTTTCTTTTCTCGATGTTTACTTAATAAAAGTAACTGTACGTAACAAGTACTCATCCTTGTACCTCTTTACCTTTTCTCTCTCTCACTTTGCGCCTTTCCATGCAAGCGCAGTACCCTTCCTTTTTTTTTTTTTTTCTTTTTTTTTTGGGTTTACTTTTTACTGCTTTTCTTCCCTTTATATACCTCATTTCCCTCTCTCCCGAAGAGCACAAAAACATTCCCTTCCTCTCTCCTCGGTAAGGCTTCCGTCAGTTTCTCTCTCTAAAGTTCTTATATTTTCCTTTCAAAGACAGCATATCTACCACTTTTTCTCTCCACAATTTCCTTCAAACCCATCTCATCTCTGACTCCTGAAAGCTCTTCCCAATTTCAAATCTTTGCAAAGTTGGAGTCTTCAATCTCTTCTTCTTTCCTTAAGGCAAACAATGAAGCAGCTAATCCGCCGCCTGTCCCGGGTCGCCGACTCCTCCTCCTCCAAGTACAGTCTCCTCCGATCCGACTCCCAAGCCTCCAGCAGCAGCCGCGGCTGCCGCCGCCACCAAAGCGTTGACTCCAACCCGGGGCGACGAGCCGGGGGAGCCAAGGCGGTGCCGCAGGGGCACGTGCCGGTGTACGTCGGCGAGGAAATGGAGAGGTTTGTGGTGAGCGCGGAGCTGCTGAACCACCCGGTGTTCGTGGGCCTGCTGGACATGTCTGCTCAGGAGTACGGCTACGAGCAGAAGGGGGTGCTCCGGATCCCCTGCCACGTGCTTGTCTTTGAGCGGGTCATGGAGGCACTCCGCCTCGGCCTTGGCTGCCGCTGCCTCGAAGACCTCCTCGGCAATTCCTTCTTCTCCGATGACTATTTGTAGCTCATAAATAAAAGAGCCCTTTTCTTGCCTTTTTTTTCTTATTTTAAAAAGATTAGATCTTTTGTAGTTAATACACTGCAAAATTAAGGAGACAGAGAGATTATCCTTTGTTCTCTCTCAGTTTTTTTTTTTTTTTTAAATTAATGTAAAAATGTGACATTTTAGTGAGAGAGAGAGAGAGTTCTTAGGTGCTTTTGACTCTTTGTGTCCATAAAGGGACTACCAGTGAAAATGGTAATGCAATGGAGAAGAATAGAAAATTTTTGTTCCCTCAAATGATTTTTCTATTTTCAGGAAAATATAGTTTTCAATGCAGCTAGAATGCATGGACACATTATGGAAGAGTCTCACATTGTGTCGGACATATATTTTATACATTAAAATGTATTCGTATAAAAATAAATTTGACACACACTTCGGACATTTCTTTGATATACCATAAAGACGTTTAAAATAAGCTTCTAATTTTTTTTTATAATTTTAAAAATAAAAATTAAATTAAAACTGAAAATTCATATTATATTTATAAGTGAGGGTTTATATTTTGTATTTATTTTTATAAATAATGCACTAAAGATATTAATTATTAATTTATATCTTGAACAATAATATTTACTTAGATTTATATTAATAATTCTTATTAAATACCCACACATATGTGTATATATACGCCTTGGGCAAATAGCTTCTGGGAATTTAAGGGGCCACGGTTCGAAGGAATTCTCCGGTCCTTTCACCACTAAAAATTTAAATAACCGGATTTATCATAAGGTTTTCAAAGATTTGTACGATTCAACCATTGACCTCCTGAATGTCAGCTTCGTTTCTTTTCAAATTATCATTTCGCAGAAGACACATACTTGATTGATGAAATTAATTAATTATGCACACGTTCACCAATCACCCACAGCTGACTTAAGATGCTTATTATTTTGAGTCGTTAAGTTTGAATGAGTCAGAAAAACACACTAGAAACATTATCAATTTTTTTATATTTTTATTAAATTATTTTAACTCATTTAAAAAATAAATTAAAATAAAATTTTTCAAGAGAATAAATTTATATTTTAAAATGATAAGTTACAACAATATAATACCATACTAATAATTCTAAGATTTGTCTTGAAAAAAAATTATTACAAATGAGTGAATTTAGTAATAAACTAACATTTTCTTAAATTCAAAGCAACTCATTGATCTTGTAATAAGCTGACATTTCTCAAATTCAAAGCAATTCATTCATTAATTTTATAATAAGCTGACTTTCTTGAATTCAATACAATTCATTAATCTCGAAACAAGGGGTATTACGAGGGTTATTTCCTTGAAAATCAAGCTCAGTTGGTCAACCCTAGTGAATAAGACAATGAACGTACAAAACTCGCCGACAAACTATGCCGACACTTTAGTTTAATAATTGTCTATGATGATTAAAAAATTATTGTCTATTGATCATGATGTCATGTCCTCCATCACTAATAAGACATGCATAAGAGCGGGTTAAGGGATTTGAAAGCAAGAGATCTTTGGACAATCAAGCAGTGGCCATTTCCCTTGGGGTTTCCGTGTGGAGCCGCTGATTGTAAAAGTGAAATCAAAACCGAACCAAAAGGTGGTCAGATCTAATAACAACCAATTAGTAAGAATTCGAGAATTGGTATGGTAAAAATAATGTCTCAATAACCCCCCTCATGTGCACGGCCAAAAAGATGAAATTTTTTTTTATCATTAAAGCATTATAGATTAATAGCCAGTAGATAAATGCGAGAAGCTGTATACAAAATATCAAATATTTGACCCCCCCCCCCACACAGTTATGAAAGCAAACCAAGTAGTTAATTAGTTCGAGCATTGTTAGGAGCGGTCGGTCTACGGATCATACTTATTTATATATTCATATGTTATTTTGTATTTTGAATTTAAGAAAAATAACTTGAAAGGAGAGTTTACTTTAAAATAAATTTTTTAATTAAAAAATTTCCTAGGTCAAAAACCACACATAATTATTTTTTTTATTATCATAAATTCATTTTTTTTTGAAATAGATTCAAAATTTTATAAATAAAAATTTAGATTTAATGTGAGATAACTCCCAATTCAATAATTTAAATTTTAAAATTAGAGGAATTTTTTAATATAAAAATTAATTAAATTATTCTATTTTTATATTTAATTGTAAAATTTTATGAATAAAATATATAAATTTTTTGATTATTAAATTTTTACGTAAAGGAGTGTGTTAAAATTTGACATATAATTTATTAATAAATTTTATTTTGAATTAAATAATTTTTCAATAATAATAAAAATTAAAATTTTTTTAGCAAAAATTTAATATAGTTTATTTATTTCTTAATTTAATAAAAATAAAAAATAATTAAAAATTAATTTTATAAAACTAGATAATTTAATTTTATTTAATAAATTAAGATTAAAAACTCAACTATAAAGCAAAATTACTTTCTATGGTAAAATTATTTGGTAGCAACAATGTTTAACGATTTCATATCATGGAAATACATGGGCTTATAAGTGAGTCAGCGCTAGGCACATGGGTTAGAATGTGGTGTCACGTTATAATACCGTTGTTAGGATAATCAAGTGCATCATTGATTGACTAAATTAAATTTAGTCCTGTTGAAAATCCAAGAAAAAGGCTCCATTGCAGAGGAAGATTAACATGTGAATGCATGATTAGGACTCAAAAGGGGATGGCGGGGGGATATGATTGTTGATTGTTAAGATCTCATTCTTGTCATTACTAGGAGATCTTCCACGGCGAAGAACAACTGTTTCTTCATCAGTTAACAATGGTTTTCTTTTTGTCAAGTGAACTTTCTGTTTCTGTTCATGCTCGCCTCTGTACGGCGATTTGAATTCCCACTTGTTTTGGGTTGGTGAAATCACACGTCTTGGGAAGTATCCAACTTAATCGACCGTTCATAAAATGGGAGGTGCACATGAATTCGCGTAAACCTGTATTCACAAAGTCCATTTTCTCCTTTCCTTATCTTTCATCTCTAAGTTTTTTTTTTTTTTTTTTTTGAGCAAATCTTTGATCTTTAAGGTTGATCAAATGTAATTTGAGTAAGAGAGAAGAACTAGACCCGCATACGTATTGTATAATTTTTAAATCACAGAATCAATTTCTAATACTTGATCA
The DNA here is from genome assembly GCA_037832345.1 of Rhizophora mangle. NCBI lineage: Eukaryota > Viridiplantae > Streptophyta > Magnoliopsida > Malpighiales > Rhizophoraceae > Rhizophora > Rhizophora mangle. Next base: position 238,504 of record JBAPLJ010000004.1, on the reverse strand, counting down.
GAGAGAGAGGAGGCTGAGATTTGAAGGAAAGAATTTTTGACATGATAAATCTAAATTTTTATTTTTAAAATTAGGATATAATTTTTAAATCACAGATTATTTCTATTTATTTATTTATTTTTATTTTCATATACTTATACAAAACTCATTTAATAAATTCTCTCTTTTTTTTTTTTCTCGGACTGCAAAAATTTCTTATCAATACCGTCCAGAATTCCAAGACACCCTAAATAAATTCTCTCTTACTTTTCTTGCAATTAGAATTGCGCATCAGCTAGCTTGACTTACCGCTCTAAATTCAACGTCCACCCTCCGGCTTTGTATGAAATGTAATAAGAGAAAATTCAATCACAGTAAAAGTAAGATAAGTCAAAATTAATAGTACACTGCTAAATGATCAAAAGTTCATGCACTTAAAAAGTGTGATTAAGACATAAACCTAACATAATTCTTAAACTGTGTAATTTAGAACTTAAAATTTTATTGTTGAGATTTTGAATTTTATTTTTGAGAAGAAGAAGAAGACATTTATGAAAATAAAAGAATTATTTTTATTATATGACTTAATAGGTCTTTAAATAAAAATATATATATATATAACAAAAATTTAGTATATTCCTACAATGAAAACAAACATACTCACAAGGAAGTTAGATGGAACAATTTGAGAATAATGCCAGGAATAAATTGACGACACATGGCTTGCAAGTAAAACATAGAAAGTTGGATTATTCTATCACTGTCCGATTTACAGTTGATGTGGTAGACCCATTTCACCTAATACTTTCTTCACCATTAACGTGGTGGATCAGTTCATCTGATAACTTCTCCACACTGAAAATGCGCACGCCTGTCTGCCGATAAGCTATAGCTGATTCAAAATAAATTAGAGAAAGAATAAAGAGTATATTAAACTGTTCATTAGGCTTGAACTTAGTCACTGAATTTTAGATACATTATACCATAAATTGTTTTTAATAGCAATTTTTTTTTTGTGGCAGCTTAAAATTTTTGTTAAAAATTTTTTAGATAACAATTACAACTATCACATAAATATATTTTCATAATTTATAATAATAGGAAACTTTATGCAATAGTTTAGAGGCAATACTTCTAAACCAACGTGATATATGTTCAAAACTAACAGTTTGGTGAAGCAATTTCAAAACTATACTACCAAATTAAAATTTATAATATAAGAATCATTTATTTTCAACAAATACATATACCCTATGTATTTAGGTATTTTTTTTAATTTCTTTTTTTAAAATTCTTTTAAATGTTTCTAAATTTACATTAAAAATTTTGTTTATCTTTTATACGAAAAATTTTATAGTTTTTATACATCTCTATTTACAATTTGTAAATATACTTTAAGTTTATATGAAATGTGTTAAATATCAATTAAATCATTCATTGTTATTTATATTATTTTATGTTTACTACAATATTATATATGTTTTGTGATAACATCCTTATTTTATTAGATAATGATAACTTTATACCAAATTATTATTTATTTAATAGAAAATTAAAAAATCAATTAAAGTAAAATATAAATTTTATATTAAAAATTATTATATATTTTATTAAAAAAATTATGATATATTTTTTATAAAAAAAAATTTACTGTACATTTTACTAAGAAAATGACTATCTATTTTAATAAAAATTATTGCATAATTCATAATAAATATTTCAAGTTTAACTAAAAATTATTACATATTTTACAAAGACATACTACCTATTTTTTCAATTATTGTTACCTATTTTTCTAACAACTGCTATCTATTTTTCTAATAATTGCTACTAAATAAAGAAAAATTGTTGATTAAATAATTAATAAAATATATTTTAAAATAATATAACTGTATATATATAACTATATATATATATATACTATTATATATGTGATATAAAAAGTGTTATAATAATTATTTAAAATTATTATTTAAAATATACATATTTCTCATTTTCATTTATGTTACTTTATACTAAAAAAAATCATTATATAAAATTCATTGTAATGTTTAAAAATTTAATGAATTAAAAATTATTATATTTAATTTTATATAATAATTTTTAACAACGATTTTAGTTTGTTATTATAATACCTATTTCTTGTAACCGCATGCTTATTGGAAAGATCTACTACCTGGACATTCAACTGCCAAATTGGTTGCGCGGCACTAGATGTGGGAAGAGACAGCCAAAAAAAAAAAATCTAAAATCTAAATTACCATGCATATCCTAATTTTGATATGACTGACAAAATTATAGCAAGTTAACAATAAAAAGCTAACAAAAAGTTTGAAGCAACCAACAAAATTAGGATATGCATGATAATTTAGATTTTAGATTTTTTTTATTTTATTTTTCTTGGTCTCTTCTCAGAAATTTTGCATTTGAAGGTCTAGGATAGTAGTCCTGTGTAAGAAAGCTTTCCAATCAGCACACGGTTAAAAGTACAACATGCCCAAAATTCGTTGACTAAGTTCAAGCCTAATGAACACTCTAATATACTCTTTTATTCTTTCTCCAATTTATTTTTTCGTTAAGCTTAGGCACTTGATCACCAAAATCAAAACCTCGATGTCATTGGTTGCCCAATCTCGGCCCAAGAAGAGCAGAGGTGGGTGGACGAAAGTGATAGCTGAAGCAAGAATGATGGGAATGAATAATGGGCTCGCAATATGGGGGCAATATGAAGTTGGGTCTCCTTCTTAGTGAACCAAACTGGATTAAAATTGCAATTTATATTTTCATTATTATAATCTCAGACAAATATGTACTTGGGAATAAACTAGCTTAGTTAGTACAAACTACGGAGCCAACCTTCTTGTTACCTGGAAACTAAGGACACAAGTCGTATGATGTGCATTTATATTAAAATAAATAAATAAATAAACTGTAATTTGATTCTCTGTTTTTGACAATGATGTCCATTTACGTCCATGGAATCCTGTTGCCCCTGAACTCTTCCGCGGATATCATCAATGTGTACTTAGAGGAACAGGAATGGCTTTCCACCGTTCACAGGAGATGCATCACATTTGTACTTGTTAAGAAATAACAAATAAATAATTTTATATCAGCATTATAGGAAACAAAAAGCAGAGAACATCGTAATATATGCAAGCATATATCTGTCTTCTTCTTTCCCAACTGACAATACTCACACTGAAATATAATTACTTAGTTGAGAAGACAGGTGGCCTTATTGTCTATATATGTCATAAGCTTAAAGTTCTCTACTCTTTATCAGCTACACCCAAAAGGACACTCAAGTGTATAAGAAATTACCAATGGCCGATGAGGGCGAGCCCTTATGGCGTGAGAGTGAGAGTGGCATTGGCAGAGAAAGGGGTGAAGTATGAGTACAGGGAGGAGGACTTGGACAACAAGAGCCCTCTGCTGCTTCAGATGAACCCCATTCACAAGATGATACCAGTTCTCGTCCACAATGGAAAACCAGTCTAAGAGTCCCTTATTGTTTTGGAGTACATTGATGAGGTGTGGTAGGGCAGCCATCCTTTGTTGCCCTCTGATCCTTGCCTGAAAGCCACGGCTAAGTTCTGGGCTGATTTTGTGGAAAAAAGGGTAACTTTTTTCTTTTTGTATCGGTTTTCTTTTGTATGCATTAGTGTTATATTCATGCTGATAGATAAGATATTTCTTTGGTCTTTCCGGATTTTGTAGCTGTACTTTTGAAAGTAGAGTAACCCACACACAAAACCACAAAAGCAACCCCTTAGAGCTTGAAATGGAATGAGTTACCTCATTAAGTTTTGACTTTAGTTTTTATTACATGAAAAATGTTGAATGTAGTGCGATTATAATCATTGGATTGTACCCAATTTCGCGTAACTAATTATTCTAATTGCATTTTTTTGTGAACCTTTGTCACTCTCAAGTCAAAAACCCACATTCACATATAATAGACTACTTTTTATTTTACCGGGGCATGAACAGATGTTGAGTTGTGGCTAAAATGAATCCAACAGAATAAACTTGCACAAACCCAAAACAGGTTTATGAAAATTCAAAAATCCGGAAAGAGTGACTAAATCCTAACAGTAGATAGGAGTCTCCTGTTCTTAATCAATAAAATGAGGCAACTATATATTCACTTTATGATTGTGGGACGATGGATATTCTCCACTTACATGAGCCTGGGAAGAAGACATGGAAAACAAAAGGGGAAGAGCAGGAGGCAGCCAAGAAGGAATTCATTGAGAGCCTAAAATTGTTGGAAGGAGAGCTTGGAGACAAGTCTTACCTTGGGGGAGAGAACCTTGCTCATGTGGACATTGCATTTATTCCCTTCCATGTCTGGTCCTATTCTTATGAGATGTTGGGCCACTTTAGCATAGAGGCTGAGGGCCCCAAGTTTGCTGCATGGGCTAAGAGGTGCAGGCAGAAGGAGTCAGTGTCCAATTCTCTCCCTGACAAGGAAAAAATCTATGGCTGTGTCTTGGAGCAGAAAAAATTGTTTGGAATTGAGTAGATTGAGGGATTTCCTTGGATAATGTTAGATGGGAAATCTCCATTTTCTCTGTGTAGCTTCTGGTTTAAATAATGGTGGCGCAGTTGCTTCTGCCTTTGTATTGTATTTTTGTGGGCAAGGAACTCAACTACGAGGGGTCATGTCATTGTTTCTCTGGTCATCAGCTTGGTTTCAGCATATAATTACAACAAATATGTGGTTTTTTTTCCTGTGATGATTAAGAAAACAACAGGGCGACAATAACAACAATAACACCATATCTATATATGGAGCTTCAAATTACCATTATTAGATTCTTGTCTGTCTATGGTGATGCAAAAGAAAGACATAGGGAAACAAATTGGAGTCGTTTCAGTCACCACTTTTGAACTACAATGACTAAAACCAAATGCATCGTGGATGGATATTACTCTAGTCTCCAATAACCATATAAAATATAATACCGTCCCGTCACGTCTTGTTAGGTGAATCTCAAATGTGAAAAGAAAAATCCAAATTGCAAACTTCCTGAAACTCTTGTAAGAAAATCCAGGCACTCGTGATCCAGGGCATGATCACCGACATTTTGACATAAAAATGCACAATCGGTAAAATTATTAGAGGTCGAAAATGGATTGCAGGCCATGCCAAGCTACAGGGCTTCACACCCTGGCCGCGGCATAAGAACACCTCATCCCTATGCCTATGTTTCCCTCTCTCTTCATCTCTTCTTCTCGTTCTTCTCTCTTATGTCTTAGATTGGTCTAAGATTGGTTGGTAGTCAGCCGTGGTTGGTGCGAGTTATACTAGTAGCACAGAAAGATGTGCCAAGATCAAGTACCAAATGGTACAAGACGTATAATGTTAGTTTCCCTAACAAAAGACTTTGAGGCCAACTAATCAGTGATTAGTTATTGGTCCTAACAAAAGACTTTGAAGCTGTCCCATGCTACATTTGCTTTGCAAACCAATTAGTAAACACACACACACACACACACACACACAAATATATATGAATTTTAAAGGATGCATTTCAGATCATGCTTATTACAGAACCTTGGCTAGTTTTTGTGTTACTCAACATGAGACGTCCACCATCAGACAATGAGGCGTCCGTTCTAAAAATTCTCTAAATATGGCAGTCCTTTTGCTATAAACTTGTAATTTGATTTTAAAAGTAAATTTAATCTATGGATACTCATCGATTAACTACTTGCCTAGCTCCTCAAGTGGCCCATCAAGCCTTAATTAAAACTCTCGCATTATGTGTTGTGTACAACAATTCCTTGGAACTAATGGGAAGGAAAATCAAAAAAAAAAAAAAAACATAGTGGGACAAGATAGCACCTCGGCTGAACAACAAATTGATACATAATTTAATAGAATACTAAAAAGAAATACAAAGGATTTCTTATTGCTAACATCGTTAATATCAACAACAAAAGTCTTAATTTTGAACTTAATTGGGGTTTGTTATACGCATCTTTTATATCATCAAGCAAGTTTGGTGGGAAGAGATAATTGTTTTATATCCTTCCTAATCAAAAATTCCCAACTTGGTTCAATCCTCTCTTGAACTTATCAATCTTTTAGTACAGAATGTGTCTTAATACCGACAAAGAAGCTAATTGTTGCACAGCAAAGGTTCATAAATCTGGTATCACGTCCAATTTTTAAATTATTATTATTATTATTATTATTTTCTGTTTTTTTTGGGGGGGGGGGGGATTATAAGATAGTTATATCGTCACTGTGGGCATAATTGTAATCAGCTGTAATGACTTTCACGCAATTTCACCCAGAATCCAAAATTTAAAATGTTGGTGTTGTAAGCAGCTAGAATTTTTTTGTTTAAAGTCAATTATTTGATATTTATGCGATGAGCCAGGTAAAACATAATATTTAGTGATAAAAGCTGCAGAAGAAAAAAGTGTTATTTAGGTTCTACTTTGTTGGCATGTTTTGACTTTTGGGACAATATTTCAACAAAATTCCAAGGTTTTTTTTCAAAGATTTGATCTTTGAGGATTAGCAAATACAAATCAACATACTGGTCAAAATGATAGTTGTTGGGGAAAAATTCCCAGTCAATTGTTTTTTTTTTTTTTTTTTTGAGGGAAACTCAAATCGCCTTGGGAGGGAGAATTTAGCATAAGGGTATTTGGTGCTACAGGGATTTAAAAAAAAAAAAAAGTGAAAATAGTTACCTTCTCCAGAATGAAGTCCTCTGGTAGATTTTTATTTTCGTTTCTTTCGATATGATAAGATATAACATGTTTGATTAATTAAACACACTCCAGCAAATACCACAATAGATCGACCAATACTCCTACAATTTTGTGGGTAATGCACAGCCAGAGATCCCAATTACATGGTTTAAATTCTTTTCCGATTGGCAGCCCTTCTGGTTAATTTTTATCATCTTAAGTGGTTGATTTTTGATTTAATTCTTCTTATAGGAAGCTCTACCGTCTAATTAAAGTCTTGGCAACGCAACTCTAGTTATCATGAGGAAAAGGAAATCAATTATTAAGCAGTTCAATTAGCTTTTCGCTCTTATACTTAAATCAGACGAACAATTTGCACGTCAATATTGGCTGTGTGGGTCTCTCCGAGGGGACATTAAGCATAGTGGGGATAGCTTGCATTCGGCATCCTGCTCCCCGATTGGGACTTACACGGCAGCACGGACGCCTTGCAACTATTGAGGACCAGCTCAAACGACCACTCCTTGCACCTGAAAGGGACTAGGATTGGATGAGTTTGGGGAATTAAATCATTTCGAAGACTAGCAATTGCTATCAATTGTGGTGTTTGTTTTTCTTCCCCCACCACCTACTTATTAATTATTAATTATGCTGATGTACGACCTTGTTAAAATTGTAAAAAAAAAAAGTATTTTAAAATTTTCTTCTAAATAAAATATAGTTAAATAATAAATAAAAAAAATTCTCTAGGAGTCACATGATGATAGTTTATAATGTATCGTTTTTTTATATAAAATTTAAATGAGAAAAGAAATTAATAATAACAATTAAAAGTAATGAACTTGTATTGATATTATATAATTTAGTAAAAAAATTTATTAAATTTAAAAAAATTATTTAATAAATTATTTATTATCTATATATTTTTTATTATTTTGTTATATAATTAAATTTAATTATAATTTTAAGAAAATATAATTTAATTTTTTTAAAAATTTTAATACATTATAGAAAAAATACATATCATCATACCATAAATGTACATCAATTACAATATTCATTATTTCACAAAAACTAAAAATATTTCATTTTCAATAAAGTGCACTTCACTTCCTAAAAAAAGATATTTCGTTATTAAAATAAAGTGTATGTTTTCTTAAAAGCATATTTCATTATTTTATATTGTTTTTAACAAAATGTGACAATGTAGATGGCCCTGCACTGCGTCTTCCAATCTCTGAGGCCACATTGTCGTGGTTTAATCGGAGAAAGTAAATTCGCTTGCCTCGAGAGCAAGTGATTTCATGGCTTATACGAAGATGTATATATGTGGAAAATTTGCGAGAAATATTATTAATTTAAAAAATATATAAAATAAAAAATTAATGAACGTGATAAATAAAAATAAATTTAGACTATGTGTATAATTAATTATTTTTATTTTTAAATTTTTATAGTATTAATTTATTATTTAAATTTGACAATATTCAACTTATCCATTAGTCATATTCAATTTGTTCACCAATCTTCCTTCCCATAACAAAGTTCATATTAATTAGCCTGCCTTCTCATTGTACCGTTCAGATCTCTAATACGCAAGAAAATTATACCCACAACCTACAACTAAAAATAATAAATGTATAAGAAATTATTTTTACGTATAATATTTAACTATAATAAAATTTTATATTATATATAAAAAATTTATTATATGGATAAAAATTAGAAATATATAAATAAAAATATTTTTTAATAATTTAAATTAATTATTTTTAAAAATTAAAAAATTTTGAATAATTATTTCATTTTTATAATTTTTCGTAATTTTTAAAGATTAATTTAACTAATTTTTTATACAAAATATTTAATATTATACAATAATATTTTATATAATATAAAAAAATTTTATAATAATGTAATGAATATTATTATCAATTTTTTTATATTATATAAAATATTATATTATATATATATATATATATATATAATATAATATTTTATTATGATTAAATGACTACATAAAATTATATGTTAATGTAATCAATCTTAAAATGTATTTGCGATGGGGCATGAGATCAATACGAGGATGAACTTGGAGGTGAGATCCCAGGGACAACCAGACGGATGTCCTTTTTGAAGGGAAATAGACAAAATCTTTCTAAAAGCCAAAATTGCAATGCATTGTATGTTTATTTATTTTATTTTATTTTTTAGACCCAGTTGCATATGAACCGGCATGCTTCTGCCTCTTCTTTTGTTTATTTATTTATTGTTCTCCTTGTTGTGATATTAATTAAAATCTTAAAAGCATTGGAGTGGAGGGTGTAAAGCTGAATTAATTTGTTTTGCAAGATTCACAAATTAAATGAACAAGAAAAAGGTGCGGTGAAAAGTGAATGCAATACGTTATATGAAAGCGACACATAGATCCAATTTTTCAACGTCTAGAAATAGTGAAAATTCGCTCTTGCAAGTAGAATTGTGCATCATCTAACTTGACTTACCACTCCAGATTCAAAGTCCACCTTCTGCTTTTTATGAAACGTACTAAAAGAAAATTCAATCAAAATAAAATTAAAATGATTCTAAATTGATAGTACATTGCAAAATGATTAAAATGTTCATACACTTAAAAGATTGTGAATAAGATATATACCTAATATAATTCTTAACTTAAATAGTTTAGAATTTAAATTTTATTATTGAAATTTTGATTTTTAATTTAAAAATAAATATTTATACAAATAAAAAATTATTTTGATTGTATAGTTTATAACTTATTAAGTTTTTAAATAGACAAAAATAAAATTATAACAACAATTTAGTATATTCCTATGATATAAATAAACATCCTCACAAGTAAGTTAGATGGAACAATTTGAGGAGAATCCTAGGAATAGATTGACGACACATGGCTTGCAAGACCAAGTAACACATAGAAAGTTGTATTAAAAAAAAAACAAATAATATATATATATATATATATATATATATATATAAAGGGAAATTTAAAAAAAAAAAAAAAACCTATATCAAGGAACAAAATTTTGCAAAGTATTAAAGGCAAGGGATTGAAAGAAAATTTTTCGTCTGATATTGAAACTTTGGTGAAACATTATTTTATTGGATATCATTTGCTTGATTACAATTTATTGGAAATTTATCGTATGTGTTGGTCTGAAAGAACAATAGGGTAAATTAAAAAAAAAAAAAAAAAAAAGGTGACATACACATGGCAAGATTTGTTAGTAAGAATATTTTTGTCTCAGACACGGTGTTGTGCTACAAGTACTTCGAGGCGGAATATTCATTGTTGATATTGAACATGCCAAGCACCCTCAAAGTCAGAATCTATATATATATATAGATAACAACCCACTGGACTCTACCAATTATTTTCTCTATTTATGTTGGAAAAGGCCACTTGCACTCATCAGTGGGTCAGGTGATTTAGTTTTAAACAGGTTTTTGTTGTCAAAAGTGATTGAAAAAAAAAAGAAAAAGAAATTGGTGTCATAAAGATGGTAACTTTTTGTCAATCCTTGACCTGGTGGAAGGCTGAGATCATAGTCCCACATTGGCAATTGTAGTACATTCCCCATTAGATCTTTGTTTCTCATTAGGATTAAATTTCAAATATAAAAATGAAGAGTACCCCTACATGGAGAGGAGCCCGAGACAGACAGAGCTTTGAAAGCAAGGAGGTGAGGCGGGGAGGCTCTTCCTTAATTATTTAAGTCCTGATTTTCACAGGAGTGTGGCTTTTGTTGAGAGAGAGGATATGGGGAAAGGAAGAGCTCCATGTTGTGACAAGAGTCGAGTGAAGAGAGGCCCCTGGAGTCCTGCAGAAGACTTGAGGCTTTCTGCTTTCATTCAAAAGTATGGCCATCAGAACTGGAGGGCTCTCCCTAAACAAGCTGGTCAGTTAACAATAACATAGTTTTTATTTTTTTACATTTTCTTGCAAAATTCATTAGCCAATAACTCTTTCAATTCTTACAAATATCAAATATCTAATATCTCTCTTTTCCTATAATTAAAAATCAAGATAATAAAAGATATAGATTTAAATTTGTTTTTCTAAATTTCAAGTTCTTTTGAAAATAGTATCTTTTACTCTCCTAATATCACATGAACCATATAGATGTATAAACATACATAACTATCTTTCATTTGTTTCGTTTTCCTTCAATCCAACAGTGTACTTAAACACAGTGATGAATGTACAGTGGGGCAACCACTTGTGACATTTGAAGATCATATAAGAGATTGAACTACCCCACAAAAAAGTTAATTTTCTTGCCCCAATTAATGCCATATTTTTTATAAATAATAATAAAAAAAAGAAAGTAACTTGATAGATGTAAAACTGTTTTTGTGAATTTTTTTTTGATCTGCCATTACTTAAACATAGTTTTCTCAGAAAATCATTCTCTTTGCCTATTTCTCCTGTTTCTTTTCTGTAGTACACATATGAAGCAGCAAAAATATCTGTCAATTATTGATGAAAACCTGCATCTACCTTGTAATTGTGTGTTGATCATAATCATTTTCCAACCATTATAGGAAGAGTTTGAAACTCTCTTATCCAACCACAAGATTTCGAAACTAGAGAAGAGGTCAAATGGGGTACTTTGGAAATATCATTAGTTCAACCCTATTCTCCGGCTAACCACTCTCTCCCAGGCTTAACGCATACGTTGTGGTCACGAACACAATTATGTTCACCAACTTATTTACCTCAAGTTATTTTTAGGATTCTAGAACCATAAATTAAATATATTTTTATTTTTATTATATTTGTCTTTTATAAAGAAATTTTGATTTTTTTTTTTTTATAATTCAAATTTATCATCTTTATTAAAATAATTTGTATTATTATACCAAGACTCAACTTCTAGGTGTCAGTTTTCGCAATATTAGAAAATTCATTGCTCTTCTTGCCAGCAATGAGTTGGTGTCCAGATCTTATGGTAAAGTTCTAACATGCATTTAAATCCTCCAATCTGGCCTTCGTAAGAATTGTACGTGCTCATACGTGATCCTCTGTGAGAGTGTACAGTTGGTTGTCACCATCAAACATGTTGGGGATTCCCCATGCACCGCACACTTGCTTTTAATAAATATGCAGGAGGCGTTGACAATAGAAGAAATTGAAAGGAAGACGTTTCAACCTCAAGGTGGTTGGATGGTGGAAATTTAAATCATTCGAGCACATGAAACCAAAATCTAGCATAATTGTAAATAAGATTGATTATTGAAGTTACTTCTTTTTCTTTTTTTTTCCCCTGTTTCAGGGTTGTTGCGATGTGGGAAGAGTTGTCGTTTGAGATGGATCAATTACCTGAGACCTGATCTTAAGCGTGGGAACTTCACCAAGGAGGAGGAGGACACCATCATAAGCCTACACCAAACACTGGGAAACAAGTAAACATCCATTTTTAAAAAATAATAATAATAAAATCCAAGTATTTACTTCAACAGTATACTTGTCTACATCTTATCGAGCCAGGTAGGTCTTGGCTCAGGCCCAAGCCTGCGACCAAGTCCAACCCATTTTTGCGTAGGATCAGATTGTTAGTGGTATCATACTCAGTGCTTGGAAAACGCTCTCACACAAGTCAATTAGTAATATTTTATTTTAAAAAATAATAGTAAGCATGCCAATTAATTAGCAAAATTATTTGCATATCTCTTTCGATTACTCTTGTTTGGATATTGCTTCACCATGTCTCATATGTGATTGCAATTATGTCTTAGATGGTCCAAAATTGCATCCCATTTTCCTGGAAGAACGGACAATGAGATCAAGAATGTTTGGAATACCCATTTGAAGAAAAGATTGGCATTCAAAGCAGTGGATTCCAATCTCGATGAGTCGAAGGAATTCTCCACAACTGCATCTTCCTCATCCTTTTCATCCGTCTCCGTCATGACGGTCACGTCATTTTGCAAAAGAAGGATGGAATTAGAAGTTGAGCATGAGCAACACCAAGCCACCGTGACCAAAAGGCCTCGTTCCTTGGAAAATATGCAGGACTTGAAGGAACACAAAGTGGGGCCAAGTTCCTCCACTTACTCCAATAACTCCAATGACACAAGCTCTAGTCATCACGTCTCACTTCCGGAAAATCACGCAAACGCGCATCTGGACCGCGGAGCAGTGGTAGAGGAGGTGAACAAGCCGGACGTACTACAGGAAATGTGCGATTGTGACTTTGAATTTTGGAACATGGTGTATAGCGCAAGCTCCTTCGGTGCAATTGAAGGGCAACTGAATGGACTCAAGGCTAGCCAGAGCCCAAATCCTGGAGATGCATACGATTGTGAGGAGGATGAGAACAGGAATTGGCTGCGTGACCTCGAAATTGAACTTGGTCTATAAAGATAGCAATAATGCACCAATGAAGGCAAGCTGCAAATATATCCAAAAGTTCATTACAAAATTTGATCTCATAAATTTAATACGACTTTTTTCTTTTTTCTTTTTTAATTCTTGTTTATAGAGAGGATTCATGATATTTCAATTCAAATGATAATCATAATAATATGTTTAAAATATATTTTTATTTTAATTTTTTATAAAAAATTTTATTATATACCTTATATTTTATATACATATTCTAAAAATTATAAAAATATATATATTATTTAAATATAATAAAAAAATATATTTTTCGTTATATTAATATTAATAAAAATTAATTATAATAATAATAATATTATTATTATTATAAATAATTAAAATAAAATAAAATATTTTTATAAGCTTAAAAAAATTTAAATTAATTAAAATTTTTTAAAAAAATAAATAACTTTCAATACTATTTCACCACTAAAAAGTAACAAAAAAAATATTTAATCTCTTTTTTCTTGTTATCAAATTCATTGTTCTTGGTATCTTTTTTCATTATTACTCTTTCTAAATTTAAAAAATTAATAATTAAGCAAATACTTATAATGATATTACCAATTATTTGCTTTGTGGTAAAAAAACCCAAGCTCATCTTTATGCTTTCACTTGCTTCTTTTATTCCCTTAGTGATTGACAATATTATAACTCCAACCCTTTTTTATGTTCCACTTGTCCACAAAATACAAAATTTATGTATTTCCCACAACCATCTTGCTTTTCTCTCTCTCTCTTCTTTTTCCTTTCAACCATAAGTTCTGATCAAAAGTTTAAAAAATTTCTGATTTTTTGCTACACTAACTTTTCGAAGACATAAAAGCAAAGTGAAAGAATTTTTAAATTTACATTTAGATCACAGTGAGAAAATACGAGAGAAGATGTTAGAGTTTGTCCCATGAATTTTTATTACTTTAAATTTATAGACAAAAACAATTATATTTTTTTACAAACTCTATCTAATATTGATAAATAAAATATATATATGCTTTAAATTTAAAAACATCATGTAAATTTCTCTTTTTATAATACTTTGTAAATTTATGATAGATAAAAAATTACACACATATCAAGAATAAAAAAAAAATATTTTAACGTATAAAATTTTTATAATTATTTAAATTTAAAAAAAATACATACATATACATATATATAATTTTATTTCTATTTTTGTAAAGAGACTAATTTTACCATTCAAGCTCATGATCAATACGTCAGAATAAAATAATTTTTTCGTTACATTAAGGTTTACTTTTTAGTATTCAACACAAAAGAAGTGTAGGAAAAGACCCTTTAGATATCTGAAATCCAACGAACATAAAATGCGAGGATTATCATGAACAAAAGGAAAGCAGGTTTTAAGGAGAAAAAGGACCGAGGACAAGAGAAGTACAGCGACAAAAAATGAGAATAAATAGCAGACATGCTTTCAAATGGTTCCCAATAAACAATTTCACCTTACAACTGAAGTCTGGTGTATATTTTCCCAATTTCCATTTTTTAGTAAGTATTAGACCAACCCAGTTCTTCCAAATTGTTTTGCTGAAAAGGAAAACAAGCTACTCCACTTCAGCCAGGTAATCATCAATCTCAACAGGCGTTAATACTCTGCCACGGACAAGGCAACGATGACAATTAGCAACAACATGCATAGGGATCGTGTAGAAGTACATAATGCAATCAATTTTGTTATGTTGGTTTTATTAGTTAGACGGAAGGAAATATAGAGGGTGTTTTTCATAGGACAAAGCGCTAGATGAATAAAATGGAGATATGCAAATAAAGTTTTGTATCACCACAAAATTCCCACTAAGTTGAAGGGCAGATTCTATAGAACAGCAATTAGATCAGGGATTTTGTACGGTAATAAATGTTGAACTGTCAAGAGACAAAGCATCCAAAAAAAGAGTGTTCTTTAGATAGATCTATTGCCACTCTTAGGAAGAACCGAATAAGAAATGAGTCATAAAGTAGATAGCACCAATTAGAAATAACCCGAGTGAGTGACATCTGTGCTGGTTTGGAAGTGTCCAATGTAAACATACAAATGCTCTATTTAGGAGAAGTCACCAAATCTAATGCATTGCAAGAAGATAGGGAGAAAATGGCCTAAGTTGATTTATCAATCTTATCAAACTTAATCCATAATAAAATGGAATGAAGAGAATGAAATTGAAGGGAACAATTAAACCCCAATTAAACTTGGGATTAAAGATTTATTATTGTTATTGTTGTTGGTCGTCAAACTTGAAGCCACCTTAAGAAGCGTTTTATTTCCATTGTTCCCTTTTTCTTTGATAGAAGCTTTCAACTAACTTGTGGTCTAGCAAGCTACCTTCTTTCTATCAATTATCTTAAATCATTTTCAGCCAGAAAGTCATTCTAATCAAATCAGATAACTTAGTTCAATTATAACAAAAAATATAAAGATGTGATAAAGCCATAATCGATAACTGCAGTCTAGATACACCATCAATGGTTATAGCTACTTGCCTGAATGTTTTGTCGACGCCAATGATTCCAATCTCAATGTTTTTGCCTGAGATTTGTCCTTCAAACCTAAAGGAGGTGAGGAAATTTTTAGAGAGAGTATCCTGATGTAGAAATAAATTCCCAAAAACATTCTCCATCTTGATCAGAGAGAAGCATCTATCACTAAGAGAATGAAATTGACTTTAGCCTACAGAGTTACTTCTGTAAGGTCTGCTGTGCTTAAGAGATGTGAAGATAAATCATTATTTATAGCTTCTGGCTTCTTAAAAATTTCAGCAATTCCCCCATGATAAAAAAATCTGTGGAACATAATAGGAGACTGATAATTGATGGTGGCCACAAGCTTGGAATAAATGACGGCTACAGTTTTTCCAAAGCCAAGTACCATCAGGACCATTGCAAGATGATAAGACTTTAAATGCTTACCCTTCCTTCAACGTCAATATTGCAGTGTGGACAGCATCATCAAGTTCCATATCATCAGTATACCTACAAAAAAATAACCACATTTACTTTCATCGATCCCCCAGACAGGATCAAAACTGAAGGATTCTTTAGAAGCAGAAGCTTCATGGTGTGTACTATTGATATGCCCAATTGCAATAATGAGATGAAAACATTATAAGACACCTAATGCAGGCAAATTAAAGCATACAGAACTACAAGCACATGTGCACAGTTGATTTTTTTATTTCTTCGCACACTATAACAGAAGGCAGAAAGGACTTGCAGTTAATAGTAGGCAGTGAAAGTGATTATAGCATCAGAAGACAATCTGTACAAGACTAATGTTTACTTCTCGAAAATGGAATGAAAACGGGCACTGAACTAGAAGTTCAAAAAACTACAATACAATGATGAAACATGCTTAGCCAAAATCTCACATGCCACCATGCAGCCTATTGAGTTACTACTCTCTTTATCTGGTCTGTTATAAAGAAAATAAAAAATTTAAAAATTTAAAAAAAAATGTCCAGCTTGTGAAAGGAGGCTGATAATGGAAGGAAAATACTAAAAATATAAAAGAAAAAAATTATCAGCCATGTAGATCATCCACTCTTAAATAGGTTATGTGATATTCTAAAGATCCGGAAATCCAGTAAACAGGCCCTAAAAATTTTTTCCCAAATTTATTCAAAAAAATGTAAAATAGAAAATATCTATGATGTTTCAAATCAAAATAATCTTACCTCTTCTCTAGAAAAGTTTTTGCATTGGAAACATTTTTCCCCATGGCCGAGGCTTTCCAAGAGAAATAAGAACCTGATGGGTCCACCTGCAACAAAAATAACAAACTTCTATCACTTGAATTTTTTTCTGGCCCCCTACAGTGGCAGGTGGAGTGGGGAGTGAAGGGAGCTGTTTCTATCAGTCTCAAATTGAAAGGAAATCTGTCAAGCCCCAAAACACTTCAGGATGATGGAGATAACCTGATAAAGTTGTGGCCCTTTATCATCAAACCCAGCAACCAACAATGATACTCCAAAAGGCCTAACACCACTGTTGTAGGGAAAAATGATTAATAAACAAATCAGCATTAGAAGAATAGTATCATTTATTGATTGTAATGCACCAAGTATCAAAAGATAAACTAGGGGTTAATGACTTCTTGTCAACAGAATCTGGATAAATGCTAAACATGTCATTTGAAGAAAGAATCACAGTCGTTTTTCACCAAATGTTTATATGAATCAATAACCAATAGATTGCCTAACCTTAAATGGTGAGTAATTCCCTCTTCTTGAGCCTAAACAGGAGGTACTACCTCAGACTAACAAGTGAGCATACAGGGAAATCACCTCATTAACAAGCAAGAACCATCTCAAATTAGAAGGGGAAAGATACTAGGAGCTAAATGAAGCATGTTATTTGCAAGCAGACAAAAGTAATGGTCATGGTGCATTTTAGTTGACAATTTTTTTCTTTACATAAATGCATTTCAAGATCCTTTCTAAGAATTATAGATTTGCACCATTTTTGCTATGGTAGATACATCATCTTTATAGGCAACAAAAGACAAGTCTATGTCACTCCACCATCTCAGGATGGGCTTCTTTTTTGTTTTTTTTTCTTTTTTTGGGGGGGGGGGGTAGAGAGGAGGTGTGGTGTGGGGAAGTATGTCTACATTCTCTCGTAATTGAATAAATTGCTAGCTTTTCTGAATCAGAGAACACATGAGGATGAAATAGTATGACATAATCTTTTCAATTTAATTTATGGTCATAGCTCAACTGGATCTACTAAAAACTGACAGAAAACACCCATCTCAAGGACTCATGGATGAAACAAAATCTTGCAACAAAATAAGGAACCATACCCTGACTGAGTGAACTCCTGCATTACAGCAGCCGTTTCTCTTACAAGTTGAGTAACAGGGATTGGTTCCTGCAGAATAGCATCATTGCATCATATTACAAGACAGAGCAGATGAAACAGGAAGCCATAAATAATATGAAAACCTTAAACAATGATGATAATAATTATGCAAGAAACTAAATGATTACTATTGTGCCCTTTAACATTTTTTGAGCCTGGAGATACTAGGATGGATGTTCCACTCAAATTCTTATTACTAACATTACAATCATGAAGAGTTAGACTTCATCACTATTCTTGTTTTCATTATTATAAAATTTAAAAGTTTTCTGCCACAATCCTTTATAGCCGGACGGTCATCACCATTCTTAATTTCGTTATTATAGTTTTAAAAGTTTTCTGCCTCAAGCCCTCATAGTTCGATCACATAAATTGTAACAATAGAACTGATGATAAACATGCGCTTTTTTTTTTTTTGACCAAAACAACAAACATGCCCTATAGAAGGTCCTAAGACTCCTATAATGCAAACATTGTCCTCACATTAAGTTCCAAAAGAATTTCACAGCATATGTGACTGATGACAATGATAACCATTTTTTTAAAACATTAATTGTGAAAAAAGAGCTCCATTGCTGTTATACACAATGGAGAAGAACAAAATGATTTACTTATCCAAAATAGTTGCACTCTGAACTGTAAGAACACTCTTTTCCCGAACTATAACTTATCTTGCTCCAAGTCAATCAAATTCTTCTGGCCTAGATATTCAACAGTAGTTTCAAAATAAACCAATAAAACTATTCTTTGTTCATAAATCGCAACAAATATTTCCTATCTTATCACTAAGGCAATGAGCAAAGTACAATACAGTCCGGGAAATATATGCATGACATACATAAAAGGACAGAACCAAAAAATTAAGGAGAAGAAAATAAGAAAGATCATCCCTAAAGGACAACAAGATATATAGAAGCAACAGAAATTGAGAGGTACGCTGTATAATCTGTGATATTGCTCTGCCTGCTTCCTGCTTTTTCGAACCAGAACTCGAAAATCAGGACCCATGCCACTACAAGATAAGCAGAACATCAAATCTCCTAGGGTAGAAAACCAAACGTTGACAGAACACAAAATTTTTCAAGTTTGTTCAGTTACAGAACCAAAACTCATATTCTGAGGGCATACAATCACAAAACCAAAGTGGAATGGCCCATCCTTTGAAATTCCTGTTGCCTAGGAGCAATATCATTATGGCTTTCAGAATTATTTTGTTATATTGTTAGCTGCTATAAATCAAATGGCAGGCTTTTTTTAAATTTTTGTAGTGGATTCTAGGAGAAGAAATAAATGCTAGCACCCACTAGGTTTGCTGGAACTAGGATTAGCAAAGGCCAACAGAAATTGAAACTCTTCTTCATTCCTAGGTGTAATGAGGTTGCTGATCCTGATATCCTGCAACAAAACATCATGCACGAGACACCAAAGAACTACCAAGTATCAACTGGTGCAATTTCAGAGGCCCAAGGAATACAGGTTTCAATGACCTTAATCCTGTCTACATACACATTGATCATATAAAATAAGCTTGGGAATAACCAAAAATGTACCAGAAGACATACCTATAAACTACTCCAATGTTTGGTGTTAATATCTGAATCTTTTGAACCTGAAATATCCAAAGGAAATGTCAGAAAGGACAATACAACCCAAAAATTCTACAGGATCCACAAAAAACCAAAGTGCTTTAAAATCTCCAAAGAAGCTATCTCAGTAAAGATATTAACCAAAAGAAAATTAAACAACAATGATGAGCATGGCACAGAATGAGAGGAAACTAGTGCACAACATATTTAATGGCACCTGCCATTCCATCCATTGAAAGAGTGTATATGATAAGATCATTCAACCAGATTAAGGAGCTTAAAATTCCAATAGCCTCCAAAATAGGGAAAAAAATTATCTGAAAATAAATAACCAAGACCAAAGACATCTCCATGAGTGCATCCTTCCATGACTACAAGACATGCTTAGTATCAATAAAAGATTGCTTGTTTATTAGGCTATCCAGCTTGTCGAAAGAGGTAATTTGATTTGTGAAAGCTTTGGTTGCTAAAGAATGCTCAACTTTGTAGGTGAAAAAAGACATAAAATCTTCTCATTTTAATCCATCTCCACATATGGAAATTAAAATACATGATACAGAACTCAATAGCAATCAGCAACAACAGCTTGACAAGTTTCCTGTTTTGATAATTTAGAATTAGGTATAAAGATTCTACACACTTGCTCCATTGAATATGCCACGGTCATTTTGCTATTTTTTGGATCAAATGTACAAGCACCTATGCAGACTACGAAATCAGTTCATGAAGTTTAACAATTAACTGAATCAATGACATGTGTCTAAGCCAGAAAACAACAAATGTCCAAACAAGTTATTTAACATCACAATGCACAACCTCCATCCACCCCTTGTCCAAAACAAGAGGCTATATCATTATTAACAGGACCAGGGGAAACAACAGGTCAAAAGGGGTTAAACCAAATGTAACAACTAAGGCAACAAAGCAACATGATTATGCCCAACATTTGTGAGGGGCTATCTGTAATAGAAATAATCAGAATTTCTACTTACAGAGCTTTCATCGACTAAAATAGAGGGCAGCTTCTTCTCTGTTGCTATGACTACACCATTAGCAGCTGCAAGTGCCACAAAATTGATATTACTAGAGACTTCCATAGAACCAATACACCATTAATCAGAAAAATAAATAAAAGTTTGGCATATCCCACAAAACCTAACAGCCCAGCATTACCTTTAATCCCCAAAGAGGTTTGGCCTGATCCAACAGCAGTTAGGGCATGCTCAATCTGAACAAGCTTCCCAGAAGGACTGCCATTTTTTACCATTAATACAATCAAATCATCCGTTTCATCAATAATATTACGAATGGGAAGAAAAAAAAAAAACAAGGAGAAAACATAAAAAAAAGGTGGGCGGGCATGCCATACCTGAAAGTGGTGAGAGAAAAAGAATACTGACTATCCCCCATTCTGCACCAACATTAAACAAACTAAATATGATGACACAAAAAGAAAAACATGCAATGCAGAACTCAAATAATTTTTGATTAGGCAGATTTAGATAAAAAAATAAAAATAAAAAAGAGCCCAACATTACATTAATTAAACTTATAATGTGCATATATTAACATTATAAAGTAGTCACAATTTTCGGGGTTTCTTGATCGTGATATCCATCCTTCTATTCATGCAGGGATCGAAATTGAAGAAGAAAAATAATAAAACAAGAACGCGCAGAGACACAGGTAAAGCGCGGATTAAGAAACAGACGAGGAATCAGACCGAACGCACAGAATTGCACAGAGAAATCGAAGGCAATACACGTAGAAACGACGCGAGAGAGAGAAAGAGAGAGCACCGCTAGAAAAGTAAGAAAGTGACGACGTCGAGACGGCGGGTTGATCGGCGGCGAGCTTGGGTTTCTTGCAGAGGAGTGCGCACGGATTAAGTTAATCGTCGTGGAGAGAAAGGGAAATGGAAGCAACTAGGAAAATAAGTGAAACAGAGTCGTCCGACTTCGACTTGGGCGTAAAGTCACCACCCTAGCGCTCCCTTTCTTCGGAAAACAATTATGCTTTATTTTCTTTATTAGATTTAAATTACAATTCTAATACAAACAATTGTTTTCTTTATTAGATTTAAGTTAAGGTATAATTTACTGAAAATTATCATAATTTTCCTGTACAAGATTCAACGTTAAAGTCACAATCCCAATAAAATACTCACTATTTACCTTCATAATTCAAGATTTAATCCGCAAGGAGATAGATGCTAAAAATTTACCACGAAAAGAAGCCTTTCCAGCACTCTAAAAAAAAAAAAAAAAAAACTCTAAAATGTGAGCATTTTTATTTTGATACATTATGAATAATTTATTTAAATAAATATAGTAAATGCTGTGCAGCTTCGATGACCGATATTTTCATTCCTGGCAGCCAGTCATTGCTCTCTTCCGAATCAAGCTCGCATCCTAATTTTTTTTTCGTTTTTCCTTCCTTAATTTACCCATTACTTCCTCTGCAGGTAATTTTTTTTTTCGTTTTCTACTCCATCAAACCGTCAGGCATGGAAGCTAGACGGGAAAGCAAGGGAGTCATAAAAAAGAGGTTGAAGTCAGAAGACTCTGGAGGCGATCCACTTGGTGTAACGATTAGAGCCTTGAGAGCACCCGATGGCCAAACAATCCCAATCACAAGTTGAACTGAACATGGATAAGAGATCAAGCACAAATGCAAGACGTTCTTCTTTGCCGGGCGCCACACCACCGCCAATTTATTAACTCGGACCATCTTCTTATTAAAGCTTTACCCCTCGAGAGAGTCAGGCAAGAGGTGCCGACAGGATGCGGAATGCAAATTCCCGATGCTTCTCAACATGGTAGCAAAGCTGAAAATGGTCAGTAATGGAAGCTCAGAACCACCCCCAAATTAAGCATATGATTTTCAGCAATACACAGTCACACAATTTTATGGACTTATTTATTTGAACACGATGAGATTTTACATCATGTTATTGGGATAACATTTCACAACACGGAGGTGAGTGCACAAAACTACGGGGAGGTCAAATGCACCCACTGGATTCCCTCGGCCCGGAGTTATTTGGTCGTGAACTTCCACTGTTATTCAACCGGTCCACTCTTGCGGTGGACTAACCGAACGATCTCTCCTCTTAGGATAGGGAGACAATGCACAAAACTACACGAAAATTATGGAATCATTATTGATTTTGTGGGCTGGCAAAAAAATCGACGGTTCGCATATTTATTAATTATCTGTATTTAATTATTAAAAATCGACGTTTTCATCTTGCATTTTTTTTACAAATGTTGACATGATCGCCGGAAAGGAACAGACACCCACCGCCTTAGTCGAACCTAATAAATGACGAACCGGCGGCACCGCAAAAAGTACAAATATCAAATACGTATATTTCATACGAATTTGAGGCAAGAAAACTGCTTGACTCAACTCGCATATCGAAACATTTAATTCAAATAACTTAATTTATTTTAAAAAAAAATTGTATGATTGAATTTGTATTTATTAATAATATTAAAATTATTTAAATTTAAAATAATTTAAAATTTGATGTAGCCATAATTTAATTAATTCAAAATCAGAAAATATCAAATTTAACTTAAAATGTCCATTAAAAATCTTAATTATTAAAAATTTATTTTTATTCATGAAATTTTAACTTTAAATTTAAAAAATTTTAAATAATTTTAAAAAATAACTCATTTGAATAAGTTTTATAATAAATAAATAAATAATATATATATTCAATTAATTTAAATCTAAGATTTAAAAGACTTTAAAAACTATGTGACACCAAATAAAAATTTGAAATCTATTCCGGGACATCTGATGGTACTCAAAAGTGAAAAGACTTGGAAATGTAAATTTGAATGTTTTGAAACTTAATATATATTCTATCGGAAATTATCCGATAGTTGAAATATTCCGACTCCGATTTCAATCCAATCCGCGTAAGCGCTACCTACTTAACCCTGCTTGCAAAATGCAAGCTCCTCGTAAAAAGAAAGCTTGCTTGCATGCACTTGCAGGAGCCTCTATCTACGCCACCAAACCATGCAATTAGATTAATACGGCAGCAGCAGCCACAAATGAAGGTTTCCTTAAAACAACTCAGGTCACTTTCCCATGTAGCAGCAACGTTGAGAGTAAGAGAAGCTCCGACTCCGACGCTAAACTCGTTGGCTCCCTTTGACACTTCTCTCTGCATGAAAATTTTGCAACTCTGCATTGACAAACAAGATGAACGACAGGGCCGTTCGGTTCACAATCAGATTATAGCAAATGGGTTTGGTTCGAATAACCACTTGAGCACCAAATTGATCATCTTGTATTCCAAAATAGCTGATCCTGTTCGTGCTCGCAAGGTGTTTGATAGAATGTCCGAGAGAAGCGTTGTGTCGTGGACGGCTCTGATTTCTGGGTACACGCAAAATGGGTATTATGAAGATGCACTGCTAGTGTTTGTCAACATGCGTCAGGCAGGTGTTAGGCCCAATCAGTTCACCTATGGGAGCGTGCTGCGGGCGTGTACTGGTTTGAAGTGTTTGGAGAGAGGGATGCAGATACAAGGCTGTGTGCATAAGAGTAGGTTTGTTAACAATGTGTTTGTGGAGAGCGCACTGGTTGATTTGATTTCAAAGTGTGGGCAGGTGGTGGATGCTTTTCGTTTGTTTCAAACAATGTCACAAAAGGATGTGGTTGCTTGGAATGCCATGATTGGTGGATATGCTGTTCAGGGGTTTGCAGATGATTCTTTTAGGATGCTTCGTTTGATGATGAGAGAAGGTGCGGCTGCCTTTGATTGATGCTCTTGAATATGTTATGTTGCATGGAACAATTTCTACTTCTGTCATCACATAATTCTTCTTTCAGTGTATCTAATAGGCTAAATTTTATGGCTTTGTTGGATCATTTATAAAGTTTACCAAAACTTTCTGTTTGCTGTTAATTAATGCTAGTGAAGATATATTGTAACTACATAAAAGGGAATGAGGGCAGTTTTGCAAAAATAAATCATTGAATGGACATGAATAATGTCCTCTTTAAAAGAACCAAAAATTTTATGGACTTCAGCTAAAACTAGAATAAAAAGAAGGTAACCATTAGAGGCAAATGTAAGTGCATATTTGGACGCTGGCAACTTAGGTGAAAAGCAAGTGTAAGCTTCCTTTTGTTTTTTTGGATAATATCCTCTCTCTGATTTGGTAGGGTATAATATTCTCTCTTGTTGAGCTTCTCGAACATAGTACCCTTATAATTTTAAGATATGATGAATTATCAGGTGTAGTCCCTGATTGTTTCACATTGGGGAGTGTTTTAAAGGTATCTAGCAGGGCCAGCAATCTCACTTGGGTTAGTCAAATACATGGATATGCCATCCGATTTGGTTTTGTTTCACATGCTGCTTTAACTGGGTCACTAATTGATGCATATGCAAAATGTGTGAGCATAAGAAGTGCCCGCCATTTGTACGAGAGTATGAAATGGAAAGATGCCGTATCTTTTACAGCATTGATGACTGGATATGCTCATGACAGGAACTACATCAATGAAGCTCTTGGTTTGTTCAATGAAATTCAGCAAATTAACATGGAGATTGATAATATTCTTTTGTGCTCAATGCTTAATATATGTGCCAATGTAGCATCACTAAGTGTTGGAAGACAAATTCATGCTCTTGCCATAAAATATATGCCCCATTATGATGTGACCATGGGCAATGCCCTCGTAGATATGTATGCAAAATCTGGAGAAATTCAGGATGCTAACCATGCTTTTGACGAGATGGAGGAGAAAAATGTGATTTCATGGACAACTTTAATTGATGGATATGGGAAGCATGGTTATGGACACGAAGCCATATCATTGTATAAGAAGATGGAATTTGGTGGTTTGAAACCAAATGATATTACTTTCTTGTCTCTTCTCTGTGGTTGTAGTCATACTGGATTGACTGATGAAGGATTGGAATGTTTTAATGAAATGATTAGCAGACATAATATTGCGCCACGAGCTGAGCATTTTTCTTGCATGGTTGACCTCTATGCACGCAGAGGGCAGTTGGAGGAAGCTTATAACATGATTTGCAGGATGAATATTAAGCCTAATGCCTCACTTTGGGGTGCCATTCTTGGAGCATGCAGCATCTATGGCAATATGCCTTTGGGAAAAACAGCAGCCATGCATATTTTTAGCATGGATCCAGAAAATTCGGTAAATTATGTTGTTTTAGCTAGCATATATACTGCCACTGGAGCATGGAACAATGCTTGGAAGGTAAGGAATTTGCTGAAAGAGCGAAAATTGAAAAAAGCCACTGCATCCAGCCTCCTGCAGTCTACAGAGATAAAATTTGAACTTCTACAGGCAAATTAGGGAGGCATGACATAGCTGTCCTAAATATCTGTCATTTGAGAGGTGGTGACAATTTCATGCTAAAAAAAGTGTCCCTAGTTTCTGTTCAGAAAGTAGGGAAGAGTGCAGGAAGAGTGCTGCTTTCTTTCCCTGTACTATAAAGGCAATCAACTAATATGCTGCTGATTCAATTGTTGGGTGGCTTCTCAACATTCAGGTATATATATCCTTGACTTTATGCTTCCATGGATGATTATGTTACCCGCAGGATGAAAAAGTAGAGCCTCAAGCACTTATTAGAGCTAATGTCTTTATGCCACTTATTCTTTAATGTGTTAGTTGTGCTGTTTAGCTTGAAGTGTCATTAGAATAACATTTGTAAGGATTATATATAAATTTTTTTGAAACAAAAGTTTACTGGACCTCCAGGGTTTTGCATATTGTCAACTTACTAATTGTAATGTGCATCAATGTCCAAGGTTAGGCTTAAAATTTGCCTGCCCATGTTAGATCTATTGGGTCAGAAAGAATTTTATCCTTTCCAATTCCCCAAATTTTATTAATGTCCGCCATATGAATCTTTTTGTCATACTTCATTGTTACTCGTACTTAAAAATATAAGTTGTCCTAGTACACAAGACTCCCATATGTGGGTCCAGGGAACAGTCAAATATATACCGCCCCACCCTTGTTTTCACAGAGGCTGTTTCCTCAGCATTGACCCTTCCCCTGCACCCCTGCCCATGGACAGAAACCTGCGGAGCTTATAAAATTTAGAGACACCAAATGTTTCCCAACCACATTTTAAATCACACAGTGCAATATAACTTACCTATGTACGATAGAAGAACATATTTATAACTAGGAGACTTGTCTCATTCTTGATGTCTATGTGTGAGACAAACTTGTAGGCTCGTGTTTGCTTTTAATGTTTCAGGCAAAAACTTTGCAGGCCTGATGGTGCCCTGAAAGTGCAAGGACAATGGTTGGTGCTTCGAACATCATGGAGAAAATAGTTTCTCGGATGGTATTGTTTCTACCAGATCATCCAGCTATCTGTTGTTGGATATCTTCATTTCCTCCCATGCCAAGCAATTTAGCTGACATTATGGAAGCTCTGTGTTCTTGCCCTCTCTGGTGTTGGGCAGCTAATGAAGCAAGCTGCTTGAGCTAGCTGAAGTTTTGCCCAATAAAGTGCCTTTCAATGTGTCTGAACTTAATTTAAAATTTGGTCATTTAACAAATGAGCATAAGTAATTATGTGCTCAGTTTGAAATGCTCGTGAATATGAAGACATTCTTGATTTCCAAAGTTATTTAACTAGAATTTGTTATTAGGGCAATGTACAATATTTTGTATACTTGAGTTTGTCAACGTCGAAGGGCAAGTTTTAGTATAATGGTGAGTTTACTCCATTGTGACCTAAAGGTCAATATTTGAGATGTGAAATGGTCTCTTTGTGAAAAATAAGGATGAGGTTTTGTGTATCTGACCCTTGCCAGACCATACAATAGAACAAGCCTCGTGTACTGGAATGCCCTTCAAGTTTGTCAACCACTTCTGGTGCCATCTCATCTAAACGAACTGGGCATGGATAGTGTGGTTCCCTACTTGGACCAACTTGGTCATGAGCCAGAGGTGATTAGTGGAATTATTGTAGTTGATATTTAACCTAATGGCAATTGCTTAATGAATACGTTTCAATATAGACGCTTCTAAATTTATGTATAGTGTGGTTATTTGTCTGTCCACGTTGTCTTCAGCTTTTAGCTTGCTTTCAGAGTGAATCATGTGATGCAAGTAACGTGCCATAGGCAGCTGCAGTGACAATTAGCACTTTTTTATTTTTTTATTTTTTCTTTGTTTTTTTTTTGCGTAGATTGCTTGTTTTATTAATGATGTTATGCTTTGTTTCTCATGCTTTCTTATTAAGTATTGGGCACTGCTAGTTGTCGCAACTATGCGAGCGTGGATCGTTTCCCTCAAGTGTCTGGTCAGGGAAAGGCATTTCTGATATATATATATATATATAAAGCAACCACTACAGCTCTACAGATATCCTCTGCTTACTTTTCCCATTGCAATGAGAAGATGACAAAACCTTATTGTTATATCGAGATTCGCGCCTTCCAAAGGAGGAAAAAACAAAAAAGAAGAAAGAAGAAAAAAAAAAGGAACTCTCAATAGTGACTAGGGTGGCTTGTGGTGCTAAAAGCCATGGCTTCTCATCTCCGAAGAGGGGTTACGGTCAGGAGTTTTGTTCTTGCCTTGGTGCTATGATGTACATGCCACGGGGCAGATTGAGCCGGTCCCGGACCGTGCTTTCTGCTCACGGCTCAGCGCAAGTCATTCAGCCTTAGTCCGTGGCCTTCGGGACCTTTAATTATCCAAATTCACATAATTCATTTTTACAATGTTGCATTTAACTGAATAATGTAAAACTTGAGTTAGTTTAAAATCATGTAGGCTCAACCTTCAAGAAATTCTTAAATGGTCCAAAATTTTAGTTAACTCAATGTAATATAAGATAAAATTGCTTCTTTTTTCTTTTTCCTTTGAATTAGAACCCTCCTAAAATTAGCAAGAAAATAAAATGTTGCCTTTAGACGGACTTGAAAAGATTTAGATAATTAATAAAATTGTGAATTTCCTCGAGACGCTAAAGGTATTGAAGCAAAGGGGTTATTATTGTCGAGCGTATTTTGATCATGTATAGTTAGTTGTTATTTTTTTATTTATTTATTTAATTAACATTGGAACTCGTAAAAAACTACTCACCCCGGCGCTTACCTTTTCATGTCTATGTCCTTTTCTTGTCTGAAAAATGAAGACTAAGACAGGAGTTTCGTGGAAAATTATCGGATTTGAACCGATGACTTATGCCTATTTCTTAGGGCGCGAACGTGACTCCACCGCTTAAACAGTTATTACCTTTAAAAAATAGTTTTAAATTATTTTTTTTATCAATTATTTCTCAAAAATATCTATTAATAAATAATAAGTCTTAAAAAAATTTTACTAAATGCATAATATTTTATTTTTTTTCAAGTTAAATAATAATAATATTTCTGAATAGTAAAAATAAATGTTTCTTAAATTACTTTTATCTTTCTTAATTTTAATTAAAATTTGGACTTCAAACTTCTATTTTTAATTTTAGAAATAATTTAGAACTTATAGATATAATTTTTTAATTTTGTAATAAAGATATATATAGAAAACTTATGAAATGAAGGCAAGGCGGTGGTACCTTATGCCCCCGAAGGTAAGAAAAATTTTTAAAAAATGGTATGTTTTGCTGGCAAGAATCATCTGGCAAAACTGAACACATCTGTCCACTTGACAACTGGTACAAGCACCCCACCTAATGAATCTCATCTCTTTTTTCCCTTTTTTTTTTTTTTAATGTAATTTCATTGGTTACATAAGTTGTTTGATGATTTTTTTTTAAATAAAAAAAAAACTGGAATTAATATATATAAAAAAGAACAAGGTTCAGGGAGAGAAGAGTCAGTCAATGAAGGACAGAGGATAACAAAGAAACAAAGCGAAAGCCAAATTGGCTTTGAACATAAAATAAGGGTGGGAGGATAGAATACAAGAAGTTGAGTCCTAAACATTTGTCATGTAATTAATTTTTTTTTTTTTTTTTACTAATTGCATTATTTTAACACATTAATGAAAATACAAATTCTGTCAACATCTCTTTCCCCGCTCATCTTCTTATCCTCTCACGACCATTGCGCAAAAGTTTTTATAATGCGGAAGGAGTTTGGATGTACCGTATTTAGATGTAACCTACCAAACAGAAAACAAAACATGTTTTCCAATGTAATAAAAAATGATTATTTAGGCCTTTTATTAAATACTTTAATACTTAAAAATCTAAATTTTAATTTTAATTTTTTAAAAAAATTAAAAATAATAAAAAAAATTTTATTGTATAACTAATAATTTAATAAATTTTATAATAAATAAAAGAGTATATAAGAGTCTCATATTAAAATAATAATAATAATAATAATAAATAGTCACAACTCTATCTCTATCTTTATAATTAATATTTATGAAAATCAAAGTTCCCCCCTCTAAATTTCAATGTTACAGACATAGTAAAAGTTCATACTTCTTTTCACCTATTAAAAGTATAAATTTTAATTACTAAAATATTCCATAATTACGAACAATTGTCATTTTTGTCTTTCCAAAGCCCCGTTTGAGACGCGTGTAATGGGACATAGAGAGCCAACATTTGGCAATGGGTGCTTCGCATTCTCTTTAGGGGAGTCCGAGTCATTGATTGTGCCACGTCCGGTTCCGGAGAAGGGAATGCCTTCTTTTAGAGGAGAAATTTTTTTTTTTTTTTTAAAATAATCCTACTTTTAGAAGGAAAAAAATTACTAATTATAAGGGTTTTTGCCATTAAGATAAGAAATTGGTCAAACAAACAAGGCGAATGTTTAATCACGATGAAAAAAGAAACAAATATATTCTTGACACCAAAAAGGATATAATTTTACTTCCAATTGTGACTTGATTTTAATAATTTAATAGGACAAACAAGTACCAAAATGGTATGACCTACTCTAATTTTTATTTAAAACCAAAATAACTTGTTATAGCGAGTGGAAGACAAACAATTGAAATTATAACTAACAATTTATTAAAATTTTATATCTAACTTCTTAAAATTCAAAAATTAAAAATTAAAATTAAAATATAATTTAATTATTTAATTATTTTATTATATTTTAAAAAAAATTTAAAAATTAAATCTTAAGACAAAAAGTTGTATGCCGTTTAAAAATTGTTAAAAATCTAAACAGTACTTAGAAATCGCCTGCCGAAGAAAAAAGTACTTTATTATTATTATTATTATTATAAAAATAATAGTAGAACCAACGCAGCTGACTGAACAATATTAAAAAAAAAAAAAAAACATAAATACGGTACACTTTGTTGGGCTTCATTCGCTGAGGAAAATTGAAAGGGCCTTGGAGAGTAACATCAATATTTCTATGGTGTTTTGAGTCGATGGCAGCGTACACTATCGCCAGGACTCTCTTGGGTAACCGTCTGATTCACTCGTCAACTTCCTTCCCACACAAAGCTCCAATTTTTACTACTACTACTCTCTTCAATGTAAGTCACAAAAGTACTCCTCCTCTTCAATTCAATTCCTGTATTTGTTTTGTTTTTCTCCCTGGTTTTATCCTAAATTCTTGATTCCTCATCTGCGTTTCTGGTTTTTGGCCTGTATATTTGTTATCTTGGGGTTTTATCCTTGTTTTGAACTGCTTTGCTTTGTGGGTATTTCTTTTCTTGGTCCACATATTAAATGATTTGTTTATTTATTTATTTTGGTTGGTTGATGAGTTCTAGGGGTTTATCCTTGTTTTGAACTGTTTTGCTTTGTGGGTATTTCCTTTCTTGGTCCATGTATTAAAAAGATCGATTATTTATTATTATTATTATTATTATGATTATTATTTTGGTTAGTTGATGAGTTCTTACTTTTGG
The DNA here is from genome assembly GCA_037832345.1 of Rhizophora mangle. Taxonomy (NCBI): domain Eukaryota; kingdom Viridiplantae; phylum Streptophyta; class Magnoliopsida; order Malpighiales; family Rhizophoraceae; genus Rhizophora; species Rhizophora mangle. The sequence continues at coordinate 207,091 of JBAPLJ010000004.1, read as the reverse complement.
TGTGAGAAACAGTCTTTGAAGTATCTTTGTTGTTTATTTGAGAGGTAGCGACAAAAGTGTTCCCTCTTCAATTTTTTTTTTCTGTCTTGATTTATCCTAAATTCTTGATTCTTTATCTGGGTTTCTGGTTTTGGCCTGTATATTGTTGCCTTGGGGGTTTATCCTTGTTTTGAACTGCCTTGCTTTGTGGGTATTTCCTTTTCTTGGTCCATGTATTTAAAGATCGATTCTTTTTCTGTGGGTTGATGAGTTCTTAGTTTTGTTGTGGGGAGAAGTAGTCTTTGAAGTATTTTTGTTGTTTATTTGAGAGGTTTATTGTCAATTGGGTGCTTGTTTTAGCAGATACAGGAACTTGGGGTGAATCAGTTATTTTGAGTTTATAGGTATTGCAAGTTGTGGCAGCTTATTTCTCTCAATTCTGGAACATAGGAATCAATTGATAGGAAATTCTATTTATTTTGATTGATATGAACCAATTTTTTCCTTATCTTTTTGTTTTCAAGTTTTTATTTGTCAATTTAATCAGGGGTGTTTCACAGACTTAATGCTTATTGATGCATGTCATGAGCTTCTAGAAAAGCATCCTTGTTCATTTTTCCTTTTGTTATTACAAGAACTGAGGGGATTCTGTATAATTATATCTGTCCAATGTTTTGACTGTAAAGTAATTGCAGCAATGACAGTTGTGAGTTGCGCTCTATAGAGACTATAATTTCCACTTTTTTGCATCCCAAACTCCTTACTTGGGTAGAAAGCTCTGCTAAATTCATTGTTATGCAATTCTGTACCACTTAATTGTTCTGATTTTGTGCTCTTGATATCACCATGCTGGATCTTATCCAATTCAACGTTCTTTCTTGCGTTACTTCATATGATGATGGTTTTCTGATGCTTTTCGTTTTTCTAATTGCTTACTTTTCTCTCAGAAGAGGTCATTTCATCTACAAGCCAACCCCATCTGTACAACAGCTAGGACATTTTCCAGGGTTTGTCGTGTTATGGCCTCCTCAGTAGTTGGCACAAAAGCTAATTTTTCAACAAAATCTGCACCTACTGATGAACCTGTTGTTTCAGTTGATTGGCTACATGCAAACCTCAGGGTTCCTGACATGAAAGTAATCATCATTGCTTGTCTTGCAATTCCCTTTCTTATCATTAATTTTTTTTTTCCTTTTTTAATTATTATCATCAAAACTTTCAATGCTTTTTGCTTTGCTGTTTGAATCATGGTCATGCTTTTGGAACTATTGTCTGCTCATGTTGGATACCAATATGTTGAAAATAATCAAATACATACAGCTGTTAAAGATTCTGCAGGCTTTTATTAGCATGACCACTCCTCACAGTATGTGTGACTATCTGCCGTCATCACTAGGCAAATTTAAATTATATATCGGCATTCCTTACAATGTTGCTTTTCAGTATGTTTGTATAAGTGCTTGCTTGCACATATGCATCTGTATTTGAGCATACATGGAAGAATATTGGGAGGACTATAGTGTAATTGGATGGTGCTATCTGCTTCCTCAAAATGCTAATGCTTTCTGTATCAGCTCTGGACATTTGCCTTGAATGCATGTATCCATGTAAAATGTACATCTCATCATTAACTATTTTCCTCATTCATCTTGATTGAGTCATGGAAAATGGCTACCAACATAAAGTTTTTACCCTGTGGTGTGGTACTTGATGGAGAAAAGTCCCATGTTGTTTTGAGGATCATGTCAGATAGAGTCTAGTCTTAAGGAAATTCTCCAATGCAATTTAGTGTTCCCATCTATAAATGCAGCATAATAACCCATTCTGCAATGATGGCAAATTCGATCCAATTTTAGAAACCTAAAATTCAATTGCTGCCTGAAAATTCTATTACCATTCTTCAGGTCCTGCCAAATTGTTGTGCAACTTTGTTCTTAAAATAATAACAACTGCAAACTGGAACATTGAATTCAAGATGCTAGCTTCCTGGATTTTGACCCTCTAATAATATACAGTCAGCTTCTTTGACCTTTATTGTGTGAGAGGAAGACATAAGTTGCAGCAGCCCATCCAATCATGTGGAAGCTGGAAAAGCTGGTTTAAGCAAATGTAGCCATCAATATCTCTGTTCTTGAGCCCTGGCATATAATGTAGTTATTAAGACTCAAATTCCAGCTAGTATAGTATTGCTGTGATGTAATGATTTAGCATTTTATTTGTTGGACCTTTTTCTCACTCTACTCAACTCTTTCATGTGACCTACACATCATTGTTAAAAGTGTTGTCCTTTTGCGATATTAGGTTCTGGATGCATCTTGGTACATGCCAGATGAGCAAAGGAACCCAATTCAAGAATATCAGGTATAGATTATGGTTTTGTTTTTTATGCATGTTAAATATGTTGTTTGGATTGAAATTTTCCTTTGATGTTTGGAGACAATCCCAGTAGTCTTAAAACCAACTTCTCAATGGTTTTAGAATGGTCTTTGGTTTTACATGTTTTAACATTTTCATTGGATACAAAGCCTTATGGCCACCTCAAGTCCTGAAAGAGGCTAGGGGTAAAGGTGGGTGGGTGGAATTTGAAAAAGGAAAGTAAAAAATCACTTATTGAGAGAAGAAAGTTTCATCAAATATGTTGAAAATGCACCTTATTATGCATTCAATTTTTCAGATCTTTTTCTTTCATTAGTCACTTCTACTTCAAAGTTCAAACTAACAATTTTCTTTTCTTGTATTGTCTGCGTCAAATAGGTTGCCCACATTCCTGGTGCCCTTTTCTTTGACATTGATGGGATAGTGGATCGAACTAAAAAGGTAAGATTTCCTTCATTTTTATTGCTTGGATGAATTCATACACAGCATCTGCTGCAGTGATAGTCATCCCCTTGCTCTCTGTGCTGGAAATGTTGTCCGCCTATTGATTTTGAGACAGACTCTCGTAGCCATTGTTAATTCTCTTGCATTGTTACCTTTAAGATAACTCATATAAATTAAAGTTAGCATCAGTGCCAACTAGTTGAAACTACACTGCAGCTTGTTGTTTCCAGTGTTCAGCATTTATGTATTTTGTATGGGATATAAAGCTGGCTTAGAGTCTAACTTAACGACTGGTTTTATCCTTTTCCATGGAAGAATTGGTCTTTAGGCTTGGAGAATTGATGGTGTATATGCATTTATGTATTGTTGTTAGCTGTGTGAAGTGTTGACTCCATCTAGAAGTTTCAATTGGTCAGTTAAAGCAAGTGTGGGTTTGGCTCTTCTGAAATGTTTTAGGAGAGGACATTCCTTGGATATGGGTGTGGAGGCAATCGACCCTAAAAGTTGTGGGCTGGGGTCAACCTATGAGTTGAGTCCTTTATTTGGCATTATCAAAGATGATGTGCCACATCATAAAAAAGTCTGATATTAAATTTCTTGGATCAAATAGGTTGAGCCTAACATGGCTCCAAAGAATTTGGATTTTTCAGATTTGGGCTGTTTTTGGGTTTGAGTTAAAAATGAAAGCCTCTAACCCAAATATTTTCAGGTGGGTTAGGCTTGGTTGGGGGTTTGGTCAACACTTGACACCTTTAACCCTTCTATCATAGAGTTTACTGCTTACATTCAAAAGGAGTACGGTTCAAGCAAAATGTGTGTGGTGATCCATTAAATTTTGTCTAAGCAATGAACATTGTAGCTCAGTATAATTTTCCAGTAATCTATTATGTATACTATTACTTGTGTTTTATTTCTTTTTCTCGCTTATCATTTACAATTGTGATTTGTGACAGTTGCCCCATATGTTACCATCCGAGGAAGCTTTTGCAGCTGCTGTTTCTGCCCTTGGCATTGACAATAAAGATGGAGTGGTTGTTTATGATGGGAAGGGAATTTTTAGCGCAGCTCGTGTCTGGTGGTAAGCTTCACAGTTGACACTATGATTAAATTTTGTTATGCATGGTGTTTATGGTTAAGTAATTAACATATGTTTTTATCTTATGATGAAAAGGATGTTCCGAGTGTTTGGGCATGACAAAATCTGGGTGTTGGATGGAGGCTTGCCAAGATGGCGAGCTTCAGGATATGATGTTGAATCTAGTGCTTCCAGCGATGCTATCTTGAAAGCTAGTGCTGCCAGTGAGGCAATTGAGAAAGTATACCAGGGACAAGCAGTAAGTCATGTTTATGCATGTAGTTGTTTTCTAAATTTGGAATCCTGTGTGGGCACTTCCTCTCTCACATCTCTGTTCTGCAGGTTGGGCCAATCACATTTCAGACAAAGTTTCAGCCACATCTTCTCTGGACACTTGACCAGGTCTTACTGCAGTTTCTCTGACTGTTGCTGTTTGACATGTGTTTCATTTCTTTGGTGGCCTTGGACTGGTTTATTTACGAAGGACTTATATTTGGATGGCCGTTTTTATCCTGCATAATTGGTATTGTTACATGATACATAATCACTGACCCTGAGCCTAATACCTGTCTATAATTGTACAGATCTTTGTTTATTATGTAGACTTGCAACTTTGTTCAGAAAAGCACTTCCAGTCATCATCTATTGGTTTAAATATTAATTGTGGTGAATTGTGGTCAATGCATTGCCTGAATTTTTAGTTCACTTTATTTTGGTCAATTTTAGGTAGATCGTATAACTTGTTTACCAAACTGGTTTCTGAAGATTCATGCTAAAATTCTTCATTTTGGTTTTGAAGTGGAACTGTATCTATCTTCAATTCCTCCAAGAATTTGAAATATACGAAAACTAGTCAGAATAGTTTTAGCAATTTGCCTCTATGTGATGACTTGTGCCTATCTGCTGCAACCATTTGTTGTGTGTATTTAAAAACAAAGATGGTAATTATATAGGCAAATTTTAGTTTTTATTATTAGTTGTGGTACTCACATATGTCAGGCTTCAGACCATTTAACTTTTGCGAAATACAAATAAGCAAGGTGACCCTTGTTATTGTGCAATAAGATGCTAGATCCATTCATCCAATCAGTAGTAAAAGGAGTTTTGTGCTTAATGTGCCTTGTAATTTTGCATTACATATTTTCTGGTATTCCAGGTTAAAGGGAACATTGAAGACAAAACTTACCAGCACATAGATGCCAGGGCAAAGGAAAGGTAAGTTTTGTTCAAGTGAAGTGCTCCATTATTGTTATAATGTCTTTCATGTTTTAAATGGGCCAAGATACATATTGGATGTTTGATTCTTTTGAACTACAAATTTTCTGCTCTTCTTTCTTGTAGTCTTATCTATGTGAGGCTCGCTATTTTCTTAATTGGGGGATTGGCAGAGGTTACTAAAATGATGGTGGACATCTAATAGGTGTTCTTGCAAAAGAGGGGCATAGATAGATGCCAGTAGCACAATTATGGTAGTTTGGATGAAATAAGGAAGGCCATATAATGGCATATGCCTGCTTTTGTGTAATTGCTATCAAGGTGAAGGAAAAGCTTTACAGAAAACGAGCTATGCTTTTATGAAATTAAACGACAAAGTCATAGAATGACCATTTATGGTGCATGAAAACAAACCCAAGAATTCAGCAATTGACATGAGGATACACTAACTGTTAATAAAAGTTTGCCATGGGCATGTTGGGAACAAAACCATAAAGCATGCTTATTTTTACATGAATATGTATAATTTCTAAGATGTAAAACATTACTTCAATTTCTGTTTTTTCAATATTTAGGGCTTAAAAACATTTACCAATATGATAATCTTGGAATAGTAATTGCATTGTTTTTCTTATTACTTGACTTTTATTCTCATAGAAAAAAGAAATCATTTTGTGTCTGATACTTAATTATGAAATCAATTTTATGTGTCTAAATGTGCCTGACCCATTGATTAGAAGTACTCATGTATTTGAAATTTTCATTTTTAATTTTTTGGTTTCACATATTTTGGTTTGACCGACACAGGTCGGGGAGTGTCAGCCGATCACTGTGTCTAACAGATACGCATGATATGGCACACATACCTACTGGAAAGTTCATGCTTCAGAAATGTTCATAAATTAAGACATTTATTTACCTTCTATTAAATTTATTATCTCGCAAATATGCATAACTAAAAAAAAACTTGCTTCATCCCATTTTCTTGATTACTAATTAGTAAATGTCAAAATAAAATATATCAATTGGCAGGAATAATAATTGTATTGTTTTTCTTACCAGTTAACTCTTTATTATGCTCAAAAGAAAAAAAGTTGTCTTGTATGATGCTTAAAAATTATCAAATTGTTTTTGTTATGTGATGTGTGCATCAGATTTTTTTTCCCAACTAGTGTCTAGGGATGCTGCACAAGTGTTTTGTCTGATGCACATGCCTACTAGAAGTGTCTGGTTTGGAGGTTTCCATAAATTGTGTGATTGAAACAAGAGGGTTTGAATGGATTTTAGGTAACTTTAGAATGTCCACTACAAGCAATTAAACAGGCCTGTGAAAAAAGGTTGGAACATAACTAAAATTAAATTCATTTAATTGAACATGGCTGTTTCACCCTTTCCAGGCAAAGTTGTGGGATGTCTTGTACTGCACAACATGGAAGCCCTACAGTATGTTGGGAAGCCAGAGAATCATTCAATAGAATGAACAAAAAGGCTGAGTAGACTGAAAATAAATTGGATGAAGTGACACAGAAGGATTTGTTTTGATATATTCAGTCATGGATAATATTCCTCCGGATGTAGTGGTATGCGGAAATAGCTATTAGCAGATTCTAACTATGTGGGGTTGAGCTCAAATCATATTTGCTTTATGATTAGTGTGATTATTCACAAATGCATCAGTTAAGTTGTATGTTTTCTCAGCATATACTTGAGAACATCTTTAATATTCTTCAAGCAATGAGATTTGGTTAACTACAGCTGATTTGGTCACTGAAGTACTTGTCATCTTCCTCTGTGGGGTAGACCATCGTAGGCTGCTGGCTGGAAAAGTCAGTTTAAGCAAGAAAATGAATGTGCATAGCCCAAACAAGGAAGGATGCATTTTATTTTACTGATTTTTTTTTTCTAAATCCTTTTTTGTCAAACTCAATAATGGTTGTGATAGAAGTTTAACCTTAGTGCAGGTTTGATGGCATTGTGCCAGAAGCTCGAAAGGGCGTAAAAAGTGGCCATATACCTGGAAGCAAGTGCATTCCTTTTTATTCGGTAAACACCAACGGACAGTTGCTATAAATTGTGGAACATTGTGCACTGCATTGTTTGTAGCTTGTAAAATACTGCTTTCTTCATTTTGCATCCCATTCATTAGTAGGTTACTTGTTTCCTTGCAGATGCTAGATGCTTCACAGACACTACTACCAACAGATGAGCTGAAAAAACGTTTTGATCAGGAAGGTAGAGTCCATCAATGTGTTTTGAACCTTTATCTGTGCTTTTCTTGTACCAATCATTGTTTGTGTGTGTGTGTCTGTGCATGTATTTTTTTTTTTTTTTCTGTAATTGCTTGATGCAAGTGATATCATTTGAATTTTTAATCAATCTCTCTGCTAAATTTTTATTTACATGTATGTTAGCATATTAGATCAGCATTTTTGTATGGATATGACATGAAATGGGATAATATGACTAGGTTGTTGCTTCCTACTATTTTGAGTTTGTTTATCTTAGAGAGCTGATACTTTGGTAGGTTAGGTCTGGAAACTATCATGATCTGTGCCCAAGGCATTAAGATGGAATTCACGTCTTCAGAATTTGAAAAGGATTTGTCTATCACATGAGTTCCACTTAACAATGCTATTGTTTTGTGACATTCAAATACCAGGCTTTGTTACTGCCCTTTCTTTCAATGTGATTTAAGGGTGAATACATACTACAATCAATGCCACATTCTAACTTTAATAGCTTATTTTTACTATTTCTCTTGTAATTAATATACTATCAGGTTAATTTTGTTATTATTTGATTTATTTGCATAATCATGCAAGTTATTCTTTTGCAGGCATCTCTTTGGAAAGCCCTATTATTGCTTCATGTGGAAGTGGAGTAACTGCTTGTGTGGTTGCTATGGTAGTTATCCTGTTCTAACTTTGTATTTTGGTTACACACCTTAGGATTTGGGTTTAATAACATACCCCATTACATACACAAGCACACATATGGAACATGCAAGAACATTCATAAGTAGGTGTATGCATGCATAGGGTTGCATCAAATGATAATAAAAGAATGTGCCTGAGTGGAAAAGTGGGGTGTGCTTTTAGCATATTTTTCGTAGACTATCAAATTTGTAAATGGACAGAACTTAATGTTCCCCTTAAAAACTTCACGATTATAGTTTCAATTGAGTGACTGGAGAAATTAACATGTGAAAGGGGACTCCATGTTGTAACATGTAGCGGGCAGATTGATGTTGCCAGAGGGTAATATGCAATGCTTGTGATCTACAGGGATTGTATCGTCTTGGGAAACCAGATGTTCCCATCTATGACGGATCTTGGACTGAATGGGGAGGACTTCCTGACACACCCATTGAAGTCTAGGTATTCCTGATACAGCGGCCATCAGAAGCTTGGCAGCAAGATTCTGCAGCATGAAGCTGCCCAGTTCGATGCTCAGATTGTGATGAAAAGAGTTGTACCTAAGATAGTTGGTAACAAGATTTCCATTGCCTTTTATCATTTTGAGTTGTACTTGTGTTGTTCTGATTGCCTTTTTGAGCCCCTGCAGCTCAAAATCAGCATCAATTCCTTTTTCTATATCTTCCTTTATTTTCTATTTTTCTTCCCTTCTTTTTTCCTTGTAAAACAACTTGAGGTAAAATGAGGATGAGCAATTATGGTCAGGCCTTACGATTAGAATTGAGCACCGATTGGTTCAAATTCGGTTCTGGTTCTAGTTGGTGGAATCCAACAGGATACTTTGCAATTCAATTCAATTCTGATTTTGGTTTTAGGTGTTTCGGTCACAGCCCAGTTCTGGTTTCAAGTTGGTATCACGCAGTCTTTTTTACCTTTTCGTTTTTCTCTTTCCTTTTTTCAGTGTTGTACAAAAATTTCCTCATTTTCATTAAAGTAGTGAACTAATATAGTTTTGATGTCAGTGAAAATTTCTGGGAAGTAAGTAATAGAGAAGAATGTGTTCATATCTTATTACATGTTTCATTTGTTCAAGACATGAAAGGAAGGAAGCATATATGTAGGCAATGGAAGTAGAGGGGTGCTGGGGGAATTGGGGGTGTCTGTTCTAAATTCTAAGGAAGGGCTACAGGGCGCTTGGGAGTGGAAGTGGAGTGGTGATCGGCCGGTGGTTTCTTTCCGCCGCCTTTGTGGCCTTCTTCTGCCTTCAAGAAGTCTGTGAACCACTTGACGGACGTTTTGGCTTCTCTCCTCAAGCCATGCTCGTAGTCTATGTAATAGAAACCAAACCTCATGGTATATATCCCACGTTCCATTCGAAGTTGTCCGCAAATGACCATGCAAAGTATCCTTTGACATTCACTCCAAAATGGCTGCCCAGCCCAATACAAATTAAATAAATCAATAAATAAACTTGGATTGATTAGATAAACTTGTTACCGTTGGGAATATGTACGTGCAAGAGGGGAAAATTAGAAGGTCGATCGTACGGTTCCATTGAACTTTGTCTTTATTGCTAAAACTAATCAACAACTTAATTGAACAAGAAAAGGGGTTTAAACAAACGATTACTTGATTGATTCCACGACGTTTCTGAGATGAGAGTCATGGTAGTCTATCCTGTGAGTGTCCAAGAGGGCTTGCTTCCCTTTTATGGATTTGTTGTTCAATTCGTCAACTCCTGAAATAAACCAATTATCAAGTTTCCGAACAAAACCAAATCAGCGAAGAAATTGAATTTTATTTTACGAATCAAAATTAAAGCAATTAATTAAATTTACTTTACAATTAAAAAAAAAAATTACCATTCTCGGTTATGTAAATCGTGGGATTATCATATGTGTCTCTGGTGTAGTTCAAAAGATATCTGAGACCTTCCGGATATATGTGCAGCCAAGACGACGCAGCCTGCATACCAAAATTTCATCTTTAGCATTTTTTTTTTTTTCCCCCTCCCTCTTAAAGACTTCCCCTATTAGTCCTCATTGTCTTTTAACTATAAATAAATTTGGAAAATAAAAAATAAAAAAAACAACAACAACAACAACAAAAAGGGAATCCCTGCAGAACCTGTGGACCAATAGGGATATTGTTTCTATCCGCTGCATGCAAAGCAAGAAGAAGATGGAAATGTGATTAGTTAGGCAATTGCTGATTGCGTGCGACACCATAAAAGCATAAAAAATAAAATAAACAGAAATTTCAGGTAAAGGCAGTCATTTGATGCAGATTACGAATTTGCATTTAATAGTCATTGTTGTGCAATATAAAACATCCGAATCTGTGGCTTCCAATCACGGAATGAAAAGAGAAAAAAAAAAAAAAAAAGTGTAGAAAAATCCCATTTTAATTAGAAGGGGGTGCTCACCAGTCAAAACAACGCGAGAATCTGTGGAGTATCTAACGTGATGGGGATCAAAATATTCAGCATTTGCAGCATAGTACGATGCATAATAGTTTATTCCCAGAAAATCATATGATTTTTTCAGCAGACGAGATTCCTGGGAGCTAAACTGTGGCAACCGATCCCCAACTAGGTCCCTCATATTCCTAGGATATTCCCCATAGGTTATTGGATCCATGAACCTGCGGTGTGAGCATCCAAAACAAAACCTCACTTCCATATCATAAATTTACTTTGAATAATTTTTTTTTTTTTATCCTCTCTTATAATTTAAAATTTATGTCCTAGTTAATTGTTTTAAATTCGCTTTTAACTCAAAAATTTTCAAGTTTGCTTAAATTATGAATTTTATAATAAAATTAATTCTTTAATTAACATATATTTTATAGAATTATTGAAAAAAAATGTATGATATTAATGATTGAACACTCACCATCCATACATGAAATCAAGAGCTCTTTGGGCTGCATCTCGATCTACTGCATTATTAGAGTAAGGCTCAAACCAATGGGTATTGAGTGTGATCCCAATCTTCCCACCTTGAGTTGCCTACACATTAGACCGAAAAATTCTCCTGTGTTTTCGTGCACGCTTATTAAAAAGAAAAGGAAAATGTTTTTTTTTTTTTTTTATTTTTCAGTTTTTTCATATACCCTGTATTTAGCATCATATAATTGTGCGGCTGTTGCATGAGCAAGGAGTATATGATGGGCAACTTTGTAAGGTTCGATGGCTGAATTCCCATGTCTGCAAGCCCTGTTCACCCATGCCGAACACCGGCCCGGCGCCGTTCCGCCGGAATCATAGCCACTGATGAACGTTGCTGGGTCATTGAAAGTAATCCAATGCTTCACATCGTCACCAAATTTGCTGAAGCAAAGGTCCACAAAGTCTACAAAGTCATCCCTATTAAGATTAATTGCTTAATTAGAGCCAAAGTTAACGATTGGAACCATTGTTAATAGACAGGGCTTTCTACGTAATTTATTAATTAAGATTTCTTATCAAATATATGACTCACACAATTGAAGGGCTTAAAAATCCGCCATACTCGTCTTCCAAGGCCTGAGGCGTATCCCAGTGAAAAAGAGTCACATAAGGTTCTAAACCTGCAATTTAATTTTAGTGCAGAATAATAATTCAGATTATAATTTTCAAGCTTGAACATTTTATACACACGCACACATCTATCCAAGGAATTAATATATCAACCATTCATTTTGAGCTCATCAATAAGGTCCCTGTAGAAATCGAGTCCCTCTTGGTTTATCCCTGCACTTCTTTTCCCATCTGACTCAAAAACAGCAAAAGGGGCGGGTTAAAACACCTTTGTTTACTTGTGTATGTATATATATATTAGATGAAAGAAGTCAATTTGACACACTACGTCAACAATTTTATATTATACTATCATAACTATTAAATCTCATTATTAGTTGCTATAATGCATATATATATCTATAATTAATTAATAATCATAATAATACAACACATAAAATTGAATGCATAAATTGCATGTGTTAAATTGCCAACACTTACGGGGTAATATTCTGGACCATGAGATGGAAAATCTGAAAGCATCTAAATTCATGTGCTTCATTAGTTTGATATCCTTCTGCAATATCGTTTCCATACACGTCCTTCTGTTAATTAATTAGTCTTGTGAAGCAGAACAGTAAATATAGAATTCGTTGAAGCACACAAGATAACAATATATGTGAATCACCTTGTAGCGATTATAGAAATCAATTGCTGTATCTCCATTGCCGCCATCCGCGATCCGTTCTGCAAAGAGAGTCGTAGAAATGTTTATGTTAATCCTCACATTTTAATTGATATACCAGATATTCGATCATGGTGAATTGACATTAGTTCATTTCAGCCTCCCCCACAGACCCCAGATGTCCATATATTTAGCTTTAGTTAATGGCTGGTCCTCTCTTCAGTCTCACTCTCAATAATGTTGAACGGTTCATCACATAATTTACGATGCTTATGTTTTACAATTAGAGAATGCATCAGCAGTTTCTCACACACGGTTGCTCTACTGCTGGGTCTACCCAGTGTACAACCACACGACACACCCAACACCATATTGAGAGGGAGAGAGACAGAGACCTGGATGGTTACGAGTGAAGGTGTCCCATATGCTAGGTCCTCTGCTTCGTTTGTTTGCTTCACCTTCATACTGATTAGTACAAACAAATTAACATAGAATATAATGCTGACAATATTCACGCGCGCGCGCGCGCATCGTATCCATCTAGCTTTTTAAGGAAAATTCGATTTACTAAGTTGAAACTCATTATTTGCTTCAACTCTTTTATTGATTTTTTTTTTTTTTATATATAAAATATTTCAAATTGAATTAGCTTGTCTTACTTGATAAGCAGCAGAGGCCGTCCCAAATACAAAATTTTTAGGAAAACTCTGACGACTAAAGGCCAAAGGAGGGGTGGTCGCTGTTGCTGCAGTCACCGACCAGCCGGCCACGAGTCCTATTACCGCTCCTAGTAGAAGACAATGTCTCATTATTATAACAGGCGCAACTCCCTTATTGCAAGTTCACAACAGAATAGTGCTAATGATCAACTGGAAGTGAACTCTCAATGATCTCGGTGCATGGCTCTTGGAATGAGGGCAACACCTCCTTTTATATATAGGGAAATAAGCAGGTTTTTTTTAATTAAAAAAATAATCATAATAAAGAAGAAGAAGAAGAAGAAGAAGAAGAGTAAAGTCGCACGAATTAATAGGGGTTGTTGTGCTATCCAACCGAAAGCTTAAAAGCAGGCCACAAATTAAATAACATTGGCTGGTTGTCCTCTGTGCTCTTGGACTTGGATGCCACCATTTTCATATTTTGACGAGTTTGATAAAACTATTTCCTCTAGTCCCTACACAACATTTATTGTGCCCTTTTGGTTTACAACTTACATTTCATTATTATTATTATTATTATTATTATTATTATTATTATTACTATTTTCTTAATGAAAGTATATTTTGAATCCACAATTGTTGAAATTAAAAACTCAACAGCTCTACTTCAAAAAGAATAATATCATTTATCCAAAAAATAAAAAAAAAGGAGATTAATAATGTGAATTTAATGCATTTTATATGTAAATTTGCGCATTATATTATTGGTTATATAATTTTAATTGTAATCACAATTACATATATATATATATATATATATATATAAAATAGTGGTGATAAGAGTTCGTATGGACCCAGCTTCAACGTTCAAAGGGAATGCACACGTGCATCATGATGAATAAATTGCCGCCGACGAGCTGTTTTGTGATGGCTGAGTCCCGCGGTGGTGGTAGGTATGGGGGAAATTGCGCATTCTTCGTGAAACAGCACAATGGAATGGAAGATGAAAACATTTATGGAAAAACCGACAAGAGCGCTCTCTCTCTCTCTCTCTCTCTCTCTCTCTCTCTCTGTGTTTCATTATTATTACTTTTCTCTGTGCGTCTTCCTCTTCTCCGGCGATTGTAACTTGTGAGATAAAAAAAATTTATGGAAAAACCGACAAGAGCGGTCCGGGCTGGACCGTTGGTGGGGTGGAGGGTTTGAGATTCACGTGCCTTTTTGTCTTTTTCATTTAGTTTTCCTCCTCTTCTGAGCCCTTCACGTGTGTCATAACTCTCCGTGTTCTGCTCTTGGAAAATGAACTTTCATAAATCGGGTCCATATAATAAGTAAACAATAATATTAAATATCACAAAAAATTTAATCTTCTTGATTTATCGTAAAATCTTATTTCGTGATTCATCATAAAATCTTATTTTTATTAAAACTGATAGTATTTTTACTATTTTAATAAATAATTCTTTTTGTTAAAAAAAATTATATATATAAGTGAAAATAATGTTTTCATAATAAATTAATATATAATATTATTTATATATAAATTATTTAATCAGTGATCCCACCAAATCGGAACACTTTTCGGATTTGAGTCCAGTTTAGTTTTAAAAATTGTGGTTCAAAGTGTACCGTGTGAGCCACTGGTTAAGTCTTACAGGCATAGAAATCCTTACCCTGTAACGAGAATGTTACAATGTGAGCTAAAAATTATTTCTTTTTAATTTTTTTTTTAAAAGTATTATAATTAAGTGGTATCACAATTCACAAGATAATTTTCTCTTACTGTGTTAAAAAAAGTAAATTAACTAAACACTCTAATCATCACAAAATTGACCAAAAAAATTAATTTATTGGAACTTTTTTTTTATATTTTTATCGTACATATATATCAACTCATAACAATTTGGTTGGAGGATTCGGCCTCTGTTTTGAAGTTGGAAAATAATTGTGTTTTCTCAACTAACGCACCACCGACGCTGTTAAAAGAAGAAGGGCCATTTGGGTTCTGACTGTGCAGAAAGTTTTTGAACCAGAAAGCAGGGTGGTTGGAGGTTCGCTTTAAGCCATTTTTGGAACGTTATGTCCGTTCATAAATATTATATGTAGTATTTATATTTAAGTAACATTAAATTTTGTATTCTTTAACAAACAAAATTGAATTGCCAAAAGCAACCATTTTGCCACTAAAAGTCATCAAGAAATGTCCACACATAGGTGCCTACTCCATCCCGCATGCACCCAAAACAACATTAATGTCTATTGCTTGTTTGCATATGCACTCTGCAATGTTGCATACATGAGAAATTATATGTGACACCATCAAACAGTCGTGGGTCAATGTGGTCCTATGGTCCGCGCTCCAAAGAAGCACTCTATTATATTATAAATTTGTAATTATAAACAGTATTTTACTATTATCAATGATAATCATGTTTAACAATCTTTTAATTAAGTCTCAGTTTTGCACTATACATGAAGTAAGTCCAAACAGAAATTATAAAACATACACCTTTCATCTCAATGTAAAACAGAAAATTAATTTTTGTGCCATTGTTCATCTTTCTACGTAACTTTATACAAGTCAAAGAATTTATTTTAAATTTATAGATATATATATATATATATATATATATATATATATTTTTTTTTTTTTTTTGCAAGACCAATTTGTTTGAAAAGGCCAATTAATTTTTTTTTTCTTTTCCCCTTTTCTTACCCTGAAATTTACTCTAAATAAGCACGTCAAGCTGCCATCAACAATCGAGTAAGTAGCCAAAATAAAGCTAAAAAGGATCTTGGATCACATTTTATCATTTTGAAGGACCAATTAGTAATTACTCGCTTAAAATGACTCTAATTATAATTATCGCACATAAATTTAGATTAAAATGACTTGTTTACAAATTGTCTGAG
The DNA here is from genome assembly GCA_037832345.1 of Rhizophora mangle. Lineage (NCBI taxonomy): Eukaryota > Viridiplantae > Streptophyta > Magnoliopsida > Malpighiales > Rhizophoraceae > Rhizophora > Rhizophora mangle. Next base: position 191,331 of record JBAPLJ010000004.1, on the reverse strand, counting down.
GCCATTTGGATCCATTCGTTTGCAATATATTTTAATAAGTTGTGTTAAAATTTTATGGCCAGGAATGTATCTTTTTTGTACATATTATCAATTTAGTGAAGAAACTAGTTAAAATATTCATATTGTGTTCTGTACACTTAGTAAAATAAGATAGCTTACTCAATTTGAAAAAAAAAATAAAAATGGTAAATGTAAAAAATTTAAGATTCTGGACACGTAATGATATAAAGTAAACAAAAAGGAATATGTCTGGATCAAATTGTCAAACAAGGGAGTGGGCTTGCAACCGACCATTGCATAGAAGTCCATAGTTTATATCAAAAAGTATGAGGCTTCACCCACCCCAAAATTCTCGAGCTCTTGAGTGCCTCGCTGATTCTAACAAACAGCGTGACCTACCACCGCACATTCCCTAGCCGACGACCCGAATCTTTTTATGTCGATATCAACAACAGTTTGGAGAACTTTCTAAGATGTTGGTCAATTGCAATTTTCACGAGAATTTTCTATTGATAGTTATGTATCCCTAAAGGAGTGCTTTCACCCCGCTCCCTGGAAAGATGACCGGGCTATCCATCTAAAATCCACGCCATAAAGATTAGACTTGTATATTAATATAACGTTATCATTACAATATATTCATAAAAGAATTTCTTCGACCGACATCTTATAAAGTTCTCCAAACCATTTAAATCCATACCGTCAAGCTTAGCCTTATCTATTAAGAAAGAGAAAAGCATCCTCTTTCTTTTCATTCTTAATGATGGCTCACGCCCCCAGTAATTCTTTCCTTTCTTTTGAAGGTAACTTGAAAAATTGCTCCCAAAGTCTCATCTACGGAAAAAAGAAAAAAAAAAAATATAAATATATATATATATATACATATGTGATTTTTTTTTAATAATTAATAACTTAAATTTTTATATTTAAAATGTTGAATTTTAATTTTAAAATTAAAATTTATAATAATGTAAAAGTATTTTGGTGTGTAATTCACAGTTTAATAAATAAAATACATATACACTCGTATATGGGTTGACGAAGAGAAAACGACAGGGAAGAAAGGGAAATAGAATTGAGATCAAAAGCGAAAAAAGAATGGGCAAAATCTGACCTGATTTCCTAGAACGTGGCACAGTGTCGTTTACTTTGGACGGTGAGGCAACGCGGCGATGGCGGTGGCAGTCTGACGTGTGTAAACTTGCTTGAGCTTGGATTTTTGGAAAAACTGTGCCTTTTTCTTAAAAAGAAATTTTTAATTATCTTTTTGATAAATAAAATTGTTGAACGGTTTCAGTTAAAGTGTTTTAATTTTTTTTTTATATTTTTAAAAATAAATTGAATTAGATTAAAATTAAAATTAAACTTAAACTTATAATTAAAATAGACATCATTCAAACAAATTTTAATATGATATAAGCATTAAATATTTTTAATAAATAAATTAAATTATTTTTTTTTTCATCGTGAGTATTACTTATCAAAATTTATAAGTGACTTATATATATGTTAAACATTATTTTTAGAAAGAGTCAGCCACTATTTTATCGAAAAATTGACAAAAGTACTAATATTTTTTTTTTTTATATATATATATATATATATATATATATATATATATATATATATATATATATATATATATTTTTTTTTTTTTTTTTTTTTTTTTTGGGGGGAAAAGACTCACACCGACCAAACTGGGGCGCACGTAAGCATGGTGAGAATAACCGCATCACATATTTTGAAAATTTTTTTTGTTCAGTCAAAACCATTACAACAGCAACAGTGGGTGTGAAGTAAATAACCGAGAAAATAGGGGCAATCCCCTGACCTGGTTACTTCCTTTGACTATTTAAAAGTAGAATTTATTGAGAGAGAGAGCCATTTTATTGTCTCTGTAGAAAAAAAAAAAAAAGTAAAGTTTCAAACTTTAACTTTAAGATTAAACAAGGAGGAGGAAGATGGATTGGATAGAAAATGGAGGAAACGATAAACCCTAGCCTCCCTCTCCATAGCATTCTTCTTTATTTTTGGTATGGTATTGGAACCTTTTTGTTTATTTTTATTTTTATGGGTTTCTTTCTTTGTAGCTTTTCTTTTTCTGTTTAAGCTTACTTGTGGATATGGGTGCTGAATTTTGCTATAAATCTGTGAGAAATTGGCAGAGTGGTTTTGCTAATATGGGATAATTGGTTTTGGGATTCTTGTTTTCTTGATTTTGGTTTGGGGTAAGTCAGGAAGTACATTTTAAAGGCTTGAGTTTTGCTTTCTCTTAGATGGGTTTTCATTGGTTGGTCTTTTCGAATGTTTATGAATTGTGAAGTTTGGAGAGGTTATATAAGTAATAGCCTGATGGTTGTGCTAATACTGGTCTCTTTTGTTTTATTTCTTTTGGATGGGTAACAAATTGGACAACCAAATTAATATGGGCATGGATTTTTGAATGTCTGAATGTTCATACATACATACATACATACATACATACATACATACATACATACATACAAACATATGTGTGTGTGTGTGTGTGTGTATTGTATGTATATATTCTGGTAGTTGATTGACGGGTATGTGTTCTTGTAGATGTCTACTTATAATTCTTTTGCTTGCATTTGGAATTGATTATTAAACAGAGGTATGGTTTTTGGTACAAGCAAGAAAGTTGGTTTATCATCCTTCGGATAAAAAGCCACCATATTCTGTATATCACCCATTTCTTTCACATTTGTTGTTACCATTTCAGAATTAGTAGCTTGGTAATAGTATTGAGACTATAATGGGTCTACTTTCACTTTGGTGTGGCCTATAAGCCAAGCAATCCGCTGGATAACTTTCATGGAGTAATTCACTTTAAAATCATTAAATGTTGCATGCATGCAGCTTCTATTTCATTATCTATGATGAGTATGTCAAGGAATATCTCTCAAATTTAGCTCATATATCTATGGCTTACAGTATAAACTTGTGTGGCCCAGTTTTATTTATTAAAATCTATGCACTCCTTCAAGATAGGACAGTTGTTCTGATGCTGTCGGTGAATAAACATATAACTGAAAGTTTGGTTCTTGTGTCCAACATTTGACCAACTTTGCTCTGTTGAACGATGCAATGCCCGTGAGTTGGATTTTAGCTTCTTTTTAATCATTTTACCAAGACAATGGGATGGAGGATCTATGTAGAAAAAAGGACAATTTGGACCACCAATTATGCTCACATCTAATGTTTGTGTTGTCAGTTGCGTTGCCGCTGACTTATGACTTGTTGAAGAAATGGATTATATATCTTCCTTTCTGTCAATTTTCTGGAATGTCACTATTTTTGGTGCTAGTTTGATGAGGATGTTTCAATTTTTTTGGTTTCAATGGCTTAGCTGCATTGTCTTCTAATTAGTCAAAGAGATTATTGGGCTCATGTGGAAACTTTAGATTGTTGAGATTTCTTTAGTTCAGATTGTCTGAAGCTTTTCTGGTAGTTGACCACCCCATGCATGTAAACTGATTTGTTCTGAATTCTCCATTCTTTTGCTTGGACATTCTTGAAGAGTTCTGTAATGCTTGGAGCATTGTATGCTTCGAATGCTCTTGACTCCAGTGAGTTCTGATTGCAGTCACAGTCACACCTTACCATATTGAAGACTGCTGAAGTTAATGGGGATCTTCTAAGAGAAACTGAATCTGGAAGTTTACCGGAGTATATTTGCTGCTGCACTAATCTTTTCCACATTTTTTTGTGGTTAATGATGTTATGCTGCAACAAAAGTTTGTCAATGCATGTGTTTTGATGTTTATGCATCTCTTCACCTGGTTTCCATGGTGATGGGTTAAATCCAGCTGAGCTTAGTTAAATGGAGAGGGATACAAATGATGTTGAGGCAGAAAGATTTGATAGACACAAAAGGGGTTCATATAATTCAAGGGAACCTGGACATGATGGTTTCCAGCTTCTATCTCAGGCATGTTTGCGAGACCATGTGAGCAGTGGAAATGCTAATGTCGGACTTCCTGACCTGAATGGGTCTAAAGCTAAACCTGTTCTTAATTTCTCCATCCAGACAGGTGAGGAATTTGCTCTTGAATTTATGCGTGATCGAGTTAACCCTAAGAAGCCATTCATCCCAAATGCTGGGGTCAATCCCAATTGTGCAACAAGTTATATGGAGCTGAAAGGCATTTTGGGCATTAGTCATACAGGATCCGAAAGTGAGTCAGATATATCAATGCTCACCATGGTTAAGAATGGTCCAAGGGAAGTTGAAGGAAGAAACTTGTCCTTATACGACGAGAAAAGCAATTATGGTTCCATTCAATCAGTTCCATGGACTTCTTCAGGTTATGAAAGTCGAGGAGTTATAAATGGACATGGCTCAGCAGCAGCATCTGACAGTTTCTCTAAAAGGATGAAAGTTCTTTGTAGCTTTGGTGGAAAAATCCTACCCCGACCTAGTGACAGAAAGCTCAGGTATGTTGGAGGTGAAACACGTATTATGCGCATAACAAGGGACATATCTTTTCATCTGCTGAAGCAGAAAATTTTAGCAATATATAGTGAAGCTCATGTAATGAAATATCAGCTTCCTGGAGAGGATCTTGATGCCTTGGTTTCTGTTTCATGTGATGAAGATTTGTTAAATATGATGGAGGAATGGAATGAAGTTGAAGTTGAAGATAGAGGAGGTTCCCAGAAACTTAGAATGTTTCTCTTCTCAATGAAGGACTTGGAAGATGCTCAATTCAGCGTGGGCAGTATAGAGGGTGATTCTGAAATGCAGTATGTATTTGCTGTTAATGGCATGGACATGGGATCCCAAAGAAGCGTGATTATGCAAGATGCGGAAAATTCTTCAGGAAATAACTTAGCTGAGTTGGATAGGTCAAGCATTGACAGAGAGATGAGTCAAGTTAGTACTGTCTCTGTTGGGATCAGCACTTCACCTTTGACTGGAACTTTCCACTCTTCCCAACCAACATTTCAGAATTCCTCCAATGCCTATGAAACTTATGCACAGTTTTATCCAGGCCAAATAATGGATCATATAGAAGCTAAGCAACTACCCTTGCACCATGGGTACAAAACTTCTAATTACTCTCCCTTTGGAGAATTTCCTTATTCAACAACCCTTCATGGGCTTGCAGATCAACACAGATGGATGAATGAATGGGAGCCACATAATGGATTTCAATTACAGGATTCACACTTCTCAGGGAAAGACGTGAAGCCAACATCTGACCCCTCAGTTCAGCAAGCAGTTGATGCTGAAACGACTCATCCTCTAGGAAAAGTTTACCCCATTCCACTTGATGAAGTTTGCACAGTTCCCATGCCAGAAGGTAGCTTTGAAGTACAGAATTCACACGTGTTAGTAAACGAGGTGAAGGCAACACCAGACCCTTCAATTCAGCAAGCAACTGATGCTGAAAAGGTTCGTCCTCTAGAAAATGTTTACCTGGTTCCAGTTGATGATATATCAGTGGCAGTTTCCATGCAAGGACAAGATGCATATTCTTTGCCCCCTAAAACTGATGGAAAGTACCAGCAAACTAAGGTCTCTTTTTGTGCTGATGCTACAAACACCGTACCAGTTCCTAAATCTTCACTTGAAGATGATCAAGATTCCACATCTAGTAGTGTATTTGGACTAGGACATGCTGATCCTCTATCAAATCTGACAGATCTGAGCTACCTTGAACCATCTTTGCTGAGTCAAAGGGGTTATTATTCTGAAAGGATACCCAGGGAGCAAGGAGAGTTGCTGAACAGATTATCAAAGTCTGATGACACACTTGGTTCTCGGTTTCTTATTTCTCATGCTGACATTGCTGAGCAAAATCAAATTACAGAATCTGTTGAAAATCTGCACCAAGGTAACCTGGTACCACAGACTGAACCTTCTGTGTCAGCCAGAAAACTAGCTAATGCCGATATCCGAACCATTCATGATGGACTTGGCCAACATCAAAAGAACGAAAATTTTACTGATCCAGCTTCTCATATGAAGACAAAGGCTTCTGATTCCGAAGCTGTGTTGGAATGTGGGTCCAAACCAGCAGTACCACGTGATGCGGATGCTGAAGATTCTGAAAAAAGGGTTAGGGTTCTTAATGCTGACTATGAACTAGATAATGGTACAGCTAATTTGAAGAAAGCTGTGGCTGATGGGAGTGGAGAAGCCAGATGCCAACATCCTGTGACAGCCCAAGCAATTTCTGTCATGGACCATGAGGATTCTGCGCCTTATGACCATAATTGCAGAGATAGTGCTAACAATGATATAGCCAGGGACAACAATCTAGGACACCTTGTGCAACCAAAGAAGCATGGAGGCATCCAAATAGACATTTATGATAGATTTCCTCGTGATCTCTTTTCTGATATATTCTCGAAGGGGATATTTACTGAGGATGGTTTTAGTATTAGTCCAGCACACAAAGAAGGAGCTGGTGTGAGTGTAAACATGGAAAATCATGAACCTAAGCACTGGTCTTATTTCCAGAAGTTGGCACAAGAGGAGCTTGTTCAAAAAGTTGTTTCTCTTACTGCCCAGGATCATATTGGTGCTCCATCTGCATTCATGAAAGTAGAAAACAGGGATCCTAAATCCTACCTGCACATGCCTATAACAATAGAGGGAGTTTCCTTGGGCCACCAATATTCCCGACTCGAATTTGGTCAAAACAATCAGAATGACTTACCTGGGATTAGGGGAGCTGAGTCCACGATGCTGTCAGATTTTGATGATTCCAAGGTGAAGGAACCTGAAAGCATGCAATTTGATGCTATGATTGAAAACCCGAAATCACCAGAGTCACAGTATGAGGTATCATTGGTTGATTTGATTTGAGAACTTATTTCATTGCTTGCTAGCTGAAGTTCACTTGATTGTTTCAGGATGAAAACTTAGTGAACACGAATATTGGCCTGCCTCCTTTTGATCCTTATTTGGTCGATTTTGATGTCAATACCTTGCAGGTATGGTTTATGTATCTATTGGATGTGATTACCATGGAATGAATTACCATGCTTCCTCTATTTTGTTTTCTTTGCTTCTTTTTTCATCTTTCAAAATTTTCGTTTTCATGTGCTTAAACCATTAATGTACAAAAGTTTTCAATTAGTTGTGCTATCAATGGCTACTGACTCTTGGTTGTATCTTTGAAACTTCTTCATCTTTTTGTAGCTTCTCCCTGAAGCTTGTGAGTCAGCTTCCTTTTTATTCTCTTGATTTATATGGCAGATCATAAAAAATGAAGATCTTGAAGAGCTGAGAGAATTAGGTTCTGGCAGTTTTGGGACAGTGTATCATGGAAAATGGAGGGGAACAGATGTTGCAATTAAGAGGCTAAAGAAGATCTGCTTCACTGGTCGATCATCAGAGCAGGAGAGATTGGTAAGTGTTTCTCAACTACTAAGATTTGTTTGATTTTTTGTGTGATGTATTCATTGTTGTCTCCTCTTTGGTTATTTTTAGTGTTTTCTATACCAATGTGGTACTACTTACAAGTTATAAACTATCTCATTGCCATTGTCAGATACTTGAGTTTTGGCGTGAAGCTGAAATCCTTTCAAAGCTTCACCATCCAAATGTGCTGGCATTTTATGGTGTTGTGCAAGACGGACCTGAGGGAACATTAGCTACTGTGACAGAATACATGGTTGATGGTTCTCTTAGGCATGTCTTACTGCAGAAAGATAGGTAAATCCCACACTTAGATGGTCTTGAATCTCAGTTTTCCACCTGTGATCTCATGGCAATGCATACTGTTTCAGAGTTTTATTGACTTGTTGTGGTATCATAAAAATCTTTTATATATATAACCTACCAAGAATTTTGATATGCACAAAATCATGAATTGTGAGTTCTTGGCATTGGTTCAAAAGCTTTCTAATGTGGGTCAACTTATCCCTCATAACTCTCTGCTTCTTATTACATTTTCATCTTGTGTGAACTTGTAGGTATTTAGATCGTCGCAAGAAGCTATTGATAGCTATGGATGCTGCATTTGGAATGGAATATCTGCACTCGAAGAATATTGTGCATTTTGATTTGAAATGTGACAACTTACTTGTAAACTTGAAAGATCCCCAACGACCAATCTGCAAGGTAAGCTTACTGGCATTGCAAAAAGCTGATGCATTAAAAGTTTGATGTTCATCTATGAACCAGTCTGACAGAATGGATGGCACAGGTTGGTGATTTTGGCCTGTCAAAAATCAAGCGAAATACCTTAGTCTCCGGAGGTGTACGGGGCACTTTGCCCTGGATGGCCCCAGAGCTGCTAAATGGTGGCAGCAACAAGGTATCTGAAAAGGTAAATTCTTTCTCTGTCCTCTCCTCGTTGTGGGAGTTGATAAAGATGGCAGAAATTCCAGACTATGCTTTACTTGGATTGGGCTTACCAAATGTCATTGTGCATGCACTGTTAATTTATCACTAGAAAGACTGAAAGACCAATATAGCAATTTGGTTTGTATAGAGTCAATATTATCTTCCTCTCCATAATCTTCACTTTTTGAATTATTGTTTCCCTTATATTCTCTTGCATGTGTGCTGATCCTTAGGTTGATGTGTTCTCCTTTGGCATTGTCTTATGGGAGATTCTCACCAGTGAGGAGCCTTACGCCAACATGCATTATGGTGCAATCATAGGTGCGATTTTAGTGCTCTTCTTTTCTTTATCTTCTCTGGGTTTGTGCAAATCAAAATTTAGCATCATAATGTCTCCCATTGCCCAATGTCAAAAGGTTGTTTTATGTTGTTACCACTTGCCCTATGCAAATGTTCCAGCATGATTCAAAGCTTTTAATGACATGCCCATTATATATTCTTTTTTCTTTTTTTTTTTATCAAATAAAGCTCATGATGTCATACTGAATTCTTTATGTGCAATTGTCAAGATCAACAGTGAATCATGTGTGCACACATTGTGCTAGATTGTTTGAAATATCTCTTGATGTGCAGGAGGAATTGTAAATAACACATTGAGGCCGACCATTCCAAGTTTCTGCGACCCTGAATGGAGAAGGTTGATGGAACAGTGCTGGGCCCCTAATCCTTCTTCCAGGCCTTCCTTTACAGAAGTTGCCAGTCGATTGCGCATGATGTCAACAGCTGCTGGCCCATCAAAAGGGCACAGCAACAAGGCATCAAAGTAACAGTCTGAAAATCCCTCTCCATGCTGCTTTTTCCATTTTGTCACATGGTTGATTCCTTCAAGCGTACACAGCAGAGACAGATGTGTATCGCATAGTACAATGGGGAAGCCGACTTCCATTTATGTTTTTTTTGATATGGAAAAGCTTCCCTCTAGAATAATTATCCAAAAAATATATATTTTTTTTCCCGAATGTTATATAAAGAATGTAAAGCTTTTGCCTTCTGAGCTGTTCCCAGGGCTTTTATCAATTTGTAATTGGTTTTAAGTCAATTATTACATCCTGACCAATAGGTTGTGTTTGAATTTGTACAAAGGCCTGATGACACCAAGGATTGTGGAAGAAGTTGGCCTTATCAAATATTGGTAAGTTATTCGGAAAGCTCAAATCTGAGGTTTTGGGTGCTTTAGTTCTGGGAACTTCCTGTTGGGTAGAGGTTAAAGTTTGAAAGACTCTGTTATTAGTTATATCTGGGGTGTGCATGCTGAAACCAAACAAATGGAAAATTATGTTCTGAATTTTGCGTGGGAGGTTCTTGTGAAAATTGAGACAAAAGATTGCATTGTTGTTTAGACCACCGTGCTTGCTCATTGAGTTTGGAAGACTCACCACTCGTAGTGATAATTCTTCTACATCCAACTACAATAAATTGCCGAGAACCTAACGAGGCACTTTAATTCACACCCACTATTTGTGCAGAGAAGAATGCGTCGAGAGAATTTGAACTTAGATTACGTACATAAAAATATTTTAAAGTATCACTGAATTCTGGACGTAAGTGGTGAACAATGATAATAATGTACATTGCTTCAAGTTAATGTGATAATGGAACTAAAATGACAGTTTTCTTTTATGGATACGAAGAATAGATACAATTAAAAAGAAAAAGATAATAAATTATTGAAATTATAATTGAATTGTGTAGTTTTACGCATAATTGTTGATGGTTTTTTTCTTTTTCTTTTTTTAATGGCCAATGTTTTTTTTTACTTTTTCCCTCTCAAAAGCAACATGATTGCTGGAAAAGAACATGGAAACATGACAGAAAATCCTGAAAGCGAAAAGCCGCTTCCACCGGGATTTCAATTTGCTCCTAATGAAGAAAAGAGTTGGGTGGGGAATTTCCTGCACAAGAGGAAGATGGGAAGCCTGCCTAACGCCATGGGGAGAAAGGACGCGGCTCAAATATCAATCGCCTTGTTGGGGTCAGTGGGGGTACATGGCATGGTGTGGATTCCGAGGCAACCATTAAGGTTCGGCCGGTTGGAGTTCAGCATTGGATTGTGGGATCGAGAAAGTGATTCAGTTACAAGAACCCCAATTCGGACCAGAGTGGCCGTCGGATCATGCATGAATATACGCATTAAGAGAGTCCAAAAAGTTGGTGTAGCCCTCTGTCGATTGAGAAAGTAACACTCTTTGAGTCTTAAGAATGCGAGGCTGAGAATGAGATACTGCCCAAGGGACCTGCTAATAAGAATGCGAGGAGTTCATCAGAATTTGAGAAGACTGCAGATACCAGCAATAATATTGCCCTGCATAATAGAAAAGGAAGCTGGATGAAAAGGGGACCTTTTGCGCCTAATCAAGCAACAAGAAGGAAACCAGAAAATAGGCCTTGCATGTACCATTGATGAGGGGGCAACAATTGCAGCAACTGCATTGGCTGATGGGACTTCTGTCGCGGAAAGAAAATGTCAGGAGAGAATTGGTGCTGCCACCCTGGTGATGGCTTTTGCTTGGGAGAGGCATCGAGGATTACTATTCATTCACAGGCATAAATATAAATAGCCCATCAATCACCAAGTTCTGGGACACGGGCAGAGAGCCATGAGAGTAACCTAGACCCGACATGCATGGATCATCCTCATGTTTGAGATTGACAAACTCCATCAGGCCATGGACCAGGTCTAGTTTCACATGGACTTAAAAAGGAAAATAGATTGAACCAGTGGATACATCGGCCCTTAGGTCCACTTGTGACCTCGAAACTGGTCCGGCCAGAGCTGGCGGGTACAAAACTACAAGCATTTTAGACTCTACTTAAATATGATGAATTGGCGTTCTAGTACTATTAAATTAAAAGTCCATTGCTATAAACAATACAAAAGTTCATATCCTGAAATTGATCATTTGAGTAAGTAATGAATGAGTCTAGAGCATTCCAATATATTTTAACTTGTTTTGTTTTATAATCTGTTGACTTATTTGTAAGTTTTTTTTTTTTAATTACAAAAAATAAAACATAAATATATTTATAATGAATTTAAATTTCAAAAACTTCTTTATTATAAAATATATTTTGCATTCCACAATACTTTTCTTTTCCCTCTATTCTATTCAAAGTACAACGAATATACTGGCAGGCATGCGCTGTCGTTTTCAGTAAAACGTCATCGTGCTGTACTGGAGCATGGTCCACTTTTGTAACATCCACTGAATTGAACCCACGTGTAGTTTAACATTAATTCCACCTTGGTCAGAACTTTGTTTGCTTGACGCGCGGCATAGAACAGGTACCACCAGAGCTCTCTCTCTCTCTCTCTCTCTCTCTCTCTCTCTCTCTCTCTCTCTCTCTCTATCTCTCTTACACACACACCCACACACACACTAAAGACTCTAAATTTAAAAGGCTTCTCTGCTCCTGATCCTCCCTTGTCCCTCTCTCTCTGAAGTTTATGTCCTTCTCTCACTTAGGTTTTCTGCTGGTGTTGAAGGAGCTCTGATAACATATTCAGCTCAGATAATTGATAGGTAACTTGCTTCTATGCTTTTATTTGATAGGGCTTTTTTATTTTTTTATAATCTTTTTGTCGGTCTTCTTCTGTTTTTCGCTCTTTTGATTGGCTTGGATTTCTCCTTTAAAGAATTTGCATGTCCCATTTTATAAATTTGTATGGAGGTGAGGAATTAAACAGAGAAAGGAGAGGAAAGCTTCGGACTTTTTTATTGCAAATTTAAGCACGAAAATAAAGTTCCTTCCTTTTCTCTTGTTCACCTATGCTTCCTCCACCCCTTCACCAATAGAACAAAAATAAAAGAAGTCTTAAGTTGTTTGGAACTAAAAACACTGAATTGGGTTTTATTTTAAAGTCACATGCAACGAGTTAATTGTCTTATGTTCTGCTGAGCATTGGTTTTTTTTTTTTTTGTGTAGTTTTAGAGATATAGTGATGAAAAATTTAAAAGAGGCCTGTAGATTGCCAGAAAACCTCAGAGTTTGGACTTTTTTTTCGTAGAAAATTTTTTTGGGTTATGTTTTTGGGTTTATTTCAAGAGATCCCTCTACTTGAATCTTTGTCAGCTAATTACTGTGTTGGATTATATGCATGCATGTGTTCTCCATGCATCAACCTTCCAATTTTCTGATCCAGCATTAGGGATTTCTTTTCACTGTCTTCTAGTTTATGTGGGTTTTGATTCAAAGTGAATTATAGCTCTTTTAGCTATCATATTTTATTTGAAGCTGAGAAAGTGGAAGAGAAGGCAACAGCAATCAGAATCTTTTCTTGCATTATGTGCTTTTCACTAGATAATTGAAGGGAGAGGAATATGCCTTTTTCTGTTTCCCCTGTCCCTCAGAATTTTAATTTGCTTCTGATTGCTTTCCTTAGTTGCTACCTTCTGGAGTGCAAAGGTCCGTTAACTCTGTTCTTCTCTGAGTGTTCATTGTTAAAAATTCTTTCACGCAGGTATTTAGTTTTACTGCTGGGCCATGCATGCACTCCAAAAGTTTATGGCCTGCATGAACAAACAACAATATATCTGCATGTTTCCTTTTGAATTACATGTGGTTTTCCATTTTTTTTCAACAGGCTTGTAATTCTCTGACATTGTGTTCTGCATTGTGCCAAAAAAAAAAAAAAAAAAAATTGCTCTCTATTGGGAGATTTCTACCCAAAGGGACATTCTTTTAGGTGAAATACATCTGTTTTCTGTTTGTTTTTTTTTTTTTTTTTTGAATGTGCATGTTCACTTATGCAACTGTTGTGGTCTTTCTGATTACATTGTCTTTGATTATTATTGAGTGAATGTCTTATACTAACATTGATTTTTAAGATTGTGGGGATTCTGTCAAACCTAAGATTAGGGAGGGGGGTCAGTGTCCTTACATTAAGTGTTAATTTCATGATATTGATTGTATGATCTCACAAAATCTAGCAGAATTATTACGAAAACTGATGAAATGGGATTTTTCATGGGTAATGAGGAGGTTGCCAATGAATTTTGGCATTGGAAAATAATCTTGTTGGATATTCCACATAAATCCAGAGGATTCTGTTTGTCACATTCAATTGACAGAGATGATGACACAAAGTTATACATATTCATGCGTGGAGTTGGAATATCATATTTATCCTTGTGTTCAATAGCGCAAAATTCAAGATGTTTTGGATCAGTTTTGTTTGGCATAAAAGATGCAACAAAATGTATGTAGCTTAAATAACTGTTCAAATACATGATTCATGAAAAAGTGTTGATGTTAAATATAAGACTATCCAAAAGAGGAAACATGGAGCTTGAGTTTTGTGAAAATTTTATATAGTGCATGCAAAACATGAATTTTTTTCATCTTTTTGGTTCACAAACTACATATTACCATTAGAGATGTATAACCAAGAGGAATTGACAAACAAACGGACAAGAAAATGTCAAGTGAGTCTGAAACGCTATCACATAATGGAGGTTGCATTTTCTTTAAGTGAAGTCCCTATGCAGTGGGTTTTGGCTTTTGTTGAAAACAAACAAAGGGCTGGTTTTCAGGCACTAATTCTGCAGACAATGGAATATACAGGATGCTACCATGGACAGAAATGCTGACATTCTCCATGGGATATTTATTTGTTACACAACAAGTTTTAAGACTCAGTTGGTCACACAGGTGCAAATCATTTAACATGTACTTTTGTGACATTTTTTTTTTTTTTGGGGGAGGGGGAAGGGGGGAAGAGAGAGAGAGAGAGAGAGAGAGAGAGAGAGAGAGAGCATATGTGCTGGTGAAGCTAGAAAGTGTAATGGGCTATACTTTTGTAGTCAATGTCTTGGTCATGCTACCATGGTTAGTGCTTGTATTATCCCTTGGATGGATGCTTGATATGGTCGCTGGAAAGTTGTATTATACTTGTAGTCAATTCTAAAAGGATTGACTATGAGCATTGTAAACACATTGAAAAAGTACAATATGCCAGATGTGGCCTGCACCATCTTTTACAAGTTCATTCCCATATTTTCCATTTGATTTGAGTACATCCCAATCTTTACTAGAGATAAAGATTGGTTGTAAGATGGCCCTTTATCATCTATTCCCTGGTTTGATCTTGTCCTCCTTTCCCCTTCTACGTCACTTTTGGTGCAAAGATTTTATAATGGAGACATTCAGCACTAGTGTTTCTCCAACGATCAAAGATTTTGCCATCTAATTCATGTTCAGATTTTCTGATGGCTGTCTGAATTCAGAATTATTTGTTAGCTGCATACTTTTAGCTCTAGCTTGGTGCTTCTTTTTATTTTGGCCACTTATTGTGATATGCCTGGATCCATGATAAGATTAGCTCTGGGCAGATCTTGTTGTATGTTTGTCCATACCGTGTGATGATTAGTGAATAGTGACACACAGGTGGCAGGAATCCTATAATAGGCTATGGATCAATCTGAGCAATCACACCATCGACAGCAGCAGCCGCAGCAACATCAGCAGCCTGTCATGGGAGTGGTAACTGGAGCAGTTCAGATGACCTATAGCACTAACCCCTACCAAACAGCTGCAATGGTGGCATCTGGAACTCCAACAGTAGCCATCCCTTCCCCAACTCAGCCTTCAACCACCTTCTCTAGTTCCCCACACCAGCTCACCTACCAACAAGCACAGCACTTCCATCACCAGCAGCAGCAGCAGCAACATCAGCAGCTTCAACTATTCTGGGCCAACCAAATGCAAGAAATTGAGCAGACAACCGACTTCAAGACACACAGCCTTCCACTTGCTCGTATCAAGAAAATAATGAAGGCTGATGAAGATGTTCGGATGATTTCTGCCGAGGCTCCTGTTATATTTGCCAAGGCATGCGAAATGTTCATCTTGGAGCTGACTTTACGCTCTTGGATCCACACAGAAGAGAATAAAAGGAGGACTTTACAGAAAAATGATATTGCTGCTGCCATCTCCAGAACTGATGTTTTTGATTTCTTGGTTGATATCATTCCGAGAGATGAGCTGAAGGAGGAGGGACTAGGAATCACTAAGGCAACAATTCCAGTTGTTGGTTCCCCTTCAGATATCCCTTATTATTATGTTCCTCCGCAGCATCCAGTGGGACCTCCAGGGATGATCATGGGGAAACCAGTAGATCAAGCGGCAGCCTATGGAGCCCAACAGCCTCATCCGCCGGTTGCATTCATGCCATGGCCACAGGCACAGCCGCAGCATCAACAACCTCAACAGAAGCAAAGTGATAATTGATGCTTCGGGGCATCCCACTGTGACAGGTGTGTAGTACATAGTTTGATCTTAGGATTGGAGTCCTACTAGTCTTTAATGCCTGTTTTGAAGTATTAGCCTAGTGTTAGTCCTTGTAATTGCAAAACTTGAGTGATTTATGCTAATCAAACATGGGGCAGCTAGTTCGGATATGGGCTTGTGTGTTTTTAACTTTCAGAAAACAAAATGTGTCCTTTGTTCATTTTTTTGGTGGTGCGTGGTGGAATGACAATGGTGGTTACTGTATTTAGATCTTGCTAGACGAGGTTGAGAAGAGATTTTAAAGAAATCTCCTTCTTTTTATTTATTTTTTTATGACCAAAAAAAAAAAAAAAGTATAGCAAGTATGTTGGTTATTACACTTTTAAGTTGAGGTTTGTACCAAGATTGGGGGTCACCCGCATTGTTGGTCCCACGATCAGGTTTTCTTTACGTTCAATTTTAACATCAACAACAAGTTTGAAATTCTATTTAGTAATATCAAAATTTAAGTTTTTTTTTTTTTTTTTGTTGTGAAAGCGTTTTATGCGTGAACTTAAATTGACGCCAATGTCAATGTGAGGGAGAGAAACGTTGAAGCATCAACCAGGTTACCATCTCAAGTGGTAGATTTTGAAGGGAATCTGATGGGTTATTGAAGCTATGGTTTGCATGAATCTGTCTTCTTTGTCTCTCCCATTAGACAGTTGAACGCTTCGTTTTGTGGTAAGAGACCAGAAGTTGAATTTTGACATGTAGATAAAAAGACGTGGTTGATGAATGCTTCTACCGTGTAAGGGGATTCACGGCATGATTCTATGTGTCGCAGCTGGAAACGTGACCCGGGTATCTTCCACCACATGTTGCAATCAAAATCCATGATTGATATAAGATGCCAATGAGCAGTCACCAATGGTGACAGACAATTCAGGCTCATCAGGATGGTACTCTCATGGTTTCCCATGTTCGGGAAAATGGTTTGCTTCCCATCTAGTGTAGTCTGATCTGATAATTATAAAGAATCTGAACAAATGGACAACGAACCGTCAAGGACCGGGACAAGTAGATAAGAAAAAGAAGCCGTTCTGAACTTTAAAAAAAAAAAAAAAAAAATTATTTCTTAAACACTTCACAGTTGATATTTTTTATTTTTTATTTCTTTTATACAAATTAATAATGCATTGTGTTGAAATGGAAAATTACTATGTATATTATGACGTCTAATTATTTTAAAATTAATTTTAAATTTTCAATATCTCAATTATTTGAAATTCAAAATAATTACTCATATTTAATATGGGGTAAAATTTTTATTTTTTTCAAAAAATTTATCCGAAAAAAAAGGAAACTGAGATGGCATTGGGTAATAAGATTAGGTCGGTGAGGATAATAAGGTAAAATCGACACTCGTTCCGAGAGAGAAGTGCTTCCAGTCTCCAACGGTACAATTGAGTCGAACTTTTGGCATAAAATCCCAAACAAGCCTCGCGCCTTTGCCCACCATTGCCTTTTCTCTCTCTCTCTCTCTCTCTCTCTCTCTCTCTCTCTCTCTCTCTCTCTCTCTTTCCCTCCAAATTTCAAGAATCGGAAACCCACTTCAATCGTGGTAGTAGCAAACAGAGAGTAACGGAAACGGCAGTAGCAGAGATCGTTTCTTTCCTTCAGGTAAAATCTTGATCCTCTGCCGAAGCCCTCTCTCTCTCTCTCTCTCTCTCTCTCTCATCAATCTCTGTCAATTGCATTCAATTGTTGGTTTTCACTCACTCTTCTTCTTCTTCTTCTTCTTCTTCTTCTTCTTATTTTCCTCTTATTCATTTTTGGCCTTCTTAAAAATTGAAATTTTTTAGCTTTTATAGAATATTATTATTATTATTATTATTTCATTTGTTTCTTTCTTCTTGACCCTTCTTGGGTTGATTCTGTTTTTTTCTTTTTATGCTATTTTACCCACAAAGACAGATTGCAAATCTCGTATAAATTTTATGACTTTATTATGGGCAGCAGTATGGCTGATAAAATGGTAAATTGAAGAAGAAGAATAAAAAAAAAAAAAAAAAAAATTATATAACATCAATATGTTGAAGGGATTAAGCAATACAAAATATGAATGCACAAGTTAAACAACTACACCATATATAAAACATCTCATCTTATGTCAAAATCTATACCAAAAAAAATGTCAATAATTTATTTTATATATATATATATATATATATATATATATATATTTTTTTTTTTTTTTTTTGTTTTTACAGTTTAAAAATGTGGGGATGTGAGTTGTTAGCAGGACCAAATTAAAAGATTTTGAATCTAAAGTTTCTCTACATTTCATTGGGAACAATTGCTCCATAAAAGTAGGAGCAACTCCTCCCCGGGTCAATTGAACCAATAAGAGTAACATGGTGAGGTGGATCATTCTGCCACAGGCGTAGGTTAACTATTTTCCCATAATTTTTTGAGACATTATATTCCTTCATATTACATTTTAGAAGATACGCTATTTTTTATTTTTTTTTTATCTCCCCCCTAAAAAAAAAAGTAAAAATAAAAAAAAAAAACGCTGGCTGGGGGGCTTCGATGTTGGAAAAGATTAATGTTTGAGGACAGAATCAAAAATAATTTGAAAAGATAGAGGACTACTTTTGTAGTTATTCATATTTTCCCTTCCGTTTTAGCGAGAGAAGAAGAGGGAAAAAGAAAGAAAATAAAAATAATAATTATAATAATGAAAAACTGTTCTTCCTTGCCTCGTTTGAAAAGAAGATAAAACCACCGAAAAAAGAAAACCCCCCAAAAAGCAGAAGTCCCGAAATTCCTCTTAAATGCTTTTTAACAAATCAACCAGACCCAGAACCCAGAACCCTCCAAAAAGAGGAAAAATGAACCAAAGTCTCACTTACAATCCCAACCCACTTCCGTCTTCTTCTTCTTCTTCTTCTTCTTCTTCTTCACTGCTAACACATACCAATCGTCAAACATATTGTGTGCCATTTCAATCTCCCACAAAGAGACGACCCACAACAATTTCCCGTAGAAAACCCATTTTCAGAGTTTTTTCTTCTGCAAACCCAAATGGGTCCGGTGGGTTTTCTTGGCCGAGTTTGACTAGGTCTGTTAAGCTTGGAACCGAGCGGTTCTTGTTGAAACTTGGCCAGTCAGTGAAGAAGGAAACTGGGGTTGAGTTGGATGGAATTAGCGTGAAGGTTGGTGAGTTTGTGGAGCGAGCTAGGGGTGAGTTCAAGAAGGGCGAGGATGAGTTTACCAGGTTGAGGACCCACTTTGTGGATTGGAATAGTTTGGAGCGCTGGAAGGTAACTAAGTTTACTTGTTTTCCATTTTTGGACTTATCTTAGCTTTTGTTTACTGATTAATAACCTGTTGGATGATTTTTTTTTTTTTTTGTTTGGTTTTCCCTCGCATTTGTTTATTATGATAAACCACCCACGGTTAGCTTAGTGGTAAGGCCAAACATGGGATTCTGTGGGTGACGCGAACTGTCTCAAGTTTCGATCCCAATGGTGCATTTCATGTTTCAAATGGGAGCCACGATGGTCCTGATATCAATCCGAGGTTTCTCAGACTTGTCATAAACAAAATAAATAAATAATTGTATCTAAAATTTGCTGCAAAAATTGTACACTGTATATTGGAATGGGGCAATTCATCTGGATAGGGGAAGCAAAAGATTAGATTGAGAAAATTTTTTTATTATTATTATTATTATTATTTAAGAAAACATTAGTGGTTCCATAGGCAAACGCACATTAAGAAGCTAAATTGTGTTAGTTATCTGATACTCTTTAGGACTTCAGCAATTGGGGGCCCAGACGAGCTGGCATGTTGGTTCTCTATATCTTCGTGGTGATATTTTCCTGTCAAAGAATAAATGTTGCCATTCGAACTCCTTACCTAAATCGAGAAAGAAGAGAGTTAGCAGAAGCTTATATGGAGGCATTGATTCCTGAGCCATCTCCTATTAATGTTAGAAAGTATGTTTCGCTTTCTCATTCTGTTTCCATATGCAATTTCCAGGAAAAATTTACTGTGTCTCTCTATTTAAGAAGCTTATCAGATTTCTAATAATGCTATTATGCATAAGAAAGAGGTTAATTCAATGTGTATCCCTTTGTTTTTGTTCATCGCATGCCACTAAAATCAAGGTGTAAATTTTCCTTCCTGATAATTGGCGCACAATTATAATTCTATGAGTAATAGCAATTTCATGCTTTCATACTACCATTTTTTATGTGTTGCTTGAATTCCTTTTATCACTTGTGTATAGGCTATGTTTTTTGTCATGATAGCTGCCTTTGAACTCTTAATTTAAGCCATAGAAGGATTTAATGGGTTTAGGGTTCATTATAAGTTCTAATCCTGTCAACCAAAGAAAGATTTGAAAATAAATGTCTGACTCAAGGTTTATATGGTACTATCCTGAATCAAAGGCCATAACTTTTCTTTATGAGTGACATTTGCTTATCTCCTCCAGTTGCAACTTTAGATTATTATTGATCCCCAATGATATGCATCATCCATATGACCTAACTCTTGAGTCTTTCACGTGATGTTCTGTTCTCTTTCTCACGCTGTCCTGTAATACCTATATGTCCTCTGTTTTCCATTTTACTTCATAAAACTGTTCAAATGGTCATGGTGTTTTGCGGATTTGTGATATTGAAAGCTTATTTTTCTGTTCGACTGTTCAAATGTTTCTGTATTTTGAGCAGAACTGCAATGCTACTTTAGTTTTGTGGTCTAGCATTGTCTGTTCTATATGATATTTAAAAGTTGAATAGTAGCAAATGTCATTTGAAATAAAAATGTTATGAATTACTCTTTCCTGTACAATGCGGGAGTCAGATTTGGTAGCTTCTGCTGAAATACAAGATGAATTATGGTAGACTTGCTTGTTGTGGCTGAACTTGGTGTCAAGCATGATTCTGGGGTTAGAAATCCCATGATTCTTATGAGTAATGGACAATTTTTACTTTTTCCCAGTATGATCTGATGTGATTATAACAGACAGGACCCGAAGGATTGGCATTTTGTGGTCTTGATTCCTCCTTTTAACTCTATTCTTATTTTTCCCTATTGACATGTAACAGTGAGTTTGAATTTGCTTATTTGGGAGCACACCATTAAAATTAGATGAGTTCCGGAGGCTTGAGCTCAACTGTGCTGGAATAAATCTCATTCTAAACCTAGGTGGGGTTGGTTATAAGGATTACTTTTTCTTTTTCATTATGCTTTATTTGAGCCAACTATCTATAAGATATAGTAATGCTAATTTTTTTTCTAGGAATATCCTATGTCATCTATGCTTTCCTCTCCCTTTAAGAAACTAATTGGACTTTGTCAGTGTTCCTTACTTGGCATTTCTATGCCTATGTTGAATGTGGAAAAACCATCTCACTGTACATGCACCATGGTATGAACATTACTACAACTCATAACTATCATAATCAAAAAGCATTCATAACTAACTAGAGTTATGGAGTGCCAATCAGATTCTTGAAACTTGTCTGGAGAAGTACTTAAAACCGTACTGCTCTTTACGAATGAGGCTGTAAAAGCCATTCATTCACTCTGATTTCAAATATTTCTGTGTATCCATAGCTGTGTGTGTAAAAAAACCATCAACAAAACAGCGAACATAGCCAAAAAAAAACAGGTTCTTTTGCTTACCTCTCATGTTTCATGGGATGATGTGGGTTTCAAACAAGAAGAATGGAGTAAGAAAGGAAAAGAGAGATGGCCTACATGTGTATGATTTAGAGACATTAAAAATTGTCAATTGAACAGGATGAAGACCACTAAATAATTTGAAGATCCTTTTCTGGTTAGCTTCATAGCTACTCTTGAAAAATGTGTCGGGGAACAATCAATTATTAAAAAGTTTTTGTAAAATCAAGGAAATATTGTTTGTACATTTTTCTACGAAGAGAGATACCGTGCAAACCATGGATGAGTCATTTTAGTGGATCCATTGGGGAACCAATTTTGCTTCTGGATGCCTGATTTAGTTTAAATTTTTTCCTGTTTTGTCAAAGTGTAGGTTTAAGAAGGGTATGTGGAGGAAGGCAACACCCAAAGGCTTGAAAATGAAGAAGTTTGTAGAACAACCTGATGGAACATTGATTCATGACACTTCCTATGTTGGAGAAGATGCATGGGATGATGATCGAGAGCCTCCTCAGGAAAATGTGAAACAAATCATTGCCAATAATATTAGATTGAGTGCAGAAGAAAAGAAAGAATTGAAGAATGATCTGGGCATTTTGGGTCAGTTGACGACTGTTTATGTGTGCAAGTGTGTATATATGATGCACATTTCAGTGTATTAAGTTTGGATATTTATTCTGCATTCCTATTATTCTTATATTTTTCATTCTTTTGTGAGATTGAGCATAATTTTCTTTCCCCTTGGAAGAATCTTTTGATTGAATTTTGCTGCATGCTATAGATTTATAGTATTGTCAATGAATGAGAGAGAAATGTTGCATTTCTGTTAATGCCAGATTATAAAATTATGCATATTTCTTCTCCTTTGTAATTTGCAGACCAATGATATTCTGTTATTATTATCCTTCTGTCTACAAACCTCTTACCCTGCCATGAAACTTTGGCTTGTCCTAAACTTTAGATGACTCTTTTTCAAATGTGTTGCCTTGTTAGCATAAGCAAAATGGCTGGTGACCTGTGATTTAGTGATGGTATCTTCTGGGGTTTTTCCAAAGTACTTGGAGGATACCTTTCATTGAAGCAGAACACCCTTCAAAGAAGCAGAAGAACAAGTATTTGGCACTACACCTATATCTGCAGAGGATAGGGTCACAAAAAGTTCCTGACATATATTTAAGAATGGATTTTGATTGTCCTTGTCTTCCCAATCCAAAACACTGGCTTTGAACCCCCTTTTCCAGGCAACTATAAACCTTTGGTGATGTTTTGCTCATAATTTTGTAATTTGAGTTTTTGGGTATGCCCATTTTAATTTTCTATTTCATGGACTGGTAGCTGTGGCTAATTAGGGGAACTAAGGTTTAGTTGACTAAATATATTGGGCTACAGCTTGGATACTAAATTTTATGCATCTGTGATGTTACCTCATTGTTGTTTTCATAATGGTGAAGCTGAAGGAAACAAAGGAACATGGCGTGAAAGGCTTCATGCGTGGAAGGAGATTCTGAGAAAGGAGAAGTTAACTGAGCAATTAGATTCTGCAAATGCCAAGTATGTGGTTGAATTTGACATGAAAGAGGTTGAAGACAGTCTTCGCAAGGATGTCGTGGAGAAGGCAACAGACACACAGGGAACAAGGGCTTTATGGATATCTAAAAGATGGTGGCGCTATCGTCCGAAACTTCCATACACTTATTTTCTTAAAAAGCTTGACTGCTCTGATGTAAGTGCTTTATTTGCTTCTTTCACCTTCCACATGAAGATTCATCTGCATCACTTGCGATGATCATGCATTGCATGTGGCTTAGGTTCATGTTTTCATGTGAATTAAAAGTTTCCTTAGCAATCTATAAGAAGACTGTCTAAAGTGCATCTCTTTTTTTTCCTCTTTTTTTCTTATTCTGTTTATGTTTTCCATCAGAACTGGTTGACATGGCCAGTTGCTAGAAGCTGATACTTAGCATGCTATATATTGGTAACAGACAAGCTGAGAAGTAGAAATCAAACATACAGGGGCGTGATATTTATGAAGCTGATGCAGCTTCTGCTTATCAATGATATTTCAGTATCCAGCTGATGCTGTGAGTTCCTTTTAACAGGTTGCTGCTGTTGTCTTCACAGAAGACCTGAAAAGGCTGTATGTAACCATGAAAGAAGGGTTTCCATTAGAATATGTTGTAAGTCTTACTATTTCATTGCTGCTACCAGAAAAACCTAATCACCTTGTCTTGTTGGCTTAGGATTGCTGATTGTTACTTGAATTTTGATAGGTTGACATCCCCCTGGATCCGTACTTGTTTGAGATTATAACAAGTTCTGGAGTTGAGGTAGATCTCCTTCAGAAGGAGCAGATTCATTATTTTTTGAAGGTTGTGATGGCATTGGCACCAGGCCTACTGATCCTGTGGCTGATAAGGCAGTCTGTGATGCTGCTAACCATAACTACTAAGCGTTTTCTGTACAAAAAGTATAACCAACTTTTTGACATGGCATATGCAGAAAATTTTATTCTGGTATTGTCTCTTCCTTCCCTTCTTCCCTAATTTTCCATCTACCTCTATTTCCTCAAATTATCACCAGCTTTCTTTTTTTGGTCAATCCAGCCTGTTGGGGATGTTGGTGACACAAAATCAATGTATAAGGAAGTGGTGCTTGGAGGTGATGTCTGGGATCTTCTAGATGAGATAATGATTTATATGGGCAATCCAATGCAATATTATGAAAAGGGGGTGAAGTTTGTTCGGGTACTTTTTTGTAACTTGGCTCAAGAAAGCAAGACTCACATCTTTGCTTAAACTTTTTAAAATGTCAAGAAACTTGATGTGCAAGATAATTTCCTGCATGACAGGGTGTTCTTCTTTCGGGACCTCCTGGAACTGGAAAAACATTGTTTGCACGGACATTGGCAAAGGAAAGTGGATTGCCTTTTGTCTTTGCTTCAGGTGCAGAGTTTACAGACAGCGAGAAAAGTGGTGCTGCAAGGATCAACGAGATGTTCTATATTGCTAGGAGAAATGTAAGCATTCTATGATTGTTTTGAAAATGCAGTTTCCCATAGATATTCTTTTTGTTACAGTTCCAGCCATGTTTTGGTGCTTCTGAAAGTGTTTTAAGTGTATCCCTCTTTCTTAAAAAGTGGTTATATCTCCTTTCTCTCTATAACTGTATTATGCTTAGTTCCTTTTGATTGTCATAATGCAGATTTGTTGAACCCCAGGTCACTACAGGCCATAACTAATTTCTATTCTGTGCAGGCTCCTTGTTTTGTGTTTGTGGATGAAATTGATGCTATTGCTGGAAGGCATGCAAGGAAGGACCCTCGAAGAAGAGCAACATTTGAGGCCCTGATTGCACAGCTTGATGGGGAGTGAGTATCTCTGATTGAAAACTTGACACTTATGCATCTTCTTGTTTTCCTTAGCAACTGGAGGTGTATCTTTAATGAACTTGCATGACTTAGACTGCTATGTGTCGTTGATATGTGTTTGCCCACATGGCACTGCAAGATTGGCAAATGTTTACTTGGGCTCTTGGATTCCAGCAATCTTGTTCTGGAGAATTTTTTTTCCTTGCATTACATCTCTTCTGGCTTGTTACAACAAGAATTTAGAAGAAATACTAGAAACATCATTGATCCTGTAATAGTTATCTGCATAAATCTTTTTATACAAATATGTTGTGTATCATCACAATTTCATGAAATGATTGGGGTCAGTGTGCAACATATTCAAATTTTGGTTTGCTCTCTGGCATCTAGTGTCTTGGCCTTCATTCATTGTCAATAAATGATGGTAGGAGTCCCAAAAACTTGTCTTGCCATATTGGTGGTCAGTTTGTAGGATTAGAATGTGTTAACTTTTTATCTTCTTAATTGTGCAATTCGATTGAGCTGCATCATTATGGCTACCTTTTTCAATTTCATTCACATTGCGTATTCACATGGATCATTTTGTTTTAATAGGAAGGAGAAAACTGGCATTGATCGGTTTTCGCTTAGACAAGCTGTAATATTCCTTTGTGCCACCAATAGGCCAGATGAATTGGACCTAGAATTTGTTCGTCCTGGACGTATTGATCGCCGTTTGTATATTGGCTTACCTGATGCAGACCAGCGGGTGCAAATTTTTGGTGTTCACAGTACTGGAAAGCAACTTGCAGAAGATGTGGACTTCAGAAAGGTAAATTGTGAGTGTTCTCTGTCATTGCCATCTAGCTTTGCCAATTGCGTGTGACTTATGATGGAAAAGAACTGAATGAACAATATTATGAGATCTAGAGGTCTTGCAAACCATGCACTTCAATGATGATTGGTATTGAGCAGCCAAGAGGTTTAGAATGGGACGTATCTCATTCCATTGCTCATGACATGCTTGTTGATCCCAATTTTGGGTCCATAAAATAGCTAGGCACAGAAGTACTTGCTTACCTTCTACATCTAAGGTGCAAGGTGCTTCTATCCTTTAATTTTAAAATTAAAGTGAGGCAATTGGCTTCATTCTGAGAATTTGTCCAGTCCAAACCTCATCTATTGGCAAAATGCGGCCAAATTTCTTACTTTGAAGTGCCTTGCTATGCAAATATTGACAGTCCATGAGAGACTACAAGAAGGGAAGCATAAACAATGACTTGTAATAATAGGTACGAGATCACTTATGATTATTTTAGTGTTGTGGATGCAATCCCAAGATTTTGCCATTGCACCAAGCAGGTATTCAATATTTGAATCAAATTTCTTATGGATGAAGTAAAAGCTTAATTCTTTTGCATTTGGGTTTTTCATTGGATTTTATTTATGTTGGTATTATTCAAATTAAAAGTTGTTTCTGCTTTTGTCCTATTCTATTCATTTGCAGCTTGTGTTCCGTACTGTTGGCTTCTCTGGAGCAGATATTCGCAATCTTGTCAATGAAGCCGCAATCATGTCTGTAAGTTTATATTCTCAAATATACAATTTCGTTTGAATGCTGATTGATATGATAAGTAAAGCAATACTCCTGCTTTCATATATGTTTTTAATTCAAAGAAATGGGGGAATATGGAAAATGTCAGATAGGATTTGTTGAATGAGTGTTTTGAGAGACAAGGGGAAAGGAGGAAGGGGGAAAGTAATGCAGGATTTGGCAACTACCTGCTTTCCACTCTCTAGTGCAACACTTGTACAAGATGAAGATTTCGTAACTTCTCTCCCAATGCTGTAACATATGATCTAATTCTTGTCACAGGTGAGGAAAGGGCATTCCAAGATCTGGCAGCAAGACATCGTTGATGTGTTAGATAAACAACTGCTTGAGGGCATGGGTGTACTTCTTACAGAGGAAGAACAACAGAAATGCGAAGAAAGTGTATGTTTGTCTACCTTTTTGATGCTTCTTATTAAGTGACAAATTCAGTACAATCTGTTTTAGAATTGATTGTTGAGTTGATATTTTCTCATTTTAGGTGTCATTTGAAAAGAAGAGACTTCTTGCTGTACATGAAGCTGGTCATATAGTATTAGCTCACTTGTTTCCCCGCTTTGACTGGCATGCATTTTCTCAGCTTCTTCCTGGTGGTAAGGCAAGTTTTCTGCTCAAAAGCTGGATTTTTCGTGTATGCCATTGGCTTGTTGCACACTCCCATTAATCTTTTTGTGTCTGTGTCAGTAGGAAACTGCAATGTCTGTGTTCTATCCTAGAGAAGACATGATAGACCAAGGTTATACAACTTTTGGCTACATGAAAATGCAAATGGTGGTAGCTCATGGTGGACGTTGTGCCGAACATCTTGTGTTTGGAGATGATATCACTGATGGAGGAAGTGATGATCTTGAAAAAATAACAAAGGTTAATTGAATAACCTGTGCATCCTATTTTGAAGATGGTTTTGGTATTGTGCATGGGCCTGATCACCTACCTGTTGGCCTCATATGCATTTTAAAGCTATTGTTGATTTCTGGCAAAATGTAATCTTATATGAATAGTAAAAAATAAGCAAAAGGATGGAAGGGCTGTTAAATGTATGATTTTCGCACTTGAAAATTTTTACTGAATGTGCTTTTGGTATTTTTTATTGATAGGCAATTGTTCAAAGTGTTCTTCCTAGATTCACCTTGGTTTTTTCTGTTAGATTGCAAGGGAGATGGTAATCAGCCCTCAAAATGCAAGGTTGGGGCTTACAGCCCTAACTAGAAGAGTTGGACTCATGGATCAAGTTGATAGCCCAGATGGGGAGTTAATAAAATATAAGGCATGTTCTGCATTTTGTAATTATTTTTTAGTGCAAGCAAGAATCAGACACTTTTATTCACTCAATGTGTTGATTAAATAGTTCCGTTTTTTGTTTACTCCATGTTAGTGGGATGACCCTCATGTGATACCTGCCAATATGACACTTGAAGTATCTGAGCTATTTACGCGTGAGTTGACAAGGGTAAGTATTTTCTTCCTTTTCTTTGCACGGTTGTATAATGCTTTTACCAAGTGCATTGCATGTGGTTTCTAAAATTGGGACTAAAAGTGTTGAAACACAATATTGGTTTGCATCAGTTTCCTGCATTGTGATGATGAATTATCTACCCTATAATGATGTAGGATAGGAAGAGTATGTAGGGAATTGATAAGCATAGTGGAAAGAGGGGTACCTTTGAGAAAAAAAAAAGTAGAACTCTATACATTCAACAGGGGTTTAAAATGTTGTAATCACAGTTCATCAATGATAGCCTACCTTCAAGCTCAGAATGCACCCTTATTTAGCAGCCCAAAATACCAGCTATAATAAAATTTCCCAAACTACTTTGTGAATTCCTTGTAAGATACTTGAATGACCGTAGCAAATTCCAACACAAGAGTCAGATTGTACCTCCTGTATTATCTGAAGTTATATACTTAAAAGCAAATAGGACAAGAAAATCCTAGAAGTACTGAAAGTTAATAATGGTGCTTCTGCCCCTATATAATTTGTCATTTTTTAATTGGTTCTCTAGATCCCACAATGTGGGAGCTTCATGCATTGGGACACCTTTTTTTTTTTTTTTTTCTTGGCTGATTATCCAGTAACTGAAGAAACCTGCCACATCATATATAACAATGCCTTGTAAATGTGTTTTATTCTCTTTCACAATCGGAAAGAACAAAGGTGATTCTTGCTTTGAAAAAAAAAAAACAAGACATGATTCTCAATATTTTTTTAGAAAATAGCAATATTTGTATATTGGTGCAGTACATTGAGGAGACAGAAGAACTTGCACTTAAAGGACTGAAGGAAAACATGCAGATACTTGATGTAATTACCACAGAACTGTTGGAAAAATCAAGGATAACTGGATTGGTATGATACATCATATCATATGCTGATATTACTCTTACTGTCAAGGATTTTGTAATGCTTTAATGACCTATCATGCAGGTTTCTTCATTGCTTTGAAGTTCATTTTTTGATTAAAAACATTGATATTGAATTATCAGTTTTTGCTTTCCTTTCAACTTAATTTACTTCCCTGCATTTGTCAGGTTGGTACAGTAGTAAATGAAGTCAAAGTGACAAAAATATTGTTCACCAATTGATGTTCTATCAGTACATTACTATTTGTTTCTCATTACAGCAGCCATCAATGCAAGTGAGACCCCAAACACTTTTTAAACTTTGCAACTGGTGCGGATAGTGTATTTATTACATGTATATAAATTGAATAAATTAAATTTGGGATTAAGGCTATATAAAACTGAATAAAATAAGGGGCATAATAAGATCAGTTAAAAAACTAGCATCTTATTGGTGTGGTGATGTATTTGGCTTCTGCGGTTTTCATCTCTCATTCGTGATTCCAGTCCATACATAATATTTTTTGCAGGTGATATTAGTAAATTTTGAGCATACATAGTGGTTATTAATGATTGTAACTGGAATAATGGATGAAAGACCAAAATGATGACTCCTATGCCTAATGCCTAGGAGCATTTTTTTTTGTGCTGCTTGTTGCCCCACTCTTTAAACTGTATTGCAGCTCATAGTCCTTTTCTAGGTCAAATTTGGACATACCTTTCCAATGAAGTTCTGCTCAATAACCTGATTGAATGTTCTCTTTCCTGAGTGATACAAAATACCCTGGGCATATCTAATACAATTGCTTTAAAATTTTGTTTTCTCTCTGTATAATCTGATGTGAATGATGGGGCTTATCTCTCCTGTTGGGTCAGTCAAACATATGGACAGTGTTGCAGTACTTAATCAACTTCATCCTGTCTGGAATTTGGTTTTATGTTGAATTTCTTATGTTCTGTTCTTCCTCCCTCAAATGAACCAACTTTACCAGTTGCTTGCTGAAATTCATGTGTCTAAGTTTGTACATTGGGAACAATTAATGGAATTCAGAGATATTTGCTTAAGCTGTGTTACTGTTTGCAGTTGCCATTTTATTGGTTGGAAATTTTCAGGACCAACTGAATGATTAATATACACCTCCTTTACCATGTGGTACTTTTTAATTTATTCAGGAAGTTGATGAGATAATGAAGGAACTTTCTCCAACAATGTTTGAAGATTTTGTAAAGCCATTCCAAATAAACGCAGAAGAGGTATTCTCCTTTTAATTCTGGTAATTAGCATTTTGTTAGTTTAGTGTAAAGGTAAGAAGTGCCTTACTTCTTGTTTCCAGTAGGGCAATTGATGATAGTTTCAGCTGTTGCTTCTAAGAGAAACAGCAAAACAAAGTTGATGCATGAATAAGATCACCTGTAAATCTATTTACATTTTGAGATGTGCATGTGCACACACCCGTGTGCATGCATAGGAAGAATCATTGCTGGAAACCATCAGATTAACTAAAACTCAATCAGCTTAACTCAACCTATGCACCCTCCACAAGTGACTGAAGTGGAGCTTAAATAAGAATAAGTGGGTCTGAAAAGTGGAAGTTTGAGATTTTCTTAAAAAATAAAATTCTTCTGGGGTAAATATCTACCTATTGCTTTTGTATGGGATACACACTTCTTCATCAAGACAACATGCTCCACACTCTATTGTTATATTGCAGTTGTACTAATGTCAACTAGAAGGAGTTGACGGTAAATTTGAATGACAAATGCTATTAGAAGTGCAAAAGCAGCTGCAGTTTATAGTTGTTGACATATTAAATGAGGGGAAGTGGATTTTGGGACACAACTATTAAATAGGAGAATTAAAGTGTTTCATGCCCTTTTTGCTCTTAATGATAATCTTTTGTTGCTTTAAAGCAAGTCAGCTTGGGGAGTTGGACTTTTATTTTCAATTTTTGTTTCATATGCGAACTGAGGAAGATTGCGTGAAAAATATGGTGTCAGTGAAAAGCAAGTCTTCCTTTTGCCTTCTTTGATTTCCTACTTGAGCACTAATTACTGCTGATGTATTCATTGTACCATTAGAAGTTGAGAGATTTTGTGAACATGAAGGTAAAATAGGCCTGCATTTTAATAGTGAATTTGTAGTTATGAACAATTTTCAATTGCATGATATCATTGTATAGTGTCAATCTGTAACTAGACCAAAACTTGGAGGTGCTTTTTGTGATCAACACCCATCCTTTGGATACATTTAGATTGGTGTAGATCCATGCAAAAATGTATGGTTGTGTTTATACATTGTATGGTGGATAAATTGTTACCATCTATGTGTCAAGAAACCATTCCACTTAAAAATTTTAAGTTGTTAGATAAGGTTTAGGATATGGATCATGCCCTCTCATGTGAAAACCTGGTTCACTTGGGCTAGAAGAATGAACAAGTCAAGCTTACTTAGGCTTAAAGCATTGATAAACTAGAAATTCATAATTAAATATGAAGGTAACGTGATTTGAACTTATGCTTACTTAGGCTTAAATATGATCACTTGGTCATAAAGGTTCTAATATCATGTTAAGAAACATTTCCATCTAAAAATTTAAGTTGTTAGACAAGGTCTATGGATCATGCCCTCTCGTGCAAAAGTCCAGCTCACTTGGCTAGAAGAATGAACAAGTCAAGCTTACCTGGGCTTAAAGCATTGATAAACTAAAAATTTGTAATTAAATATGAAGGTAACTTGATTTGAACTTATGATCACTTGGTCATACTAATATTGTGTCAAGAAATTATTCTACCTAAAAGTTTTTGTTATTAGATGAGGTCTAGGATATGGATTATATACTATACTCTAACAAGATAAAACAAGAAATATCCACAACTCACAACATAATGTGTCCCTTGGCATATAATTGCTCTAGGTCTTGCCTATGCTTTGGGGACTGAACCCACGAGCAAAGGGACTCTTATTTCCTTACTCTCTCCATTGTTGAATGGGCTAGTAACTTTTGCTTCTGGATTCTCATCAGTTTAAGAAGCAAGTCTTTGTTTTCCAATTCCTGCATTTTGTCTCAAGCTCCTATAAGCAATTCTCAAACTTGGAAGATGCTTTTGATCACATTTCTTAAGCTTTAGTGGACTAACTTGGTGTAGTTTGAGTAAAATTCTTGCATTGAACCAGAACCTGGTTTTTGAAAAAAACCCTTCTATAGCATGCTCTAATAGGCATTCACTAAATCTTCAACTAATCCTCTATGCCCAATTCCCAAATATTAAAAATGAGAAAAAAAGGCAGGGAGAATGCATGCACACATGCATTTTCACACAAAGATTTGCTAATAATAATCACATTTCTAATCTTTTGGTGTTTCCTAGAGGGAGTATACCGGTCACTGGCTTTCACATTTACTTTCACACACGAAGACTCACTAATCATAAGGGCACACACATATATTTTCAAGTTGCCTAGAGGGAATACTGCTGTAATTGGTTTGCAACTCTGGCCATTCTATTGTGGCCTTTTGAAGAATTGAGAAAACTTTATTGCCTTGGGTGTGTCCAGATAATAGGGTGAGAACCTAGCCTAGTTACATCACTTTGTGTCTTGCATGGGCCAATCATCAGTTAATAACAGTGATTTTTGTTCCTTGACTACCGTTGTATAAAGGGCTATGATTGCCACTAGGCTGTTGACACAATAGATAACTGTTAGCTTTATAAGACCATGGCAATCTCGTCTTAAGTAGACGAAATTCACTCAATAAGGGTATTGGACTAAGGATCCATTTGGTTTGGAGTATTGTATTGAAGAAGGAAACAAAATTAGAATTAGAATTGGAATGGAATCTGGAAATGAATGATCCTTTCTACTTTAGTTTGCTTGTGCCCTGGAACCAAATGCCCTAGTTTGTTACCAGTCCTGGGAAAGTTGCTGTCTGATTGGTACTTCACATTAGACTCATCTACCTTTTCTTTTCCTACACTAATAACTCACCCTAGAAATGCTAGAACAGATAATTGAGGAGATTTATAGAGGGACCAGAAGTATATTTGATGGTTCATTATTATTTGATTTAGCATAAGCATAAAAATATGAAAGCTTTCTTTTTTAAGTCTGGCTACTATTGAATATTTGCTTGGCTTAAATTAAACATTTGTTGGAAGCTGTCCTTGAAAAATTCTATGTATTTCACAGTTTTCCTGCTTTCTTTGTCCTCGTGGGCCAACCTTAGAGTCCACAGAGTCATGGTAACCTTTGCATAAATCTCTATCATATTGCACTGATCAATTTTTTGATGTAGCAAAATCAAATGCATGCTTGCTGCTTATCTTTTTTTTTTTTTTTTTTTTTTTTTTCTATGGCACCTAGCTTGAAATGCTTGTTATGGTATAATTTCTTCTCCCAATGACTGGTTGTTCCATTTTGCTCTAAATTTCAGTTGTAATTCCTTCCTTGTTTTCAAGGGAGGAAAGTGTTTAACTTTAACGTGTGTTTACTATTTTGTCATGTGATTTTGTTTTGTTGAAATTCTTAGGGAGGACCCTTGCCTCACAATGACAAGCTGCGATATCAACCGCTGGATGTTTATCCTGCACCACTGCATCGATGTTGACGAACTCTGACCTGCACATCATCAACCTTTGGTTTTTGGCATGAAATTTTGCTGGTTTGTTTGTTCATATGGAAGCTTAAGAAAAGATGGTAAGATGGTTGTTGGTCTACAATGAAGACCAATCAGGCTCAACTTTGAAGGTCTAGCACTTAATTACATGATGGCGCCAGAGCGTGTTTGCGGTCAAGGCATGAGTATAAAAGCAAAATGAAGAAGATTCATGGCAAGTTCATAGGCACCATCATTGGTTGATGGTCCCAGCACATTGCTTTTTTTTGGGGGTTAAATCTAAGTGGCTTATAGTCATGGACATGGAGTACTTTCTTTATGTTGACAAATGAAGCTTTGGATATATTGTCACCAAAAAAGATACTGTAGTGTTTTCTTTGCCTTTTTTTGTGTTTTTTCAGATGAAGGGCATCCTTAGATGATTGGGGGAGAGTTACATTCGAGTGAAAGGCTTTTTATCCATGTCCGTTAATGATTTCTCTCAAAAACTGCGATGGGATTGTTTTGTTTTTTTTTTTTTTTTTTTTTTTGGTTTTTCCTCTTTCTGTCCATTAAGAAGTTTAGTGCATTTTGAGCTACAAAATGTAGTAACTTTTTTCACTAGGTAGAAATTAAGACTTTAAAAATAAAAGCCAAAAGTTTTTAACGTTGTGTCCTTGGGGAGACACGGAAAGATTTTTAGGCAAATGCAAAGAAAACTGGGTACTTCTCTACTTCAAATAACATCAGAAACCTTGGCTATGGTTGATTCGTGCATGAGGAAATTGTGAGAAATGGAAAATTGAAAAAATTAACTAAATTTTGGTTACTACTAGTATTAAAACTAGCTTAATATCTTGATGTTATCAAGATTTTCAAAATGCAATCGGTTTTTTTTATAAGCTCCAATCGACCCAAGAGAGCTTTTCTCTCAGAAAATTAGAAGTTTTTTATTTTTTATTTTTTTCGGCAAAAGTAAATGCATGAAAACAGGCTATTGTCAACATTTTTCGAATTACTTTATTCTTTCTAATGTCAACAAGTCAGCTTATAGATTCTTCACAGAAAGGTCAAAAAAAAAAAGGTAATAATTAAATTGCTTACGACAAAAATCACTCTTATGTATATAAATACACTACTAAAAACTACAAATGGCATCATAAACATTGACTAATGTGAAATAAAAAAAAAAAAAAGAGGCAAGAAAATTAAAATTTAAAAATATTAACGAAACTAGGGGAAATATTTGGGTTACTAATAGTACTATAACTAGTAAAACCCTTAAATATTTTATTTGGAAGATTTTAGATTAGATCTAAATTGGATTTCTGATTGCTTAAGGTGAAAAAAAGGGACTGCTTTCGAATTGCAGTCAATTGTGTAATAAGCTCCGAGTGACCAGAGAAACTAAGAATTTTTCAATGCTCATTAATAAATTCTCTCCAAAAAAAAAAAAAAAGCAAACGTAAATGCATGAAGAACGTACTAGTTCTCCATATTTGTCAAAAAGCAGTTGGGCGACAGTTACATCAACAAGTCAGCCTTTTTTTTTTTTTAATAATTTAGATTCTTCACATAAATATAATAACTGAAATTGCTTGCGAAAAAAACACTCTTAAACACATAGTGTGAACACTTCAAATAACATCATAAACTTTGACTAATGCGGGTCTATGCATGAAAATAAAATTGGAAGAAATTAATGAAACATTGTCGGATTAGGCTGCAATGAGAATTTAATACTGTGATTGATCTGTCCCGGAGATTGCACAAAACATTCTGTAGCTTGTTCAGTTCCGTGTCCCTTCATCAAAGCTTTGTGCCCTGACATGCAACAAGTTACGTATGTTGACAATTTTTTCCGCAGGGGGTATGCACATTTGATATGAGTGCACCTGCCATCCTGGTCCGTACCCTGATGGATATACGTTACTGGTATCAGGGGAGAGGCTTACTGCTTGCCAGGTAAGAGACCTGGAGAAGAATGAGAGAGCTAGAAAAGCAAGACACGATAGATTTTTTACATAAATTTGGCTCTCATTATTAGTGGTATGAACATGTTACGTGAAACTAGTTCAGATATTTTTGATAAATTGTTCGTCAAAATATATATTTTAAAAAAAAAAAAAAGTGTCGAGTGATGAAATTTTCTGGAGCAAAATTGTCACAGCCGACCAACCATTAATTCTCTCAGCGTACGACAGGCACACCAGATCCAACACCGAGAAGCTAGAATGGATGGAAAAAATAAAATAAGATAAGATCATGAAAGCTATTAATTGATCGCCATAACCATTTATTATTTCATTGCCTTTTTTTGTTTATGCCTAGTGATGGACAAATCGAGCTCCAAGACGCTTTCCGCATTCCAAGCTCTCACCTTTGTATGCCAAAAATTCCAAAAAAAAAAAAAAATTTCTCCATCAAAATAAAATGTATATATACTTAGGGTATAATGCACATCAAATATGTGTGGTCGTGTAAGATTTAAACTTGGTGCAGATGCCTCCATGACAGGTAAGGAGAAAAGGGTGAGAGGGACTCGCTAAAGTTTAACACGCGATTCATTCGCATCTCACTTGGTTCTTGACGCTGTCGTTCGCACCAAATCCCCTCTTTTTATGCCACGTGTAAAACCTGTCATGATTGAAAGCAACATATTCTTACCTTTCATCAATCTT
Organism: Rhizophora mangle; assembly: GCA_037832345.1. Lineage (NCBI taxonomy): Eukaryota > Viridiplantae > Streptophyta > Magnoliopsida > Malpighiales > Rhizophoraceae > Rhizophora > Rhizophora mangle. The sequence goes on along the minus strand of JBAPLJ010000004.1, from coordinate 155,468 downwards.
CAGCTGTGGGGGGGGGGGGGTAGTTTCTTTCAGAGTACTCGCCAATTTCTCTCGTGCTTGGACTGGCAGCTGAAGCAAAGAAATCTACCTTTGATTGATGGCATTTCCATGCAAAAAAATGTGTGCATCACAAACATCCTCTACATGCACAAGAAGAGGGCACTGAACCCAACAGTTCTTGCAAGATAAACTGTATCGCCCACACTTGGAGGCACATGAGGAAGAATGATCACCCCTCCCACTAGGGGCACATGCCAGAGTTACCACTTCTGGTTTACCACCATCAATTTCATTGTAGCTCAATGCCTCTTCATCTGCTAATGTCTTGCCTATGGTATATTGCTAGCAAAATAACAAAACAAGTCAAAATAAAAAAATAAAAATAAAAGAACCGGAATTCATGTCTTGCCTGTGATAGGCAAGACTTGGAATATTGTGATTTGAAGTATAGGTCACAAATTCAAATCATAGAAACAGCCTTTTATATGAGAATAGTGGTAATTAAGACTGTACTTCTTTCCTCGTATCCCACAATAATATTTTGCTAAAAGTTTTAACATGTACCTACAACAATAATCAACCAATCCACAAAGAACAAAGGTATAAACTGCGTTAAAGTCGCTGCTATATGTAAAGGAAAGATGAAGAGGAGTCCAGTGGGATTGAGAGAGGGAGAAAGAGAGAGGGAGAGGGAGGCAGAGAGCACTTTACTGCCTGGCAAGCGACAGAAAACAGGCATCCGCTCTTATGTCCTGCTGCCTGACATAGCTTCCTCAATTTTCTTAATCACAACACTTAGGCAGTCACCACTTTCCAGAGCTTTAAAAGCAGCTCGATGAGCATGCCTATGCCATTTTAGAAGATTGTAAGACTGTAGAGCTGACCATCTGGCTTGATTTGACATCTGCAAAATGTAATGACAAAAGGAGCAAAAGCTTGGCCATTTATCCATAAACTAAAACGGATCAGTTATGAAATTATGGTAACAGGATAGATACCTGGGCTACTGATAACGGGGGTTGTAGAAGGACACAAACACTCCTAAACAAATTTTCATCATTCTCTCCACCCTCTGCCTCACCGTAAACAAGAGCTTCAGCTGCAATGCCAGCAAAAAGTACCATGCAGTACCTGACATCATTTCGCATGAAAGAGGCATCACAGGAAATTGACAGTCGTGATCCACTATTTCTTTTGTTTGAATCAGATGTCACATCCTCACAAATGCAGGAGGATAAAACAAGTAATTTAGTGGCATAACTGTCTCTAATCATCCCAATTACTACCTTTGATGAAAAAAAAAAAGCTAAGGAAATGTTTTGAGGCCCACCGGGCTCTCCAGGATTGCTTGCATAAATTTCTGAAAAGGTTTGGATTTATCAAGTTACTTGGGCAGGGGGAGTAGCACAAAAAGAAGAAACAAAACAAACCACCAAAATGGTGGGGAAAGCCTAACAAAATTGACAAACAAGAAAGAAAAAGCTTTACATTCCCATTTATTCGGGCTTAAATCCAAATCATGCCATCACCAAATCATAGCCAAAGTTATTTCCACTGCAGTTAATAATGATTTAATAATCCTGAAACAAGAGTTCACATCAAGCCTACCTGTCAAAAGCAGTACCGCTAAGCCGTCCTTCACCAAGCTCATTATTCATCTGTTCATCCCAAAACTGAGTCCCTGCCTAGGGAAAAGTTAAAAAATGAGATTCTTATTGTGATCTAACTCATCTTATATTAATTTGACCACTGTGTGTGCCAGAATGGATGCAACAGCAATCATGAGAGACCTTAATTCTGGACAGTTGGTGAGAATTGAGAAACATCTCTAAGATCAAAGTACACTTGGTAAACTAACTCAAAAGCAAAAGCAAAGTATATCTACTTAATTTTCCTCACAACACAACCATCATGAAGATTACAATAACTTCAAATGGTGTATCTGCTTCACCAGGTAAATGAACCACTCTAATACAAGTAAAATACAGAGAGTGCTTTGCAGGTTTTTATTTACATCCATTTCATGGGAATAAGTGAGCAAATTGAAGCAGTACAGTAAGAACAAGTCATTAAGCTCCAACAGAGAAGAAAATTACAGCAAATAAAAACAACCAAAAGAAAATAGTGACAAGTTCAATCAGTACTAACAATAGAAAAGGCAAATAGGGAAAATGTCAGAAAAAAGCAAATGGATAAAATACCTGCCCTTGAATGCCCATTTGCATTGCAACTATTGGGTCTAAAATCACACCGCGAATTGGGCAACCCATAAGGTATGCTGCAAGACAAATTTGACAATCAATTAAATATTCTGGAAGCAAAACAAGAGATAAACTACAGATTGGGATGCACTCATGGACAGGAAAGTTGTCAAACAAATGCATTCAAGTTAGAACACCACAAATTAGATAGTTATGAGTGTGCAGAGTGGCAATCAATCTGTTTGCCCACTTGCAGAATATGAAACAATATATCAATGGCAGATTTTTTTTTTACTCTGTTTATTGCCTGGAAAGGTAAAAATTCCTATATTGTAGCATCTAAACTAAGCAGCCAAGAACATACCTACCAGAACATGCCCTGCTTCATGAACTAAAATTCGACGCTTGTAAGGAGGCCAATAACTTGAGATTTGAGCTAAACATGTACCACCAAGGAAGATGGAATCCATCAAAGCTAGTGCTAAGATGGCTGCAAGGTTAGGTCTGATATCAATGCCTTTGGAAAGAAGAAAGGATGATCCAGCCAGAGAAGCAACAAGCACAACACTTGAGCTTCCAGAAATGCCCCACTTCTTTGGAGAGAGTTTAGAAGCTGGACCACAGCAAGTATACAATACAGAAATTTTTTATCAAATGTATGCACTTTTCCAAAATTATGCAGGATTAGTTCAAATGGAAAAAGGAAAGAAAATAGAAGTCAGAAAGAATGAGTAACAAGCCTTTTATGAAAGTACCTTCTAAACCAGTGACAGACTTCAACACACTTGGTGTAACTTCTCTTGGGCCCTCCAACACTGCAGGTTGTACACAAGAAACATTTACAGAAAGATTTGTTTTTATAGGTGGGGAGAGGGCAGAAGGGAGTGGGGCCATCATGTCTCAAAAGGGGGACCTTAGTTGGATACTTTGATTGTTATTCTAAAACATACAGCCAATTGAGAGAGCTCAACAAGATTGCAGTTTGATGGAAATAAATTAGATATTATTAGCAAAAGCAGGCGCAAAAAAAGTTTAGTTAGCCAGGTAGACAAAAACTATGGTTTTTCACTTAAGGGAAATTTGCTCCAAGAGGATAAAAATAGGATTTCCTGATTCTCCAGTGGTCATACATGCACTCTAGCTTAATAGACAATGAAAAAAATCATTTGAATGATGGGTGTTTTCACACAATTCCTGTTTTGTTTCTTTACTTCTAACCTTGCTTCTATTATTTCTCTCTCTCTCTCTCTATTTCTGCTGTTTTTATTCTTTTGCAATATATATATATTAAACCAGCAGCACCAGCCTTGGTACTTTTTTCTCTGCATTACCCTAAATCTATGCCATCTTCTCTATCTCCATCAATTACATCAAAGCAACATATCCTCAAAGCCAACCAATAGTAATTGGCAACAAGTTTGCTTACTTTTCAAAATGATCCTCCATCCTTAAAGTTATACTTTGAAATAAATAACAACCATTTTTTCAGGTATGGTTATCCAAATGCAAATAAAAAAAAAATTGTGTTTTACACAAAGGGATGAAAAAAGTACAGGATGCTACCCAAAAAAGGAAAGATAGAGAAAGTTTCACTGTCACAGCTCATACAAGTTCCAAATTAAATACAGCTGGAACTACACAATATTAACCCCAATTTTAATTAGAGTTGACATTCCATTCTATTATCACCTAAGTTTGGGATGACATCTAATTGTTCTAAATTCTTCCTAAATCAAGATTCCAAATTAAAATTGAAAACAAATCATGAAATATTCAAAAACCAATGCACAAATGTACAAGAATATATTTATATATATATATTATAAAGATTGAGAAAGATATACCAATGTTGGCGAACTTTCCAAAAAAGGGGAGGAACCCTCTGGTCTTGAGAAACCCATAAGCACGGCCAACAAGCCTCATGTCATCAGCGTTCAAGCAAGCATCCAAAATCTCCCAATCCCTCTCTGACCCACCCAAACTGGCCAACTCGCCAACTTGGTGACGAGTCGACTCGGAAGATAAAGACCCATCAATGGTCTCGATTGAATCATCCTTGTTTACCCCGGTTTCTACAGATTTCAAGAACCTGAGAGCCCTGGCGAGGTCCTTTCGCTTCAATGCATCCTCGTACTCCTGCCACTCTTTAAGTGCTCTCGGAATGGATATGGGTTTTCTTTGGGAGGGAGCTTGGAGGAAAAGAAAAGAAAACTGGCGAGAAAATGCGTGCCCGGGACAATGAAAGAGAGGGAAAGTTTTTGGCTTTGGGTGTGCAAAACAACAACGGATAGAGAGAGACATGACAACAAAACCAAACCCCCAAATAAAAAGAGAGAGAAAGAGAGAGAAGAGAGAGAGAGAGAGATAATTCTAAAGCCGCAAAGATCAGTAATAGAGAAAAAAGGGCTGCTTTATATCCGTATTATCTACAATAATGCAATGTAGGGTAGGGTATATATATATATATATATAAGAGAGGGGCAGCGCAAGACATTATCAACAAAAAAATCAAAAAATTTTAAAAAAAAAATAAAATGTTAATGCTCAAACCTAATGTTTCTCCTCATCCTTGCGTAACACCGAAGCCTTCTGCTTTCAGCTTTGGTCTCTACTTGTTCAATTTTAGTAGTAACAGAAGAAGAAGAAGAAGAAGAGATGTAAAAGGGGTTGTTGGATTTGATGCTAGAGGTGTGAATTGTAAATTTCAAGCTGTTAAGGACAACAGAGATGCTGCTGCTGCTGCTTCAGGTGCGTGTTCTTCTGTTCGATATTTGGCTGTATTTAGTATTTAAATGCAGAGCGAGTAGCAATTGAATTCATTAATGTTTGAATGGGGTTCCTGTTGTAGGAGTGGATGGTACGGAAGCAGTCACAAGCAGTGGTTCTTCAAAGAAAGGTCTAACAGCAAGTTTTGGGAAACTAAAAGCACAGAAGGTAAAAGCTATTGCCAGAAAAGCTTCTCACATCAAGCCAAAAATTGGGTTGGATTTGGAAGGTTTGGAAAATGGTGTTCACGAGATGTCAGATTCTGATAGAGCTGGGTCGCAAGATATTCCTGTTCCTGGAGGCACTGCTTCTTCCTTTAGAGGATGGGGTAATGGAGGTTCCATTCATGGCCATGAATCCAAATCCGTCGACCCTTTACGAGTAAGGCGTAAATTTTTGGCTGAAAATGACTTCTTTAGCAGAAAATCTTTTAGGGAGTTGGGATGCAGTGAGTTTATGATTCAGTCTTTGAAAGAACAAGGTATCCTGCGCCCATCTCATATTCAGGTACTTTTGAATTATTTGCCTCTTTAACCAAAATCTACACAGCATCTTTGTTCCCTCAGAAAAGGAAACTGCTTCTTCCACCTTCACTTATTTGTTTAATCTGAAAAGTCTACCACAATTTCCAACTAGTTCACATGTATTATTGATCCAGCAAGTGGATTTCTGTGGTTTTATAAGCTAAACTTCCTCCCCAACCTTTAGATAATAGTTGCTTTGGCTTTGCCTATTGCTTTGCTTATTTAACAGGGGCTTGTATTATCCCTTCTGCCTGGGATATGCTTTCCCCAATCTTAGTCTTTTTCTGTGCTTACAAGAGCATGGTGTTCATTTAATCCATTATGACTCTTATGTAGTGATGTTGGAAATAATCCTTGTTTTATTTCAAAGTTGAGACTACCTCAATATTTCTAAAGATGAAAACAATAACAGTAACAGGCAGAAATGCTGTAGTTATATTTGTCTTACGAGGTTCTGTTGGGAAACTGGGGCTTGTATTGTGCCACTTTGGACCTGTTCATCTCTTCTCTAACTCTGCTTGTGCTTGTAATCGTGTTGCACAGTTGTGCTGCTAGGGAATTTTTTTTTGTACTGCATGCTTCTCACAGGGTTAAACCAGGTGCTACCGTAAATTTATTTTTCACAAAATATTATGTTGGTTGTAAAGATAGATATCTGCACTTTTACCTGTTAAAATGTGCCACAACGTACAACTAGAAAGATTGATGTTTATCTAAAGATCTCTCGTTGCATGGTTTGTGCATTGGAATGACACTGTTATGGGAAGTACAGATTTTACCTGTTCCATCCCTCGAATCTGCAGGCCTTGGCATTTGCGGCAGTAGGTGCTGGGAAGAGCTGTGTTATATCAGATCAAAGTGGATCAGGAAAGACATTGGCATATCTCATTCCTGTAATTCAGCGTCTCAGGCAAGAAGAACTCCAAGGACTTAGTGACTCCCCATTGCAAGGTCCTAAAATACTGATAATGGTGCCAACTGCTGAGTTGGCTTCTCAGGTCAGGTGCCTTTTTTTAGAGCCTTTATGCTGATGTGAACTCCAGTAAACCCCCAATAATCTTGTCTTGTCTTCTTGAAAAGTATTGTATGGCTTATGGTTTTATTGTTCTTTTCAGCTTATTTTTATTATTCTTTTCAGCTTATTTTTATTAAACCATTTTTTACCTGTACTGTAATGGTTCCTTCCATTTCATCAATTTGCATGGCCCTTCTAAGTTTCTTGTGGAACATAATCAACTCCAGTTGAATATGAAACATCTTGGCTGATAACTTTTAGATGAAAATAATATGGCTCCCAATTTCCTTGTCAGCCTTTTTTATCTGTTGGTTGTATAGAGACTGCTTCCCTGGTGAGAAGCATGATTCACTAATTTTTATATGCATAAACTGGAATTATGGGCACTGACTTTCAATCTACTGGTTTTAAATTGTAAATTCTGGGAATTTTCGGTGTCTCCTTTGTCAAGGCTGTGAAAAAAGACTAAAAAAAATAAAACCATGTAACAATCAATAGGCAGTGCTAAAAGAGTGACAGGACAACAATTTTTGGTTTGTCAGAGCTAGGATTTGAACCCTGATAGCTGGGACTAAAAGCCCCACAAAATGAAATTGCCTTAGTTTTTCATACTTTGAGTAGGGTTTAACAAATGGAAATAGATGGAGCAGGACCATCTGAACAATTATTAGTCTGGGTTTGGTCCATCAAAAGTGTTTTGGCAGCCTCAAATTTAAATATCTTACTATTTCTTGTCCAGTAATGACCAAAAACCTATTTTATGCCCCAATAATTGCATTTGCCAAGCACTTATTAGCTGTTTGGCAACTATTGCTGCTTCCAGCTGGATGCAAATATATCATCGTTGTGTTTACTTTTTCTTCTTTTGCAGTGGATTATTAAATGTTCTTCACTGATTGTACCATGTTATAAAGCCAAATGATAACAAACCAGGTCTTTAGTCTGAAGTGCTTGGTCTGTTGTATAATATAGGCCGTGGTTAAGCTATATTTGAAGAGGGTATGAAGCTGCATTCTGGAGGTAGCATCACAAGTGTGTTTCATGCTGACTTGTCATGGACCTTGTCATATTTAGAATTATGAGGTGTTTCATCATCAATTAATTAGCAGTGTGGCTGCATCTTAAAGAAGTGTAACTGCTGCAGGTTTTGAGTGATTGCCGATCAATGTCAAAATTTGGTGTTCCTTTTCGATCAATGGTTGTGACTGGGGGATTTCGGCAGAGAACCCAGACAGAAAATCTAGAACAAGCTGTTGATGTTCTAATAGCAACACCAGGTCGTTTCATGTTCTTGATCAATGAAGGCCATGTGGAATTAACAAATATCAGATGGTACTCTGATTTTCCTGAACACTGCGTCTATTTCATTTTATTCCAAAATGAAGATTTGAACCATGTGACTTTGTCCAGTGCCTTTGAATGTGTTCCTTTTCAAGCTTTATTCAATTTTCTAATTTTCTTTGGTAAATGCATGTCAAGCAATAACACATCATTGTTTCAATTGCTGCTTGTTATTTTCTTCTCGCTTGGAAGATATGACTAGAAATTGACTTTCTATACATGTATAGAACACATTTTACATACCAAGGTGGTGGAATATTGTATTTTGATGGATGAAAATAATATGCTATTCCCATGTTGTACGTTGCTTGAGTTATGGCAATCATTCTGCTTTATTGGATAAATAATTCATGAGAACAGCTAATTAGGGAGAATAAGTGTGAGGTCCCAAGTCCCAAGTTCCTACAATATAAGAGGAGGGTGGATAGTAGACTATTAAGATATACGCTCAGATATTGCTGATATTTTATTTTAGGAATAGTAAGTGCAATAGTTATTCTTTTTTATGGATGATGGACAACATTGTGATAATCCTATCAGGCGTGCCATAAGTTGATTATGGTCAGTTTAAGATTGTCATAGACTCCATTGTCAAAAGATATCAAAGACACAGCACAAACCAGTTAAGATAGATTTTGTGCAAAAATGAATGACTGCAAGAGGAAGGGTAAGTTTTATTGTGCAGAAAATGCTACAGGGATGTGGCTGAAGGAGCATATGGCAACTTAAAAGGTGGCTTGACCATGCATGCTTTGACATCTGGCAAGGAATATCTTCAAAATGTTTCTGGTCTTGCTGTTTTGATGGCCTTTGACCAGCTTTAGTTGCAAATTTGCCTCTCTTCTTCAGCTTTAGCAACTTTGCAAATAATGTTCTTGTCATTTTAGTTCAATTATGATGCGTAGATGATCAATTTTGCTTATGTGGAACTATGTGAGCTTAATTCTAATATTGTTGGCAGGTTTTATTTTAAATTCTGTCTCAAAATATCATCTGAGTAAAGTGTCCTAAATTCATCACTTCTGTGAATATTACTGATTTTACACAATCATTTGGAGATTTTTGTTAACTTTAGTATTTGGAGCCTCTCCCATTGAAATTTTTCTTCCTCTAGAAGGATACCTCAATTCACCTTTACTCCATGTGTGCTTACCTGGATTATCCTGAACGTAACTTGTGGTCTGCCATTGTACTTGGGTTCCTAGAATTGACCTCTCCTCTTTATCCTTTTCCACTTATCTCTCCACTAAAGCACCACTTATGTCACAAGGCCTCTGCCTCTTTTCCTCAATTACTCCTTGAACCTTCTATTATGCCATATACATATCTGGGTGCATGTCACATTGATGTAAATATATTTCTCCCAATGACATGAACTTTATATTCCAGTGTTGTACATATCTGGGTGCATGTCACATTGATGTAACTATATTTCTCCCAATGACATGAACTTTATATTCCAGTGTTGTTTTGGACGAGGTTGATATACTTTTCATTAATGAGGATTTTGAGGCTGTAATTCAAAGCTTGATCAATTCTTCACCTGTTTCCACACAATATTTGTTTGTGACTGCAACCTTACCAGTAGATGCGTATAGCAAGCTTATTGAAGTTTTTCCTGACTGTGAGGTGATCATGGGACCTGGTATGCATCGTACCAGCAATGGGCTCCAAGAGGTTGGTTTCCTTTTAGTCAATAGCTGTGTGAATTTGAAGACAATGAATAACATAATATCACAAAAAGTGAGCATCATGTTGCATCTAGGTCCTTGTAGATTGCTCTGGAGAAAATGGGACTGAAAAAACTCCAGATTCAGCATTTCTCAATAAGAAAGCAGCTCTTCTGCAGCTCATGGAACAAAGTCCTGTTCCCAAAACAATTGTTTTCTGTAATAAGGCAAGGCAGAGCTTAACTTAAAGGCATTTGAAATATCTTAGTCACTTAATGAGATTCATAATGATTTTTATTGCAATTTGCAGATCGAGACATGCAGAAAAGTGGAGAATGTAATGAAACGTTTTGACAGGAATGGACGTCATGTTCGAGTTCTGCCATTTCATGCCGCTCTAGCTCAAGAAATACGACTTGCAAATATGAAGGAGTTCATGAATTCTTCATCTGAAGAACACTCTCTGTTTTTGGTTTGCACCGATAGGTATATCATCAGTTTCTGAATGCATTTTCCTTATCTCAGGTGCCATGTGGAAAATTGACCTAAATTCTGCACAGATATGGACAAAAGGAAAAGTGATACTTGCATGGAATGTGTAGTTTGCGGTTTCCTTCCTGCTAGTAATATGTCGTAAAGAGATGGTGTGATTTTTTGAAACTCATGGCAGGGCATCACGTGGAATTGACTTTACTGGTGTGGAGCACGTTATACTCTTTGACTTTCCACGTGACCCAAGTGAATATGTGCGACGTGTTGGAAGAACTGCCAGAGGTGCTGGAGGAAAGGGCAAGGCTTTTATTTTTGTGGTAGGAAAGCAAGTTTCCCTTGCAAGAAAGACAATAGAAAGAAACCAGAAAGGTCATCCATTGCATGATGTGCCACAAGCTTACATCAGTTGAAGACATAAAATATGCCTTACTGGAACGACTTAAGCATGTTCTGGCTGGTGCTGTCTCACCTCTTTTCTTGGAATATATGTTCCTATGGACTTGTCCGACCTACTTGCCTCCATTGTTGCTTTATTCTACGGGAAAGAATCCTTTTCTTGAGTAGGCAATATAAGGCATATGCGCAATTGCAGGGCAATTGATTAGCCCGGTCTCATGCGTTCATTATCACTGTGTGCCAAGAGGATTTTAAAGAAGCTCAAGGTCTCTGGCATTTTTCTCTTATGAGCTATTCCGTGAATCTCCACTTTTTTAATGCCATACACAACATATGTCAATTTCAACTATCTAATTTCTTACAGCTTGTTACCTGGCTGTTTGTCCCTGTCTAGACGTTCGGGAATCAACTTCGTACAACAACATGTCTTAATTTGTTTGAACTATTATCTACTTAAGAAATTCTATTACCATGCTTGGATTTTTTTTCTTGTTAAGTGGGGGTATGCTGAAGGACTGTTAATCTTGATATAAATTTCATTGATTGATTTTGATTTCATCTTTGGAGGTGAGATATGATACCTAGAGAAACATTTGACTTGTGCTGCAGTTTCTAACAGATGAAGTTAAAATGCTTTTCTGGAATTGTGATGGATACTCGTATTTGTGGATTCTGTTAAAGCCGCTGCTAAAGGAGCTAGGCAACAAGACTTGGAGTCGCAATGTATTGATTCAATGCTTTCTCTCGGCACAACGAGACTATTTGCAATCGAGTTAGTTAGTACATGCAATATGGAAAGGTTTTTATTTTATTTTATTTTATTTTATTTCAAGGGCGATGGGAGTTTTGAGTTTCCCCCTTTGGAAGTGATGGGATTGGGGGCGATTGCTTTAGAGGTCGGAAGTCTCGCATGTTGAGTTTTTGGACCATAAAGCTACAGAAGAAAGTAGCAGAAATGGAAAATGGCCAAAAAGATAAATAGATGGTCCTATATTCATCGAATTAGATGGGAAGTCACATGCAGCGAGCGCACGCAAACGAGGAATCAGGAGCAATGTTTGAAAATGAAAGCAATGAGCAGTGGATTTAATGGACAACTCAAATTTGATAAGGGTCACGAAGCACACACAAATGCGTGAATATTAAACCTGTTGACCCATGCATATAAAGAACTCAACTTGACCCATCATACATGAACTTCCAGAATCCAGTTTGTTCGTTGAAGCCATGCATGGTCTCTGCAGAAATCAACCCCGAGTTGCGCCTGATGGAGTCCCTCCCGTATCGAAATGGTGCTGCTGTACATTTTCCCATCCCCAGGTCACATAAAAACAGTGTGGCTCCCCAGATACCGGGATTGAAATCCCATCAAAATTCATTTCCATCCATCACACACTGCCGGCCAAGATCAGTGTCTTTGGACTGGCAATGTATGTTCGCCCTCCTCCCGTCTCCTAATCTGTTCTCGACACTGGCATGCACACTTTCTGTTGGAAATGACTGGGTTGCACGAGCTGATTGCCAGGATGAACGCGGCAGAACAGCCAAACCTTGGCGGGGTTCGCATGTTGTTGCTCAAAGCCAACATAGCTTCCGAGACCTGGATGTTTGACAGGCTAACGGGATGACCTGTCTCAAGGCTTACGATAACAACAATTTATACAGGGGGAAAGCACAGCATGGCTCCCTCTGTCCGTGTGACGAGTGTGTTAGTCTAAAATCCAAAAAGGCAAGGTTCTGGCATTGGGGATTGCAGGAATTGCTAATTGTCCTACAATAATGAGAGCTGGGGAAATCTTATTATATTGAAAATTGTTGACCGACTTAAGACTCGTGTGGCTTGCAGGGCACGCGATTGGGCTGAAGCCTCCACCGCTACAAATACTTTATCGTGTCCATTTAATTTTATTTTTTTTTTTTTTTAATTCACTTGGATCATGTATGGGCCAAAATGATCTTTTCCATCAAATCTTCCTTATTTTTTTTGAATATGTGATCAGATTGAATGGAGAATAAGGAAAAATATTTTCTTTGAAAGGTAATTTTATTGTCCATGCGGATGAGGTGATTTGCATGGATAAGAGTTCATATCCCAAGGTAGAGTTTTTTTTGTCATTTAAAAAAGAAGAAAAAAAAAAAAAAAGAGTAAATAATTTTAAGCATGGAAGCCAAACTAAAAAGCATCATCTTTGGAAGCAACTTATTGTTCTCATGTTCCACGTACAATCAATTTTAATGAAGGAACCCGACAGAACTTAGAACTCGGAACCTGCTTGACTTTAGCCTCTTCGTGGCTTTGATATTTTTTGGCTGTTAGAACTCCTCTTTTGCATGTTGTTACTCAAATAAAGGGAAAAATAAAAATAAAAAAAAAAATGCTTTAATAGACACACACACACTCCATAATGCATTAATAGAAAATTGGAGCAATCGGTTGCACGCTCTAGAAGCAACAACGAGATTTTTTTTTTTTTTTTTTTTTTTTTAAAAAAGAAAATAAGAGTGATATCTTATAGTCTTTTTAAAATGATTATTTATTATTAAAATGATGAATTATAAAAATATATATATATTTAATTTTATCAAATATTTTAACCAAAAAAAAATTAAATTTATAAATTTTGAGCCCTAGCACTACACCGCAAAGTCTATTATTAATATTTATGGATGTGTGTGCATGGGCTGTGTATTTTTACTGACAGACGACCCTCTGATGCGATGTGTGGTTGGAACCGCGGTGTGGTGTGGTGTGGATTGGACTGTATCCCAACAATTGATAGAAACCTACCGAGAGAATGGGCACCGTGAGAGCGTGGCCCTCTCGTCCTCATTTTATAGGCTCCTGATATTCTCATTTTATAGTCTCCTCCTCCGAATCGGCTGGGGGAAAGGAAGAGTTTCTGGTTTGTTACATATAATTTATGACTGATAAATTTCTTAATAATTTATTAAAAAAAAATTAAATTTACTCTATTTTTTGTTGTTTTGAATAAAAATAAGAAAAAAATTTATGCTTACACGTGGCTTCGGTTCTAAATGAAACCGATTTCGGTCGGTTTGAGCTGTAAATCATTCAGACTTGAAGTTAAAACCATCTCATCAATATGTTCCATTACAACGACAATGGTTGAGCCATAGTTGTTAAATTTGATCTGGACCGAATTGGGTAACCAAAAAAAAAAAAAAAAAGGAATTTTGGTCGGAAAAAATTTGGTCAATCCATTTTATTTTATTTTATTTTATTTTTGGGTGAGATCTGGATGAACCAGAGCAAGTCTCACTGAACCAGGAATTTGACAAAACAATCTTAAAGAGTGAAGAGTCAGCTCACAAGAGCTTGACCATCTTAAAAAGCAAAGCTTCGTGTTATGTTGGAACAATTTGAGCCCTTCCCCAGCGATAAGAAAGAAAGAGAGAACCCCCCCCCCCCCCCCCCAGCAGCTCCACAACCAACAACCACACACGCCCTCATTGCCCATTGCCCCCACCTCTCATTTCATCCCGCTCTTCCTTATTCTCATCCCCATCTCTCTTCCATTCCACAACGCAGACACGCGCCCGCGCGCCCACACACACACACACACACACAGTGCAACACAACATTTACACATCCCTCCAAACCTTAGCCTCTACCTCTCACGTTTCTTCTCGTTCTTTTAGTGAACTTCATTTTAGTACCCACTCACATTTTCTAACATCACTGTCTCTTTGGTCTAAAGAGTCAACCGTCCACCCCCCACACCAATGGCCTCTGCCACCGCACCCACCACCTTTTCTTTTCTCAAGACCACCTCTTCTTCCGTCGCCACCTCCACTGCCACCCGCGCCGCCCGTGCTTCCCTTCTTCCCGTCTTCTTCTCCTCCACCGGGCTTCGAGCCACCGGCGTCCGCCGTCTCGGCTTTGCTGCATCCAACCCCTTATTCACCCTCCACGTAGCATCCAAGTCCGGCTCCCGTAAGGCCGGCAGGGCGGTGGTTTCCATGTCCAAGAAGAGCGTTGGGGACCTGACGGCTGCGGATTTGAAGGGGAAGAAGGTTTTTGTGAGGGCCGATTTGAATGTCCCTTTGGATGATAATCAGAACATTACTGATGATACCAGAGTTAGAGCTGCTGTACCCACCATTAAGCATTTGACCCAGAATGGGGCTAAAGTCATTCTCTCAAGCCATTTAGTACGTCGGTTTTGCTTCAGATTTTTGTGGTTTTACTTCAATTGCATGTCTTTATTGTCGTGTTATTTATTTTCAATACAATTTGAAGCTTTTTGGACCCTCTGGAGTTTTGTTGGCTTTTGTGTTTCCGTGATTGATTAATGATCTTGGAGTTGACTTTTCCTTGGATTCTTGTGTATGATAAATTTTCCATCTTTGATGCTATGGTTCACTAGAATTTCTTCCATTTTTGTTTCTTTTTTTTTTTTTTCTGTCCAATTTGTGTTGGCCTAGCTCATGTCAATCTTTATTTTTAAACATAATTTCACTAGTGATTTTTTTTTGGGGGGAGGTGGTGTTAATTTGCTTAACAAGATTGACCTTGAGCTTACAAGCATTGCATTTTGGTTTTTTTGGAGCAAAAGCAGTTTATTTATTTGCGCCTACAGTAGAAGATGTCTTTTTTCTTTTTGTGCTGTTTATCTTGCTATCTTCGTCTTCTCTGCAATAATCGCTTAAGACTGTTGGAGTTTACCCATATGAGCTGATTTGTCCTTCAATGAATTTCAGGGACGACCAAAAGGTGTTACTCCAAAGTTCAGCTTGGCGCCTCTTGTACCCCGTTTATCTGAACTCCTTGGCTTTCAGGTACAACTTCCTTATAGGAATACAAATATGGGAGAAAAAAAGGCGTCGGCTAATGTGGCTGACAAATGATGATTGAGCAGGTTGTCAAGGCTGATGATTGCATTGGTCCGGAGGTGGAAAAGTTGGTTGCTTCACTCCCAGAGGGTGGTGTTTTGCTTCTTGAAAATGTGAGGTTCTACAAGGAGGAAGAAAAGAATGAACCTGAATTTGCCAAGAAGCTTGCTTCCTTGGCAGATCTATATGTGAATGATGCATTTGGGACCGCACATAGAGCACATGCCTCAACTGAGGGAGTCACAAAATTCTTGAAGCCATCTGTTGCTGGTTTCCTCTTGCAAAAGGTGGCTTTTTTGAGTTGTTATTTCCCTGCAGGATCATATATATCAAACTATTTTGACATATTCTTTTTCTAATAATAATGATCTTTCTGTGGATGTGACCAGCATTTGAGCAATCATTGATTTAATGTTGACCATTAGAACTGCCACTGGGAGTCATATGCAAGCGAAATGACTGGCTGGTCAAGTGTATTATGCTGTATAACATTTCATGCTGCTTTCTGCTAGCTGATTCACTCTTGAAGTTTTTAGTTTGAGTGAAATTTCTGCTGTCATTTGGAGTGGGAGGAAAAAAGTGAAATATGTTATTTGTGTTTGTTTGTCATCATCTAGAGGAGCTAGCTCCACCATTTTTTTTCTCCCACTCAAATAACTCAATATATCATAATCCTTTTTTTAGGAGCTGGATTATCTTGTTGGGGCAGTTGCAAACCCAAAGAGGCCATTTGCTGCTATTGTTGGTGGTTCAAAGGTCTCATCTAAGATTGGAGTCATCGAGTCACTCTTAGAAAAGTGTGATATCCTCCTTTTGGGTGGAGGAATGATTTTCACATTTTATAAAGCACAAGGCCTATCAGTGGGTTCATCCCTTGTTGAGGAAGACAAGCTTGACCTGGCAACATCGCTACTTGAGAAGGCCAAGGCAAAAGGAGTGTCTCTTTTGTTACCTACTGATGTGGTAATTGCAGACAAGTTTGCTCCTGATGCAAACAGCAAGGTTAATCTCTGATCTCTCATGATAAGGCCTTATTTTGTTCTTTTTTACGATTTGTCTTTGACTGAACTTGATTAATTTTAATTGCTACACCATATTCCAATATTCTAAAGCTAGAATCCAATAGACTGATTAATTTTAGAGCGAGGAATGAGATACTGCTGTAATCAACTGCAGGTTGTACCAGCATCAGCTATCCCTGATGGGTGGATGGGACTGGATATTGGACCAGATTCTATCAAGACATTTAATGAAGCTTTGGAAACCACCAAAACCGTCATCTGGAATGGACCAATGGGAGTGTTTGAGTTTGACAAATTTGCGGTTGGAACAGTGGTATGAAAAAATTGTCGCTCTGATGAGATTTTCTGTTTATTCTGTCTTGTTCGTCAAAAGTTTAGTGCTGCCTTGGAACCATTGCTTGAATATTTGCAGCTCTTTTTGGTGGTTCATTTAATTAGCTAAGGTAATCTGAAGCAAGTCCCCAACAAAAATACATGTAGAACTGGACTGATTGGTGCCTAACACAAATTTGTGAGGTGGTCTTTACTAGACTTACTCAAAATTTAGAGAACACTGTACATGGAAAGCCCTGGCCATGAAACCCAGGTTTTACTACCTTGTTCCTTTGATGAGTAGATGCTGAACTAGAGCTGTAACTGCATGCAGGCTGTAGCAAAGAAGCTAGCAGACCTCAGCAGCAAGGAAGTGACAACAATCATCGGTGGAGGGGATTCTGTTGCAGCCGTTGAAAAAGTAGGAGTGGCTGATGCTATGAGCCACATATCCACTGGTGGTGGTGCCAGCTTGGAGTTGTTGGAAGGCAAAGAGC
Source organism: Rhizophora mangle (assembly GCA_037832345.1). NCBI lineage: Eukaryota > Viridiplantae > Streptophyta > Magnoliopsida > Malpighiales > Rhizophoraceae > Rhizophora > Rhizophora mangle. The sequence goes on along the minus strand of JBAPLJ010000004.1, from coordinate 138,378 downwards.
TTCCGGGTGTCCTTGCTCTTGAGGAAGCGGTCCCTGTTGCTGTTTAAGATTAACTCAAATTTTTGTCGGCCCCTTGTTATAGTGATTTTTTTTTTTAAACCACTTGTCATCTATAAATGAGAGATGGGCTGCTGTAGAAAGATAAGAGTTCATGTTATAAATTTTCTCCTTGCCTTCCCTATGAGAGGTCTGGTCTTATTCTGCCTTCGCCTGCAATCAACTGTCAATGAGACTCCACCGGTGTCTATTTCATTCAGCAAAAGGTTACATTATGATGCCACGAGATCATTAGCCCTGTTTTCTTACAAAAGAGATGTGTATGAGCTGGGTAAATGACATTCGCTGTCAAGTTACTCCGGCCGAGGAAAATCTCATGAGCTCCGCAGGTGTCTTAGCCCACACTGCCCAACGAAAAGTGAGCGTCAGATTTCCTCGGGACCGCATTCTGCATGATTGTTACGGCTCTGTCTTCACGTTCAAGGGGAGGTTCATATTATTTTGTTCTGAACAATGACTAATGGTTTATATTAAGTGCGGGTAGATTCTTGACGCCAATATACATCGATTGTCACAAATAAAACACTACCGATTGCCCAAGGCGAGAACCCACTAGTGTTTCAAGGGAAGATCATTAGATGAGTTCTTTTACCATTTAGCAAGCTGAACATTGATTTTGCGAGTGCACAGGCTCACAGTGGCTTACATGCCAACGGCTTCCCAGATGACTTCCTTGCACTTCTACTTGAGACTAGACAAATCTTACCAATTGCAAAAACAAACTTGCATACTTAGAATTAGACCATCGACAAGTTTCATGGTAAAATTCCTGTCCGAAGTAGAGCACCCTTTAAAGATGGCTCATGACAAACAACTTATTTAGTCACTCATACAGCCTCTATGTGATCACCTCTGCTATGATTCAGTCCATCTTGGTTGGGAAACCAACCCATTTACCAGAACTAAAATTTGCACAACAGAAATAAGAGGGCAAAGAAAAAGCCATAGAAGCTCAGGCATCATCGAGAGCAAGAACCCCAGGAAGTTGCTTTCCCTCGAGAAGCTCTAGGCTGGCACCACCACCAGTAGAAATATGGCTCATCTTGTCAGCAACACCAACCTTTTCAACTGCAGCGACAGAATCACCCCCTCCAATGATTGTTGTCACACCTTTCCCAGTAATATCTGCAAGCTTCTTAGCAATTGCCTGCAACAAGAGAAACAGCAATCTTCAGTATCAGCGAGGGAATCAAAATGAAAATCCCTGTGTGTGGGCTCAAGAGAGAGATATACCTCAGTCCCTGCTGCAAATTTTTCAAACTCAAAGACACCCATCGGTCCATTCCAAATGATGGTTTTGGTGGTATCTAATGATTCACAGAATGTCTTGATGGATTCAGGTCCTACATCTAAACCCATCCAGCCATCTGGTATTTCGGATGCTGGCACCACCTGCAAGTACATTGCACTTAATCACCAGAACAAATTATCTGTTGATTGAAATATAGATATCTGCCTAATTCTACCTTTGCAGGAGTAGGGTTTCAGGGATGCATGTAAGAGTGCATCAGCAGACAATCATGAGAAAACACTGACTGTGTTCTAACCCCTCCACTTCATTACTTTTCTGGGGTAACACACAAAAGGATTTCTAAGTGCTGAGAAAGTTTGAATGAACAGTGATACAAACCTTGCTGTTGGCATCTGCAGCAAACTTGTCAGCAATAACCACATCGGCAGGCAGCAGTAGGGACACCCCCTTAGCCTTGGCTTTCTCTACAAGTGAATTTGCAAGATCAAGTTTGTCTTCCTCCACAAGAGATGAACCAACTGAATAACCTTGTGCCTTGTAAAATGTGAAGATCATTCCTCCACCTAGTATGAGGATGTCAACCTTCTCCAAGAGCGATTCTATCACTCCAATCTTGGTTGACACCTTAGATCCACCAACAATTGCAGCAAAAGGCTTCTTTGGGTTTGCCACAGCTCCAACGAGATAGTCAAGTTCCTTTAATCAGAAATTTAGAAATACATCAACAAATGTAACCCTCCATACATAATCCTCCAGTTTCTAAATTTTCTGGTTGTGTCATGAATACAAATATCAAATGAGATCAAAGAAGAATTAAAAATCTTCAAAAGACTGCTCTCTCTATCATCAATTAATAAAAAAAGCATGATGCAGCCATCATTGGAAAAAAGAAACATCATCTCATCCAGAATACATATTGAATTTTCTGTAGTTGAACAGCTCTTGATCTACCAGCAAATGAGATTTTCATCCTTAAATAACATGGATGCATCAAATACTAGATATCAAAATAAGGACCAACTCTTTATTTCTGGCTTCCAGATTAACATTTGTATACACATGCTTGAAAACGTTTTAGTGGGACTAGAAAATAAATGAAGAACATTAACCGGGATGAAGAGTACACGGTACCTTCTGCATAAGAAAACCAGCCACAGCAGGTTTCAAGTACTTAGCCACTCCTTCAGTGGAGGCATGAGCCCTATGAGCAGTGCCAAATGCATCATTGACATAAACATCTGCGAGAGAAGCTAGCTTCTTTGCAAATTCAGGGTCATTTTTCTCTTCTTCCTTGTAAAATCTTACATTCTCAAGGAGTAAGACACTGCCTTCTGGGAGCTCAGCCACCATCTTCGGAACTTCCTCACCAATACAATCATTTGCCATCTTAACCTATCATGGAAAAATTAAAAAGGGTAAACCCCAATTGAGTCTTATTTCTATGAATGAAAGGTGGCAGAGGGGAGGAGGGAGAGAGATGTAAAGACAAACCTCAACTCCAAGAAGTTCAGATAGCCTTGGTACAAGAGGCTTCAAGCTATACTTGGGTGTAACACCTTTTGGGCGTCCCTTAAAACCACAAAAAGTATATAAAGATTATACAAGAGACTAATGGCAAAACAACACAAGATATTAATCACAAATGATAGCCTATAAAACAACTGGAGATGCCAGCCGAGTAGCACACAAAATAGTGACTCGTATAGAGACAAAACATGTAAAACCCTCAAGAGTCAAGAGAGGCTACATTTATGCATCCCAACGTAGTTGACACAATCCACTCCCGATTGGCATCAGATAAAAATAAAACAAACTGAATAAAAAAAAAAAAACCAACAGTAACCAAAATCATTTTTTCTTTTTATCTGAACGGAGTGAGAAACCCAAACAATTTCCGTAAGGTTATTTGGAGACTCCATTCCATAAACGACTACTATGTATGATGTATGCAGGACCTCATTGTCCATCCATGCCATGCCATTTACCAATTGAAGTCCATAATGGAGCTTTTCCCTCTCTATTTGGTCACAATATTAAACACAAGGACTGAGACAAGGATTAATTGCCTACATCACTAGACAATTGCACCAAAAGGAAAACAAGACAGATAATCTTCTTAGAAGCAAAGAGCCTAATTAACAAAAAGTGCAAGCCAATCCAGAACATCAAAGATCATGAATCAAAGGCTTATTATCCAAGGGGGAAGAAAATATAAATGGAACTGCATAAGCGACTACATGCAAAGAAGCGGGGAAAAACACAAAAAGTCCAACACTCAAACAAAACCAAGTTATCGACCGAGAAAAACCAATTAATCCGTTTCCAACGAAAAGCCTTAAGTTCCAAAACTAAAACCTATTATTTAAACAACAACATATGTCAGAAAAAAAAATCCCACAGCACATGTAAGAGTTAGGGTGAACATATAAATGACATTTTGTAGACAATTAATAAAAAAAAAAACAAAAAAACAAAGAAGTGGGAAATTATCTAGTAACTACCCAACATGAAACTGCATAACAATTCAGATATCAGCAATCTAAGCAGACAGATCAACCCAAAGACATTTCCATCAGATATAAAAAAAAAAAAAAAAAAAGGAAAAAAAGAGCAAGAAAAAGAAATCAATCCAACATGCAAGAAAAAAAGTATCATATTAGTATAAGGTTAAGTGTCTTATACCAAATGGCTGCTGAGAATGACTTTAGCCTTATAATCCATCAAGTACTTGATGGTGGGTACAGCAGCACGGATCCTGGTGTCATCCGTGATGTTGAAGTGATCATCCAAAGGGACATTCAGATCCACCCTCACAAACACCCTTTTCCCCTTCAACTCTGCCTCCTTGAGACTGCTCACACTTTTCTTCGTCGCCATTTCTCAGGCACAACGCCGATCCACCCTGCAAACACCTAAAACCAAAACCTAGAAACAAATCAGTACCCAGATCAAAGCACGCCCAGATGAAGAGGATTGAACTTTTAAAAGATTCCTTGGAACACACACTAACTAGAGAGAGCGAGGAGGCCAAAGACAAGAGCTTTCGAGCGAGATGAAGAAACGACAAGTCAGACGGCTGAGATTCAATAGAAGGTTGTAGAGGGAGTTATATTCTGAAATGCGCGAGACAAAACGGTGTTCGGGTTTTACTTTATTGAGTTCTGCTTATCTTGGAGCGCACACTGGGCGGGCTGCTGCAGAGGATGTGGCGGCTTTCTATCTCTGTGGTCCAATTGAAACTTTGGGCCACGACCGGTTTCGTGGTTTTGTTTAGAAGCTTCGTGATCGCTTGAAATAGGTTTAATTTTGAAATTTTTTAAAGTTTTCATAATAGATGACTCATAAAATTTGGCATTGATGAGGTAGATTTGAGAATATGCCAACATAGATTCGGATCCTTCGGTATCATCATCAGCAATGCAATTCTATTGGGTAGGAAGAAAAGTGAAATTTTTTTTTTTTGTTATTTTTTTCTTTTTCTCTGAGAACCTTCAACTAAACTTACACGTAAAGGCATTGAGAGTCAAATTGGTAGACGCTTTTAACTCCTCAAGGGGTGCACCATAACGAGGCACAATGTCCCGCATCATGACTTGTAAATAGGATTTATGACCTCTGTTAGTTAGTTTAAGTACATATATATATATATATATATATATATATATATATATATATATAAATGTTAATAAGACTAAATTGGAATGAAAACTACATTAAGTACAGAGAGAAGGAATTGTCCCCTCAACTTTTGGGAATGCATATGGATAGAGAGGGAGGTACCTGCCTTTTCACATGAATCTTGGAATAGAGCCAATTGTTGATTTCCATAGTTTTGATAATTCACGTGATTTCTCTATTGTCAGGTGATTAGATGGCCCTGAATTTTAAGGAAATTTTTTTATGCGAGTTGGGGTTATAGATGGGGGTTTTGATTATTCGTCGCTTGTTTGCTCTAATACCATTGATCTAATTGTGGTGCCTTTCTTTCTAATAAAATATCATGTTGGAGAAGAATTATTGGCTGGCAGAATAGGGGATGGAAACAATCCAAATCTCTCTCTCTCTCTCTCTCTCTTTTTAAGAAGTAAATAAATAAATAAATAAATCAATAAATTTTTAAAATATTTTTTATCTAATTTATTTATAATATTACATTATATAATAAATAAAATTTATTTAAAATTAAAAAATAAAATTAATTTATATAACATATAATTATACATAAATTATATTTATAAAAAATATTAATAACGCGCCCGCGCACACAAACACACACACACACACATGTATATATATATAAATTAAAAATGTTTTTCCAAAATCTTATGCCTACAGGCACTGTGATTATCTCTTCTCCTTTTTGTGCTTCTGCATATGGCCTCATCTCTTTGCTCCACTCTTTGCTCCACTCTCCCCTCTTCTCCGATTTTCTTACGTCAAAAGCCCATTTCTAAAACCCTGACCACCGTCGCCAACACTTATGCCGTTAGTATCCGATGCGGTCCACGCTCCAAACGGGGACCTCTTGTGAAGGGCCGAATCTTGAGCACCGAAGCCATTCTCGCTCTCCAATCCCTCAAACGGGCCCACGCCAAATCACCATCTTCTTCTTCATTCGACCCCTCCAATCTATCGCGCCTGATTAGATCGGACCTAATCGCCGTCCTCCGCGAGCTCCTCCGCCAGAACCTCCCTTCTCTCGCCCTCCGCGTTCTCTCCGTCCTCCGATCAGAATACCCTGGCCAGATTGACTTGAACCTGTACGCTGACGTCATCTCCTGCCTCTCGAGGAATGGCTGGGTCAGCGAGATCGACCGGCTGATCGCGGAGCTGGAGGGAGTCGGGTGCGGTGGGGTCCAGTGGGAGAGTGATAAGGGGCTGATGAGAGTTTTGAGGGGCGTGGCCCAGGCAGGGAGCAGGGATGCGACGGTGAGGATTTGTGGGTTGATGAGGAGGTGTGGGTGTGGGGACACGTGGACGGCCGATGAATACGCGGTTAAGGTTTTGAGTAAAGGGTTGAGGAAGATGGGCGAGGAAAAGCTGGCTGGAGAGGTCGAGAGGGAATTTGGTGGGGTGTCTAGTGGCGTTTTGGAGAAATCGAAATTGTAAACCCCACCCCCCAATGTTCTATGAGAAAACCTCGGTTGATTTTGTAGTTATTATTGGGTATATTGCTCCGCAATGGGCATTTTGGAGCCCAGTGGGATTAATTGTTTGTCTATCTGATATAATTGACTGACTGTATCACATTTAAGCTGGAATATAATTGATTATTACTTGATCAATAAGTCATGTTAAGGTGTGAATTGTTGCCAATGTAACCTCTCCCTCTCTCTCTGCGCCAGTCGGCCACAGTTTCACTGAGAGTTGTATGCTCATTCCAACGTCTCGTAGTTGTAGGATGAGGGTCTCTTCAATGCAAGTGAATTGATATTGGTATATACCATCATTGCCAAGAGTTGTCACTCGGGTTGTGGATAGGCTCGGCAACAAATCTGTCGCCCGCAAGAGAGAATCCCGACTTAGGGGTTGGAGAAGATTTCTAACATTAACATTTTAATGCTTTACGTCAAATCAATTTAGAGAGATAAGAATAGAGAGCAAAACAAGGGTATAGAAAATCTTGTACTCGGTAATGGTAGACTTTGAGTTCATTTTGTTATTATTATTATTATTGTTGTTGTTGTTGTTGTTGTTGTTGGCCTAAATATATGAATCATAGTACTCAAGTGTCGGGAACACAGGGATATTTTAATTTTAAACTCACTCATTCTAGACCTGAAGTGAGCCTCACAGGCTTGGGGAGTGAGGCGGGCTCAGGAAGGACAAGGTCCCCCTCTAGAGGGCCTTGGCCCAATGACAGATCCGAGAGGCCTGACGATGGGTCCATTCCTTATCAATTATTGATGAGTTAAATCCAATAACACTGAGTTGGGTCACACTTTGACATTGGCAAGAACACAGAAATTGGAAGTCAAAAAGCATAGAAGGGTGCATACACCTTGAGAACAATGCGAATACACCAAACCAAACCCCGGGTGTGGTCGGTGACATAAAAAACGAGTTAGATAGAGAAGCACGCGAGGGAGGTATTTTAGATACAATTGTTTCTCCTGGCCTTTGACTCTTCTTAGAGACCCAAAATAATAATAATAATAATAATAATGAGATACAGTTGTTCCCAACAAGAAGAAGCAACGCAACAACCCCCCAACTAACCAACCAGCTAACCCCCCAAAACGTGATCTTCCCTGGAAGTTGGAAACCCGGTGGTGGATCTGGTATTGGATCTTTCAACCTCTGGACTGCGGGCTGAAGACAATTCTCCAGGACGGACCGCCCCTCCCCCTCTGCCTACCAAACTAAAACTGGTATTGCTACTGCCGGCCACCCACCCTGTCGCCTGCTGTTTTCTAATTTTAAATCGAGAGGTTTGAACATTTGAACATAGTAGTTATTATTTCATTCTAAGAATGAAATTTATAAATAAAAATACTTTATAAAAATGATTATAATTATATCGCAATAATATGATATTTGTGATATTAAAGTATTATATTCCCAAATCATTCATAGTCAATGTTTTTTATTCAGACAGAGAGATTTTTAACGTGAATCTTACACATATTAATGTTCCAAAAGAGTTGGCGTTGATGTGATAGGACAAACTTTAATCGGAATTGTTTCTTATAAAATTTGAAAGGTATTGATGCATTATGCTTGGGTGTTGGTGTGAACAGACATTCTCAACGTCGGCTTTTAAACACGAATACACTCAACAGCTTTTATATACACTTAAGAATGACTTAAAACTTTACTTGAGCCAAGACCAAAATGAAATCTAAATAATTTTTCTTTAATGTTTTTTACTTTTGACATGTCAAAAATATTATAAAAATATCAATCATCATTGTTTATTTTAATTCAATTTTTTATAAAATTAAAATGCTACTTAAATATTTATAATTCTCATATTTTACTTTAACATATTAAACCGAATTTTTTTTTTTTTTGGTGCGGTTTAAACTGTCTTTTTAATAAAAAGAGAGTAGTTATTATGCAAGAATTTAAATTCAAATTGTAAGTATAATTACCCAAGAAATTATCACGTTAAGTGGTGCCTTAACTTGAATACACTAGTTTTGATATTAATAGGATATTTCTTACAATCTTTTTGAAAATTGAGTTAACTATATAATTTCAATAATCATTTATTGAACTAAATAATACAACCTTATGGCAAACAACGTAAATAAAAAAACAGTTTTTTGAAAAAAAAAAAAAAAAAAGGAGGAAGAAGAAGAAGAAAAGAGGAAAAAAAGAAAAGAGGAACGAGAAAACCCAAACCGCAAGCGTGGGGGTGAGAGACAGCGACCGAGAGTAGTGGGGTCCAAACCGGATCTTTTCCAAACCGGAAAAAGGATGGAAAGGATGCGGAAAAAGCATTGGCAATAAAAGGGCATTCTCAGCTCACGCGTGGGCGCACCACGCGACAAACCCACGCACCCACGTGATTAATACGGTCACTAGAGGTATACTCTTATAGAAAAGCTTTGTTAGTTTGCTGCCGGTTCCATGGAAATCATAATGCGATCGGTTTCTCTGAACAAGAAGTCAAAAAAAATAATAAAAAGACCAATTGGGTCCCCACGTGGAACGAATCGGATGTGGTGCGTCAATCCAGCCTCGTGATTGAAAAATTAAAAAGCGGACTCACAGAAACTCGCGCTACAAGTGTTCTTGATATTTACTTCTATTTGTTTTTAATATAATATAATTTTATATAACATAAATTTATTTTATTATTTTTATTTTTAATATTTAATAAATAATTATCATAAATTATATTTTAAAAAAAATTTAAAATAAAAATTTTCATATTTACTTTAATAAATTTGCGGCATACCTAAGGAACTCCGCCCCGAATTTCTAGGTTTGTGAAAAAAAAAAAAAAAAACATAATTTTGGGGGTTGCGTTGCATTTAAAAACAAGGGAAAGAGGAAAGATGCCTCTGCCATTTCATTCATTCGTGATATATAGCTTACCACCAAACCCAAAGCAAAACGCTGTTAAAGTGCTGTTTTGTGGTAGCGATCATACATAAATAAATAAATATTGTTAGTACTGCTCTGTATTTATACTCGTTAGAGAGAGAGGGAGTCAGAGGATTGCTAGCTATCGCTAATCAATCAAATGGCTTTCTCCACTTGCTTCAGATCCACGGCCGCCGCCACCGCCACCGCCTCTTTTGTCGAAGCCTCTCCCTGTTCCGACCTCTCTCCCTCGCCGACTTCCCATTCCTCCTTCAAGGTCTCTCTCTCTCTCTCTCTCTCTCTCTCGCACTTTTTCACTCTCTCACCAACCCCCCTCTCCCCCGGGCAAGGCAGCACTAGCACTGCCTCCTTTTCCAACGCCAACTTGATCTTCAGCCTTTGTTTGTTCTCTTTTATTTCGGATTTTTTTTTTTTTTATTATTAGAAATGTTTTCTTATTATGCTCTGTCTGCATTTCTTTCTTTTTTTTTTCCTTTATTTCTCGTTTTTTTTGAGGGGGGGTGAGGTGGTGGTTTACAGCTCTTTCCTACTTTTTTTGTTTTTCCTGACGACCGAACAGACCTCTTGTTCGCATGCCTTTCGTTTCCCCTGGTTTTTATGTGTGTTTGGTGTTAGTTATGGTACAAATTTATGGGTTTTAACTTTCTTGCATGCTGCTTGGTTGGTGAGAAAACTGAAGAGAATCATCAAAATGATTTAGATTACCTACCATTTATACACAAATCTCTTTTTCTGCTTTGTTAAAACTTCAAATTGATGCTTTCATCGTCAAATTACCAAAACAATAGTTATGCAAATGAATATACTTCTATTCCTACACTTAGAATCTTCCGGCTTCTTGTTTTACGCAGATGCTGTTTATGTAAACTCATTTATCTTTTATTGCACAAATACACAATTAAACATTTGTAATTGGACATTTCACTTATAAATAAGATATATGGAGTTTGGCACTTTCTGTGTGCAGTGTTTGTTAGACTTGGGCAAAAAGTTTTGTGTAAGTTTTTTTATTTTTTTGGGTGTTTAAAACTCCTTCACTTTCTTCAATCTGTTGTAACATCCAGGTTTTGGGTGGGGGTTTCAATCAGAATCTAAAAGCTGCGAAGAGCATTTTTGGTACTTCAGTTCAAACTGGGTCTTCTTCCTTACAGTTGAGTTGTTCAAACTTATAATGTTTCTTTTTCATTGCTTCATCATGTTCACATACACATACTGCACACATGCACAGACCTGCTCACACATTGGTAATTTCAAAAGTTGAAACTGATCCTGAAGCCATTGGAACCATACAGGACCTGTAGTGGAAGGAGTCTTCAACCTGTCAAGGCGACAGCCACAGAAATTCCTCCTGTAGTGCGGAGTAATAATCAGAAGCTTTGCACTCAATTTTTCTTTGTTTCTGTAATTTGCTGCCACTTGAATATCTATATTTTCTGACATGCTATTCCTATTCTTTTTCTTCTTCTTTTTTTTTTTTCTGGCTTGGTTCAGAATCACAGAGTGGTGGGAGGACAAGAGTTGGAATTAATGGTATGCTTCTCTTAGACTATGATTGCTTAATTTGTGCTCTGCTTAGTTGTTTGCTGAGGGATATGCAGATTTTGGTGTGTATTTTTTGGTAAAATGGCATTTGTTTCACCACTAAATTAAAGATTTGTTTTTTAATTCTATTTAACTGAACTTAGTGTGATTATATAAAACATCATATTTGGATGAATGTTAATGATAACTGCCTGTGCTTGTAATTTGCCTGCAATTAGAGCATTGTGCACACAAGTCTTACATTATCTGTTTATTTAGGGTGTCTTTGTGCATAAAAGCTGTTCATTGATATATATTGTTTCTTGGAGTTAGAAGTCATTTATAGCATTTCACATTGTACAGGGAAATACTAGTGTGTTCTTGAGATCGATGGTGATTCCCTAACGTTCGCAAGCTGTTCTGGATTTTATGATATGATGCATGAAATTAGACATGGGGATACCTTAAATAATAGTCCAGCTAATTTTGTTTTTATTCAATCTCTAGTTGTCTATTTTGTTTGTCCTTTCCTTCTTTCTCCTTTGTTTTTTCCTTCCTTTTTTAAAAAAAAAAAAAAAAAAATTCTGTTGCTGGTGGATGATAGAGTGGTGATTGTATTGCAGAGATTGATGGTTAAGACTGTAGTGCAAAAGGTGTAAGAAATAGCATGACTGGTTTGTTATCTGTGGTATTTTTGTTGTATTTGCCTTCATGATTGTTTTTTCAATTATAACATCACAATATCTGCCCATTAATTAATGTAGGTTTTGGTCGCATTGGAAGGCTGGTTTTGCGAATAGCAACTTCTAGGGATGATATTGATGTGGTGGCAGTCAATGATCCTTTTATTGATGTCAAGTACATGGTATGGGTGTGCAAAAGAATTTCTTCTTTGCAATTCAAGTTTTCAAGTGCTGGTGAATAATTTTTGTACAGCCACTTTTTATGATTTATCTATAGCTTTGTTTGGGTCAGGACTTAGTTGTTAAGGAAGTTTGTCCAGCTAATGGTCTGATGTGCATTACAAGGCTTTGCATTTTTTTTTCCTTTTTGAAGATTAGAGTTCTTAGTAAATAATACCTGGGATGTGCTCCCAAAAGGCATGCATGTGAAATTTGATACTAAAGGTTGAATGTGCTGACTAATTCATGGGGACATGTAAGCCAATAAGAAATTCAATAGCTTATTCACAACTTCATGTGATGCACATCCATTTGTACTGGCATGGAGCTAGCTGTTTTTCAAATGTGTAATCAATGCATCTAGATCAACACAATTAGGGCATTTTGGTGGTGCACAAACACTGCCCACATACCTGTTCTGTGCATAACCCTCTGTTTCTCTTACTGCTCACAGAATATTGTCTCTAGTCTTAGAAGTGTGAAATTGTCACCCTTGTTTTCTTTTGATGTTCTAGTATTCATCTTGCTGGCTTGAGCCACTATGAAAGCTTGTAAATAATTTAAGATATTATGGCTCTAATCTCATAAGGGCAAGCCTTAGTATTATGGAAATGTTACTCTATTGTGACTTGGTAGTCATGGATTTGAGTTGTGAAAACAGCCGCTTTGCAAAAGCAAGGGTAAGGTTCCATACGTCAAACCCTTCCCCAGACCCTACAAATGTGGGAGTCTTGTGCATTGGGATACCCTTTACTTGCCTTCATTTCTATTCTAAGGTGATCTCAATTTTACTGCATCATGGATAAATATGCATGAGTAATTTGACTTTAACTAAATGGAGCTTTGGTCATACGAGGGCTATTGTTTCTTCACCTGTGTAACATGAGTAATCTCATTGTCAGTTTTTAAGATTATTTCTTAGGTATGTTTCATGATCCAAAACCATAACTATCAAGTCATATACTTAGTATGCATAAACCTAATTGTTGAGTTGTTTCAATTATTTTGTGGTGTATCAATAATTTTTAATTGATAGCCTTTGTCTATAAAGAGGTAAAGCATCACTTTCTGTGGAATACCATTAAGTTATTCCTGGGCTGTTTAAGCTGCTCATGTTGCCAAGAATATTGATTTGCAATTTTTGTTCATCCTTTTTCAGGCATATATGTTAAAGTATGATTCGACTCATGGAGCATTCAAGGGATCTATCCGGGTTTTGGATGAGTCCACATTAGAAATCAATGGGCAAGAAATCAAAGTTTCAAGCAAAAGGTATTATTTGACTGACTTTTTCTCATATGTAATTGCATCAGAAATGATTAGGCACCTCTTCTGGCTATGAATGATAGGGCAATCCATCTTTTGATTTTGCTTACCATGTATGTTATTTAGCATCTTGAACTGATGACTATATGAACCCTGACTTGCTTGTTTATGAAATTATTATAACTCTAAAGCTGATATTTAAACTTATCAATACACAGAGACCCAGTTGAGATACCTTGGGGTGACTTTGGGGCAGACTTTGTGGTTGAATCATCTGGCGTTTTCACAACAGTTGTGAAGGCTTCAGCCCACAATAAGGTTGGCATCTTCTTTCAGTCATTAACCTTCTAATGCTCTGTGCCCATCTTTGGCACCCTGGCTCCATTTGCTTAACCAAAAAAAAGGCAAGAATGCATAAAGTCTAAGTTTTGTTGCATTTTCTATGCAGGGTGGTGCAAAGAAGGTGGTCATATCTGCTCCCTCAGCCGATGCACCAATGTTTGTGGTTGGTGTTAATGAGAGAACATACAAGCCAAATATGGACATTGTTTCAAATGCAAGCTGCACGACAAATTGTCTTGCTCCACTTGCAAAGGTTATGTATCCCGAAACCTCAAGGCTTATTGAAACTAGACAATTTTATTGTGCTTAGCTATTATTTTTTAGAAGTCTTCGCAAGAAAATTACTGGAGATATGCCTGATCTGTTTGTTCTCTGGTACAACTAGCCATATTTTCCATTTGCTCATCTTTCAGAAGTTGTGGCCAGCCACACAACTCCCATTGTTTTAACACATTTGTTTAAACTCACTTCACAGGTGGTTCACGAGGAATTTGGCATCGTTGAAGGTTTAATGACAACGGTCCATGCAACTACAGGTCTGTCTCTTTCACATTCGGTGGCTTGCTCAATAAATCGTGTTACATGGGAGTTTGAAAGAGCTGTCATTTTTGTTTATCAGCAACACAAAAGACGGTAGATGGCCCTTCAATGAAAGATTGGCGTGGAGGCCGTGGAGCTGGACAAAATATTATTCCAAGTTCCACTGGTGCTGCAAAGGTATGAAATTTCTGGATTAAGGAGAACATTGTGATAAAAGTGTTTGCTATAGCAAGTAATCTGGAAATGGTTTCATGTTTCATGGTCTTACAGGCTGTTGGAAAAGTTCTTCCAGAGCTCAATGGGAAACTGACTGGAATGGCTTTCCGTGTCCCAACGCCTAATGTTTCTGTTGTGGACTTAACTTGCCGACTCGCTAAGAGTGCATCCTATGAAGACATCAAAGCAGCAATTAAGTATGTCTGCTCTGCCTGATCTCTTTTGGCTTTTGTATCATTCTTGGGGGTGGACTACCCTGGATTGAGAGTTTTCTGGTTTGCTTTAAGTATTTACATTTGGCAATCACTGGGTTTTGGTCTCTGAACTGAAGGTATGCGTCCGAGGGTCCATTGAAAGGAATTCTTGGGTATACTGACGAGGATGTCGTTTCCACTGATTTTGTTGGTGACTCGAGGTATCCTTCCCCACATCCTTTTCCTTATTCTGTAATGCCCTGAGCATGTGTGTGCGTGCGCCTGCATGTATATTATGCATTTTGAATTTTGAACAGCAAGGAAATGTCTTCATCATGTGGGTTTTTTAATTTTACTTTTATTTTTATTTTGTAATGCTATGTGGATATTTATGAGGGAAATTCATTACCTTCTAAGAATATCCGGTGAAGGGTGGATGATACCGTTGGTATTCTCTTGTTGATGTGGTGACTTTGCTCACAAAATGAGTCTCTTGGTTAGAAAACATCTTTACCTGATTGCTTGCTGGCTGGTTGAAATGATATTTACTGATTTTCTACAATATGCATCTTATCTCAATTAAGTGAACATTAATAGAATCACGAATGGATTAATTACCAATTATTGATGTTGGTCACTCGGTTTTTCACTTCTAGATCGAGCATATTTGATGCCAAGGCTGGAATAGGGCTGACCAATTCTTTCATGAAGTTAGTAACTTGGTATGATAATGAGTGGGGATACAGGTATGGACTCTCTCTCTGTAATCTTAATATCTTTTGATGAGCTGAAACGAATTAATTATGTGTTCTTATGGGGATAATGTATGACGAGAATACGCTGTTGTCTTTCTGCAGCACCCGAGTGCTGGATTTGATAGAGCACATGGCTTTGGTGGCTGCACTTTAACCTGATAAAGACTCTCTACAACCAAGAAGTTCTACGTTGGTGGCTGAGGCTGCAAATTTAAGCGTGCTACAAATTACAGTTTGTCATTTGATAGAGTAATTACAACATTCGATAGCAATTCGGAATTTTGCTCGGGGCGTTTCTTAGCAACGCGGACTTGAAATGTGCAGTTGTGCACCTCTGAAACAATGTTGTTATTCGACCTATTCATTGGTCAGCGTAGCGGTAAAACACTTATGTCTGGACTGTTTTATCATTGAAACATGAATTCTCCATCCCTTTTTAGCCTAACTCAAGTTGACTAAAGGGGTTCCATCTAAGCTCAAACTAATCCATCACCTAAATAATTCGAATTTGAGATAATAATCCGATTGACCGAAACACCAAATAACTCACCATGAAATCTACTCAAAGCTTGAAACTAGGGACACCGGCTCCCGACTCCCGGATGCACGTTCGTGACCTGGCGAATTTGAGATTGATGGTCGACGAATATTATCTAATTTTTTAATCCCATCGACAGTTATACGTTTAATTTTATTTTTCTTTCTTTCTCTTCAATTTTGGTGAGCTTGAGGGGGATTGAATGCGCAAGAAATTAGGGTTATCAGTCGATTAATTCTTTTATGTTTTTGGGTGCTTTTTTAATCATTACGCGGGGTTCATACCCGTCGCGTCACCTGTGGTGGGATCCTGTCCATTATTGGGACTCGTGCGGGCAAACTTTGGAGTGATATGTTCGGCAGCCACATCCACGTCAGGTTAGAAAGAGAAGACACCTTTAGGTTCCACTCTATAAATAAAATCTTAACGAGAATTCCAAAAGCGTGAGGTTCTACACGATATGATAAAAATTAACTTCTTTCTTTTCATGTTATTAGCGTTACTGCTACATCTTTTTTCACTATTACAAATGTAAAATGGATACGGCCATCTATATCCTCCCCCCGCCCCCTTTTTTTTTTTTTTTCCTTCATTACTTATAAAAAAAAAAAAGAAGGAATGGGGGGAGCACCACAATCTTCCATTTCATTCAATTATTTTTATGTAATATACTGCGCAACCTGCAGGCACACACGACACGTCAAGTATAAACATACAGATAGACAAGATAGCCTGCTATCAATTCAGCATAATTTTTTTTTTTTTTTTTTTTAAGCACAAGCTAATGATCCGAAAAAGATATTCACTTCAGTCCACAGAAAAAAATTAAGAGAGAGAGAGAGAGAGAGAGAGAGAGAGAGAGAGAGAGAGAAAAGAAAAAGGTCTTCACTAATATATTATTTCCCATCACTCCCTGCTATCTTCACCGTCCTCCTCTCCACTTAGATAGAGATCCTGGAGCAACTCTTCCAATGGAACACACGGAAAATTCTCCCCATTTGCAATGCAGGCATTCTCTAACACCTGGTTCTCACCAACCTCATTCGACGACATCTTGAACCACTCAAGGTTCTCTTCAGTATCTTTCTTGTTTGTCATGGGACCTGCGCTTCTATGCAAATTCTCACACTTTTCTCCACAAGTCTTCTTGATCAAAATCACTTCCGGAAGGTCAAGGCTTCCATAGTTGTCCAGTTCCATATTGTTCACGTTAGCCCCATGGATGTCATAACCGAGAGCATGATCGCCAGCATTCAAAAGATGGCCTAGATGTGTTTTGTCACAGAAAATGTCATTGCTTCTCCCAAAGTAGGATTCACGCACTACTTGCACATAAGCTAGCTTGTACTTAGAGCCACCGAGAGACTAAATTCAACAGAAACAGGTTCCACATCCAGTACAATGTACTCCACAAGCTGCCTGCTAGTCAATAGTGGCTCGAAAGGCACCCTCCAATACTGTTGAGGACTCAAGTAGCACAGCCTCAAGGTAAATGGGTCCAGTAAAGCAACACTGTCGGTCACTCTGGTGCAGCTCACAAGAGGACCAAGATTGCCCAAACTAGCCGCAACCTTTTGAGGCAAGCATATCAAATCTTCCCGACAAACAAACAGGGCAGATTTCAATTGAGAATGTATAATTATAAGAGAAAGTGTTTCCTTTCATATCCGAGGAAACTAGATGTTTATCGTGATGACTCCTCATTGGACCGACTCTACCCAAAAACTCCACAAATCTCACTGCTAGGCTCCTCTTGCCAAAGTAAAAATCAAGACCTTGTTCTACCTGCTTAATCTTAATGGCGCGAGCAGCTGCAGAGTGCTTCATGATTAGCTGCTCCAGATAAAAGAGAGTTCGTCTGTGAGGAACATGCTGCCAGAGCTGCACGACGGCAACCCACTGGTCAGGGTTTGACCGCGCTATTGAACAGTTTGGGCACAGGCGGTCTTACACGACATACTCAACAACATAAGATTGTTCGAGAATCACCCCATTAAGCACCTCCTTCTGAACTTTCAGCTTGACCTTGATCCTCTTAAAGTGAGGCTCAGTCCAAATAAAGGCAGCATGAACAACCCGGACCTTCTTATGCAGATCGCTCAGTTTACCAATGCAAAACTTCAACAACTCCTTGGATTTCAAATCGGCTATGATCCAAGAATTCGATGCTCCCAGGTAGCTTTCACACGGGGGACAATGCAGAATGATTACATGCTTCCTTGATCCTTCGGTTATGTCAACTTCAGACCGCAAACAGTTGACACACATATTGGCACCATTTTGGAATGATGGGGACGCCACATTTGCAACAAGGAATGGCAGAAGTTGCTCGAGGAACCACGTTTGGTGACCATTTTCCACGATGACAATAGTGTCTAAAGGAAGCGATGAATCCAATAAAACAGATGGCTAAAGCACACTGGACATTTTGCGACTATTTTGTTTATCAACAGTCGCAAAGGCAGCATGCGCTTTGAGACTATTCTTTAAATTGTACATAGAGTAGTCGTCCTCGTCAAAACATCCTACAACCGCGTATGAATATGCCTAATCGGGCGATGATTTTTATTAATCACAAAATAGATTTACGACAAATAAAGAGATTGCAGTGACTATTTTTCCAGTCGTCTATTTGTGAATTGCTTGCATAAGAGAGAGATGAGCTTACATAGGTTCGGTGAGGGTTTATAAACTAATTAACTGCTTGAAAATTTCGATTTCAGTAAAATTTTATACAAAATCCAATTTTAATATAAAAGAAAAAAAAAATCCATCTTGAATACTTTTGAGTTTAAAAATTATTATTATATTTAAGATCTATCCGAGGGTTATGCGAGATATGCTAAAAATGTTGTGAGCTCTGGAAAGAAAAGTAAAACAAAAAAGAAAAAAGTTACTGCTTCCTTAAGTGTCTATGTCCACCCGCCCACCCACCCACCCATCAGAGATGCCAATGACGTCTCATTACCATACCACACATTGCATGCAGCAACCCTATAAGTATTACACTTACCGAGCTCCATCTCTTGTAACTACGCTGTACCACGTAGACTTCTATAAATATTTCTTGTGAAAAATCCTTGAGATGGCAGCTGTGAGTGAGATCCTTCCTCTTTTCTCCTCCAGTACTGTTTTTTTTTTTTTTTTTTTCATTTTTTTATGATTTTTTTTTTTAAAAAAAAAGCAAGAAAATGACAAGAGAACAAAAGAAAAGGCGTTATCCTTGTTTGGTCTTTAATTTTTTTTTTTTTTTTTTTCCCTTTTCTCTATCTCATTGTTTTCTGCTACTACTTCTTGTTGCAGAACCAGATAATGAGTGGGCTCAGAAAGTAGTTGCCGATTTCAACGCAAAGTTGAAGGCTGACGCAGAAGCCGTGAGGAAGCTTCTCAGGGAGGAGGAGAATAGACGTTGTGTGTGTTTGGAAAGTTTCGCTGCTGGTCAGGAGGTGCATGTTCTTAACCCTTGCAGGCACATTCTCCACACAGCTTGCTCGAATATGCTCTTTTTATGGAGGTCCAGAGGTGCGTGATGATTGCCCTTATTGTAGGAGAAGAATCACCATTTCTGAATACGAACTCGATGATGATGATGTAAGTGTTGCGCCACCTGCACCGGAAAGCCCTCCAAAAAATGCTCCAGCTCCCCCTCCTCCTCCACAGTGAAGACCATTGCCACTGTCTTTACTGCTATATATATATATATATATATATATGTCAAGTATATCTCTTCTTCTTCTTCTTCTTCTTCTTCTTCTTCTTCTTCTTCTTCTTCTTCTTGTTAAACCATGCTTAATTATCTTGCTGTATGCTTGATATAATTAGTAGGAGACATATGGAGGTATAATTTTTATGTCTGAGGTCTAGTTTCAGTGTTTGATGTGGCTGTGTCAGGTGACCTCAATGCAATTCCAATTTCTGCGTGATCTCCATCAAATATGTACTTTCTCTGCTCTGCATGGTGGATTGCGCGCGTTACCATACTTAAAGGTCTTGGGCTTAAAAATATGTGCCTAGTTTACAAATAATAGATGGTCTCAAACCGTAATACTATTTTTCATTTTTCATGACCACGAAACAAACGAATTGCCCGTAGGACACCCACCACTACGGGTATCAAAACTAATACTATATTTGTGTAGATTAGATTAGTATAACCTGGCCATATTAGTTAGTTATTATTAAGTCTTCTTTTCAGCTTGTCTATCCTAAGTTGATCTGGGCTATTCATTTGTTTGTTTATTTTTGGTTCTCAAGGAGAGGGTATGCGAGGGAGGGATTAGAACTCTCTACACTTGTGTGTAATAACAGATTAGTAACTAATCGTGCTATATCTAAGCTTGTAATTATTTAAATATTTATACCGATGTTCTAAAATTTACTCTTGGGCTTGTTTTAATTATAAGTTAGTGGTTGGTTGTGCAAATATTGGAATATATATATTGCCCATTGAGACGCCTGCTCAACTCCCCCAACCATCTTTCATTGCAATATCCATAAGGAAAAACTTAAATGCTCTTTTTTTTTTTTTTTTTTTATTATTATTATTGGTTAGTGGTTCTGGATCTATAATAAAATAAAGCACAGGTTGGTTGGTTAGTTGTTGCCATCCAAGAGCCGTCCTTGGCCAGGGAATCTATTCATGAACAAGATTGCTGATCATCTGACCAAAGAAAGAAAACAATTAAACCTTGGGGATGTCAATGTCAACAAATTAAGGGTTGCTTTGGCAGGCTGATCGACGTTAAATGAATCCAGGATTGGGGATGTCAACTTCAACCTTGGGGAGAGATCATACTTTCTCATGTCTGATGGGTCATTGGCAGAGTTGGTTTTGCCATACTGACCATCAATTAAGAATTGGGGACGTTAACTTCAGCAAACTAGGTTCATGCACAGTCGTCCCAAAAAAGAACATTTCTTTCAAGGCTATCCCAAGCAAAGTTCGAGTTGATCGGTACCCATGTGAAAATTAAATCAGCCAAATGTTGGATACCAGCCAGCCTTAGCAAGAAGCTTACTTAGCTAAAATCAAATGAAAAGCTTACCAAATGGGCCATAAGAACATCATAAGATGGGACTATAGCAGATACCTACTATATTACTAGTTGAGTGAAAATGTTACTAGCCATATAGACTAAAAAACTGGGCCAGGATCCCCCAATCAAGCATGTGACACGTCCGGTTAAATGACCATTTATCAATTCTTCGAATGACCACAAAAGAGCCACCCAAAGTTTGAAAACCATTCACTGTATTCCACCTATATATATATATATATATATATGCAATTCTGACAGGTACGTGCATATGTGTGTGCATGCCTGCTGCGCTCTTTTCTTTCGTCTAAGCGCGGGGGAATTGCTTTTCACCCAAGAAAATCCAAATCGTACCCAAGCTGAGTTGCCTTGGAAAACAAGAAATTTGTTATGAGGAGGACTAGGGTATGGAAGGCTTTAATTCTCCTATTCATTATAGAAGCACTTCAAAATACTCTCTCTCATTTAGCATGCCGACAGTAATCGACCGGACCCCCTTTTTTTTTTTTTTTTAATTTTCAATAGCATTTTCTCACTTTAAAATAAAACTTTGCATCCCTCAACTTTCATCACTTTCTCAAATGATGTTGATTAAATAAATTTATGGGCAGTCCCGAACCAGACAAGGGAAGCCCCAGTCCGATGTACCGATTATCGATTATCGTGAGACAAAAAAAAAAAAAAAAAAAGGAAAAATTTGTCTCTCGGGAGTACTTCAGTGTTAAAAATAAAAAAATAAAAACCATTGAATTCTAATTTTGAGAAGAGAAAATAAAATTTATAAAAATAAAAAGAACTACTCAGATTTAATAAATTTTTTTAATAAACCCAAAAAAACAAAAAATTAACCTTTACAAAGTCTGCACACACATATAACTCTATCATTGCATTGCATTGCATTGGTGAAATTAAAGAGGACTACTACATTCATTGGGTAAATCTAGGGTAAGTGAAAAAAAATAAAAAACAAATTATGATGAAATATAAGAGATTTAGATTGTTAAAAGAAAGATCAAGTATTGAAAGTGCTTTTTTTTTTTTTTTTTTTTTTGGGACATAAACTGGGCAAGTAAAGGAGAAGCGAGTACAATTGATTGGCGCACCATGACCAGCTTACACGGCAGTTTTTATTATAAGGTTCTTTTCACTCAGTCTCCTAATTCATACATTTATTTTTATTTTCTCAAAGCTTTCGGATCGCAATATCTCATGACTATCTCAGCCATCTTAATCATACTAAGGATTTTTGGGTTGGTGATTAACACAAAACAGTTGACCGATTTTAAGAAGCTTGGATTGCTCCATGGGACGCACTCGTATGACTCCAAAGCAAAATATAAGGCTTCCAAAGGAGTCCGTTTCAATAATAATGTGACGGTAAATACACACACACACACATATAGACGGGTAGTCATCAAGCAACGACGTAACTTTGGGACCTCTGCTTTTAGACAAACTTCGTTTCATGTGACCGAATGGAATGTGATGAGAAATTTACCGTCTAGTGTGCTATTTGAAGCAACTAATACAACTAATCCTTCCTTACACTAAGATACCTCGTAACTGACCAAGATGTCCCAAACTGAATTTAACTAAATGTGCATGGTGTAACTGACTAAAACATATTCCCAAATAGTTTTCCCCTCGAATTTACATTCTAATTTATCAAATAGGCGTCAAGGGATGTCTTTGCTATAGAGCTAATGTTAATGGTTTCTCATCTTTGCATCCCTTCATAGCAGCACTGCAGACGCGACATTGCTTTTATATGATAGGGAGCCCGCCAATCTTTGTACCATGAACTCGTGCCAGGGCCATATGTGGACAACAAGCTCTCAAAACATTATACCACAATGACAATAACATTTAATCCATTAATAATTCGTAAGTCAAATATTATATCCTGTGGCAATGTGTATAGTCAATTACAACACTTCTAGCCTCTCAATAAGTCATTATTAATCACGAATATCAATTAGGATTGATAGTTCATTCATGTTCACAATAGCAAGAGTAAGAAAACGAGTCTAGTTGGCTGCCACCATCGAGATATATGTGGACAAAGTTCAGCTAGATTCATGTGGTGTATGATTGGAGTAACTCAATTTATTAACACATGATGGAAACAAATCATTAAAAAGTTTGAGTGAGTGTTATTTGCATTGATTTAGACATACCTAATACAACCCTATAATTATCCAAGAGAGGTGACCGCCAAACGCACAAAGGTAACAGGACGAGATCAAAGTGACAACCTAGATTAATTTGAAAAGATTAAAAAGATTTAAATCTCATGTTACATTTATTTTATAATTAATTTTAAATAAATTTATGTAACCAAATTCTAATTTAATTTAAGATCAAAATTTTGTCTAAGTGATTCAAGTGATATTTACATTGATTTGAATACATCTATTATAAATCAACAATTGCCCAAGTTAAGAAAAATAATTGCCAAAACTAATATAAATAATAAGAAAAGATGAATGATATATGATTTAAATTAATTTGTTATGATTTTAAAAAATAATAAAATTTATATTAAATTTGTCAATAATAGAATAAAAATAAATTTTTATGAAGTTTTGTTGTTTTTATTTTCCAAAAGTAAATTTGTTATGTTATGAATCGTGGATAACTTTAATAGTTCAGTCAACTTGTGATGATGATGATGGCAGCTGGCAACAGGTTGCCGACCGGTGATGAGTTTACTGGCAGAGACAATCGTCGGTGATATTGGAGGAAATGAATCGACGACGACGAGGTCAACAACAACCGCTGCAACATAATTTCTTTCTTTTCTTTTTAATTTTATCCTGATCAGCAGTAGCAGCAGCAGCAGCAACAATAATAATATCACCAACAACTGGCAATAGCAATTACGTATCAACGATGGCGACTCCGGCTTGACGTATCCCTCCGTTTAGGTGCATGTACATTTTATTGACAACTCTTCCTTCTCATTTTCAAGTTAATATAAAAGAAAGTGTCACTAGCTGCGGTGGCCAATTGGTTGGTTTATCAGTGGGTTAGGTGTTAATTTTTGTCCTTTATTCGTTGTGTTCTAATTTCATTTTGTTCATCTTTATTAGTTTTCAAAGGAAAAAAGCAAAATGAGTTTTTTTTTTTTTTTTATGTGTAGGATGCCTTCTAAATGTTCGTCATCCCTCCTCTCCCCACTTCCCCTCCCCCCACCCCCCAACCAAAAAAAAAAAAAGAAAAGAAAATCCATTTGTACAATATTGATGTCACAACCTGCTCCACTGACAGGCTACGATGTCAGCTCTGGTTGAAGCATGGAGGATGACGTGATGATAACGCAGAAAATATAAACAAATTTCAAATTTTTCTGAAGTTTCACTTGCCTAAAATTTTATTAATTGTTCAATTAGATAAATGTGTATGAATAGATATGTATCTGTATGTGTGTATGTATGTCTGTATATTAAAGCGTGAAACTTCTGCTTCTTCTTTACTAATTCCACGCAAGGAAAGTTTTCCATGCACATTCTCTATAGCTAAAGAGCCAAATTAACTGAAAATGGTGACTAGTAGTCCCCGGACGGATTCCTTGGACTACCGAACAGAGCTCTTATCACCTCCTCCTCCGGGAGAGGATGCCCCGCCGGTGACAAGGGTCGCTTCATGGCGGCTCAACACGGACAGCTTTCGCCTGCCGGTTGATAGACCCGTGGATTCCCATTTTGGCATTGGCAATATTTTCAAGACGCTCAGTGGGTTCATGTTTTTGTTTATATAATTAAGGTCTTCATAGTATTTAAGGAAGGTGTTTTATGTTTTTATTTTGGATTTGTAACATAATCATGTTAGGTGGTCTGTTGAGTTTGCTAAGTCTCCTGTGATCCTGCTAGATGGGCTCTTGTTCTCATTATTTCTAATGTTTCTTATCAATTCCTTATGCTGGAATGAAATTAATTAGGTATATATGATCACACCCATGAAGTTAATTAGGTGAAAAGGGTTATGTTATTCCTGATTTCCTTTTACTTTTCTCAATTTATAAAAATTTCCTTCTTTTCTTATGACCAAAAGAGAACAATTTTTGTCTTTTTTTTTTTTTTTCTTTTAAATATATATATATATGTGCATGATACGCTGATGCTCATCTTTTTCTTTGATCTTTCTTACCCTTTCTAGAAAGACAAAAGCAAATTGCTAATTATTACAAGCGGCAGAAAAATCTTCTTAAAGGGTTCAATGAAGTTGACTCCTTCACAGAATTGGGTATTGTGCCTGGGGAATTGACAGAGGTGTGTGTATGTGTTTCTTTCCTTTCCTTTTTTTTTTTTGTGGGGGGGGGGGGGATTCCTTCTTGTTATTTTTCCTGTTAGAGCTGGAACAACTAGAGGCGGATCCTAAATTTTTGTGGCTCTGATTTGGAGCAATTAGAATTTTTTTAAACCCCTTTCGCTGACTTCCAAGAGAACATTGGTGACTTGGTCATGACATGGTGATGCAGAATGAAGTAAGGCAATTTGCGATGAATGAGAAGATGGCAATCTATGCATCAAATGTGGCAAACTTGGTGCTTTTCATGGCAAAAGTGTTTGCATCTGTTGAGAGCAAATCAATGGCAGTGATAGCATCAACTGTGGACTCTCTGTTGGATCTTTTGTCGGGGTTTATCTTGTGGTTCACAGATCACGCTATGAGGAAACCGAACCAATACAGATACCCCATCGGCAAGCAAAGGATGCAACCTCTGGTAAGCTTTTGATTTCAGGATTATATTTATAATGATGTTGCTTACTGTTATTTTTGGCTTTATTTTATTTTACCTTTTGACTTGTAAAAAGTAAAAATCAAATTTTAAATATACAATTGAGACATTTACTAACTCTATCATAAGCCTTTGTAGTTAATCGCTGTTGATGACCGTTCTAATTTAATGACACAATGCTTTGCTTGACTTTCGCCCTGCAAGCCACAATGGAGTCTTAATCAATTTGCCCATCTCTGTCGGCCTTAGAAAGCTGTGGATGTCGATAAGGACTAGGTCCAGGGACCTCCCAAAATTGTTTAATCCCCGCCCATCAGGAGCTCATTTTCTCTCAGCTTGTAGCAGAACTGGGTGGTCTCTGTCTCGCTTCAGGAACAGCCCGACCCGTCCTCTCACTAGCTAGCTCACAGGAGCTCTCAGTATGACCTTATAGGTCCAATAGGCCGTATCGTCATCTCTATAGGCCCCTTCGAAAGCCGTGGATGTCAATGTAGGAATAGGAAGACATCCAATAATAATAATAGTAAATGCCCTGGATGTCATGGTCTCTAGAGGGATCCATTGGTCAGTAATGGGCTGTGCATTGCTGCAGCCTAATTCTTGTGACCATTAATCGATAAGAAATGTCCCACCACAAAATCATTTTCATTTCTGTGATTTCTCTCTTTTCCCCCCACCTCTTCGGGCTATGGTTCCACCCAATTCAATTTTCTACAGGGAATAGTGGTTTTTGCGTCAGTAATGGCTACTCTCGGATTACAAATATTGTTCGAATCAGGGAGAGAACTTCTTACAAAGGTGTGCAAATGTCCGATTATTCCATCGAATTTGAATCTCGGTTTGAACCAATTGATTAAAGAGAAACTATTATTCGGTTTTAAGAACATATTAATTGAAATCATTGTCAAATATGTGCAGGCGAAGCCAGACAGGGATCCCAACAAAGTTAAATGGATGGTTGGCATTATGGTTTCTGTTACCGTAATAAAACTTGTGCTCATGTTATATTGTCGCAGATTCAAGAATGAAATTGTCAGGGCATACGCTCAAGATCATTTCTTCGATGTCATTACTAACTCAATTGGGCTAGCAACTGCCTTACTAGCCATCATTCTACTGGTGGCTCGATCCAATTGGAGCTATATTGGTAAGTTCTCCACATTGGCTCCTCTAATTTTAACGTTAATCATTATCTAGGAGAGTTTGGAGATTCGATTCTCACTTCTGTGTAAGCCTACTCTGATATAAACTCTTGGTTTTGGATTAAAAATAAAGTAACCTGCCACTTGAAAAACTTTTCATTACAGGGGATTCATTATTTAGTACTAACCATTCAAAAGGGCATTTTGCGTGCAAGAGATTTTCAACTTGTGTGATCTTAGGAAGGATCTTTTTGTCCAATTATTAGTGTGAACAGATAGAACAACATGCATGGTCCCCCCTGATGATGAACCATGTAGTAAAACATGATTGCAGATTGCTTTATACACAATAAGCAATTGGTCGAAGACGGTTATGGAAAATGTTTGGTCGCTGATAGGGAGGACAGCGCCGCCGGAGTACTTAGCAAAGCTGACATACCTGATTTGGAACCACCACGAGGAGATCAAGCACATCGACACGGTCAGAGCATACACAATTGGCTGTCAATACTTTGTGGAAGCAGACATAGTCCTGCCAGAGGACATGTCACTGTCTCTGGCACACAACATTGGAGAAACACTTCAAGAGAAGTTTGAGCAACTTCCTGAAGTAGAGAGAGCTTTTGTTCATATAGATTTCGAGTTCACTCATCGGCCAGAGCATAGGCCAAAGCGAACATGATCATCCATGATGGAGTTGGTGAAGGATGGGGATTGCAATTATTCATCTATCAATTTTATAACCTACTAAAAGCATCGACATTAAACTTCCAGTCACCACCTATCGGCTCTACAATGTATTGGAATCTGTTGGATGTTGATAAGTTTTTTTTTTTTTTTTTTTTTACTGTATTGAGCTACTTTGGCATTATTGTGTTTTATCATCACGATACGATGAATCGGACTTGTATTACGCATAAGATTTATGGGTTATAAAATTGCATTATTGTGACTTTTTTAATTGGTCAAATTTTTAGTTTTTAATAAATAATTATAATTAATGATGAATACTACAAATAATGTATAAAACAATTATTGATAATACATTGTAAAAATGCGGAAAATTAATGGTATCATGCTCTTTATCTGCTATTAAATCTACTAATTTGAAACAGATACTCACCAGTTGTCCTCAACTAAACAAAAATGACTCCTGAACGGATAGTTAGAAATTAATTAGTCAGTAAAATTAAATAGATTTAAAGATTGATAACTGAAAAGTAACTCTTCTCTACACTTTGTTAGCTAAACTTATGTGTATAATAAGTTTTATTTTCAGAATTAAACATCAAAATAGCGGCTGATCCACTGTTCTACTTGACTACAATACTCAAAAGTACAAAAAGCGTATTTTTCTTTCCATCCACTGCACTTTTTATTATTATTATTATTATTATTATTATTATTATTATTATTATTATTAATAGAGATCTGTAAGATCTCTCTGCTTTTGATTACAATAATCAAAATCTATATGAACAAAAGCCCCTACTTCAGGAAGTACAGTGTAAAAGGTTATAATGAGAAGTAATCTCAACTTTCCATTGCATAAAACCCTAACTAATTTTAGTGATTCATCTATAAAATCGTCACATGCTAGAGTCATTGTTCTAGCACAAGACCAAACCACACTCGGGCAAACTCAAAGGACTGGTAAAATCCATAACAAAAAATGATTCAACACCAGCAATCAATCAACCAAGCGGATCCATCAATGAAAGCCAGCCAAATCCATATGATTAAGTAACAGCATGTGTGCTGTGTGCCTGCGTGTACTCAGTAGAATAAAATGATATTATGTGGATGGTAGAATGATGCTCACATTTTCCTTTGATCTTTTTAACCTTTTATAGGAAGACAAAAGCAAATTGCAAATTATTACAAGCAGCAGGGAAATCTTCTTAAAGGGTTCAATTAAGTTGACTCCATCACTGAATTGGGTATTGTGCCTGGGAAATTGACAGGGTTATATGTGTGTCTCTTTCATTTTCTTTGTTTTTGCCTCTTTGAGTTGGAACAACTAGAGCCAGATCCTAAAATTTTTGTGGCTCTGATTTGGAACAATTAGATTTTTTTTTTTTTTTGCTTTTACCCCTCTTGCTTACTTCCAAGAGGACATTGTTGACTTGGTCGTGTCGCGGCGATGCAGAAAGAAATAAGGCAATTTGCAAGGAAGGAGAAGATAGCAATCTACGCATTAAATGTAGCAAACTTGGTGCTGTTTATGGCAAAAGTGTATGCTTCTGTTGAGAGCAAATCAATGGCAGCGATAGCATCAACCGTGGACTCTCTGCCGGATCTTTTGTCAGGATTTATCTTGTGGTTCCCAGATTATGCTACGAACTGTTAAGCTTTTCATGATTATATTTACGATGTTGATTAGTGCTATCTGATGATAAAGTTTTGCTTTTGTCCTGCAAGCCATCAGTTTGTTCCATCTCTATTCGGCTTTTGAAAGCCATCGATGTTCATAGTGGAGTCTATTTATAAAATAAAATAAAAAAAATTTGTGGGACACATATTTTGTTAAATTTGCTGTATACAATTAATAAAATAACTTCTTATCAATAAGCAATTGCATGTACTACAATATATAATAAGAAAATATTACTTTGTTGGACACTCGTTTTGTCAAACTCTCCTGTTTTTCTTGTTTTTTTTTGGTTGGTTTTGTAGAAGCAATTCTTCGTGGGGCCTAAAGTTGTCGAAGTGGGATATCACCTTATAGGCACTTAGCTATTATTATATCAATGCAGCACTGCGTCCCGTCCCTATGGATATATGCACAAAGGCGCATCAAGTAACCCACCCGTAATAATAATAATATTAGTGGAAGCTTAGTTCCACCTTTAGTTTAGTTTAAAGTTATCCCCTATTGTTGGGACTTTTGTCCCTCATGAGAAGTGCTCTGGACGCTTTGGTGAAATCTGCCATGGTTTACTTTTCCTTTTAAAAGAAAATAATAATCATAATAATAAGCATATTTCGTCTTCGTCTTTGATTTTCTACAAGATTTTTTTTTTCTGCTTGCATTCTCCATCCATTATTGTCAACAAAGCCAATGGAGGTATGTAGGAAGAAAAATGATTTCGTTGAATGACCACCCAAATCTTAGCCCTTACTAAACTACTAAATGTTTTTCAATTGATTATTTCGTCCAATATGAGGCAAAGTTGTTGGGCTACTAATTGGATTGTAAAATTATATGAATGGTCACTTACTGATAAATTTAAACATATTTTCTTTTTTGGTTTATGTCATGATTTTGATTACGACTTCTATACCTCAGTCATCAGATCACACGATTGGTGACAAAAATTGACGTTCAGCAATTCAAATGCACATAAGAACTAGCAAGTTCTAATACGCTGTGGAATGTAGGCAACCCAAATATATATATATATATATATATATATATATATATATTGTCCAATTCTTAATTTTCTCTATTGGTCATTTTTTTCAAAATCGTAGGATAACATGATCATGAATACAAGAGTAGCTTATCTCTTTTTTCTTAAAGATTTTGGGTGTTCATATCTCACTTTGAATTATTAAAATTTAATATTATGATTCATTATTTATATTTTATATAATAATTTAAATTTTTAATAAATTAAATTTTTAATATGATATTAAAATTTTTATTATTAAAAATTTATAAGTTAAAATTATATTATTTTTATTTATTCTAATTAATTGTAAAATATTATACTTAGGTAATGAGAATCAATATTTTATATGTATTTTTTATTCAATAAATCTGCATATAAAAACTTATATTATAGTTTAATATGTATTTTATTTTTTAGTTTAAATTAATATTTTAAATTTTTAAGTTGATTAATTTTTTAAATAATTAAATTAATTTGATATATAAATAAGTTTATATCACTAATTCATTATTATTTAAATTATTTGAATTGATTTAATGTAATATTGACTCGCTAAATTGATTGCGTTCTGTTTTGTGTATATAATAATGCTCAATAGATTAATGATGTCAATGAATTAATCATCCAATCTACAAGTATAGTCAGAGATTCGTGACCTAAGGATACTGATTCCTTGACCCTATTTAGCACCAATCATAATTTTCTTAAAAAGATGGGAAATATGTTGATGATCACAAACGGATAAAGCCCACTCATGGGTTTCGTGCACGAGTCCTTGCAAACGGTGACAGTCACCTATATCGCATGATCTATGGCCAACGTTGCACCCCATAATGATTTAGTTAATTTGCAACAACAAACGGCATCGCCCATGAGATTTTAGGCATGTCGTCTCCTCCAGGGCTTCCTATAAAATAATTTGGTTGCCTCCAATGCAAGACTCCTGGGGCGGAGACGTCAAGGTAGGGTTTTGATAAAAGACAGAATCCGTCAATTCACAAGGGGGTTCACGGTAGTGCCCGTCTAATTTATGATTTGATGATATGTGTTGATTGATAATTGATAATTAGTGACAAAGTGCAAAATTTTATTTTTTGAGTTTTTTAAAGGTATAGTAGTCAATATCAAGAAGAGAGAGAGAGAGAGAGAGAGAGAGAGAGAGAGAGAGAGAGAGAGAGAGACTCTTGTGATAGTGGTCAGCTTATCTGGTCATGTAAAAGTAACGAGTGTGTGTGATGATAAATATTTAAGATCTGAACCATAAAGCGGCAAAAGCATGTCTGGCCAAATTTTGAGAGACTCAAAACGATGCGAACTTACCGGATTAGAATTAACTTTAGAGCTACACGTTCTATTTACCATGTGCTGTTGGATACTGCTTGCTTGGCAATATGTTGTTGGTAGGCAGAAGCCCGCGAATGGAATGGGGTTATTATATGCGTGAATATTCGAGCCTCATATTTTAACTCCCTACTTTCTAGATTCTTTGTTTCGATTAATTCGATGTTGTTGTGGTTGTTGTTGTTCAATTTATTTTTCTCTTTAATGTAGAAATTTCAGAAAATACCGAGAGGTGAAATGGGTGAAGTGAAATTGGAGGGCTCTCTACGTATGTCTCGGATTGGAGTTCAATTAATTTTAAGTTGAATTAATCCCCAAATTTTCAATATTTAAATCTCAAATAAGATAAGGTTCAAATAGACATTCCCACCACAACTAGGCTTCAAAATCAAGTTTTTAGACCGGCCAAGCGAAAAAAAAAAAAAGAAAAAAGAAAAAGAAAAAACTAATTTTAAGTCTCATATATAACTTTTTTGAAGAAAGGAAAAAAAAAAAAAAAAGCTGTGGCCGTCCAAATTTAAAGTTGGTGTCACACGCGCATCGCTCGATGCTCACGTAATCTTCTTTTCATTCGAGTATTCGATTGACGTGATAGAGACTGTACCTATAAAACCACGCCACCCCCTTACGAATAAAATGTCTTAGAATCCGACGACTCGTTCGCCGTTTCACCCCGTGAGAGACGCAAAGAGCGGCGCTTTACAATTTCATTCAGCCAATGGCTTCTGATGGTATCGGCGGAGATAATGGTGGCATTGATGCACCGGAAGTTTACGGCGTGCAGCTTCTGCCTAACTCGACGGGCGCTGCGTCTTGGCGGTTGGATCTCGAGAAGTTCCGCCTTCCGGAAGAAAGCCTGTCCGGAGATCGCCGTCATGGCTCTCGCTTCTCTTTCCACCGTCTCCTTCCCACTCCAGGTAAACCAACACCACCGCCACCTTTAACTTTCTTTTGCCTTGGTTGATCCCAACACAAGAAACAATTTTTTTTTTTTAAAAAAATATAATAATAAAAGAATTCGAATATAATATATAAAATATGATTTTCAAAATAAATAATAATAATAATCATCGCGTTCTTTTCAGAGGATCGTTTGTAGTAAATTAGAGGCTATTTGTCCTGTTACCCTATAGCTTTTCTGTGATGGCATGGCATCGCAGTTTTGTGTCGCTATGAAATTCCTCTGTCCCTTTTGCTATTCAATTTTCCAGTCCATTCTGCCCGGTTGGCCGGGCAGGGACGTTTCGTTCTTAAACTTTTTCGGTTCTGGTCCGATTAGAGGGAACCTCCTTGATAACACTCAACTCTGCCTGAACAAAAAAAATAAAATAAAAATTAAAGCTCTAAGTAAATCTTGATTTTACTACTCACTTCTAGTTGATGAGTATTGGAGTCGTCTCCGGAACAGTAAGAACGAATTAATTAAACTGTTGACTTTAAGAATCGGTTGGGTTTTAAACCGAAGAAAAAAAAGGCACTTAAACAACACTCTGCTCGGCACGTCTGGATTTCACTTGTTGAAGTGAAATCAGGAATATTTTATTCTTTAAAGCTTCTGCGGCTCGTGGTCTGTGCTTATTCTCACTGACTCTGGTCAGCTTTCAGTTCATCAAAGTTTTATTCATATTTGTTTGGCCGTTGCACTAAAATTTTCTCTTGTGGATCCAAATCCTGCTCTTCCGTTTGTCCAAATGGAAGTTCTATATCCTTTTGTCAATTCACAACTCCAAATGCTAGTTGCAGAATGCTTTTATGAGAATTGATTTGTACTTCTTTGAGTGATATATAGAGAGAGGATAACACCATGTTGCATGCTTGCAACTTCATTTCAGATTCTGTTGGCGTATGGGCAATGGAATCATGAACTGCCATTTTTCCCTGTGGTTTTTGCCTGTTACTCATACTACTCATACATAATTTAATGACGTCCAGTGGTTTTCTTTTTTAATGCTCAA
Organism: Rhizophora mangle; assembly: GCA_037832345.1. Lineage (NCBI taxonomy): Eukaryota > Viridiplantae > Streptophyta > Magnoliopsida > Malpighiales > Rhizophoraceae > Rhizophora > Rhizophora mangle. The sequence continues at coordinate 105,130 of JBAPLJ010000004.1, read as the reverse complement.
TCATAGTGACGCAGCGCAAGGTATCAGAATATTACAAGAAACAAGAAAGGCTCCTTGAAGGTTACAATGAGATGGAATCCATGCATGAATCAGGCAGTTTCCCAGCAAATCCAACAGAGGTTGGTCACCAGTTTTTGCTTTTCCTTTTTCAACTTTTTTTTTTTTTTTCATTTTTGACCAGTTTTGGGGTGATGTTTTTTGATGTGTTTTACAAACAATTTTGAAAAGTGAAGCTATGACCGACTCTATATTTCCAGGTGAGAGCTTAGAAATAACTTTAGTTTTTGAGGTTATCCAATCATGCAAGATGCAAAATTTGTCATGCCTCCTGATTTTAAGAAGAAGATACTTGTCCAGGTTAATTATTTGTTTTTTTTTGTTTTCCTTAAAGAGATATGTATTGTCTCTGTGTCTGCTGTTCTTAGAGGGACAGATATGTTATGTGCTTCAATTTAGCTGTTGTGCTACCAAGGCAGCCACACTTTTCTTGTTTTTCCTCGTTGCTTCTTCATTCTATGTTTTCCTTTCAATAGGAATTTGCCCAGAGCCCTCACAAGCGAAATTGAAGCAATTTCTCCTTTCAATTTTTGCAGATACTTGTGTGTCTTTGACAGATATTGCCATTGGAACCCATTTATGAGGCTAAGTCAATACATATTCTTTTTCTTTCTAGTGTTGACATCTTATGGTACAAGAGCAAAGATTGAGCAGAGTCAACAAATAATTTGGACTTCTTGTCGACATTTGTACTTGATTTGCTTTCACTGTCTCATCAATTAAATTCTTAGGAATTGAAAAGATAATTTACCTATGACATTTTGTATTACATAGCCATTGGAAACATGCTATATATATATATATGAAAGGAGAATTACTCTTTAATCTATGGTTGTCATTTTCTTTGATGCAGGATGAAATGAAGCAACTGGCAAAGAGTGAGAGAATGGCTGTTAATATTTCAAATGTGGCCAACCTGGTGCTTTTTGTGGCAAAAGTTTATGCCTCTATTGAGAGCAGGTCATTGGCAGTTATTGCCTCAACCTTGGATTCCCTTTTGGATCTGTTGTCAGGATTTATCTTGTGGTTCACTTCCCATGCCATGAGAAGACCAAACCATTATCACTATCCGGTTGGAAAGAAAAGGATGCAGCCAGTGGTAAATTGTATTACTTATTTCAAATGAGCTCAAATGCAAATATATAAATCATCCAACTGTTTCCAGTTTCAAAAGTTAAGCTTTGTAATTTTGTTAGTGTGATCAGGAGAGGTGCTCTACCTTGTTTTCATTCTCTCAACAACCTAGAGGATATAAGTATAGATGCTATCTTCTCTAATTTGCTGCATAGGCCATGCGTGGTGCTACAAATTTTATGTAATTGTAGAACATTAGATCCATATAGTGGCTTCTGGCTCATTTTTATGGAGAGCTGTACAGCATTGTTCTGCAGAGACATATGGGTTGGAAGACATGAGGGGCAAGTACATAGAAATATTCTGATTATAGCAATGTTCTGATTGAGTTAAGATGGAAAATTTATGAAACAAAAGTGATTGCTTATTGTGTCATGTAAGTTCCATGGTGTTTTGTGACATTACTGTAATAGGTCCCGATGGGACAGGAACTCTGCCAGTTTCCATGACACACTAGACACTAATAAATGGGTTCCCATTAATTTTCTTATTGCATATATTTGACAGTCCATCAATGTTCCTTTCTATTGTCTCAAGTATAATTAACATGGTTAAGTATGCAGGGTATCATTGTTTTTGCATCTGTTATGGCAACACTTGGATTGCAAATACTACTTGAGGCTGGTCGGCAATTTGTTGCAAAGGTATGCTACAAGAATTTTACTAACTACAACCTACATCGCAGATTTGTGCTTGGCTCAATTAGGATGCTAACAAACCATTTGCATTTTATGAATGAACACCAGTTATGTGGTAGACTTTGTCTACCTGGCTGATTTATAAGAATTTTTGTACACAGAAATCAATTGCAAAAAGGTATTGGATGCTAATTGGCAGTGTTTAATTGATAATATCTTTTCTTTCTTTATTTTTATTTTTTTTTTTAAAATTTTTTTTAAATTTTTTAATCAATTTAGTTACTAGGTTTGGCAATCTTTGGGACTTGCTATAAATGGTTTCTTGTTTAAACAGGTCTCAGCTACAGTCTCTATGTTTGTGGTAAAACAGAAGCCTAGTTACAAGATGCTTGTTTTCTGTGACCATTATTTTCATTGGTTGATTCTGTCTTTGGTACAGACTGGGCCTGAAATGGATAAAGAGCAGGAGAAATGGATGATTGGAATCATGGTCACTGTAACAGCAGTGAAGTTTTTGCTAATGATATACTGCCAGAGATTCAAGAATGAAATCGTTAGAGCCTATGCTCAAGATCATTTCTTTGATGTTATCACAAATTCAATCGGTCTGGTAACTGCTGTTCTTGCTGTCCGGTATGCATGGTGGATTGATCCTACTGGAGCTGTAATGGTAAGTTGACAAACCTTTTATGTCCTCCTAGTTCTTGATTCTGCTATATTACAGTCCATTTTACATGAAAAGCTCTGCCACACCACCCTTTATTTTCTTCTGGTCTTTTAACATGCCCCATCCCATAATCATTAGTTGTTACCTCCTGCATAAGATTTGAACTTGTCCTGCCCCCATTTTGGGATGCCTTAGCCCTTAATTCAATGTCCTATTTTCTGTAAATTTATGGCAATGACTCGTTATGCTTTTAACATTGTTGTGTGGGACTGCTGACAAAATGCTGTTGGCAAGAACAAATTGCGAAGCATTAAACATTGGTCTTATCTCATTATATGCAGATAGCATTATACACGATTAATACCTGGGTAAAGACAGTTCTTGAGAATGTATGGTCTTTGATTGGAAGAACAGCCCCTCCTGAATTTCTGGCAAAGTTGACATACCTCATTTGGAATCACCATGAAGAGATTAAGCACATCGACACAGTGAGGGCGTACACATTTGGTTCCAATTACTTTGTGGAGGTCGACATAGTGTTGCCAGAAGACATGCCTTTGCACAAAGCACACAACATTGGTGAGACTCTCCAAGAAAAGCTTGAAAATCACCCAGATGTTGAGCGAGCGTTCGTGCATATTGATTTCGAGTCTATTCACGTGCCTGAACATAAGGGCAAGGTATAGTGCTGATGGCGGTGGAAATAAATAAGTGGAGCTTAGGTCTTTTGCTTCATGGCTGCTAACTGTAATAAATTTTTGCATTGTCGGTGTTCTCCATTTAACATCATGTTATCTACATTGCTTCATCACAATCATGAAACACTAACCAGTATTAATCCTCTCTTCTAATATATATTTTCAGTTTTCAGCATTAAAAACTGTGGTGTTGGCCTTTAAATCTGATTTCTCATACTTAAAATTTCATGGTGTTTATATGTGTGTGTGTGTGTGTGTGTGTGTGTGTGTGTGTGTGTGTGTGTGTGTATCACGAATGGCCATCGCCCTCCTTTGCTCTGCTTCTCTTAAATCATATCAAAGTTGTCCCAAGCAGAATAGAGAAATCAATCATAAATCGTGCCCAGAGTCCCCGAATCAAAAGACCCATGAGTTAAACCGTCAGAATAAAGAGGATGAACGAGATATTATTGCTTTTAAGTTTTGTGCCCCAGCTGTAAGGGCACCACGTAGCCCAACTTCCAGATTAGGTTTCTCCCCTCGATGAGTCCTAATTTGAGATGTCAAATTACTCGGAACTTTTGCATAGCAAATGGCCAGAAGCTGATAAATTCCGGCGTAAAAGATGCTAGAAGCCTATTTGTTTCGATTCGGAGAATTCCATTTCGTCATTCCTGATCCAAACAACACGCGCTCCGAAGACCAACCAGAAAAGCTAGAAACCAATGTTGTATTTTTCGGGGTTTAAGGAATTATCTTAAGATATAATAATACTTTATTAACATTTATTTATTAAAATCTGATTCAAAAGAGTACTAGGTTTGCATCTCATCATTTAAGCTTGTTCCAAAGAAAAATGTTTTTAAGTCTTTTTGTGAAGTTAACAAGTCATTAATAATAACATAAAATTAACGTTGCTTGCATCTAACAAAAATGATGGAATAGCAAAATCATTTTTTTTTCTTTTTTCTTTTTTTTTTTTTAAAAAAAATGAACTAGTTTTTGTTTTGTTTTAAATTTGGAAACAAAATCATGTCTTAATCTTGAGAAACATGTTATTTTCTCGTGTACAATTTTTTTTTTTTTTTTTTTTATTTTCTTTAACTTACTTTTAATGGACATGGGCGTGTCGAACCCGTATCATGTGCATACATATTTGTATACGAATCGTGAACGGCATAGCAAACCTCCGTTTTTTTGGCCCAGCATTCCACGTAAGTTTGGTCAGCTAGAACAATTCGTTTATGTTGCAAGATTCTCGGTTTTATGCGATCGTTTTGACTCTACGCCCTCCGCCGATGGTATTACAATGCTGACAAAATGGGGGCGGGGGCACAATGTTAGATTCCTGGAATTTGAAAAATCCGAAACATGAAACGTGCTATTCTCTTGTTTTTATTTTTTATTTTTTATTTTCATATTATCAAAGGATATTTCCTTTTTTTAAAGTATTTTAGTCGGAAAGGACCTTTTCCTCTATGGCTTTCACTAATCTGGAATCACAACCCCAACCAATTACGTAAAATCTTATCCAATTGTTCAACCCCACCATGGGCACGTCCTCTGGTCAATCTGTGGCACTTTCCAGATTTGGAGAGTTTTGTAAATTGTGTTTGATTTTGCTTGTTCTTAATGACATAAAATGCCTGCAAATTTGCTTTGAAAATTCTACCAATGTTTGGTTTCTACGTTGTGAGGGAACAAAATAAAAAAAAAAAAAAATCAACAGAAAACACAAAACAAAAAAAAGGCTTGAGATAAGAAAATAATATTTGCTATAATATAATTGATTTAATGGATAAAAGGAATATTCATTTTAGCCAAAAAAAAAAAACAAAAAAGTGGATATTTTATTTTATGAGTCTTAAAAGGAGGAGAAATAATTTTAAGCAACCATAAAACATTACCAAAGAAAATCAAACTATTAAAAAAAAAAAAACTGAAAAATTTTCCACTTTCTCCAATTTTGCCCTACAAACCGTAAATTCGAATAGTTTGATGGAATTTTTGGTTTTATGCGAGATGGTGAGGAGACGTTTTCATTCAATATAGGATAAAGTCTCTAAAAAGTTGAAGTTTGGGGACTTTATTATCAAATTTTTCTTATTGGAGCTAGATATGGGGAATTCTGGAAACATTGAATCCTATATTTTGCTTGGAAATCAAAGCAAGTAAGTTTTTGCTTGAATAAGGAAAGGAATCGGAGCTAAAAATAAAAAGAAAATTGTGTTCAAAATGCAAAATATATTCTAGATTTTTCAGAACATGAACCGAAAAATGTGGGGTCATATTGCAAATCCGACAACCCCCTCCGACCCCTTTTTTTTTTTTTTTTGTTTTTTTTTGGGGGGGTGGGGGTGGTTTATATTCATTTCCAAAGGCTATTTGCAGCAAATTTCAATCTCAAAAAAAAAAAACACTCTAAAATCATAAACACCCTTTTTAGCGGTTTTTGGGATTTCCTTCTTCTTCAACAGCATAAGCACAACAAGACGCAACAAAATCATCTTTTTCTCTTCTCTAGACCGCATGGAAAGCTAAGAACTTTGTCCCAAAAAATTGAAGAAAGTTATGGCTTTTCTTTTGCCAAACCTCTCACCTTCTCTCCTCCTCAGTTCTTCCGAGTCCTTAAAGCATAGAGACAAACCAATCATTCACCAAACCCAGTTCCCATCTTCTCATTACCAGGCAACAGCAGCAGCAGCAGCAGCAACAACAACAACAACAACAAAAACAAATCCCACCAATACTGGTACCCCTCTCTCCCCTCCACTCCAGGGTGCGCAGGATAAGGACCCACCAGGTGGACAGGATAAGGATCAGCACAAAAGAGATAAATTTTTGGTCAACGTTGGGCTGGCTGTACGGACCCTCCGTGAGGATTTGCCTCTGTTGTTCGTAAAGGACCTCAATTATGACATTTATAGGTAATTTCCTCTTCTGGGTATTCATTTTGTTCTCTGGATTCTGGTTCATTCACGAGAAAGTTTAGGATGTTGAGTCGTATTTGATTGTTTTTTCAGGGATGATATCACGTTTACTGACCCTTTGAATACATTCACTGGCATTAAAAAGTACAAGTTGATATGTTGGGCATTGAGATTTCATGGCAAGATGTTGTTCAGAGAGATTTCACTGGATATTTATAGGATTTGGCAACCTTCAGAGAACGTGATACTAATTAGGTGGAACTTGAAGGGTGTCCCTAGGGTCCCATGGGAGGCCAAGGGACAATTTGAAGGCAATTCAAGGTATAAACTGGATAGAAATGGGAAAATTTATGAGCACAAAGTTGACAATCTGGTCTTTAATTTCCCCTCATCCACTGAAACCAGCGGTCTCTGCCTTGGATTTGGTAGCTGCTTGCCCCGGTAGCCCCAATCCAACATTTCTGTGGGGACCTGTGGACACCTACTCATCTTCTTGGGTGGAGTTTTATCGTGTGGTTAGGGAGACATTGGATCAAGAAAGCCACCAATTGCTTGTGCAAGATAATTTGGTCACATGTTCATAGCTAGTAGCGAGGCACTTTGAAGTAATTATACATATGCAGAATTTTGATCATCGGTATCTACCAGCAAGGGAACATGAAGAAAAGTATATTGGAGAGTGTAACGCAGTTCTTGCTTTTGTGGGAGGGAAGAAGCTGGGGCATATTTTGTATACTCATATGGGCCAGATGTGTATGTAGAAAGAATATTCAGTAGTTATTTAATAAAGATGGCTTCACTTTTGTAGTAAATTTGTCAGAAGTTTGAATCCAGGCTTCCATCCAGAGTGGAAGCTATTTTTGTGGGAATTTTCATGGTTTATTGATATGCTGCTCTCTTCTGTCCCTTTTTATCTGTTGTAGTCGGTTGGTAGCACTGTTTGACATTGTAACGAGGAGTCTGAGAGTGATTTACTTGTTGCCAAGTCCGTCCAAGCTTCTCGCTTGATAACATTGAAAAAGGAGATTTTAAAGAAGCCAAAAGAAAAACCTCGAAGTGCTGATATTATTATCATCTATCTGGATAAAGGTGAATCACACTGGATACTCTACATCTGATGTGAGGTTTAAAGCCTTTCCGTTGTCCACGTAAATTTATTTCGAGTTTGCTATTTATCAAAATGATGAAACGCAAGCCCCTGATGTGAAAATAAGAATAAAATTGCATACATATGACAGTGTCGTGCACTGGGATGACACAAAGTTTTGTGATCGTTGAGGTTGTCGTTCTTGTGCAAGAGGATCGGTTACATGGCTCAACCATATGCTATTGCTAGCCTAGCCTGTCCGCCCAGACTGTTCTGTATGTGTGTGCAGAGAGAGAGAGAGAGAGAGAGAGAGAGAGAGTTAGTTCGGTAAAATGCGGGGATGTAAACTGCAGCCATTGAACTTCAATGGCCTCCTGCAATGTTGTAGTCTATTGGTCTCCCCCAAAGCCACATTTTAAACTCCGATGGTTTGCGCATATTGCAGCACACAATATGAACATACCAACCCTCTATTATTATTATTATTATTATTATTATTATTATTAAGCAAATTCTACTTGTACTTGTTATATTTCTAAACCGGAGATGAAACATTTCCAAAGTTCATCCTTTAAACGACGCCGTTTTCACAATCACAACACGAACAATGGATCTAACCAGTCAAGATTTTCTTAATTGTAATTAAAAAAAAAAAAAAAAAATGCTAACAGTCAACAATTCAAGTAACCATCAAGACTTCTCATATGTTATTTATATCCTCTTTTTTCTTTTTTTAATTAATTTTTAATCTTCTTGCCATGGGATGTGAAACTCTTTTAAACATACCACTCGTGCAATAAATCTTAAGAAATGGCTCACTGCTGCCTTCAAACCGGGGAAGCAGGGGCGGCAGCCGTCTTCTGCGCCTCGAATGGCATTCAGAATCTCGCCGAAACTCATCGCTTCAAGGTCAGACTACTCAACCTGCACTTTTTTATACGCATCTCTTCTATCTTGGTTTATTTATGTCCTTGTTTTTAACAATATACCTTATTATTTTTTCCTTTTTTTTTTTGTGTTTTTTTTTTCTTTGATGGTTTTATTGAAATTGATAGGCTGAATAGCTTTATTAAATGATGAACCTTTCTGAATTGGTGTTTTAGATTTTCTATTATTTTTGGGAGCATTTTATCTGAAAATGGGACCGAGATATGCTTGCATGAGAATCACGGTTCTTGCTATCTTGCATCGAGCTTGAATGGATGAGATCTCTATGCAACTATTACCGTGTGTGGATACAGTGTGTTTACCCCATGTCCTAGTGAATATTAGATAGTTCTTATACGACTTAACTTGTGCTTTGGAATGCTCGATTAAGAAAAATTTTTCAGGTCAGAGAAGGGCGACTGGTAATACTTCTATAGGTCGATGTCTAAGAAAAGCTTGCTATCTGTTCGAACATATATGTGAATTCAGGAAACTCTTGTTTCAATGAATGCTCCCATTTGCCCCTCTATCAAATCTGCTCATGGGGGTTGGGAATGTGTGTGCAGGCTTGGTTTTTGGATCAGTTTGGAGTCCTTCATGATGGCAAACAACCTTATCCTGGTGCAGTTTCAGCGTGTATGCTGTTGTCCAGTGTTTGTGGCATTTTCTCATCAATTGCAGTTTTCTATTTTCTTTTCGGTGAATGTTGTGGAAGTGCTTTATTCTGTGTGTGCCTGACAGTAAAAAAGCTGGCAGCCAGTGGTGCCAAGATGGTGATCATAAGTAATTCCTCGCGTCGTGCATCAACAACAGTGGAAAAAATGAAGAGCCTTGGATTTGATCCTTCTCTTTTTGTAGGAGCCATCACCAGTGGGGAATTAACACATAAATACTTGCAGAGGTTAGCCATGCTGTTCCTTTTCTGTTACTTACAAGGGCATGATGATTAATGGAGGTTTTGTTTAATTTAGATGCCATGGGTGCATGTCCATATATATATATCATCTTGCACTAGTGACTTCAATCTTATGCTCTTTCTTCAACCAATTCTAGCTGATCAGCATATGAATATTCTTCTTTTCAAGAGTCATTATGATGTTGAGTTCGTTTAAATGAGTCCACCTTCTGTGGATTTGGCAAGAGTTAGGCGAGACAAAACCTTTCTCCTTCATGACCCTATAAAAGATAGGATTCCTCAATTCTGCCATCATATGTGTGTGTTGCATGATGTGTGTGTTTTATTTTCTGTCACTTATTCATGTTCATTAATTAATTGCAATGGTTTATTATAGTTGATTGAGTTTCATAAAATTTTCTGCCATTAGAAAAGTTATGAACCCCTATCCCATGATGATGTCATTTCTTCTTTGCGTATGATAGATACAAGTAGCCATGTTTTTGCATACTAAAATACATAAAGCCCTTTTGTAACGTGGAATTTTCTTCTTCCTTTCAATTTGAATTTCTTAAGATGGTTTGTGTTGTATGATGGTTTGTATTAACTAATATGTATATATTCAGAATGATTTCATATCTTAAACCTTTTTCTCCAATTTCATTTTATGTAGGAGAGATGATGATTGGTTTGCAGCTTTAGGAAGATCTTGCATTCACATGACTTGGAATGATCGAGGTGCCATATCTCTGGAGGTATGCCATGTAGTTCTGTCAGACTAAATTCCATGTTTTCTTCCTCATATTGTAACTAGTGCATACGTGCAATCTACTCTCTCTCTCTCTCTCTCTCTCTCTCTCTCTCTCTCTCTCTCACACACACACACACACACACACACACACATGCATTCTCACATGTTCTCCCCTCCGCCCCTCCTTCCCTGTTTTCCTTCCAGTGAAATTGATAGCGAGTCTCTGTTTGCTGAGAAGAGACAATGCCACTTGGTAAATTTTCCTGGTAACAGGAGAAGCTTGAGGCTATTCAACTCTCTAGAGTGTTGTATGTCTAAAGGTCTTCCTTTCTGAAAGGCTTGAAACATTAATTTTGAAGCTCCACCGTTTTTGATTGATAAGGCTCAGCATTATCAATGATTCTTAGAAGCATGCCATGGGATTTGCAGCCTATGTTTTTGCCAGTTTCTTCATTCAAATCTAGGCCTCATTCTATGATTTAATTGTAGCTGGTGTTGAATGGAACTTATAATATCTATATTTATTCAACTTGCTGTAACTTTACTTAGAAAGTCTAATGTCTTAGCATTTACTCTGTTGGTACCCAGACAGTCATGTTAAGACAAAATGCATAAATGAATTTCATATATATTTTTTATTATTTAACAGGGCCTAGGCTTACAAGTTGTGGACAATATTGAAGATGCTGAATTCATTTTGGCTCATGGTACTGAAGCCTTGGGTCAGCCTTCTGGTATAGCTTCTCCCAAGACTCTTGAGCAGCTTGAGGAAGTATTGGAGCATTGTGCTGCTAAAAGGATCCCAATGGTAGTAGCGAATCCAGACTTTGTGACTGTTGAAGCTAGGGCCTTGAGAGTCATGCCTGGTGAAGATCTTATCTCCTTATTACAGTCTCACTGGACCTATATTTTATTCAGAAAATATCATATTGTGTTGAGCAAACAATGGTCCATCATTTGCAAGTGAATGCTATAAAATATTAAATCAGGTCAAGAATAACCTCTCAACCTTCTTTCTTGATATTGAGAGCCCTTTTGCAAAAACTTCAGAAATTGCAGTTGACCTATTTCCTTCTTTCCTGGGTCAGGCTTTCTGTTCTTGTATATCTTTAAACTTATAAGTATACAACTTGTGTTACAATTTGTTGGTGAGGACAGGCTTTCTCAAGCCATGTGAACAACTCTATTCACCAAACAAGAAAGTTATATGCTCAGAAAGTTATGCATCCATGTCAAAAACTGTCTTGTGGCATGGCGGATCTCAGTCCTCTCTCTCTCTCTCTCTCTCTCTCTCTCTCCATTTACTGGACAAGAAAGTGATACTTTCAGATGATGTAAGTTGCATTAATTCCTTAGGAACATTGGCTGCCAAGTATGAGAAGCTTGGAGGTGTAGTGAAATGGATGGGAAAGCCAGGGGAGGTAACTCAAATTCTTTGTTGGCTTTATTATCTCTTTTACATGTGGGTGCTAGACTTAATGGATAGCCATGTCTCTGTTCTTATGCAACTACAAAATTTTCTGATGCTAATATATTTGCCATGGTGTGGATGTTGCTACTTTTGACCTGTCCAGTGTTCTACACAGTAACCATGGTTTGTTATACTGTTGCCCGTGCAGTTTGTATCTCTATGTTATGCAGCAGTTTTCTGTCTGCCAAAACAGCAAAATTACCTCAAGGAAAGCATCCATTATCAAGTTTCTGTGATCCTCTTCATTATTGGAGAAATTAGGGATATGTGTAGATAAGATAATTTTAGATCTAGGTCTATACATTTCAAATGTTTGCCTCGCATGCCTTGCAGATAATTTATAAATCAGGAATGGCCATGACTGGTGTTGATGCTGCTGACACTATTGCTGTGGGTGACTCACTTTTCCATGACATCAAAGGTGCAAATGCTGCCGGAATCCAATCAGCATTTGTAACTGGTGGAATTCATGCAACTGAGCTTGGACTTGGTAGCTTTGGCGAAGTGGCAGAGCTGTCGTCCGTACAAGCCCTTGCCTCCAAATATGATGCATATCCATCATTTGTGTTGCCAGCATTTACATGGTAGAAGTTCATGCTGGTAAAAGGGTAAGTGCATTTTTCTCTTCGGGATCACTCTCATTCAATACAAATAATTGAACTCGATTGGATTGGATGGATTTGACGTATTGAGCTGTTTGATAAACCCCTCTTGAGTTGGTAGGATGAAAGTGATAAAAAAAAAAAAAAATGTATGCTTATGTTAAAAAATTCACAAAACTGAAAAACTATAATGTGGCTTATCCCCATATTTATGTTACTCTCTGCTCTGCGAAATCAGACATAGAGTTGAATTGCAATGGGAAAATTGCTCTGTCGTCTTAAACATTCTTCGAGGAAGCCCATTAGAATTCTAATGTGTGATTTTTAAGTCTCAGTTAAACTAAGATTAATTGGAATATATTAACGAACCAAGACACCACCTTGATCTGGTGACTAAAATAATAATTATAGCTCACACGATGTGTTGTTTCCACTATCCACGAAAAACCCATTAAAGATTTACTACCACACACAAGGTGGATTTTGAGTAATATATATATATATATATATATATATTCAAATAGATAGTGCATAATAATCATAAAAAGGGTGTCCCAGTATACAAACATTTCATATTGTAAAAATTTGAAAAAGAAGGAAGTTAACTAACACACGGAACGAACGTTGTTCTCGAGTACCCGGTCTTCCCATGAAAAGCCTATTATGAAAGAGTTACCGGGGATGCAGGATGTGTTATCAAGCACACAGTTTTCACATTTCTGCTCATCAATGATGATTAAAGAGAGAAATAATAATAATAATAATAATAATAAAAAGAATGGAAGACAGCGCCATTTATCTATTTACTCTGCGCTAAAAATAGTGAGAAAAGAAACGGTGTGAAGACACGATATCGACATCGTTCAGGTTGACCGTGTTAAAGTGGGCATTGTAGGGCAGAGGGATGCAATCAAAAGTGAAATCTGGTAGATTGAGATGTGTGTATGGCGACATATCGCACACACTCCTCTGGCTTTTTGGCTAACGTCCATCTTCCCTTTTTCGATAATGGGCTTGGCGACCCCTTTACACCTGCTTTTCCACGTTTCTCCGTCTTAACAAATCACCTCTGTTTTTCCTCCATCAAAATCTCATTCGAGATGCTTAATCATAGAGGCCACTCCAACGCTACCATGTGAGAATATTTTGGGTGTTAGGTGGCCACCGTCTATTCAGAATCGCGCGTATACGAAGCCACTCCCTAATTAATTCTACAGTCTCAGGAAGTGATATTTAAGTGTCAGCAATATCACATAGCCACAGGTTTTTCCCTGATATGAATTGGGTGCATGTAATGTGACAATATTATAATAATTGATTGAACATTTACACTCGTTAAATATATAAACATAAGCAAGAATATAAATATATGTTACCCTATTCACATCTTCTTGTTGATGCCAAGATAAAGATACGTTAATATATAATAAATTCCTTTTTACCATACAACACCAGTCATTGTTTTTTTTTTTTTTTTTTTTTATCTTTTTTTCTCTTTTGGGTTTGTTTAATTGGCGCTGTTTCTTTGACGGAATAGGATGCTCTTATGTTATAAGCCATAGAGTAAAAAGGTTTCGTATTGCAACTTGCATGTCTCGAGTTCATTTCTTTTCTCTATAAAACCAGAGATACTCTCTTATTTAAAACCCACATACACAAGAGCTGCTCCTCTCTCTCTCTCTCTCTCTCTCTCTCTCTCTCTCTCTCCCCTTGTCCGCCATGTTTAGTCTTCAGGGTTCTTGTACCATCTTTATGGCATCATTTCTTTTAATTGCTATTTTGCCTACCATGGTCTTCGGTGAGTGTACATGTGAAGTTGAAACTGAAATGCAAAATAAAGGAGAGGCACTAAAGTATAAGCTAGCTTCCTTGGCTACAATTCTTGTGGCTGGTGCTCTTGGTGTCGGCCTTCCCTTGTTAGGCAGGAAAGTACCGAACTTGAGGCCTGAAAATGACATATTCTTCATGATCAAGTCATTTGCTGCTGGGGTTATCTTAGCAACCGGGTTTATTCACATCTTACCGGACGCATTTGAGAATCTAACATCGCCCTGCCTCCCCAAAAATCCATGGGGGAACTTTCCATTCACCGGTTTCGTCGCTATGATGTCTTCGATAGGGACCTTAATGGTGGACTCATTGGCAACGAGGTTTTATAAGAGGCAACACTTTAACAACAGCAAGCAGGTTAACGCAGATGAAGAGAAAGGTGGCGAGCATGAAGGCCACATGCATGTTCACACCCATTCTACACATGGTCATGCCCATGGATCTGCCTCCCCAGCTGAAAATTTGAGCATGTCTCAGTTGATCAGACAGAGAATAATTTCGCAGGTGACATCAACACCCAAAACTCTCCTCAGCTAACTCTTTTTTCTACAAGGGGATGCTTCATTTTATGTTGATGATCTAACATCTTTCTTCCGTTGTCCTCTACTTATTTGAAGTTTGTTTCTTCTAGGTGTTGGAATTGGGAATTGTTGTTCATTCGGTGATAATTGGAATGACCCTTGGTGCTTCCCAGAGTCCCGAAACAATAAAGCCCCTCTTAGCAGCCTTGTCTTTCCATCAATTTTTTGAGGGACTGGGACTTGGTGGCTGCATCTCTCAGGTATACTATATGTCATCATTTCCGAAGCAATTTTTTTTTTTTTTTATAGTCCAAGCAATAATTTGTAGGTAAGCAAGCCTGCTGAGGGAAATTGTTGTTTCATGTTCAAATATTCCAATCTTTTGCAGGAAACAGATCACTTCATGGGTAAGTTTAGGCAATGATTTGATGATCTATTAGAAGTGTGCTGCTAGTGTTGACACAATGACAACATCTTTGTTCCTTTAAGAGCTCACAAATGTCGTCATCTTTAAGAAATCCACTGAACTATCTTGTCAAATCTCAAAAAAGAGCCGCAGAGCAATTTTCTGATTGGCCACAGACTTTACTTTGCACTGTATTTAGTTTTGTACGTTTCTTAACCTTTTTTTTTTTTTAAATCTAAAGGTGAATATTATATTATTACATCTGCAGGCAAAATTCGAGTCCAGACCTATGGCAATTATGGCAACATTTTTCTCCCTCACAACTCCTTTAGGGATAGCAATCGGGATTGCAATATCAAGTATCTACAAAGAGAGTAGCCCTGCTGCTTTAATTGTTGAAGGGATTTTCGACTCAGCCTCAGCTGGGATTTTGATATACATGGCACTGGTTGATATACTGGCAGAAGATTTCATGAACCCACGGATGCAAAATAATTTGAGAATTCAATTAGGAGCATATGTTTCACTTCTTCTTGGGGCTGGCTGTATGTCTCTATTGGCCAAATGGGCTTGAAATTTTGGGCACACCATTTTAAGCTTTTTAGGTGCATTTTCAGGAATTTAGTAGTGCCAGAAAATCATGATTTAAGCTCCATTTCAAACTTCCTCTTTCTCAAAAAGGAAGAAAAAAAAAATGCATGGCATTCCTTTTTACTTTTTACCCCAGCTAGACGATTTTATATTTGGGAAGCATTTGGGAAGAAAAATGAAGGGAATGTGTTAAAATTCAAAAAGGAGGTAACCACAAGAATTGACTATGTCACCAACAGAATTCAATCTTCCCTTCAAATATAGGAATTTTCGTACTTTCAATATTCTTAGTGGATGGATTCCATCAACTTTGTTATTTGAACATTAAAAAGAGTACTAACTAGACATATCGTGTTCATGGTTGTTGTAAAGGAAGATCGTTTCCGTGTGTATGAAACAAGCGACAGGACATGCATAGCAGCTTATTGGTGAGAGGATGGATTCTTTCAAAATCATTTTTCCAATAAGATACTCTAGCAATCACTCAATATGGTCATAACATTTTTTAAGTTTTTCCCCTTCTGTTCCATAGTTCACAAGTGTTTTACCTTAGGAAATGCAATGGATGAATACAAGAATTGCCAGAGGTGAACAGCTGCTGGAATCACACTCTTTTATCACCTGAATTAACTATGTGTAACCCCAGCATTCTACTCACAAATTTTGGCAAGCAAAGCCCATACAGAAGGTTAAAATCAATTCAGCATACAAAATTGCTACATCCACTAGCGAAAAACCTTAATATATCTAACCTTGCACGATGGAAAAGACTTCTTTCACCTCTCTATAGTGCTATAACATGGTTTACTAAAAGGAAAGGACTTGGGTGAACTATGAACTGCAATATAGTGGTCAGCATAGCCAGTCAAAAAGAACTGCAATTACTGGATTTGAATGTCTTTGAGACATCACCTATGACTTACATAAATTACAAAGCCTTCCCTGACATGAGTGGCTTGGGAGGGGACAACAATCTGATTTCAGGCGCAGAACTAGGGAAAAGCATGTTTAGCCTGTGCATGAGTATGTCAGCTCTTGAAGGAATCTCATTTAGAAGAAACTGCTGAACTATGGGTTTCTTATACCACTCCATGACAGAGTCCCCTGGGGCCCTTAGAACAACCTTGCTCACCTCAAAGGGGGACTCTACTGAGCTCAACATCTGTGCAACCACAATCTTCAGAGTTGGCCCTGTAACCAACTTTATGCGTCTTGGTATCACACCATAGTAGAGCATGCGCTTTCGGAACCGATGGAGGGTATGCACAACTGCTATAAGAGCAGCTCCAACTGACAAGTTTCTAACATCCAGGGACCAAGCAATATGCTGATCAAAAACTATAGCCTTTGGGAAAAGCTTATTCTCATATGCAACTTTCCAAACACATCGGGCACGGTTGATTTGCCCCATAAGAACAAGGTAGTTGAGAAGGACATTTACAAAGTACTTCGCAGCACCCTCCTCAAACTCATAATCAATGCTCTGAAAGAACTCTCTCACAAATGATAAGACTGGCTGTTTCCTCTGTTCTGGGCCAGTGAAGAGCCCACACATAAAAGTATGTGCCTTGTGTCTTGTAGCACTAAGGATAGACATTAGATGCCTCTCATTCTGTTCTTCTTGACATCGGACTAGATGGGCAAGAATTGACGTGTAGAGTATGAGATCCACTTTTGCGGCAGAATTCACATATGTCTCAAGGAGGGGCTTAGCTGATTCATAGAGACCGTTCTTCATGCAAGACTCAAACAACTGCCTGATTATGAAATTATTTGTCCTTATCCCAGATGAGCCCATAAAACGTAGCCACCTCAAAGCAAGATCAAGAGAACCATCCTTGATGTAAACCATTAGAACATCACTAGCACTCACATCAACAGTATATCCCATGGCCTTCATTTCCAGTAAAATTTTGGCAGCCACATCCACAAGCTTCTTTTTAGCTAAGAGAGTCAAAAGGGCAATATAGGTACTCAAACCTGGTCTCAGACCTGCATTGGTCATTGAATTATATAGCTTCATTGCAGAATCCACTTGTCCAGTGGCAGCATGCATTTCAAGAAGACAAGAGTATGTTGATGGGGTGGGTAGAAAGCCAGCCTTCTCCATATCTTGAAATGCAGACATTGCAATATCAAGCTTGCCAGATTTTGCATGGGATTCTATGATCATTGTGTACAATGCAAAGTTTGGCCTCAAGCCAGCTTTCTTCATCTCATCCCAAAGCCTAAGAGCAGTATCCAGTTTCCCAGCCTTGGTGTAAGAGTCAATCAGAGAAACATACATAGTAGCAGCTGGCCTAAGCCCAAAACCCTGCATTTCCATGTAAATCTTCATTGACGTATCCAACCTCCCTGCTTTTCCCATTGAATCAACAAGCGAGGAGAAAATGCTAAAGTTTGGGCGAAAGTTCCTTTCTTTCATTCCCTGGAAAAGCTTGAAAGCTGCATCAAGGCGACCTGACTTTGCCAAACTTGGAATCATCATCTCATATGTTGACCCGTCCAAGGAACAATGTGCTGCTTCCATGCTCTCGTATATCTCAAATGCCTTGTAAGGTAATCCCTTATTCAGAAACAAGGTTATCAGTGAGTTATAAGTTTGCGTATCAATTTTACAACCAGAATCCTGAACCTTCTTGAAACAGCAGAAGGACACCTCCAACTTCTCTGCTTTAGCCAAATACTGAATCACCCTATTATATGCACTAAACAAGGAAACACCGCTCTTACTCGAATCTTGAACCATGTCGTCAAACAAAGCCTGAATTCCATCAAAATCCCTACTTTGATTCAACCCATCAAACAACATGACATAAACATCATCGTTTGGCACATACCAAGATTGTCTCCTAGACCATTTGAACAAACTCAACGATGCATCAGTTTCATCAATAACTTTCAGAGCTTGTACCACATGAGTCATGTTTGGAAGAAATTGCAGCCTGTCCAATTGGGTCTCCAGTTCAGGCCCCCATTTCCACCTCCTGACAACCTCAACAATCTTTGCAACAGCAGAGGCATTCAAAAATGGCTTCTTGAGCCCACCAACCATGACATGATCGTCCAAACCTGGTTCCACTGACCTGACACCCTTCCCACTATAAATCAAACTGCCAGACTCATCCAAATACTCAATGTCCTGAGTCCACTGACCAGAGCCACCGCCAGAACAATAATTCCTCAGAAATTGAGGGCTAATTTTGGATGAGCAGAAATTTGGGGTTTTGGGTGGGGAAAAAATAGGAGAAAATGAATCGAGACCCATCATAGAACTCAAGAAACTGAAATTCTGGCAACCTTCAATTACTACATTTCTTCCGCAAGAATTAGAGAATTTAGGTGGAGGCCTGAGGCTAGGGTTTTTACTGAGGGTAAACAGACGTCTGCAGTAGAATTCACGGCTTCTATGAAACATTTGGAGAGTAAGAAACGTTTAGATGGATGGATGGATGGATGTTTTACTAACTGACTATGTGCTTAGACGAAATAGCAATCCCAATGCAAATTGGAAAGACAGAAAACGAAACAGAATGGGCTATTCTATCATCCAGCGGCCATAACTTTCATCGTTTTGTTTTTGTTTTTGCTTTTTCTTTGGAAGGAACTGAAATGGGAGGGCACCGGGGCAGGGAAAGTGGTGTGTGACAGAAGAGAAGCGGCGGCGGTGGAGACGGGCTTTGGAGACCGACAGAGCGCGACAACTACACAACACATATTGGATTGGGCCAATTAGAAACGTAGCAATAGCAGCAGCAGCAGCAGCAGCAGCAGCAGTAGTGAGTGACAATAAAACAAAGAGAGGATGAAGGGCTGAAATGAAATTTGCATCGGGCATATTGGGCCTGGCCTGGAATTGGACTTGAAACTGGGATCTTCCTGGCCCGGACCGGCCCAAACTTTCATCCACGTTTGATTTTCTTGGACAAGAATAAGAAAACTCTCATCTCATCCAGCCCAGCAACTCTCAATCTTAATTTCCATGGAGAATTTATTTTAATCATAATTTGAGGGTGGACCAAAGGAAGTAATCCTCCCACCCAAAATACCCACCGCACCCGCACGTGTCGCATCAACTGGCCAGTATATTCACGTGGACTAGAGCTTCACGCAAAGTTGCAATTCAATCCTCACTTAATTTCTATAGTAGTACGGAGGTCCTCCGTCCTTCCCGCTAAACAATTATTATCGTTTCCTTAATGAATAATAATAATAATAAAAAAAACAAATAAAGCCGAACGAAACAGAATTACGACGACTTTTATTTTATAGGTCAGACTCATTTGGAGGGAGGAAAATTCACGCGGGGGGAGGGAGAGACACGGTGAACATGACGGACATATCGCGCCCCCCCCCCCCCCCGGTGTGGGCCCCCACACACCTTTTTGGTTTTTCTCTTTATTTTTTTTTTTAATAAAAAAAAAGAAAATACAATGTGCAATACAGCAAGATCAACAACAACGATGTACAACAAATTTCATGCAACGTGTGCGTATAAATTTTTTTTTGGATTACAGTTTCACATGTTTTATCATCCATCTATTTGCACATTTCTGTTTTTATTTTGTTTTGCTTTTGACGTAACTTGTGCAAAGTCCTAAATCTGCCGACAAAACCACGCCCCGCCCCCCGCCCCCGCCCATGGATTTTTTCCTTTTTTCCTTGAGCAAATCCAAATTTGTTGATCATAAGGTCGGCAAGTCTTCCGTATAAACGAGCAATAGTACAATTGCCACATCCATGGATCCGCCATTCCCTTTCCTCCTAGCCATCTTTGCTCCCTTCGTTTTCTATCTTCTATTAAACTGAAAGTAAAATTATACTAAAAGTGAACAAATTTATTTTTTTAATACTATAATTAAGTTATTATAATAATAAACTTTTTTTATAAAATAAAATAAAATATATTAAATTATAATTTATATCATTAAAATTATATTATTAAAAAAATTATATATTATTTAAAATTATTTTGATAAAAAAATATATTTTCTTTTTGATAATGGAGGGATTACCTCCCCCAACCCCCACATATATAGTAATTGAAAAATCATTTGATTAAGAAAAAAAAAAGTTTATTGAATTTAATAAATATAAAATTTTTTAATGTGTATTTTTTATAATTATTAAATAAAAAATATTTTAATAATTTGATATTATTTTTAAAATATTAAAATATATTAATTTTTTTATAATTCTGAAAATAAAAATATATTACATATTAAATCTTTATATAATAAAATTTTTATTATAATAAGTTTAACTAAAATAATAGATAAATTTTAAATTAATTATTTTTATCTACAAATTATAAAATTAATTTATATGAATAATTATTTAAAATTATATTTCTTTTTATAATTAATTAACATATTAAAAATTATTATATTTATATATTTTTTTTTAATATTTTTAAAGACAAAATTTTTAATTTAGTAGAACAATATAAACATTCTCTATTTATATAGTTATATTAAGATCATGTTATAAATTACCTTTCAAAATTTATTAAAAGTTTTAAAAAATCATCCTCTTAATTTGACCATAGGAATCAAATACTATGTGACTATGAAATGAAAATAAATTTGCATAATACTTTACTCACATTGATAATATATTTTAATTCATTGAACTAAAAACTTAGTATTATAACAAGTATTATAAATAATTTATAAATATGAATTTGGCTCATTTATTTTAAATATCTTGCTCACTAAAATTTTTGTCAACCTTTTAATCTAATTGGTTAATTAATGTAGAATAATGTACAATTTGTTTTCGCAATTAACAACATACCCTTGTAAATCTTTCATATGTAATGTGATGAATGGTATAATTACCACACACACACACACACACACATATATAATTAACTTTGATCAAGAAATTATCACACATTTTGAAGTTTTGTTGACTTCAAATTATGGGTTCAAAACCCAGCAACCATAGCTTTTGGCGCGCCCACAGAAACGTCCACTTAGTGGACATTTAAATTGTAGGAATGACGGTCTTTTTAGTTAAAAGCATGCATCCTAATCACCAAATATCGTATGGTTATGTAATAACTATAGTTTTTCAAGGTCACGTCGCGCGTTTCAACCCTTTGAATGCCTTGGGCACTCATTTACCAACTGCTAGCAGTTACTTAGGCCATACGGTTTAAGTGCATGACATTTCAAGCAAGTTACTTTAGGCACCCTTTCCCCTTTTTGAAACCAAAAGTCACGTGCATAATATACTCGAGTGAATAAACTACCGATAACAGCAATCGATTACTTGTCCGAGAGAAACTGTGTTGTAAGTCGAAGAGCGCAACTTTTTACATTTATATAACATTATGTTTCATGCTGCTATGAAAAACATGAGACGATCCTTTCTTAAAAGTTTGCGTCTTTTGGCCTATTCTTCATTTAAAGAGAGTGGGTTCGATGACACCCACGGCCCCCCTCTCCTCAGCTTTTTTATTTAACATCAATTGAGTGTCACCATTCCCAAACATTACCGTGGGTCAACAACTCCTTCTTACCTGCCAGAAAAAGGATGTCAACGCATGCATGTTTCTTCATTCATGCACTTGGTTCAGTGAATTGCATCCTCATAATTATACATGACTTTTGGAACCATCAGCCACAAATTGGCTCAAGGGTCGCTTGTCCTAGATTCCTTCCAGATGATCTGCGTTTGAATTCCAACGAACGCAGCTAATGAGCCCAAAATTATGACCCTGAAGTCGTCGTGATTTTGCATGCACGGCAAGGCTTCATGACCGAGGAATTAATCGATTCCTTTGGTCATGGACAAATGAGACTTCTACCAATTAACCACTTGGTGGTTACTGGCTTAGCGGTTAACCCTTTGTTTGTTGGGTTTGTAAAGAAGCGTTGCTTCACTTTGTCTCTTTCTTTAATTATCTTGCCCTTCTTCACAAAGAATCAAAAGATTCCTTGAGAACCTTGTAATGAGGAATTTACAATTCCTTTTGAAGGCCCACCAATGCACCGTTATGTTACATAACTGCCCTGCAACTTCCTTTGGTGCCTCCTGTTTCCTTGGACGGCGCTCACATAGGCAGGTGGATCCGCTCCAGATAATAGAAATTTAAAACTAAAATTTTTCAAATAAGATATCCGCTTCCTCGTGATTAGGAATTTAAATCAGACCTACCACTGTGTTTCAGATAATACAATTTTAAGTAAAATGATAAATAATAAAAACTACACACTAATTCTAAGTAGATATGCTTCACCTCCACTGAACAGGTGTAAAATGAAAGGAATGAATGAATGAATCAATCAATCAATAACGCTAACATGGGCAAGTGGTGGTTCTATCTTACCGTTTTAACGAGGCTATATCTTAAAAAAAAAAAAAAAAAAAAAAAGTCATTCACAATTAAAAACAAGAGATTTAGAAAAATAAAAATAAAAATAAAAAGTTATATGCTCATGAGGTGACTTCTAGAATAACCATATTGATTCAAAAAAAAGTTTAGCTAGTTTGGTTTTTTTCAAAGTTACTGTCGTAGAAACACTTAAAATATACATAAAATAAACACTATTTTATCTTAATTATTAATTTTTATTATTAAAAAATTATCAATTATAATTAATATTTATATTTTATATTTATTTTATATAATTTTCATATATATATATATATATATATATAAAGTATACAAGCATTTCTCATGGTATTCGGAACATGTGCATGGGTGCCAACTGCCAAAGATTCCATCTTCCGTTTGATTGAGGATGACAACTCTCTGCTTTAGATTAAGGCAAGATACTGTCTTAATTACTTACAGGGCCCGGGTAACTGGACGCGAGAGAGAGAGAGAGAGAGAGAGAGAGAGATTGTCGAGTTCTTGCAAGCTTCATTTTTTTTATTAAAAAATATATATATAATGTATAAATAATTAAAATAAAATATATATAAATAAATATGATGTGATGTATACGTGATATATTTTAATAATTAATTACTTTTTTTTTAACTTTATTTGTGTGTACGTGATCTTTAATATTTTTTAAAAGTTTTAATACTTTATTCCTTTAAGTTAACTCTCAAAGGTTAAAGTTAAGAGTAATAAAATTTTGATAAGAGATTTGTAACAAGTCGAGTTGGGGCAAGTTCAAACTAAATTCGAAAATTTTCATTTTATTTTTATTTTTTATTTTTTATTTTTTTGAGGTTAACCTTAACTCAGTCATAAAAGATTTTAGCCTAGAATATTAAGGTGGATAAGGGCAGCACCAGAAATGGAAATCCGAGGGCGCCAAGATCAACATAAGCATTTGTCACAATAAATTAATTATAAGACCATGGGGGGGGGGGGTGTGTAACCACAACTTTTCGACATACCTGAGTGAAGGAAAATTAATCCAAAAACAGAGAAAAACAAAGCGCCGGGTGGGTGTCGGCCGCAAAGAGAGACTAGTGGCTCATCCTATCAAAGGTAAATTAATTCACGTAACAGAACAGAATGCCAACGCGGCCTAGTAGGGCCGTACCACCAGGTGTACGTCATCGCTGACTAATTTTACTTCCCTTCTTAATTTATATATATATATTTGTTTACTCTTCTTTCTTTCCTTGTGACGGATCTGCTGACGCCAGCTGGTGCCAACGCGGCCTAGTAGGGCCGTACCACCAGGTGTACGTCATCGCTGACTAATTTTACTTCCCTTCTTAATTTATATATATATATTTGTTTACTCTTCTTTCTTTCCTTGTGACGGATCTGCTGACGCCAGCTGGTACACAGTCCCCTAACACGTCGTCACAGTCACCCGTCCATCGACGGCTAAGATTCAAACTGATACAACGGTGGCTGGTTGAATGAATCTCTTCTTTTTTCACTCGGTATTACTCTTCTTTCTTTTCTCTTTACTTTTTTTTTTTTTTTTATAATTATTCCATTACATTATACACTATCTATATATATATATATATATATATATATATATATATATATAAAATAATAATAATAAGGAGAATTTTGCTTCAAAGAAAATTGATATCTGTTAAACGATTCGAAATAATTCTAAAATTTCTATGCAGTAGAAACTAGATTTATAGCGCGCATGGTTCTAGTTTAAAGGTGAGTTAAAAACTTGTGTGTGTATAGATAAACCAGGGACCCAATCAAAGAGCTCGGGCTCATGATGAATGTGAGAAACAAACAAAAGTAAACAAAAGCGACGTGCAGCGACGCATAAATGATGACGCGGAAAGCAAAACAAAGTCAAGTAAGAAAAGGCGGCGCCATAATTTAAAATTGGGATTAAAAAGAATCGTGGTTGATGCAACATTAGACCGTACGGTTCTAGGGAGAAGACACTGATAAAATGAGTACAAGAAAACGCATTACTTACGAAAATGTCGCATGAAAATATTATACTTATTGACGATACATGTTAATAATAAATATTATAAATATATATTCTATGTAAATTAATTTAAAAATGTGCGTGTGAGGATCCGAGATAACTTACTTGCATCCCACTTAATGGAAAAGATAAAAGAAAAGTAAAGGAAAAAAAAAAAAAAAAAACAGAAAAAAAATAGACCGGGGAGTTGGAGTGGGGGAGGGGCCGCCCGAGGAGAAAGGAGGAGTACTTGGGTACGAAGCGAAGGAAAATTAATTGCATGTGATATTTGAAATTAGACGGCACAAGAAGAGTAGAGTAGGACAACCCCCCCACCACGTCATGGCTGACTTCTTAAATTATTTTTTAAGAGTACCGTTATTGATATACATACATATATATATATATATATATTTTTTTTTTAAAAATTTATCAAGAATAGTAATTGATAAATACAGCCAACAAATGAGTCATAGGAAGCGCTAAAAGTAATACATCACATATTTTTGTATTTTGTTTTTATATTTATAATTTATTATTTTTGCGCTATGTCTGAAAACAAGTCCTCCACCACCGCAGAACGTCAACAAAGTCGAAGGTTCAAATAATAACAGTAACGACCAATGAGTCTCCATCGCCCACCCCCAACTCTCTCTCTCTCTCTCTCTCTCTCTCTCTTTTTTTTTTTTTTTTTTTTTAATAATTATTTCATTATATTATGTCATATTTTATACATACATCTGTGTGTATATATATATAGAAAGCGGGTGGGAAATGATACACCTCTCCTCGGCAGCAATCCTTCTCTGCACTTCTCTATATTCCAAAGAAAGTAAAGTGTACATAACGATATGGGTATCTGTTTCTCATCGTATTCCGATGAAATTCATCATCATCATCATCATCCCCCTCCTCCTCCTCGGGCCACCGCCAAAGTCATCTCTATCGAGGGACAGCTTCGAGAGTACCTTCTTCCCGTTCTTGCTTCTCAAGTACTTGTTCAAGAAGGAGGAGGAGGAGGAGGCGGAGGAGGAGGAGGACAACAACAACAACAACAACAAGAAGCCGCCACGGTTCGCTCCTCCTCACCATCGACATCGTGCTTTCTCTGCGACGCAGATCAATTGGCATACGACGGTTACATCCCAGTCTTGGACTCCGACGCTCCTCTCTCTCCCGATAACATCTATTCTGTTCTTCCTATTTCAAGGCTGCAACGCAGGCTTAGCTCTTCCGACATGGCTGCTTTGGCCGTCAAAGCGGCACTCGCCCTCCAAAACCCTTCCAAGTCCAGGAACAACAACAACAAGAAGAAGAAGGATTCTGAATCCCGCGGCAATCGCCAACGAAGGGGGGGCCGCGTCTCTGCTGCTGTGGTTCCACTCAATAATCATCATAGCAGCAACACCACGCCTCCTCCAGCTCCATGGGATTATAATTCTTCTTCTTCTTCTTCTTCTTCTACTACCACTACTACTAGTAATTATTATGCGATCATCAATAACAACTCTATCAAGACCTTCGGTACTAATCGTCATCATCAACCAAAGCAAGGGCCACCACAACAGCAGCCTGCTTTCAGATCTGTTTCGGTCGGAAGAAGAAGAGTGCAAAAGTATGCTTCAGGCTCCACACAACCGAAATTGACAGTAATTGGTTCCTTTAGGCTCAGATTATCCACCATTTACGAAGGCACGGTCCTCTAAATTTTTTTCCCTTTTTTTTTCTTGTGTTGTTGCAGGTGGTTTTTGTTGTTGTGGTTGTTGGATTTTTTTCTTTTCTTTTTTTTTTTTATTAGTCAGTCAAGGAATGATATATATATATATATATATATATATATATATATATATATATATATATATGTATGTATAGAATTAGAATGAAAATGGATTGGATATTATTGTGGTACTCAATCAATCATTAGTTGTAATGACTAAATGTATTGGAGGAGGACGATTCTGTTTCTGTTGTAACTCCAGCATTTTTCTCAAATTTCCGGATATGACAAAACACACGGAAAAATGAAATCTCTCTCTCTAAATACAAATTGTTGTTAAATCTCATTTATTTTGTTTCATTCTTTCATTCGTCTAATTCGTGGCAATTTCCAATTGTTGTTATAGGCTCCGAAATTTCCGCGTGTCCCCCTTTGCGGCTCTTTGCGCGTTCCG
The DNA here is from genome assembly GCA_037832345.1 of Rhizophora mangle. Classification (NCBI taxonomy): domain Eukaryota; kingdom Viridiplantae; phylum Streptophyta; class Magnoliopsida; order Malpighiales; family Rhizophoraceae; genus Rhizophora; species Rhizophora mangle. The sequence continues at coordinate 78,407 of JBAPLJ010000004.1, read as the reverse complement.
GTCCCACACGTTTGAAAACAAATTTCATGTTGTAATGTTCCCTCGCATGCTTTCACACGAGAGCGCAGGCCCCCCCCCCCCCCCCCCCCCTTCCAGAAGAAGAAGAAGAATGCAAGTATTGACGCAAGGAACAATCAGCCCAAACGAATTGTGTTCCAAGTACACGTATCAATTGGCAGCCACGGGACAATAATAATAATAGGGAAAATTAAAACAAAAATTTAAAAACAAAATGCACAATGAATGTTTCTGGACCCTTTTACCGTAGCTTAGGTGCAGGCTCTAGGCCGATTGGGTCCAGTCCAGATGATTATTTTTAGTCTTCGTCTTTACCATGGGTGACATGGAGCAAGACACACGTGGCAAACCGGGTACCGACCCGCAAAGAAATCAACGGAACCGGGAAGGTAGGAGGATACGTTTATAATATATATATATATATATATATTTATTTATTTATTGATTTACACACACAGCACAGCATAGCCGTTTAGCATAGCACTGGTCCCCTCTCCCTTAGAAGTTAGATTTCTTTCAGACCGTAGCTCTGAAAAACATCTAAAGAGGCGTAAACAAGATTTTTTATTTTCTGTATTATATATATATATATTTTTTTTTGGGGTTGGGGTTGGGGTTGATGATGAACATGAAGCAACTGAGGCATACAGCAGCAAGTCTCCGCCTCATCAAGTCTGTGCCTCACTCTTCTTTGTCATCCCCTTCTACCCTTCAACACATTGCTTCTTCTCACCCCAGAGGTCTCTCTCTCTCTCCCTCTCTTTATATTACGTATATTTACAGAGATGTGTATATTCATTATTATTATTATTATTATTATTATTATTATTATTATTATGTATTTTGAATATGCTTCTTCTAATCTTTCTTTCTTACTATCAAATGTGGGTTATACTTAGGGTTTTGTTTGGGAAGCGCTAAGATGAAGCTGAAATTTTGTTGCTTCATTTAAATTCTGGACCTTTTTGCTAGTGGGTTGTTCTTGTTGTAATAAAGGTTTGAACTTTTTCATGTTTCAGCTTTTAATCCTAACAGTGATAATTAGATTTTGTATTTGTGCCTTATGGTACCAGGTAGGTCTTTGACGGAATAACCTGGCATCAGGTGGGTCACGGAAAATGGGTTAATCTTCTCACTAATTCATTGATTAGATAAATTGAAAATCTTTGATTGAATTGAGGAAAATTTAGCTTTTCACTTGTTCATCTTGCTGAATTGTTGTGGACCAAAAAGAATTTAGTTTTTGATCAGGAATCTGTTGGTATTTGAATTGAATCCTTAATGTTAATGTCTCCTGCCCAATGATCTCTCGTTGGTGTTTGGAAACTTGAAATGGTTCGTTTCCTGACTTTGAATTAGAACATGCATGTATGGTATATCATTAGCAACTAGTTCTCTCCGTTGCTGTGGCTTGGCAGGTGTCGCAAAAGTTGTGTTGAAAAAGGGAAAAACACAAATTTTCAAAGAGGGAAGCCCAATGGTGTATAGTGGAGCAGTGGACAGAATAATTGGGAGACCACCACCCAAGACAGGGGATATTGTCCTGGTAGCTGATGGTACCGAGAAACCTATTGGATGGGGCTTGTATAATTCAGTTTCCATGTTCTGTGTTAGGCTAATGCAGCTTGAAGATGAAGCAGCAAGGTAGATAGATAATGTGGGACAAGACAGCCAATTTGGTTTTATCTATATCTCCTAAAAAACCCTACTAAATTCCTAATTCATACTTTGTAGACACCCTTCTTCTGCTTTGAACATGGAGAAACTTCTTGAAACAAGAATTCAAATGGCTGTAGAATTACGTAGGAGGTTGGGTTTACCTTCTGCACATACAAATGCATATCGGCTTGTCAACAGTGAAGGAGACAGGTACATGTCTTCATACTTATGTGTTGCTATAAAAAAAGTCTTCTTGTTCTTCTATTAGATGTTATTTCTTAATATTTATTGAATACGCATATCAATTTATTGTAAATTAGGACATCCATTGTGCGTCACATAATCCTAGTCTCCCTATGTATGCTTTTCAGTTGCTATTTGTGGTGTCAGATACACAAATTATTTGGTTGGCATTAAAATGGTTGGAACTTAAAGCTCCCCATCAAAATTTTTTTAGGTCATTTAGCTGGAAATATTATGAGATCATTGGATAAAGGAAAGGCTGAAAATAATATATTTCATTATGTAGACCAATGTTTCGACTACTACTTATCTAATGTGATTCTCATTTTCACTTAAACTTTACTCTTGATTGTTTATGTGCAAGATAATGTTCTTATTTTCAAATTTCTTGATGCCGGATCACTGCAGATTGTCTGGATTAATCATTGATGTGTTTGGAGATTTAGCTGTTATAGCATCATCTGCTGCTTGGGTCGAGAGGTACAGGCCAGAAATAGAGGCTTGCATCAGAAAATTTTCTGAAATTGCCCTTATAAATTGGAGACCGTCTGTTGAAATTTTAAAGGAAGAAGGAATTGATGTGTTAGGCAACCAAGAAGACCATCCATCTACTTGTCCCAAACAAACAAAGGTAGAATATTCTTCCATGTTTCACACACTACCTAACTTGTTATTGCCTGTATAAGCTTCTATTCCCATGTCATGCCAGTAATAGAATATGCTTGTCAAATTGTCAGCTCCTTTTCCTATGCAATTTCTTTCACCCTGTTCTGCCACCTACTTCTCCCCAATAATGAAATCCCTTTGCACACCACTGGCCTGCCAATGTGACAAGCATATGTTGAGGTTGCCTGCTGTTGGATGGCTGGATGCCTGAAACTTTTATTGGCAACTAGGTCTTTGGAATTTTTGGGGATAGTTTGTTGGTGTTTAGCTGCCAGGATTTATGCTAAATAGCTAATACAGAAGAAAATAGCCTTGAAAAGAACAATTATTGCTTTTATGTCCCTTATTCCTAATTTCCGCCTGAGCTCAAGGTGTCACAGTCTGTTAAATATTAACAACACATTTTTCTCCAAAAATGCCTGCCAATCCTAGGCCGAAATCATGCTTTTGCAGTCTTAATATAAAACAATGAACAAAATATCATGCTAAAGTAATTATTTCCTACTTTTCTATCCCTCGAACCCAAACTGAGATGGACATATGCTTTTTTGCAACAGCTGCCAGTGTTTCTGCATATATCTATGAACCATGAGCCTTTGATGCCATGCTTCAATTTATAATATGCCAGGTTGTGGAAAATGGGATATCTTATGCGATTTCTATGGTGGGCCAGAAGACTGGATTTTATGCTGATCAGCGTGAAAGTAGACAGTTCATATCATCAATTTCATATGGTCAGAGAGTTCTTGACATTTGTTGTTACAGTGGTGGCTTTGCACTAAATGCAGCACGTGGAGGTGCTGTACATGTCACAGGTATAAATTTGCTGCTTTTCTTTTCCTTCTCTTGATTCACCTTTCTCAACATTGTTGAAATGCTCCATTTCTATTTACTTGCTAGGATAATGCATTATTGCTATCTGTTTGGTTTGTCTGTATAATCATTTTACATTTTTGACAAGGCTTCCTTCATAAATGCCAACCCCAGTTGATGACATATTTAGCAGCTTCAAATGCCATTAACGTTAGTGTTGTAAGCTACTTAGATAAACACAGTTTCAATAAATACTTTCTCACAAAGTTAAAATTTGAATTATCGTTTGCTTTTGTAGTTATAGAATAGCAAGCGGAATCAAATTCGTTATTGAATCTATTTAAACAAAAGGATTAGAGAAGATAGAGAAAAGGCCTGGTAGTGAAATGTTATTTTCAGTGAACTTCTCTTCTAGTTTTTCCTTTCATGTTCTTGTAATGTGCTTTTAGATCATATATTTTAAATCTTTTTGGACTTTATTAGAGGTGGGCAACCCAAAACCCATGTTCTGCCAAGGTTACTTAAATTCTTATGCTCTCTCAGGTGTTGATACATCGTTGCCTGCTCTGGAGCTTGCTAGAGAGAATATTCTTGTTAACAACTTCAATCCTGAAATAATTTTATTCTTAAGAGAAGATGCAACTGAGTTTATGAAGGGTGCAGTTTCCAGAAACGAATCATGGGATATAGTTATTCTGGATCCTCCCAAGTTAGCACCAAGCAAAAAGGTTAGATTGGATGCCAGAACCAGTAAAGCATGAATTGAGTAATATAAAAACTTTAAGGGTTGTTCCATTTCTCACAATTGTTTATCAGTTGGAGCAGGTGGAAGTTTAGTTTGGCATGCTGCATCTAACCATGACCGAGTAGAGTTTTATTTCTGATTCATCACAATTGAAAATCTTAGGTCATATTGTGTATTGGATTTGGTTTCTGATAATTTGGTTTTAAAATGACATTATGCCCTCATTTGGTGGAAACAAATAATTATTGTTTGTGCAATCTTAAGTGGCAACACCTTTTGCATTAACCATGGCACCAATCTGATTGTTTTGAAAGAGCCTCAAACTACAGGTTAGTTTTAGATAACAGAAAGTGTTACAGACCCGCTACATCAACACTGTAGATCAAAGCTAATATCGATTTCTTCATTACCGTATCAAGTTTGTGCATGTCTGCTGACGGATATTTTACTTTGGACAATGGCATCTTTCTCTTTGCTTCCATATTCGAGTCGCCCAAGAACATTTATTTGGTTATATTCAGCATGTTGATTGTCACCATATAGGGTTAGTTTATATGATTGCTTCCTCCATGCAGGCATTCTTTCCTAATTTTTTGGTCTTCCTTAGCAGGTTTTACAGAATGCTTCAGGCATGTATCATAACTTGAATTCCTTAGCTATGAAATTGACGAAGAATGGCGGTCTTCTTATGACCTGTTCATGTTCAGGAGCCATGACCCAGAGTGGAAAGTTCTTGCGTGTTCTCCAGGCAAGCAGTCTTTCCCACTGTTTACAACATTGTCATTGCAATTGCTGTGAGACTGGTCTGGTTCTTTACATGCATTCGGGGTCTCACTATTACTGTTATGACATTGAATGGTCAATATAGCTCACCACCTCCATGTCACTCTCTCTCTCTTTCTCTCTCTGTGGCTAACAGGGGTCGTCATGCTTTATTTTCTCCACAATCCCAAGTATCATGACTCATTTTGCTTAACATTTGATGTCGAAACATGCTCACCTTTTATTTTCATGTTGTATATGGATTCTTATTTGGTGGCAAGCACGCTGGAAAAGTAAAATGAACTATATACTTCCCTTTATTTGACATTTTCTTTTATCCTTGATAGAGAGCGGCATCAATGGCAGGAAGGAAAATCACAGTGATACGGCAAGCAGGGGCAGCCTCTGACCATCCAATTGACCCATCTTATCCAGAAGGCACATACCTTTCAAATGTATTATTGAGAGTAACATGATGATATAAACACTCTGTAGAGCTTAGAGCACAGAATTTCTTTGTTAAAGTGAATAATCTGTCACAGGATACCAATAACAGATATTAACTGCATCTAACCATTCCTCAAAAATACTTACTGGTGTCATCTGGTTCTCTTGCCGACAAGTGCAACATCCAAACAGTGACCAGCCTTGTTAAGCATGAGATTACATTCACATATTGAACAGAAAGAAAATTACATTAAACACAAGCAGAGGCAGCCCCAGTTTCCACAAGCACTTCATCAGCGCCCTCCAGGACTCCTGTTCCATGATAAATAGGAAGGATCCCCAAGCCGCCTGAGATGACACGGCAGGAAATAAAGAACACTCAGGAATAATCCATACATCTGCTCATGCGCCTAAAACAGTTGAGTTGTCCGTATAAATAAGACAGAAACTGCTCTCTCCATCTCTAGGATGGATGTTATTCAATTCACCATCTTCTTTAGAATATGACAGAAAATGGCTCCACAAATTTTATACCACTATATTTGTGACTTGTACTAGATAGAACTTGTTCAGAATGTTGTCTCCAATAATTGTGATGTTTTGGGAGCTTAAGTTTAAGTTTGCATAACATGCACACCATCCCTTGATCTAAGAATGCATCCATTTGCGTAGTCAACATTACACTATTGGATCAACATATTCAGTTTACCATAAACATAGGTCAACATAATACCATAATGCCAACTAGATAGAATGTTGAACAAGCTTCAGTGAAATGATCACAGGATATATGAGCTCAACAGAGCAACTTTTGACAGCCTCACTACCTTTGGTACTATGAATATTCAATTTCAGCATATGTTGAGCAAATGTAGGTCCAGAAAATTACCTGGGCTTGACGAGATATACAACAGTGAAACACATGGCCAAAAAGAAGCACAAGCCCCCAACAGTAAGATAAGCAATTCCAAGAAAGTCATTCTTCCCGCCAAGCCAGCTTGTGGTGGAAAGCACAAGTTTCTTCGTGCCATTAAAACTGTAAGTGTTATACCTGTTCTCCAATGTCACATCTATGACATTATTTGGCTGGAGATTTACCTCTATCTTGCCATACAATTTTCTGAAGGTTGGCAGAGCTGCAGTTCGCATCCAGACAATGAGGTTCTCCTGCTCACTCAGCTATTGCACAGAAACATATTCAATCAGATAAGGCAGCTACCAATTGTCAGGCACAATTTTAGTTAAGAGTGCTTTTTGATTGCCAAGCAAAGACTTAGTAAGAGCTACTTATAACAATGGAAAGAGTGGAGAGGTGGGAGAGCTTCAAGTTCAATTACATAGTAGGTGAATTTACAAAAATAATGTGGTTTAACATTCTACATTAAGTTTCTTATTAAATGTATAATTGAATGTATCTAGCAAACTATCATCAGTTGTGAACAACGAGATCGCTTATAAGGTCACCATTTTGGGTGAGGTCACACATTCAATATCAATTTCAAATCAAGCTAAGCAAAAAATCTGGCATCAGACCACTAAACAAGAGCAAAAGCAAGTAATAAGACCACTGTGACTAAACTGCAGGCTTTCAAAGAATCATTGAACAAAGCACCTTCTCTGCCATAGTAATAATAGGGTATCAACTTTTTTTAGTTGCCAAACTCTCCAAACTTATGGTCCCTATCACTCTTCCATGAGATACCCTTCTTGTTCACCGGTAACTCTGCATTGTTGAGGGAGAAGCTATAACTATCATTAAACAAACTCCAAGCTATTAGGCCACAGGGTACAATTGCGCTTCCATTGACATCATCTTCTGGCTCACAAGCACTTATTTCATTCTCATCACTTGGATTTTTCAACTGTGCATCACTTCGGCTCTTCACATACCTAGATAAGTACCACACATGAGACTTAATTCCACATTTTATCAGTTCTATTTAGTGGAGGAATGCATACAGTATCATATCGATCAACTATTTCAACAACCTGATGCAAACAAGGAGATCCATAATCAATTCCAAAACAATAATAAAAAATTGAGAATGCAAAAGAAATTAGGTCCTGATCAAGCTTACATCTCGTGAAGCAAACAAAGCAGCAACTCCAATGGGAATGAAGACAATGCTAACAAGCATGAATGCTGAAATGACCTGCAGATAGACTGTTACTACTCGCAATGTTATCAAATAAAAAGACCAAATAATCAGCAATGAAGACAAAATCTTACCCACTTTGGCGTGAGAATTGGCTTGCAAGCTGGAAGTTCTTGTTGTGTAAACCTTGAATCTGAAATTTTATCAATAATAGGTCTAAAATATATGGTCCACTAATTGCACTTAAATATAGTGATCAGTAAACTGCTTGGTAGTTTCTTTAGTTTGATCAAAATTGCATCTTTTACCCACTCCACACCATTCCCTTGCTTTCCAATTAAAAGCACATAGTTTGAAGATTTTATCTGAGTTTCTTGTTGATTATTTTGTTTCATCTGAAACACATAGATGGGCATTACTTCACAGTTCATAACCACCTTGTGTCCTCAACAACCCCGATTGAGATCATTAACAAAGTCTGACTAACATATTTACATTATAGGTCCCATTAAACCAAGTTGAAGTAAATGAACAAACAATTAGATCAAACAAGCAATTGGAAGAATAAGGGGAAAAAAAATCACAAATCACTGCAAACCAGGATGCCAGGAACACAAGGAAACAAACTAATATGGCAGCAAAAAGATAAAAAAAAAAAAAAAAAAAAAAAAAAGGAAAAGGATCACAAATAAAATCGAATGCAATATAACTTAATATAAAGCAACAATAAAGCAAAAACCCACTAAGCAAGACAGGTGAAACTGCACAACGAAACCCCAAATTTCACAGATGAAATCGCTCAAAAAGATAATCTCGCAAACAAAATACATCAAAAAATTTCCACACGGGTACAGCTAAATTAAGTCAAAGATCAAATTTTGCAAATTGGACACATGATTACTTACAGAATTGCACGTGTGTACTTGTAAATTTGACTAGAAATAGCAAAACAGAAAAAAAAAAAAAACCCAAAAGAGAAAAAGTAGGGAAATGGATGACATGAAGTAAAGAAGAGAAGATCACATTTGGGTCGCTTAGTGTTCCTTCTGGGAGCAACGGAATCGGTGGATCCATTGCCTGCTGCAGCACTCGAAGAAGGCGCATGGTTACTCATCAGATAGAACAAACGTAAGAAAGGAGGAGACTCAACAGAGGGCTTTTGCTTCTCCAAGATTCAAAAACAGCAAAACAGGAAGGAGATCCAACCAGGCCAAAAAAAAACAAAGAAAGAAACTTCAACCAGGCACAGAGAGTAATGAAGAAGATGGATCAGGAGAGTACAAGGTACATAAGTCTTTCTTAGGAGAGAGAGAGAGAGAGAGAGAGAGCAAGATGGTAATATATTATAAAGAAATACGCTTGGAGTTGGAGTTCGTATTGTATTGACTTTGGATTTTGGATTTCTTTGTCTATCTCTCTAGACGGCTTTACACGCTTTCTATCTATCCCTATAGATGCGCGTCCGTCAGTCATGAACGAGTTTAGAGAGAGAGAGAGAGGGTGAGAGCGACTGACCGGACCAATCAACGAGAGAAGAAAATCGGTCAATACAAATGCATTAACACGTCTTTTCTTTTTGGTTAGACCACATCCACCAGCGTTTACGGTAAGGTTTATATATATATATATATATATATATATATATATATATATATATTAATTATACAATCTTTCACTGTATCCATTTTACTACTTATTATTATTATTATTATTATTATTATCATATGAGTTGTAGATATTCTGAGTGATCACAAACTTTGAATGAAAATGGGACTAGCTAGGGACTTTGCCAAGAGAGTACGTACGCATTCTTTATTAAAATTTGCCTTTTTCATATGAGTTCCGTTCATATATTTAACCACGTTTCTGATTCAACTTTAAGGGTTGTATCACTGCCCGTGTTTTTTTTTGGATAAGACAGTTAAAAAAAAAAAAAAAAGCTAAAATGAGAGAAAGACACGCATTTGGGATAACAAAAATTTTGCATCATTTTCGGGGTTTGGGGAAATAATAATAAGAGGAAAAAATAAATTAAATATAATTTTTAAAAATAAATAAAGATAAGTAGTCAAATGTGTGATAAGAAAAAAAAAAATATATATGTGGACAACATATTTATGTTTACCTTCAGTCGTGGGATTTAGAATGGGAATCGGTCAAAAATTAGAACCAGAAGACAGAATCACAACTGGTACTGGCGGTGTGATTTTTCTTTTTTTTTTTTTTTTTTTTTTTTAAAAAAAAGAAGAAGAGAGAACCTTTTAGAAGGTTGGGTAATGTTTTCTCTATCTCGATTGCAACTGACCATGTAACCAGGGACGGGACGGAACGGAACGGAACCTAACAAACAGGGTAGTAAACAGTAAAAAGAATAATTATAAGTCTAGTTGAAGGGGGTTGGTCCGTTGAGTTTTTGAATTTGAACAACGGCGTCGCATCATAGACTGGCGAAGGGCATCTTCTTCTGTCTTATTCCAATACAAATACTACCCCTACTGCTGGCACGGAGCCACTAGCAGAGAAAGTGTGTCTCCGGGAAATGAGTCTGAGTCTGAGTCTGAGTCTGAGCATGAGGAGGCTAATGCTTCGCCGCTTTCTCTTCTCTTTCTTCTTCTTCTTCTTTCGTCAACAAGCATGCGGCCGCACTCTCTGTTTTCTCCCTCCGCCGCTATGTACGCACACCTCTTTATAATTCCGCTCTTTCTTTCTTTCTTTCTTCATTGCCACTTCGTCGCTGTCGTCGTCGTCGTCGTCGGCGGCTAAGAGTACTAGATGGTGATCTTTGATTTCAAAATCCATTATCTGATTGCTAGAGAGAGAGAAAGAGAGACAGAGTAAGAGATAGATAGATTACGAGAGGGAAATATTTCCAGTTTCTTGATCTGGTCGGTTGAGATCCTCTCCCCACCCCAGTGCCTCCCTCCCTCCCTCCAATATAAGGATTGATTCTTTTGTCAAACAAAACAACAATTTATTGTCATCGAGATTTTAGTCTATGCCTTGCATCGTTATCTGATTTCTTTCTTTTTTGATTTCTTGATGATGCGTGATGATTTCTTGATTCCTTGATGACATTCATCAGGCGAGCGCGAAGACGACGGATAGCGTTGCTTCTCGGCTCAGCAGCAGTGGCCTACTGAAGAGCCAGGGCCTTATTGGAGGCAATTGGACCCATTCTTATGACGATAACACTATTCAGGTGAGGTCTTCCCTCTACCCACTATCTTTTTCCTATATTCTTTATTTTCGTGAATGAATGTTCTTCCCAGACATTTCTTCTATGGGCCCCTGCCTCTGCCTCGTGGTCTTTCTCTTGGGTCAAATATTTTTCATGGTTTGTTTCTTACTATCCTATTGCTAGCACAAATTGGATGCTGTTCTTTTAGTTCGAGATTCTTGTATCTATGAAATTATCCACGAGAAGGGACAAAAAAAAAAAAGAAAAAAAACAAAGACGCAGTGAACTCATCTTTTGTTCTTTCATCAACTAATTCAGAAATTATCCAGGAGGGAAAGTGTCAAAAAAAAAAAAAAAATGAAACATCTGTTTTTGATATGCTGATAGAGGCAGGTACAACTAATTTCTCCACCTAGTAGAAATCATGATTCAAAGATACAGACTTGGTGTTGTCCTACTGTACATGTCATTTATTTAATTGGCATCCAATTCTCCTGTTAGGACAATGGGGATTATGCTATCTGCAGAGTATTTTCTATCAAACGTTAACATGTGTTTTTGCATGTCACAACTCACGACAGGTTTGCAATCCAGCAACTGGTGAAGTGATTGCTGATGTGCCATGCATGGGTGGGAAGGAGACAAATGATGCAATATCTTCTGCATATGATGCATTTTTTTGTATGAAACTTGAGACCCGTACATGATCTTTTAGTTTGGACTTGTTTTCCCCAAATATATATGCTATTGTTAGACCTTTTTTTAACATTGAATACATTAATCTTTTTACTTAGAGTGCTGCCCATAGAACTTAGTTACCAAACTTCAACTGCTTCTTATCCTGTTGATGCCTGAATTCCTATCACAGAGCTACAGAGTTACTCATATCTTAATTGATCTATCACGATGATGCATATCTTAATTGATCTATCACAATGATGCATACTTTAAAATTTTCTCCTTGGTTAGCATTAATGTTTGCACATTTAGGTGTCACTATATCTAACACAGCGTGCAGTTTTTGAAGTTCTATTTATTGATTCTTTACCTATTTAGTGTGGAGCAAACTCACAGCTGCTGAAAGAAGTCGACTTCTAAGAAAATGGTACTGTATTTACCTTATGATTTCTGAGCCATTTGCTTTTGAAAAGGCTGTCAGATGGTAGGGGTTTGAAAATAATTATGTTGTATCATGAAAATGATATTATTATATATATCCTTCTGATTTTCTAATTATTCATTTGCATAACTTTTGAAGGTATGACCTATTAATTGCCCACAAAGAAGAGCTTGGACAACTGATGACTTTAGAGCAAGGAAAACCTATAAAGGAAGCCTTGGGTGAGGTATTCCTTGTAAACTTTTGTGGGAGAACTGTAAGAGGGAGGCTTTAGCCATATATTCTGTTGTTAAGTACTAGCTAGTTTATGCAAATCTGATTTTAATCTTCAAATAACAGGTGAACTATGGAGCCAGTTTTATTGAGTTCTTTGCGGAGGAAGCTAAACGTGTATATGGTGACATAATTCCGGCAACTCTTGGTGATCGTCGGTTATTTGTTCTAAAGCAGGTGAAAGTATTTGCCATTGATGCTCAAAGTTCATTCAATATCATTAATGATTGAATTAGTTCTTCTGATGGCTTAATTGTTCATAATAAACTACAAAATATTTCTACCTTCATTGGGATAAACTCCGTTAACAATTTTATGCAGTTTGCTCTTAATGTGTAACATTTGTATTTAGTTTATTAAATAGAGAAATGGTAGAGCTCATGAATTTACACTATCCAACAGAAGAAAGCAAGAAGCTTAACAAGGAAACAGCCAAATGGGCAATGTAAATAGACAACAAGAGGGAATTTAGGAGCACTTGAAAGGATCTTGAGTTTCATCAGAGTTAGAAGGCCATTATAAGAGACAACAGCAACAACATTACTTAATAAATATTCTGAGTATTTAAAATCCATTGGTTCGTAAGAGTGGGAAAAAATAAATAACAATTATACCTCCATTGGGATAACATCTTTCAATAATATCATGAATTTCAGTATTAATGTGCAGAATTTGTATGTAATTTTAATGCAAAAAGACACGAGAAGGCTCACAAAATTGCACTGTCAAACAGAAGAAAGAAAAGATGAAAAACAGGGAAACAAAGAAACAGGAGTATAAAAAGATGGAGGGAATTAAAGAGCACTTTAGAGTACTTTGAATTCCATGGGAATCAGAAGGCTATTAATAGAGACAGTAGGAACAGCAGAACTCAACAAATTTTCTAGTTTTGAAAATCTGTTGGTTAATAACATTGAAAAAATCCATTGATTATAAAAAACACAAAAGGGATCATAGAACATAATAATCTTAGAGATCCATCTCCATAAAATTTTGGTTTGCAAGACCTTGTGATGGAACCATCTATCTGTCTAGCAATCCGGGATTTTGCTTTCATGTCGATTTATAGTTCCTTGTACAGCTTCCCTTGCAGGTAGTTGTTTATATGTTCCCAATCCCAATTGTTATTGTGCAATCTGTTTTACTATATCATTTATAGGGGGTTTCTTTTGCAGCCTGTGGGTGTTGTTGGAGCAATTACGCCCTGGAACTTTCCCTTGGCTATGATTACACGAAAGGTGTGTTCAATGTGTGATGGGTGAGAGAAACACCCCAATCCCCCCCACCCCAGTACAACAGAGAAAGAAAAAAAAAAAAGAATTTGGTGAAAATTGTTTGATGGTATGGACAGCAATTAACTTGTGAATGCATAATCAGGCAGTTCAAAATGACTTGTCTTTTTCTGCTGTTCAAAGGTTGGTCCTGCCCTTGCTGCTGGTTGTACAGTGGTTGTGAAACCCTCCGAACTAACGCCTCTCACAGCTTTAGCAGCAGCTGAACTATCCCTTCAAGCTGGAATTCCACCGGTAATTTTATTTGTGTTGCTATGGGGTAAAATGGAAATGCTTGGCCTTAAAAAGCTTCAATATCTCAGAATGTGATTATAGAAACTTTATTAATAGACCGGAAACTGTGATGAAATATAAGTGTTGATTTACAATTCTGGGGGCAAGAACCCCTGGCTTTTTTAGTTGTCATCATAAGAAGATATTTAATTGCAACAGAGAATTGACTGATGCAAGTTTGTTCTTGGGTTTTCAAAAATGATACCATTGGCTAAAACTTATGTGCTGCAGCTGCCTGCCCTTTCATTTGATTGGCCATCTAGGGTTTGGCTCTCCAATATGCAAGATGGACAGACTTGACTTCATATAATACTTGCTTTCATCTTACAAAGAACGCTTTTGGTCCTTTTCCCTGTCTGTCTACTGAAAATGGCTTAGGGAAAGGTCCCAGCCTAGTGGTTTTGGAATTGGACAATCAATCCCTGCTTTGGTGGTCTACTTCCATTCTTACTTGTGTAGCCTTTTCTAATTCAATTTATGTCTCAGGCAGAAGCTGAGAAAAGTCAACAATTCATGGTTGAGGCATGCATCTTCCTTGGTGCTTGACATTCTAGGTGGAAGCAGTTGTTGCAAAATTGGATACTTGACATGTAGTTCCCATTTTCAGTGACCAAATACTTGAACCTATTAAATAATAGGATTCTAGTGGTTGGTTTTGCAGTTTTTAAACTTTTAGCAGTGGTACTTTGGTCTGCCATTTTTGGGCAATGAGAGGAAGTACTGCAATCATCATTGTTTTCATTGTTTGATACTGGCATTTCTGCTATTGTTGTTGTTGTCATGATTGCTCATATTATTGTCATTATTCATGTTAGTTAGAAGTTCTTAGTTCTTAGATTTATGTCATAACAAGTAATCATGGAAACTAGGTATGGCATTTCTGGTGATATGAACTTGAGGCCATATATTTGGACAGTTGGATTCCTCTGCTATAATGCCTTGGCACGTCCTTTTGTCAAAGTACAAGAATGGGATTTGGTCCCATACCAAATTTTGTACTATGAATGGCATCATGGTGGAGGAGGAAGCTAATTTAGTCTTATTTAAGTACGTGCATTTATACACATTTGGGACACTTGAATGAAGTGTTATGAGTTCAAAACTATTTAACTTTTTGGACTGTGCTTCTGATTTCTTTTATCTTCATTTGCTTCCAACAATTTTTATCTTCATGCTCTAGGGTGTTCTGAATGTGGTTATGGGAAATGCTCCTGAAATTGGTGATGCTTTGCTTTCAAGTACAAAGGTATTCTACCCCTTGTACATTCACTTAATTTTTGCCATGTGACATCCTGAAATAAACTTCTTTCTCAGGATTTTTAATATCCGATGATTTATTAAGTGTGCCTCAGGTAAGGAAGATAACATTCACTGGTTCAACAGCAGTGGGAAAAAGGTTGATGGCAGGTGCTGCTGGGACTGTTAAGAGGGTATGGACAAGAATGAATAGTCATGATTAAAGTAAGGTTTTAGAAATCCCTTTATGGGTGATTGTCTTTTTCCTGGGTATTTCTAGCTTTCCCTGGAACTTGGTGGCAATGCACCGTGCATAGTATTTGATGATGCAGACCTGGACGTGGCAGTGAAAGGATCAGTAAGTTAATGGTTTTATGCACATCCTTATATTGACTCTGTGCTATTATCTTTTGGATTTCTAGGTATTATTTGTAGCTGAAGCACTCCTTTGGTATTTCATTTGTTATTTCAAAAATAATGGAGCATAACATATCTGCATTTTGCGGTTCTTTGATTAGCTTCTAATGGGCTATCCTTTTGGGTTATTGTCTGGCTCAACAACTTGTTAGAAAAAAGCATCATTTTTATAAACTCAAGGCCAAAGGAACTAGTGGCTATTTGTGTTTATAGATCTTCATTGACTGTTTGAAGGGTTTGTTAATAGAGCTGACATTGCACATCTGTAGTACACTGAGAGTCATGTGGGTGTGTGTCCCTCCTGAAATGATGGTTTATAGCACAAGATTGGAAATGTGCTCATATACTCGGTGCCTGAACTGTGAGGCAGGGAAGCCACTATAATCTTGGTGCTATGATTAAGTTACCTGCAGTTTCTTGTCCTCCTTATTGGAGAGATGGTGAGGCTGGCAATGCTCTTAGCTGGGTGTTGATTTGTTAACAAGCCATGATGGGATTGTTAGGGTTGCTCAGTGCTTTTGGTATTGGGGGCTTGAGGGGAGAGCTACTGCTATGGATTCCTGAGAATGAATGGGTAATGACTTATGAAATGTCTTGCAAATATAGCCAATTTAGTGAAGACATTGGCTAAGAGATGCCATTTGGTTACTGGCTTGCATGACTATCTACTGCTGCAGAGTCTTTTATATAGTAGTTTGATTCACTTTATTCTGAATAATTAATATCTTCCTTTTCCTTCAGTAACCCCACATGCTTTTACACTGATTACACCCAGAGAGCTGGTTATATTTTTATCTCAAACATGAAATTTATTGTAGCTTGCCGCAAAGTTTCGCAACACTGGACAAACATGTGTGTGCACTAATCGATTAATTGTGCAAGAAGGTACATTTTGAAGGAAACCTGAATTTTATAATTGGAGTCCTGTTTTTTTTTTTCTTCCATGTTTTCATTTATCCAACATGTACATATGTTTTTCATTATGTATTACACTTCTAAACTAGTGCTTATAAGTTGTTGCCTAATTATGCTGCTTTTTTCCTTCATGATATATTGTGGCCCACTTGGCAGGTATTTACGACAAGTTTGCTCATGCATTTTCAAAAGCTGTTCAGAATCTGCAGGTTGGGGATGGCTTTAGTGAAGGCGTGACACAGGTAGGACTTACTGCATATCATTCCAAATATTTTTATAGACACATTGTCATCTGTTGGCAAATGTTAGATGTCAACTGATGGAAAATAAAGTTCTATTTAATAAGATTGCATTTGATATATTAGTTGTGTCTATAAGAATCATATTTTAGCATCAGTTAGGATTACTTCTCTCCTTAGATGTATAGAAATTTCTAAAGATTCTTCCCATTTTTTCTCTCTCATATTTTTCCTTTTGTAGCTTTTTTTAGGCACACTTGTTGAGATTTCTTGGCAATTGATTTTAACTTAAAAGACAATTCAACTTGACTGTTTGTCTTTCCAGGGTCCATTAATCAATGAAGCTGCAGTACAAAAGGTTTGGTTTTGCTTTCATTACATAAGGTGGTTAACCATTGCTATTGGGATCCTCTACTTTTGACCTGATTTCTGTTATCAAATCCCTCTGCAATATCCTGTTGCAGGTTGAATCATTTGTTCAAGATGCCATCTCAAAGGTTTGTCTCTTTTGGCTATTGTGTTGAGCTTACTGATTTGTCCCTTTATATGATCAAGAGAAAAAAATGTCATCATATGCAAGTACCATCTGAATGTTTTATGATTAGTATATGTTTACTGTTTTGAGTGCTATGCAGATTGTAATCCACTACGTATAATTTGTTATGAATTATGACTTAAGATTTGGTGGAGTGAAGTGCACATCAAATTGCTCCTCAGCCTTGCTAGTTTTTTTTTTTTTTTTTTTTTTATTCTTTTTCTGATTCAATTTTGTTTAGTTTTGTTTCTTCTTTCAGTTGACCTGTTGTTAAGTGGCTTACTTCAAAATTTTTTTAGTGAAACATTTTAAAGTAATATGCATTGCTCCTAATTGATTTGATTCTATGTGAAGGGAGCAAAAGTCCTTCTTGGGGGAAAAAGACACAGCCTTGGAATGACTTTCTACGAGCCCACTGTACTTAGCGAGATCAAGAGTGAGATGCTTGTATCAAGGTACAAGCATGAAGATGAACAAAATTATAGTGATTCTAGAATGTGGTTCAGCACACTTATGCATACAGCTATATGATTTTACCTATTAGATCTTACTTTGGTTGCAACTGGTCAAGTAATTAAAATTGGTGAGAAACTATGAATCTTTATAATCTGTTGTCTGTTGATGCTTTCAAATGTTGTATTCTCTTGCATATGAACTCATCCTTAAAAGTGTTGCATTAGATCTTACCTCTTTGGCAATCTTGCAACTGGAAAATTATTCAGAAAGAAAAGAACTTTCCAGTCTGTTGTCTGTCCATGATCATAGATGATGCACTGTTTTGCCTGTAAGCTCATCCTTCGTCAAATTGACCTAAGGAATCATTCATGTGTGTTTTCCTTTTGTATTTATGCATGTCTTGTTATGTTCCCAAGGCTGCCGGTAAAAAGAAATCTGTACTGAATAATTGTTTGTACATGGAAATTGGAGTGCAAAGAATCATTTTCTAATCAGTTTTGCTTTGCAATCTTTGGTTGTTTTGGGGGTTTTTTCTTTGTGGTGGGAGGGGGGATTGCGGGTGCAGGGAACACTTTGGTGGGGACGTGGTGAAAAGTTGCTTTTGTCTTTTCTTGTTGGGATATTATTGCATCTGCAAAACATAATCTTATGTCAAATGTATATGAAGATGTGGGCCATGTGTATCAGACATTGACATTGATTTGGATTTTGAAGTTTGTTTTACCTTTTCTCTTTCATTTTTTATGGGTTAAAGTGGTGAGGAAAGCCCATGCACTTTGTAGAACTTTTTTATTAATTAAATTTCATGGATTTCTTATGGATATGGATGGATAAAAAAAGGCTGTCATGCCACTGTTGGCAGATTTTTTCTGTTTGGCGATCTGAATAGGTTTCAGTTAAGCCACTTTTCCTGGTGAAATGTGTAATTTTCCTTGCTTATGTGTTTGGCTAAACGAAAATTCTAATCCAGTTGTGTTAAACCCCATCATATGGGTTATAAATTTGGCTACCTTGAGAAAGAAAATGAGTTATTTATTCAGAGAATTACCTTCTTATATACTTACATTAGGGAGGAAGTATTTGGACCAGTGGCTCCATTGTTGCGGTTCAAAACCGAGGAGGAAGCCATCCTCATGGCTAATGACACTAATGCAGGTTCTATGTTAGCTTTTGATTTCATTTCTTCTGTGGTTAATTTTTTGTGTCAAGTATTATTTTCTTTCTCACATTAGCCAATTCATTTTATAGTATTTGAATGACTTTGCAAGCGACAGTCATTTGTATACCAATTGGGTTTCCAGGATTCCCATTGTCATCACAAATGTGCTGATGATTTATTTCAGTGTGGGATTGTTGCTGATGCTTTACCTGTTCATGTTGCAGGATTAGCTGCTTATATTTTCACAAACAATGTCCAACGTTCATGGCGTGTCACAGAGGCTCTGGAATATGGACTTGTTGGTGTGAATGAAGGAATTGTTTCAACTGAGGTGGGACTTATCCTTCATCTAGAGAAGATAAACACACTGTCTGTTGATTGGCTTGTTATACATTTTGATGTTTTGATGCAATGCAGGTGGCTCCATTTGGGGGAGTTAAACAATCTGGCCTTGGTCGTGAAGGTTCAAAGTATGGGATTGATGAATATCTGGAGGTAAATGTCACCCAAAATACTTTCTTTGTCTGTAATTCAATGCATACATCTTTCAAGAATTTGCTACTGTTAACACACGGACTAAACATAGGTTATTGAGTTCTAAGTTTGGTCATAGCTCTTATTGTTGTATATTGAGGTCATTTTCCATATTGTGCAGATGAAATATGTGTGCTTAGGCGACATGAACAGAAAATAAAGTTAAAGGTTTGTCTTAAACTGCTGCCTAACTTACAGTACTAATGGAAACCAGTTAGCTCCTTTCACTTAAGCTCTTTATCATTACCAAGTCAATATATTTCTACGCAGTTAATGTAGCTTTTAATTTGAAGGGTAGCTTTGGGGGATAGTGTGTGTGCATTCCTCATCGTCGAATCACTGGCATAGAAGACCAGTGGCATGTAGACCTTTTACAGCTCATGTGTGGAATAAGTGTAAACTCGAACATTTGTTTCATGGAATAAACGTTCATACACATGTGTTGCGCTGTGTTGCGACTCAGGTAAGTAAATAATTTTGTTTTCTAAGTATGCAAATAATGTAATTGCTATGTAAATTTAAAGTTTTTCTTTGTAGATGGAAGAATTGGAATTCTTTTATCAAAAAATGAAATGTTTGAATTGAAGAGAACAAAAGGAAAGGGGGAAAGGGAATAGTAAGACTTCTTTCAGAGGAAATGAAATGAAAAATTTAAAGAAAAACACGAGGGCATAATTGTGACTGTCACCGTACGTGCCAGCTACCTAAGCACACCCTCACACTGCATGTCAGATTAACCCGCGGATTTTGTAAATGTCTCACTCAAAGGGTGTCTGAGTTATGAACAAATCAGGGATGGAATTCTTTGGAGTAAATCGGGTTTGTGTATCCATCGAATCTCTCAGAAAAGCCTTTACGCTAGTAGGGCGATGTTAGCCGCTTATTTCGGAAGATCAATGGAGACCTTCCGAAGGCGGCATGCATTCCTCATTTATCTCTTTTTCGAAGCACGTGCAGTCTTCTCTCTCTAGCTCTTCAATAGGTTTATCTCGAGACCCCAAAATGGTTCATGTAACATTCAACGCTGGCATCAGCGTGCACTCTCGCTTTTCTTTCCACAGCCTCCAAATATTTGATTCGGTGTTTCTTCCCTAAGCCGGACCCATAATGGCAGAAGATGTAATAATTTTTGGTTTACTCATCAACCATTCAGACTCCACGATTCCTGCAAACTTCCCCATTCCAATAAAAGTTATGGCTGCAATTTCTAGCCTTGAACCCGTCAAGGACGCAATTTTCGTGTGCTAACAAAAAATGGGCACATAACCTTGGTTGCACCATTGACCCTCTGCATGGCAGGCTCCTACGATTTATTTTATCTGCACAAAGTTTATATTACGTAAACTTTAGAAACAAATTATTTAGCTTACAAGTACATTTATTCATTAGGAAGTCCGTCCTCAACCCAATCTGGACCATTCGTGCTGAATTATGCTTTAATTATTTAAATGAACTATACAACTGATTTGAACTTTCCTCGGGTTGGCCCAGCATATCTAAACTAAAAAGCCTAGCATCTACATTTTGGTGTCATGACTAGGCTTGATAGGAATATTAGGCCCATATTTTGAATTAGACCGAAACCCTCCCCCTTTTTTTTTGTTATTATTTATTTTTTTCTTTTATGAAACAATGATTGCTCTTATATTATGTAGAAATTCCTAAATCAGGATATGGATGGAGTACAGTGGTCCTAGCTAGTGTCTCTGTAGTGTTTCGGCTTTATACTGCGTTTTATTTTGTTAAGACCCATCGCCACATCTGGGACAACCCAAAAAAAAAAAAGAATTAAAATACATTTGGATTAAGATTTAGTGAAACAAGCTATTACTAGATAAACAAATATCATTAGTATTTGTTTAGTCTAATGTCCTATATTGCATCAGTACTTGTGCTTATGCTTATCTGTTCTTATATCTTTCTTAACAAAAACAAATCAGGTTTACCAAACAAAGACACCTTCGGGGGCCCGTCAAGCTATATCCATTAATAAGACGAGAAAATAATACCATGCGTGGAAGCTCCATGGTCACAGACTGGGCACCATGGTGCTGGGGCATTACTCACAGCACAAGTTTCAGAAATCAGTTTTGTTGCAAGCTTTCCTCTTATTTTTCAAGTGTTTGCTAATCGCGCTGTTACTTTTACTAGACGGAAAGGAAGTCAATCTTCCTTTGGAAGCTCCTCAGCTTATTTTGTTGTGATTCGGCTTTGTAATTGAGTTTCAAATACTGCGTTTCAAGTCATGGTTTGTATTTACCCTTATAGCCGAGGGTTTTAGCTGGAACTTGGAGAAGCAAGTCATGGTTGCTTAATCAATAATAAAAGCATAATATATATCTGCCGCACGTACTGTAAACCAAATTATTTGGATTAAATTTGGAGCAAATGAAGGCCACTCCAATTTATTGTGATAATCAATCCATCATTGTCATCTCAAAAAAACCCTAT
This sequence comes from Rhizophora mangle, assembly GCA_037832345.1. Classification (NCBI taxonomy): domain Eukaryota; kingdom Viridiplantae; phylum Streptophyta; class Magnoliopsida; order Malpighiales; family Rhizophoraceae; genus Rhizophora; species Rhizophora mangle. The sequence goes on along the minus strand of JBAPLJ010000004.1, from coordinate 56,880 downwards.
TCTACATGAGAATACTAAATATTTTAAGCTTAGACTACACTCCATTAGAGAAGTATAAGAAAGGAAAAAGGTGAATTTGGTATATTGCTCTTCTAATGAGCAGTAAGATGATATTTTCACTAAAAGATTACAAAAGTAAAAGTTTGAAGTTCTAAAAAGCAATTTGTGCGTTTTATACTTTAGCACCAAGGGGGAGAATTAAAGCTTCAAGGTCAAGTTAGACACCATTGTGTTGGAGTATTGCTCACAAAGTTCCAAAATTTAGTCTTGTTTCAAGCTTCCCCTCTTATTTCAAATTTTTGTTAACACTGTTATTTCCAATAAAGGGAAAGGCAACCAATTTTACTTTTATAGCTATGTTACCTAATTTTGTTCCAATTTAGCTTTGTATTTGAATTTTAAATAGAAGTGAGAATGCTTGATTGATCAAACTTGTTGTTATTCCATTTTGTCATCCTTAGGATTAGATTTAAAATTAGTTTAAAATATGCATTTGAATGTCTCCACTTTTGTATTTGTATTAAAGATTGGTTCAAATTTTCATATATAATGAAGCTTGTAATCTTAGAAGAATTAATGGACCGTTTTTATCAAATTGGTTTCCGCTCTTGTCTTTGTGTGTCTTCTGTTGAACTAACTAGAAGACTTGTGGTTGTAAACTGTGATTTTTTGCTTCTATAATAACAACATGGGTGTGCATATTTATATAATGTTTAGCAGATTAAAAACATGAATAGTTTGCTTTAAGACAACTTAACATTATTGCATCCCCTGCGTTATGGAAATTGTAGCATCTTTCTTCAGTTGTTTAAGGTTTTTTGAATTCCTTAAACGTGTCTAAGAATGCCTTACAAGGAATTTTCATGCAATCTGGAAGCCGATCAAGAGAAATCAAATCCCATTAGAAAAATGAAAAAAAACATGAATTAGATGTTAGGGCTTTTTGGAAATTGATTTGGATATGGCCGAAGAAAAGGGAATCTAGAGGAATTGAAGGAAATAAAGATGAGAGAATAGCAGAAGGAGAAAGAGAGAGAGAAGCAGAAGAGAGAGATTGAATTTCTGGAAAAATATCTCGTTGTTTTCATGTATGATGAACAATATACCATGTATAGGGCGTGGACTTAACAGACTGATAACGGAACCACAACGGAACAACTAAACATCCAAAATTACTAATGGGACAATTTCAACGGCTATCTCTATTAACAGACTTAACAAACAAAGTTAACTCCTTCCATTATTAAGTTACAAAGTAGCATTTGGCCTCAAAATCATACTAACATTCCCCCCTGCGAGACCAGCCTCGTCTTTAAGGATGAAAATTTTGAAACTGCGCTACAATGAAACTACACTTTTCCCAAGTAGCATCCTTTGTAGCCAAATTGGGCCATTGAATAAGGATTTGAGGAATAGTCTGGTTGTGTTTGGGAATCATACGCCTACCAAGCATTGCCACTGGTTCCATTAGAAGGTGACCATTAGCAACTGTTAAAGGTGGACGAGGCAGGATTCTTCCCTGAAAACCCTCTGCCTTCTTAAGTAAGTAAAGAAACATGGAAGACAGGACGAAGGGTAGAACCTGCTCGCAATTCTAATATGCAAGCCACAAAACCCACTTTAGCTAAGACCTTGTAAGGTCCATAGTATTTGAATGTAAGTTTCAAGTTCTTGGCGTAGAGCAAGGGAGGTCTGTCTATAAGGTTGGATTTTTAGATAAACCCATTCTCCAACTGCAATGCTCCTGTCAAATCTATCTTTGTTCGCGTAATGTTTCATACGACTTTTTGAGTTTTTTGGAGCTGCTCCTTCAGGTCTACTGGGAAGTGCATGACAGGTCTTCGAAAGCTTTCATTTCAGTGAAATGGCACATTCCATAATCTGATATCATTTTGCACAGCCTATATTCAAGATCAAAAATAAGCACGCTGGCAGTGTCTTCTCCGGCTCCATTCTAAATTTATAATAGTATCCTGACAGCTATTGAGTCTAATTAAGCACATCTCCAGGGCATCTGCTGTCTTAACTTTACTAATATTTTTTGTATACTTCCCTTCGTATGGGCTTATATACCATGTGATGCAAACCCTCCCATGTACAATATGGTTCCTAACTAAGATTTTCGATTGGATTCTTTTATTGAGGAATTTAGTAATATTATTAACTATGCAGCCCAATTTTAAAATTTTCACATATAATCAATCGTATGATCGACTGTCAATGTTAGCAGCACACACACACATATATATATATATACATACATACATACATACAAAATATTCGCATAAAAATACATTTTCTAGAAAGCATGTCGGGCAAATCACTAAGATTTTGTTTGTTTATTTATTTATTTCTTTGACTTTGACCCAAGATTTTATTAAGACCGTAGTTTTCTACAAGTTTTTATTGGAGTGCCAAGCCACTGGCCATCAAATCCTTACCACAAGGTAGAAAGGGCAGGGACAAAAAAAAAAAAAAAACAAAAAAAGGTGGTTCCAAAGTATTCTAAATGTACATAAAGAGGGGTCCAGCAAATTCACCTTCAAAGGAATATATTCATTTTTGGAGAATATATTCATTTTAAAGATGCTTGAAATCTAAGCTAACATGACCTCAAAACTAAGCCAACCCGCTTTTCCACTGGATTACGAGCTTGAAGCACAATGAACTAAAAGTTAAACCGCAACTTTGCTTGATTAGATTATAAAGGCACAGCTATAGCAGTCCAAAGAAGAATCTCCGCACCTAAATCTGATGCCTTCTTTTTCTCCCTTGTGGATTGACAGGTGCCAAAATATAAAAAGCAATATTATTATTTTATTTTATTTTATTTAAAGAGAGGTGGGGAAGGGTGTTGGCTACCGGGGCCCACATCAACTAGCCTTCAAATATTGACCCGAATCATCTTGATTTCCCATTTGGCTTGCAGGCATTGGCTTGAATCGGCAGCTGAGTTGGACTGGTCAGAAGTTTTCATATTGATATAGTTGGATCAAATCATTGGAAAGCTATCTTGCTACAATAAGTCATTTAAGGGTGACAAAAATTTATTAAATTTAAAATTCAATAATTAAGGATTTAAAATCTGAATGATCTAAAATTAAGAATTCAAATCCCATAATACTTAAAAATTCGGATAACATGAGACTTAAAAAAAAAAAAAAAAATATTCTAAATACTTGAAATTGAAACTTTAAATGATCAAAGACAGCGAAAACGACTTGATTCGAATTTAAGTTGGTTTCATTATTTTTCGCCCCTAATCATATGGTAGTGAAATTGATATCTGCATTCCCAATACACATGATTATTACTCTTGGATTAATATTAGGAGCTTGGGTATCCTTCGTCAAAAAGCAATAAATACTACGTGTTTGGGAATAGAGAATCTTCTTTGCTTGTCAACGAAGGAAGCACTTAGTACCATTTGCATTGGGGTGAATAACATGCATTTTCCTTGTTTTGATTTATATGACCCCTTGCACTATTTGACGTCCTTTGCAGGGGCTCTTGTTAGAGAGAGAGAGAGAGAGCCTTTTTTGTTTTTTATTTTTTCTTTATTATTCTCATCTTCTATGCTTTCTTTTTATCATGAGAGGGACCATTTGTTAATTTGAAGGCTTTGACCCTAGCTATATGAGTTCTTTGGTTTTTTTTGGATGGGAGTAGAATTGCATGGCGTAGGACAATCTTCAATTCCACAAAAGTGATAAGAGGTTGTTGAGCCCCATCAAACTTTTGAAAGAGAAGAGGTCCCCAATTTCTGTCATCAAAAGCGCCACACTCAAAACCCTAGCTTTATTCATTGTTCTTCACGTCCTCACATAATACCAACCCTTAAACCCTAAAAGTTATTAGTTATATAACCGTCTCATGTTCATTTTAGTAAATTCCTTTCCTCTTTTTGGAAATCTAATCTTTTTTCATTTTTACAATTATTTCCACAAATTATGAATGTAAAAATGAGTGAGAAAAATTAGGTCTCGTAGGGATATGTATTAAATACACTCTTCCATTTCGGTACATTCAGGTGGATCAAAGGTTTAACAATCTATCAATTTCCTGATGAGTTAAAATTGGCGCTTCAGAACAAAAAAAAAAGAAAAAAAAAACACTAATTGAGCACGCCTTAGTTGCGAGCATTATAATCTGTGAATAAAACACGTTATCGCGTTAAGGAAGTCTCTATTTGTTGCCAAAACCGTCACACAGCATATAGGCTTATTGGCTCGTAATGATAAGCTAAAAAGTTGATCGTACTACGAAACTGAAGAGATGTGGTGCGTGACCCATCCACATAATTCTTTCTTGGGGGGATGAGATCTGGGGCTTTTATATGCATCGAAGAGTATGGTCTGTTCATAAAAGAAAAGAACATAAAAGTGAGACAGTACATATTGCCCGTCATGATTGCTTGGGGGGGGGGGTGTCGCTCAAATCTTAATGCCATAAAAAGCTTTCACATGTTAGGAGAATAACACACCCCTACCAAAAAGATGTACTCTTCTTTTGGTGATATCAAAAGGTATTCTTCTACTCTCTAGAGTATAACGTTCCTGGATACACAACACCCTCCAAAATTTCCCTCTCTCTTTCCCTCACACACACACACCCACGCACACGCACAACAATAATAATCTTATATTATAATTGAATTGATGCGCCAACTAAAATTTAAAAAGAGTGAATGTAAATGTTATTTTAATATACAAAACTTTCCCATTATATATAAAAAAAATTAGATATACAAATTTTTTTTGTTTTTTAGTGCATACACTACTGCGATTCAAATACATCATTTTAATATATATTTATCATATGTGTTTACCCTGCCAAATTACATTACATGACATGTCCACGTTATATAAGATAAATTAGTGAGCCAAATAATGTGGTGTTGTACCATTTTCCTAAAAAAACCAAAAAAAAAAAAAAACTAGAGAGAGATGGTATCTTTTAGCAAAGGAAGGGTAGCGTACTAGAACAACATGTCGAGATTCTTTTGTTTTTGTTTTTTTTTTTTTTTTTCTCCTTCCTTTTATATTATCTTGGCTAATATACGCTTTCTTTTATGGAAGCGAGGGAGGGCTAGCAATTCCCCCACAAGCCACTGCTCTTCTTCAAAAACGCACCCTATTCTTCTTCTGTCTTAGCATCGCATTTGTTCTTCTTGAATCTCTTTGTACGTACGTATTCCTCCCCAGCCCCAGCTGAGTGAGAGAGAGTCTCCTAGAGAGAGAAAGGAAGAAAGCGAGAGAGAGAGAGAAAATGTTCCACAGCAGGAAACCCTCAACTATGAATTCCCATGATAGAGCCCCTATGTGCGTTCAAGGTGACTCTGGCCTTGTCCTCACCACAGACCCCAAGCCCCGTCTTCGTTGGACCGTTGAGCTCCATGAACGCTTTGTCGATGCTGTCACTCAGCTTGGAGGCCCGGATAGTTAGTGCTAATTGATTAGCCCTTCTAGCTATATGTTAATTAGCCTTGCTAGTTTGTCTTTTAATTTTAATTGTTTTTTTGTTTTTTCTTTTATCAAAATATGCATGCAGAGGCCACACCAAAGACCATCATGAGAGTTATGGGTGTGAAGGGTCTCACCCTTTACCACCTTAAAAGCCATCTTCAGGTTTGAACATATCTATCTTTTATCTCATGCTTCTTTGGCTTTTGTTAATTAATAAACTTTCTGATATTTTGGATGTAATAAGGATTGGCTTGATTTCATTCTTCTTTGTTTCTCTTTTATCATCATTTTCTCATCTCTTTTCACTCTTTTTCTTTTTTTTTTTTCCTTACTTTTGTAGAAATTCAGACTTGGAAAGCAACCCCACAAGGAATTTAATGATCATTCAATTAATAAGGATGGTAAGGGAAGTCACTGATTGTGGTTCTTTCTAGCTACTTTTCTGTTTTCATTGTGATTTACTATGCATCTAATATTCAAAGAAACCGATAAAATTGGTAATATTTCTTGTTTAATTTCCATGGCAGCTTCAGCGTTAGATCTTCAACGAAATGCAGGATCTTCATCTGGCATGATGGCTCGCAGCATGAATGAGTAAGTATTAAATATTCCAACAGAAAACAAAAATTTTTCTTTAAAATTTAAACTAAACAAGTGAATATGTTTGCTTGAAGCCCTATGTAAGTACTAAATACGTTTTTTCTCTTTCCTTTAAAGTTGTTACATTGCACCACACACGTAAGCCTTTCTTTTTATTCTTGTTTTGGCGGTGAGAATTTTGGATTTTCTTGTCGAATATGTGTATGAAACTGTATATAACAGCACCTCACACATGATTGTTGCGATTAGGATGCAAATGGAGGTGCAGAGAAGACTGCACGAGCAATTAGAGGTGAGCAAAGATTGACTTCAGTAAATAATCTACAATTATAAAACATTTTGGATTCATAGAGCCTAAAAAGGAAAAAAGGTTTTGTGTCCCAGACCGAAATCTTTTGTTGTTGTGACAGAAAAATTCTATGTGGCTTTTGACATGTATGACAGGTTCAAAGGCACCTTCAACTAAGGATTGAGGCTCAAGGCAAGTACATGCAAAGCATGTTGGAGAAAGCCTGTCAAACCCTCGCTGGGGAAAACATGGCTTCTGGAAGCTATAAAGGCATTGGAAATCAGGGAGTTGCAGACATGGGTGCAGTGAAAGACTTTGGTCCTCTGGCTTTTCCACCATTTCAAGACCTTAACATCTATGGAGGTGACCAAATTGATCTTCAACACAACATTGATAGGCCATCTCTTGATGGCTTCCTGGCAAACAATGACAGCCTTTGTTTAGGGAAGAAGAGACCTAATCCTTACAGTGATAGTGGCAAGAACCCTTTGATTTGGTCTGACGATCTGCGGCTGCAAGAACTGGGATCTGCACCAGCATGTCTTGGCCCCGAAGATGATCCATTCAAGGTTGGCCAGATTCAGATTGCACCCCCAACAATTGATAGAGGCCCCAATTTGGATTCAATATCAGACATTTATGAAACCAAGCCTATGCTCCCGGAGGATGCAATGGGTGAAAAGAAAATTGAAGCATCAACAAAGCTTGAAAGGCCATCACCAAGAAGAGTACCACTTCATGGGGACAGGATGAGCCCTATGATCAATGCTGGTGGTGCCATGCCACAAGGAAGAAACTCACAGTTCGGGTGATGACATATGACTTTAACTTGAGCTAATTAATGACTTTATGTTAATCAAGTTCTTAAATGAGATCTAGGGTTTTCGTCTCCAAAATTAGCAATTTATTATCCTAGGTGTACCACTTGATTACCATATAATGTCATGCCCATGCATGGCAAACAGTCCAGTTCAATTTGTTGGTACTGCTAATCAACTGGTACAATTGTACTTATATGATCCTCTAGCCTTCTCGATAATTTTGTCCTCATGCATCTCATATTTTTAAGATTAACTTGGTAATGGTTACATTGTTGTTACATATCATCTTGCTCCCTTTAATAACTGGGATTCAATTGTAAATCTATTCATTGTTTAACCTTAACTAATAGCTAGCATGATTTTGTGGTACTCACTGTTTTCTATGAGGTGTGCTGGCTGTACCCACTTGTGATGTTTTGACTCATTGACAAAGTTTTGTGCAGTTCAAAGGAAAAAAAAAAAAAAAAGAAAAGATTATAAAGTTAACTTGCTCCAAATGAGTGAGAATATCAAACCATGCTAACCAAGTAAAATAATAGATGGCAATCTGATCAACTAAAGTTTGATCAGAAAATTATTTGATGTGGTACCTGAGGAGGAACTCATATTCATGAACAACCCTGTAATATGAATAGCTCATATATACTATTCTTATTCATGAATTTGTAGTTATTCCAATTCGTGAAAAATACAATGCACTGTACTTGATCTCAGACTCGTGAACCAGAACCACACTTCCTGTTTCTGCACATAAATTTGTCTATGCCTTGTGGTCTTGATCGGATCTTCCTGCACACGTGTAGCCTTGTGCACATATATTATTCTTTTTTGAGAATTCTGCACTTATTCTATTCTGGTGATAAAGATTTACTCAGTCTTAGACGACGTCACATTAATTTGGTCAATGTGTAGGTCATGTTGGTCCTAATTTAGAAGCCATTTCCGTTCTAAACGTTGCTTTTGGGTTGGTTACTATATGTTAGTTACTCCTATCATTTGAAGGCAAAACCATCGGGAAAAGAAGCACATAATAAAATAAAATAAAATAAAATAAAGGAAAAGACAACAATCTCCACCCAAAAAAAAAAAAAAAAAGCATTTTAAGGATACGGGGAACATGCACAGCAATGTAAGCAATAACTTGGCTGCAAGAACTATATATTTGACTAATAATTATATGAAGTATATATTTAAAAGCAGTCATAATTAAAACATGTATAACATTTCATTCTATAATTTCCCTTTGATAAGTCAAAATTGTGTTCATTAAAAAAAAAAAAAAGTTGTTAAAAGAAGACCCCATTAAGGCTTTCAGCCAGAAATACAATGTAACAACCATATTCATTCTATAATTTCTTCTACAAATTGCTAAAATATAGATTACACTTGTTGATGAGTCTAAGAATACATCTTGTGATTTTTTTTGTTGATTAAAAAGTATTTCCTTTGCTAATTAGAAAGTCGCTTAAAGCTCTATATGTGATGGGTTTTTTTTTTTTTTTTTTTTTTGTACATAGAAAATGTGCAATGATTTCCAATATTGTTTGTGAAAGGCAATTAGGACCATGCATATTCGTGTTACCTGCAACCTTCATTTTAAAACTTTTGCTACTGTCAATTATTTTTTGGGTACAATTTGTTTTTATCGATTTATTATATGCCTGTATTACATTACCACCCCAAAAAAATGAGTTCATTCGCATGGAAGCAGGTAATCTCCCTTTTCTCACTAGAATAAGGTTACTAGATCCAGTCAGAGGGTTCTTTCTTTGCCATATGGAAAAAGATATGGTGGTGCCACCACCCAAACCTTTGTTGGTAGCAGAGAAAACATTTTGGTCACTGCAAGTTGTCAAGAAAGCCCACTTCTCCTCTCTCTCTCTCTCTCTCTCTTTCAGACACACAACACAGAGAGAAAAGGAAAAAGCCAATAAAGCCTAAAGGAGAGAAAGAATACATTAACGCACTCCCACGAGCGCGCACATCGATGAAGCTTCCATCTATTTTAGCATTAAGTGAGCTAAGGGTCATTCGTGGGTCTCTCTTGCCTTAAAAGTTGATGCATGCAACCCATCAGGTGTTTATTTGTTTTCATTTGCGTGCATAATTTGTGGATACATTTACACTTTAAGCTCCTTACTTCTATCATATAGACGCAACATATAGGAAAGGTTGAGTGTATATATGTCATTTGCTCGAAGAATGAGTGAAGATTCGAGGCGCGCACTCCAAGGCTGCCTGAAATCATCATTTGCAATCTAAATATCAATGCAAGGGCACTTTGGATTCTGTTTCTCACTGCTTGCTTTGAATCTTTTGCTTTCTGTTTTGGCGAATTTTTTACCAACAGAGAACAGTCGCTGAAGCTTCTTTTGTCTCCCTATACACATGTGTTGTCTCTCATAATTCTTTAAGATGAATAAAAGATTACCGCCTGAGATGAAAGTTTGTATGTAATCGTAGATTCGGTCGAGAACTCTTGCATGGTATCGGCCCCATTCTTTACGAGGAAAAGAAGCTTCTAAGATTCTAGTCTAGCATCGCCTGCGACTTATAAAGTATGGCAAAAATTATACATGTTGAGCCATCAGTGTTCCGATAGATCTTCTTTGTGGATAAAAAAAAAAAAAAAAAAAAAAATTGAATTAAAGCGTCAATTGAGTGTCCCAACCAAGGTCTACAGGGCATACTCAAGATTTTATTAAAGAAAGAAATGGATACACAACGAATGAAATATCGATGGATGCAAAGATTAAATATATATTAAATCGGATTGAATGATTTTATTTTAATGGAGCTTTTTATGAAGGAGGTTAAAGATTATAGCTATATGTGCGCAAAAGTTTTCTCACGTCTTCTACCTGCCGAGGGATAAATCCATACATGAGTTTGATAAAGAAAATTGGAAGGCGGGGGACTGCGGGATAATCCATATATGAGATCTTTGAGTAACGTAACGCATTGATTATCCTCTTAGACATTAGTGTGAGCTCGGGTAATCACCGGCTTTTGCCCACGTTTGCTTGTTTGTGGGCTCACTTTTCAAGCCATTCTCAAAGTCCGTGTGTCTTTCGGCATACCTGAACCTGAAATTCATTATTGCCCTAAAAACAATTATCTACTTGCATATGCAATTTTAGCATATTAGATAATATAATCAAACGCATATTATGCTGATGAAAAAAAAAAAAAAAAAAAGAAAAGCATATTATGTTAAGTGGTGGAGTCTACATAAAAGGCAAAAAATAAACGAAGCATTCCTTCAAGAGGCGAAAAATGGGAGGCAAGCATGCTGATGTCCTCACCCCCCCCCCCCCCCCCCCCCCCCGCGTACTTCTAGTAATATAGATATATATATATATATATATATATATATATATATATATATATATAGTCCTCATCGTTATTATACACATTTGAAGACTCATGTCGATTAGGGTATAAATGGATATGTCACTAACTTCAAATTACGGTAGCAGCATTAAAACTGTGCGCCTCTTACAACATAACATATTCATTACAAAACATCTTTGCACCCTCAAAATTACTCGAAAAGAGAATTAGCACGTGGCTGAGAAAAAGCCCAAAAATGGGCAGCAACAAAAATAAATAAAAATTTCAATGAAAGAATATGAAAAGATAACAAATGGCATGGGCTTTTATCCCGGAGAGACTCTTGGGCTATTTGGGCCTCGTATATTATACGCCCTCTAGTTGAAAGTCAAAGAATTGGAAAGAGGAGAGATTTTCTTATGGTCCACAATTTGGTTGAACTTTCTGATATTTCCGCACTCAATGGTGGGCTTCTTTCTCTCTTTTTCTTTCTTCGGTTCATTAGAAGATTGGTTGGCCTCCCTCTACAATAAGAGTATCTTCGTTTTCATAAATTACATATTTTTTTTGATATTAAATTTAAAAATAACAATTTCAATTTTTAACTAATTTTTTTTCTCCTTTTGATAAACCCATGGTGGGCTTCTCATTATTAAGAGTTTTTTTAATTGAATTCAATTTATTTCGGTGCTTGTGCTCGATGTCTTCACAATTCTAGTTTTACACTATGTTTTATGCTATAGGTTTGCTCTCGCTTTTCCCTTTTCAGCTTAGCTCTAGTGATGAAAAATTGATCCATGACTTAGGTTTTAAGTAATAACCATAATTGGTTCTCAAAAAAAAAAAAAAAAAAGGTACCAACAAATAATTGATCTGTAACTAGAGGAGTAATCATGCACTTAGATTTAGGGTTGGAGCTTAGTACGAAAGCATTTCTTACCAGAGTTCTCGCATTGTTGCACGAGATTTTCACACTCCAGGCTCTAAGCTCTGAGCTCTGGAAAGATATGTAATAGAAATCTTTTATTCCACCCAAAGCTTTAACAGATCATTTTGACGTCCATAACTAACTTGAAACCAGCTACATATTACACATCATAAACCGAAAGCTAAGTACACCATAAACCCACCAGTATTTTGATCAATTAGGACTAAAACCATAAAAAAATAATAATAATAAAAGAAGTTAAAGATGTCAGTTAATCAATCAAGGAGAAGCATCAAAAATGTCAGCAGGGGGGATAAAATGGTCCAAGGAGAGCCCTGGAACATTGAACACAACATCATCAATCCTCCAAATTTCCTCCATCCTGGTCCTGCTATGTTGTACAGACTCCTCCTCAAACCTAAACACAGTGGCAATTGACCTCCCTTGATGGGCAATCAACACACCCTCCACATCTGTAGTCTCCAATGCTGCTCCCAATTGTAGTCTCCCAATAGATAGTGTCATTTTCTGGGGTCTGGACCCTAGTGAGGTGTGAGTCTTCCAAGTATATTAGAAGGCCACTCTTTTGGCAAAAATAGCCATATAACACATGCCTCAGTACTTCGGCTGGTCCATCACTTCTTCCCATCACTGCTGCTCGATCGGCTGCCACCTTTAACACGAAGCAATCGTCATCCCCGATCCGTTTCTCTCCTAAGCATTGAGCTTTGGCAAATAAGCTGGCTGTACTCTTTGGATCTAGGCCCTGAAATTACGTCAAAAGTCCAAGATCATTATTAATTGTGTATCTAGTTAGCATGATTGGCCCTAAATGCTAAGACAGTTGTACCCTCTCCAATCCTCACAAGAGAGATAATTAAATAGAGTGGAACAATAATGTAATTACACACTAAACCAATCGATATTTGAAATATTGACTTTAGGTCTCTGTTCAGGATTCATTCTTAATTCTTGAAACAAAGAAAGTCATGAAAATATTCACAAATCCCCATCGTCAGCAGTCCAGTCGTCCAGTGGTAGAGTTGCTGAGCTCCTAATGCCAGCAATCAAATATATATAATACGGATGAACCAAGAAGAAATGGGAATGTCGTTACAATTGAACTAGGCATTACTAGGTTAACAAAAGAAGTAACACTTAAAAGGTAGCTAAAATGATCTTTGCTGCATTCCCATCCCCTGCATTTAATCTGCATCTCATCCTTCAAATTCAATAAGCACTGATCACTTTGGACAGGGCCGAAAGGAGGGTTCTTTATTTATTTATTTATTTAAAAAAATAGTGGCCGATCATTCATCACAATCGCTGCTGTTTTACGGTGTGAATGAGGTGCAGAAGTAAAAAGGACCCAAATGCAAAAAGTTTAATGATCTATCTAAAGTTAAAGCAAATGGTAAATGCTACACAACTGCCGTGCAAGGAGGGACGGGAAAGTAACACATAATAATGATATGGTAATTATTAATTGTATATTTAGAATTGTTTAATACATAATCATAATTAATCGATAAGAACCATAAAAACACAATTAACCATCGCAGTGTCAATCCCCTAATGGAATAAAGTGCTAAAGCAAAAGCATGACTAGCGATCCCAATCCCAAGAGGCAGAGTCCAGAGAGGCAGGCTTTGGACATGAATGATCAAAGATGACGTCAAAAGGAAAATCACGTGACCATCCCTCCGCTCCCACTTACCTGAGAGTCAGTAAGTGAATAATAGGAATGCGTGCGTTCAACAAAACAAGCTTGTCTGGTAAAGCACCAGACAGTTTCTCTATCATTGTCAGACCTATTCAACATTACCATCGCCCATTTCTTGGGATTGGAGCTTTGCTGCTCTCTCTCTCTCTCTCTCTTTCCATCCTCGTTTGGTCCAGTGAGTTTGAATGAACCAATCAAAAGATTTGTCCACTTTACCCCACCAAATGTAAATGCAAACACAATGTTATAAAAATTCAAAAGGTGACTATGATATGTACAGTAATTAAGTTGGAAGAGTTTATTTGCATCATTTATTTTATGCCCTCGTGGCATGATAAGTTATCAATTAATTAGATTGGATCAAGTCTTTATCTTACAATTAAGATAGAGAAAATTGGAAAAATATATTTGTGAATTTTAAAATTAAATTTTAAAAGCCGAAAACCAAGATATAACGATGAACATATAAAATACAATTGGTTTGGTTGATATATGGATCGACATTAATTAAGTTTTTGTTACCTGGATTATGCGGCGAAGAGGGCGTTGGGGTCCCTTGGCGGCATGCGTGCCAAGCCAAGGCATATGCCGCCACACCGTCTTCCCGTCGCTGCCGGCAATCACTTTATTTCCGCCAACTGCCAACTCAAGGGACCACATCCCCGGCTGCATTTGCCACAGAACAAAGCAACCATTTTCGCAGCTTCTATTTCCCAAGCTCTTCACATTTTTCCCCGTGGAAATTTCCGTTTCGCAACGAACCATTTTCACCATTCCCGCTGCATACATGTTCTTCGCACATTTTTGCCGCTTTAGACACCCGGTGGCCGCCAAATATTGTTGTATAATGTAACATGCTATGGAATTTTCCTATTACAAAAGAGAGAGAGGAAAAAAGCAAAAAAAACGTAATGTTAACGAAATGGCGTTGCAGAAAGAAATAACAATAACTAATGTACGGCGAAAGAACTACTTACAATGGGAATGTCTTTGATGTGAATGGGGTGAACGGGTTCACTGACTAGGGGAATGGGGGCTAAGGGGCAGCCCAAGACTCCAAGCAGTAGTCTCAAATCTTGTGTTTTGGCAGGAATAGTGTTGTTGTTGCCATCGAAATTGTGAACAGCAGCAGAAGTACCCTTTTGCAATCGAAACCATTCACGAATTATTTCCCAAGAACGCTCCCTCTTGCCACCTTCTTCTTGCATTTCAGGATCAGGGCCTTCCATCAAAGGTGTCAAGGTTTGTGTATACCATAGCTGCTTTCTTCTGGCTCCTGAGCTACCCATGTATGATGATGAGTATTGTGTGGAAAGTAATTAATCAAGGTGAAAAAAAAAAAGAAAAAGAAAAAGAAAAAACGGGGGACCTTGTTGTTGCTATTTTGCTACATGTAAGAATGATGAAGGGTCATGTGTATAAGTAACATTTTGGGCAATGAGAGTGGGGAAGAGACAAAAAGAGACAGCTTATCTGCCCAACAGCAGTGGATGCTGTGTATTATAATACAGACTCGCATGGTGGCTTTGGGCCAGCTTTCTTTTGCTTTATTCTTCTTCTTGTTTTTTATTTTTTATTTTTTTAGACTACAACATTAGGCCTTGGTAGAGGTATAATTGAGCCTTAAGCTTTTAGATCTCCCAAGTCAATGAACGAGAGAGGGTCCATAAGGGAAATTGTCCATCTTGCAGACCCCTCTCAACTTATATATATATATATATATATATATATATATATATATATATGATCTCCCCAGTTTGTCTCTTTACAGTTAATGTCTCTGGACTTTAGTGGGCATAAAACCTTTCTTGGAAAATGAAATCACACCATTAACAAAAATGGGTTTGGGTCTCGATGGTGGCCCCCACAACGACATTACGTCTTTTATTCACTCCACACACATGTTTATATTATGTGTGAGATGAAAACGTCTACTTTATATGGCCTAAGTAATGAGCTTGGTCCAAGCAAAAAGCCAATTAGCGGCGTGCTAATCGAGAGATATTATGCAAGCAAGGGTCACCCGGATCCTGAGAATACTTTATCCAGAGGCTTTTAAATTGTATCGCAATCTGATAACTATGAAATTAAATTAATTGCTCGGTTTAATTCAAACAGACACATCTTCTAATAGAAATAGAAATAAATGTTAAAAATTCAAATCCAAATTAGCATATAACAAAATTAGTTATCTCTCTTTTTTATTAACACAAAGTTCAAATACAAAAATTTATTGAGGACTGAAGCACAGCTGAAGGACTATCTCGGTGAAATCTAAAAGCAATTATGGCCGTTTGGTTTAGAAAAAGGAGAATTATGTGAAAAGATTTGCAAAGAACCTTATATGAATGCTAGCCTATATAAATCCAAAATCTTCACACATAAGTTCTGCTAATTCTCCCAGTCCCATTAGGGAATTAAAAAACAAGTTCTTGATCAAATGTGAAATCAGGACCTGTGGTTTTTCAACATCATTCAAAAAATTATTGCCCATCGACACTAAAGTCCAAGAAACAAAAACTATCACATTAGACCAGCGAGGGAGAAGGGGAACTTCCGTTTTATAAGTTCCCAAGTCACTCCTCAAATTTTGCTTCCACCTGGATTTGTGCCAAGTTGATGGCAGTAAACTAAATTTTGATTGAAAAACAACGGAGTACATAGAGACAGAAAGTCCTATGGGGCTCACAGAGAGGTGGGCCGGCTACTTGGGCCCGAAGGCTAGACGACTACAATTGGCAGACGACCGGTGTGGTGGGGAGTCGGCGTCGTGGTGGAGAGGCAGGTGGCGGTGGGCATTTAAGATTGAGGCTTCCAAGCCAAGGGCTCTCTGTATTTTTTGGTGGAAGGTTGGAATGTGACTTTCATACCTTAGGGGTTCAAGCCTAGGAAGCCCCACCAATTTATTTGACGCATGTTCCTAGATATTAATAGTTTTTTTTCTTTTTACCAGAAAAAAGTAATAAAATTATATCACATAAAAAAAAAAAAAAAAAGAAAGATTCTATTGTCTATTAAAACTGGAATAATTAATTGAATTAAAATACTAATAACGAGTTACTCATAGATTGGGCTTAAAGGAGTGATAATTTATATTCTAACGATGTTTGAGGTTAAAAATCACCCAATTTTAAATTTGTTAAATGGCAATTATAAACCCTACACATATCCAATGATATGTGGATACAAAGGATTATGGGAGCAGTTATTATAGGTTAACAAAAAAGAAATCCATTAGTTTACTTCTAAGAGAATGGATTTTAAGGAGTTAATTAAGGCAATGGCTTTACTTTGACAACAACATTTTAATTATTGAAGTGGGTTAGAGGCGGTTATGGAAGAATTTGAGGACCCTCTCAACTACTGGACTTGGGGATGAGACCCCTGTTCTCACGAAGGAAACCCCCCAACGATTATCATAGAGTGAGGGCCCATGCAACTATTATGGGAGGCTATTTCTTTTCTGTTAAGTAAAACTAGGACCTACCTTAGTGCTGATGGAAAAGTTCAAAAAAAAAAAAAAAATAATAATAATAATAAAGAAATAGAAGAAAACATGAAGATGGAAATGATGGAATGGGGTGTGGACAAATGTCGTTGTCAGGATTATTGAGAGACAATACGAATCTTAGTAATGGGGCTGCCTGTTGAGTGGCTCTAAGGTCCGAATAGTCCAAAAACTGTAATTGAAACAGGCTTAGAACCGAAACTAAAAATCCAAGGGCCTGTTTGACCCTTATTTGGTTGAAGTACAATTTTGCCCAGCCGAAGCCCCGTTCGCAAATTTGCGGAAGAGGCTCTAATTTTGTCATTTAACCCTTATTAGTATGGTGGTAGTATCTTATTTGATGTAAAAAGACAAAACCATTTTTTTACTATTTCATTGGAAATATTATATATATATATATATATATATATATTATATAAATTATTGTCTATGTAATATAAAAAATTTTATATACATTATCAAATTATTTTACGTTAATAAAATTTGTGGCCATATAAAATTATCCTTCATATAATACATTCGATTGAAGTGGCAGTTAAGTTGAAATTCTCTTGCAGGAAAAAAAATAGAAAGTTAAACCACAAACATACAGAGTTACAAACAGGGCGTCGACCTACCCGACCTTCGACTCTCTCTCTCTCTCCGTCTCATTTAGCTCGACTCTCTTTGCTCTTCTGGGCTTCCTATCGTATTCTTATCTTCACTTTTTGCATTTTAACGTTCAAAGTTCTTTTCTTTTCTTCTTCTTCTTTTTTTTTTTTTTTTTAATCTTTTGTGGACTCTGTCAAACCCATCTCTAGCTTTTTACTTACAAGTCCTCTTTCAAAGCCACAAACCGCTCTTTCTGGGTATAACGAATTTCGATTGATTCATTTAAAGCCAGAAATCGAGGGGAAACTACGGGCCCAGCTACAGCCAGGCTTCATCCAACTACCATCAATTTTTCCTTTTTTTTTTTTTTTCATTTTCTTCTACTTAATAATAAAAAAGGTCAGCTTGCTTTTTCTGCACTCACTTTGTGCAGCAATAGTACGGATGATCATTTCTCTGACAGCAGTTCTGCTTAGGAGAATTCCAGGGGTTTTGCCTCCTGTTTTTTTATTACGATGTTGTTAATTCTGTAATAATGTAATAGTGGCTTGATTTGTTTTAGGTCCCCTCGAAGTTGAAGTTTACTTCTTGTTCGGCTGCTATGTCTTCCAGATTTTGAAAGGGTAAGTAGATGATCTGCAGTACCGTTGCATTGCCTAAATAGCACAAAATGGGTACTTAAATTGATGTCTAAGAAAGTAGTAGGGGTCAGTGTATAGAAATAGAGAACAAATCAGAGAGAAAGAAATGGATAGGTTATGCGTACATAAGTATTGCAATTGGTATTTCATTTACTGCAAGAGAAACCCTCCTTTCCTTTTTGTAAAAGGAAACTTACATTAGAAGAAAAACTGTTTTTCTTTCCCTTTTGTTCCCATAATGAGTTTGCAAGTTTTATGGATGGTTATAGAAATTAGCTATGGCCATTTATTTAAAGTTTCATGGTTTTATTTCATATACAATCTTAATCTTGAGTTTTTGCCCCCACAAATCTGGCTGTCAGAACTTGTCTTGACGATTGATTTGGAGGCTCAATCATCTAGACATCTAAATTGTGCCAACCCAGGAACTTGCGCCCCATGTTCTCGCACACATACTCTACAAAATTCTTTCTTTGGACGAAAAGATTTCTATCCCCACTCTCTTCTCCTGCTTCCCCCCTCTCCTCCCGGTATTCAATTGCTTTATGGTTTCTTTCCCTGAGGGCAATGTTTCCTAAGCCTGTGGTTTAGGCCCATTGTCTTATTGGCTTTTTTAGTACTGAATTCTGGAATATTGGTCAAGGCCTTTTGTACTAGAAATAAGATGTCATTATTCCTCTGTTAAAGTTGCAATGGTACTTGGATTAATTGCAGTGAACTAAAATGAACATAATCAAATTGGATCAGTTACTCATTTGAATTAGAGTTTGACATTTCCTTTCCTTGCAGTGCCGAGCTTCATAGGATTACAGAGATTTCTTTGCAAGTCGTGGTTGATGCAATTGTGGATGAGATACGGCTCAGCACACCGGGGCGATTTGGCATCAGGAATTGAGCTGGTAAGACTGGTGCCCCTAGTTGCACTGATGGGGCCATCACTGCTCACTGAACCAAGCCAAAACCGGTTTTTCAAAGCTATCCGAAGTGTACCAGAAGTGGAACTCTTCTCTATACCATATGCAAACATGCCAACCCCAGAGATTAATGAATGAGGATTGATTGCATCTTCATAAACATTTCTGATTTGATTTTCAAAGCAACAGCACACCTGCTCCAATATAAAGAATTGTGCACGGCACTCAGTTTGGGTTTCACAAAACTTCGTCTGATGAGGGGGGAATAGGAGAGATGGTCGAAGAACAAATCACTGATTTGCAATTCCTTAGTGTTCAAAAATCAGGTTGATAACTATGCGTTTACATTGGCTACTTTTGCTGCCCTGTGATGTGATGACAAAATAGAAGGCTTCATCTCGAGGGTAACACCGTTGGCATCCACTCTCATCATATGAAGATTAGATAGCTCCAACTGGATTTATTGCCTTCCCTTCATTATGAGTTAAACCCCACAGAATGTGAATGGCCTAATTTTATTGAGGTAGCTCTTAAGTCTCATCAATTACCATCTCGGTGGGGCAAGACCATTTATTGAGTTAGCTCCAGTCTTATCAAATTAACATCTCAGTGGGGCAAGTCCATTGTTTGAGAGTTAGCTCGAGTCTCATCAAATTAACATCTCAGTGGGGACAAGACCATTTATTGAGTAAGGACTTTAAGTCTCATCAAATTAAAGCTAGTGGCGGCCGTAGCTCAAACACATATCATGATATTGACTCCCCTAAAACTTCTTTCTACATAGATTTCATAAGCAGCTCTCATCAAGATGGTCACAGCAAACTGTTCGTGATTATATCCTAATGGCGGAAGACGCACCTCTTCTTCTTCCCGATCCACACTTGGCCACCCAAGATTCTGCTAAGCCTGAAGACAAAAACTTTTCTTCTCTAGATGAGTGGATTGAGCAGTGCATAGGAGGTTTTGGGTGGTCACAACTGATTCAGTCCATCCTTGTGTCCTTGTCACGAGCATTTGATGGACAGCAAACATTCCTTAGTGTGTACACTGATGCTGATCCAACTTGGCACTGCCTTGCCAGTGACACCACCACGACTTGTGAATCATCTCTTCCATCTACTTTGTGCATGCTCCCAAAATCTGCATGGACCTGGGATGGACCAGCCTCGAGGTCCATCATATCCTACTGGGGCCTCGAATGTGCCAGTCCTTTCATCAAAGGTTTGCCTGCCTCATCCTATTTCATGGGGTCAGTTTTAGGCTTGCTCATTCTCTCATCACTGGCAGATTCCTCTTTGGGTCGCAAGAAGCTGCTCTTTCTATCTTGCCTGCTCATGTCTGTTGCTTCCTTCTCAACCGTTTTCTCCACCAATATTTGGCTCTATTCTGCGCTCAAATTTGTTTGCGGCATCGGCCGTGCATCCATCGGAACATGTTCTCTAGTATTGTTGACCGAAATGGTAGGCAGACAGTGGCGTGGGAGTGTGTCAATCATGGGGTTTCTTTTCTTCACTCTCGGCTATCTATCTTTGCCAATCATGGCTTATACACTCAGAGGATCTTCATGGAAGAGCATGTATTTGTGGACTTCTTTGCCAGTGATTTTATATTGTGCCTTGTTTCCCTTTTTGGTTAATGAGTCTCCAAGATGGTTATTCACGCAAGGACGTCATGAAGAGGCTGTGGAAGTACTAAATAGAATAGGTCTTGTGAAGGATTACGGGAGATTGAGAGAAAGTGGGAAAGATAACTCAAAGCAAGCTACTAATAATAATAATCGTAGCAGTAATAAGTTCTACTCATCATTGAGGAAGTTGTTTGAGAGAAAATGGGCGGTGAAAAGGGTATTGCTAGCCATGGTCCTTGGCTTTGGCATTGGAATGGTGTACTTTGGGATGCCACTGGGAGTCGGAAAGTTGGGTTTCAACGTTTACTTGGGCGTGATGTTCAACGCCCTGTTGGAGATACCATCCTATGCGGTCACCATAGTCTTGCTAGAAAAATGCAACAGGAGAGCATCCCTGCTAGGGTTCTGCACGTTGAGTGGAGCCTTGAGTATCATCATATGCGTGGCGAGTGGGGATGGGGACGGCAATAATAATAATAATGATTATATTAATGGATGGAAGAGTGGCGTAGGGATTCCCTTTCTGAAGAAGATTTGGCTTGAGATAGCGTCACTGTTTAGTGGGGTGACGGCTTTTAACGTGCTGCTGGCATACGCCGTCGAGCTGTTTCCTACGTGCGTGAGGAACTCTGCCACTTCCATGGTGAGCCAGGCCCTCAATCTCGGTGCCGTTTTCAGCCCCTTGCTTGTTTCGGCAGGCAGCCACGTTAATCTGTCATTCTTGTCGTTTGGCGTGTTTGGATTAGTGATCTTTTGTTGCGGTCTCTTTGTTGTCTTTCTGCCGGAGACCAAGGGTGCACTCCTCTGTGACACCATGGATGAGCAAGAGCAACATGAACTAGCAACTTCGGAGTTCTAAAATCCATAAATTGATCAACGAATAACGTGCTCTTCATTTTGTTCCTTCATTACAACATATGGGAGATGGCGGGATGAATTGCGACCAAAAGTTTCACTTCTATGTTAAAATTTAGCTTTTGTTGTGCACTGCTGTGACCATGAAGAATTGTTGGCGAAGGAAACCAATTAATATGCTCAGGATCCTCATTTTACCATAAAGTTAAAGAGGGCTGGTCGACTTGACCATTATCCGAATTCGAGTCCTGGAACAATTAATAGATTATTTTCTCAATTAAATTTTTTTTTTATTATTTTTTGGTTTTTCCTCTCAAATTTTAGGAGTAGCTGAAAGATGGAATTCAAAGCCAATCTCTTACTATTAATATCTTCAGTTCATGAAATTTGCCAAATTCACGATTGCTCAAAAACTGAAAAGCATGTGATGGGCCAAGTTGATCAAATATATGCTAATTATACACTTGGAAAGAAGAAAAATAAGGAGCCGCGCCGTGGTATGAACTGTACCTCCAGCCGTTGCTCCAGTTACATACTGACGTTTTGTTACTATTACTTTAAACGTACTCCGCGGCTTCAAAAATTCTGTTGGAGCGCTAGTTTTAACAATAAGATAGTTATTTTGGTGAATGGGATTTTGAAATCTAAAACCTGCATGGTGTTAAAAACAAAATTTAAATTTAACAATGATACATAATGGACAAATGGGTGAGTGAAATGTCTATTTATCGACTTTGTCCCAAACCCCAATTTTTTTAATTTATTTTCTTTTAATTTTGTCAGTATTTTTTTTCTTTTTTTATTTTTATAACTTTCTATTAATATACACACCGATTTATTTAACGGGAAGATAAATGCAGCCACCAAGTGTGCTTTTTATTATTATTATTATTATTATTATTATTATTATTTAACTTTTTCTTATTTCGTCTTTTTTTATTATTTTTTCTTTTATTGTTTTTGGCAAAATAATTATATAACCACTGTTTATCTTATGCGACCCCAAACATCGCCGTTTTGGGCTTTTTGAGCCGAAATTTGCCACAATTTTGTCCCATAAATTAATTTGTTGGCCTTAAGTAAAATGATTTGAGTTTTGCATGATTTTTTTTTTTTCTTAATTTTTGACTGCCTCGTGTTTATTGTTACCGAAATTTTATTGCCGATGACCTCCAATCGAGGCACGGGGGTACGTCGTTGGGTTACCGAGAGTCTCCTTACTCGATTGGCGTTTGTTCCGTGGTTTGCCGGCAGCTAGTTGTGGAGAATGGAGGAGGGAGGGAAGTCGGGAAGGCCCATGAACTTTGGAGCTTTGTTCGTGGCCAACAGAGCGTCTGATCAACTCGTGGCCTACACTGCTGGAACTACCGTCCCAAGGCGCACAGACTGGTGGTAGTTGTAGGTCGAGGTGGCGTCGGCCCGCGGCAACCAGTGGTGCTTGGCTCGTCGGTTTGTGTGTTTTCCAGCCTCCTCTCCTTACGTCTTCGGCCTCATGTCGCGCAGATCGGGTAGCAAAGAGTTAGAAAATGGCTTCCCTCTGCCTTTTCAGCCGTTGTCATCAACAGTGACTTTCTGGCAACGCTCTACAACCTTCTAAGAACAGTATGATGCTCTCTTTTTATTTTTTTACCCTACAAAATATATATATACATACACAAACACTTAAAAAACTGAAATTAAACGAAAAGTATTCACAAATTCTTACTTTGTTAATGGCAATGATAATTTAAACTGAGTTGAATCAACGACTTGGGTCAAATAAGTGTTTTCTAATGAATTTATATATAATTTACAAGTGCTAGTGTGTGTGGTGTAAACTTAATTCCTCTGTAAATGGAGTAAATTAATTGTTTGAGGTATTATTTTCAGTGAAATAATTTTTTTATTTAATATTTAATTATTAATATTTATATTAATAATAATTATAAAAGGTTATAATCCAATATATATATATATATATATACACACACACGTAAGTAATTTTTAATTTTGAATTTAGCCTCTGATTGATTTAAAAGATTGTCCCTCTCCTTTTTGAAACAAATATATATTACAATTAGACTAAATGCATGACCCATGACTCAAATCAAATTTATAAATGATGGATGTGTGTGTCAAAACACAAGAATGAATGAATGAATGAATGAAAAACCTTCATTTATTTAGTTATGACAGACAAAATAAAGCTACAACATATATTACCTCAATTTGAAGTTTGTGATATCCTTGCGTCTTCTTTGCAAGGAGATCACGGTCTAGTTCTTAAAGCTGCTTATTGCTTTGACTTTTTACGATGGTGGCCACAGTAAAAGTCTGCAGGTTAAACATTAAAACAAAACAAAACAAAACATATCAAACACATGGGAATTTACTAAATTATCTAATAAACTTAGTTATTTGGGTAACTTCAATATTAATAACCATGAAATTGGAAACCCCCCCGCGGGGGGGGGGGGGTGGTGGTGGTGGGGTGGGGGGAAGGATATTTAACAAAAGAAATGAAGTCAAATAAAAATTCTACTTCAAATCGGAGACAAAAACTAAGATACCTCGAGAGGTAGAGTACACAACCAAAGAGACCTTCTCTCTCTCTTTGTGCAAAGCATCGGTTAACAAAACAAACCATATCCATGTAAAAAGGGTATCTAATAGTTGCAACGAAACCCAAGCTCAAGAAGAAAGTAAGTTTTTTTTTTTTGCCATGCCTTAATATTTGCCACAAATCGAAGGGCAACGTGTAGGTCTCTCTTAATCAATAATCAAACCTCTCACCTTCCAACTTTAAATAATATCAAAAATAATTGTTGCTAGGACGAGAACACAAAGCCATAATGGTAAGAAGACGAAGAGATCTTTAAAATCTGCATGTCCATCTAAAATAAATTATTTATACAAAATAGATTTATATTCACTTATGGCTCTTTAAATTTTACAAGCTTTTCCATTAATTAATTAACATTTTCGGTTTTTCCCAAAAATTGATTTCAACCATTTGAGTTTTCAAACTTTTAGTTTTCTAAACACCCAATTTTAATTATTGTTAGTTTTTCATTAATAAGCATCCCTCAATCTTTATATATTATCAAAATTAAAAGTATGAATTAAAGAGTGACATTCATTGTTTTAAAATGTTAGTTTCATGATAAAGTAGCATCAACCAAATTGTTTATATACAGAAAATATGCATCCATTATTGCCCCCGTGTGAAATTCTGATCACAGCAACAACTTGGTCGGTGCTACTTTTTCATGAACTAACATTTTGTGCACGTGCAAAGACACTGTGAGAGCGAATCGCAATGCCTTTTCGGTGAGATTAAATATCAAAATTTTTTTGGATAATACTTTAGAATAAATAAAAAAAAATTTTATTTATTGATGTTGCATTTTAAAAAGTTTTTTTTTTTTTTCTTTCATGGAATGAGAGAAATTGAAAAAGAGATTTGTCACATATATATATGTATATATATATATATATATCATCCGGTAGATTGGCTGGAAAACACTAAAAAGGATCAAAATTTTGTTAAGAGAAATCAAAAGGTTGCAATTTCTTGTAATATAAATCAACAAACCCATGCTTTGAGAATAAAAATTAACTAAGCATCATTCTTTTTAGTAAAGGAATTGGTCGCTCATCTTACTATATATTGAATTTCAACCACTAATTTTAAATTCGTTCAATTGATTTCCCTTTTTTTTTTTTTTTTTTTGTCTAATCGATATAAGCTTTGTTAATATTTTGGATCAATTATAATCATATGCGACGTTATCTATATAGTTTTAAGTAATGGCCTCACTTAGCTGCAGATTTAGACTGGGTCACGAAATTGATTACTAGGGTCAAGCACTCAATTGCTCGAAGATTGACTAACATGGATTGCAAGAAAGTTGCAACACTGCATCTATTGAGCATTTTTGTAGCAGGCAGCTGGGGGAATTTTTAGTGAATATTGCAATCTAAAGAATCTCTTGAGCATTTTATTTGCAAGTATCATGGGTAAGAAGGCCTATCCCTTGGAGTATTGACACCTGAAAGAGATACTAACGAGAATTGGGTAACTTTTATTAAGTGTTTAAGGGCAAGCCGTCAACAAGAAAAAAAAAAACACACACACAAAACACAAAACAAAAATGTTCAAGAGCAACAATCGTTGGTAGTCACATCCGCCTCATCAGAAATACACATTAGGTTACATAATTATGTTTTATCGTCAAAACATTCAGATCAGCACACAAAAGAAGCATCAATGTGAGTGTCACTGCAGTAGAGGCCGGGTCGCTGTGTGAACCCCTGTTGCTTCAGCACCTTCCTAGCTCTCAAAACAAGCTCCCGATTAGAAACTGCACCATCTGTCTCAGCAATTATAGTCTGTATGGCATTGCTGAGGGCTCCATAAGCTTCACTGGAATTTCCCGAAGGACTGGCATCAGCAGAAGTTTGGTCTGTCTGGCAGCCACTAATCAGAATCCCATTATCAGGCAATGAGCGCTTGGTTGATCCAGCATAAGCCTCTTCCTTGCCACTCAACTGTGTCTCCATCGCAGGCTGCACATACCCCTCATCATTCTCCTCTAATTTATGTTTGAGAAACTCCTGAGCTAGATTACCGACAATTCCTAGGAAGCCACTGCTCTCACTTTCTCCATCTCCATGGTGAATTTTGTTCATAATAAACTTCATGAACTTCTTCACCTTTGGGCTTGCGTCCTCTCCAAAGACATCAAAAAGAGTTGGCCTCAGCTTCCCAACATCTATGTCATCTCTACCTGTTTTTTGCTTGAGTATTTCTATGAGAGTTGAAAGAGGGAGAGATCTACTTTTCACATAGCCTTGATCACCATACTCTGCTTCAACTGACCTGTAGTCAACATCTTCCTCATCCCTTTGGTGGCGATGATGGTGGTGCAGTCCAGAAGGGAGATGAATCCCACGAGATTCAAATGCATCTTGCACAGACTGGCGCAAGAAGTTTTTGAATCCAAATCCAGAGTCGGACTCTTGCTCTTGAGGCTTAGTGCTCTCTCCAATTTGCTCTTTAGCCTCATCAATGAGGCCTCCGCTATGACATGAATCAGATACAATTGTTAAGCAACAACCTTCTGGGACCTGGTCCACAAGATCCCTGAAATCATCGTCTGTTCATAACCACCCGAAGCAATGGTTAGCATGTCAAATTGGTTAGTCCATCACTCCTCATCTCATTACAATTCAAATAGTCTTCAAATATATCTAGGCTAAGACAATAGTTTGAAAGACATCCTTTAATTACCCAAACATATGAATGACAAAAAATGCTTATTATGCACCAAAAAAACACTTAATTGATTTACAAGCAATAGAAAAATAAATAAATAAATAAATCAATAAAGCCTAGAAAAAGATGAACTGATACAACAGATAAAACATTGTTCACGAAGCATAGCTGATCCTAATGTTGCAACAGTACTTCGAAGTGTAAAATAGGTATGGTTTTTGGGACAAATACCATACCCCTCTGTAAAATCCTTTTGTCGAATGAACTAAATGGACTTGTTCATCAAAGACAATTAAAGAATTCAAGCAGTTGGGCACTGACATACAGATCCATGAGAACAGAATCTAAACTTCAGTAGAATCACCACTCCAATGATGAAATCCTTCTATTTAGGAAATTATTATTATTAATTATTTTATTTAATATTTATCTTTTATTATTTTCGAATTAATAGGCGAGATTGTATCCGTAATAGTAGTCTGTCAAGTCTATATAATTGTAATACCTTACAGCGTTTGAAAGCAAGTAATCAATAATATTATCAGAGCGTTTAGCTTATTAGAAGCCGATTCCCTCGAACAGATCATTGGAGGCCGATCCCCTCGAAGCGATCATTGGAGGCTGATCCCCTCGAAGAGATCAATTCTATCCCTTTTTCTTATTTTAAATCCCCAAATCTCAATCCTTACTTCTAAATCCCTAATCACCAAACCCTAGGTTCTCAACATCCAAGGTCATACCAAAGGAGCAGATCATATTCCTTCCATTCTATCATTCTGCTCAAATGAAATCAACGCTGTCGGGATATCTGGGGTCTCTCAATTTGTAAAGAAAAGCACGTCTAGGATCAACAAAATTTCCATAAAGCATTGCAAGGATCCAAGGCACTAGGCAAAACAGATCCAAGAATTTCAGAAACAACAAAAAGCAACAAAATAAAGCCAAAACATAATCAAACAGATCAATAATGCAGAGGAGTCCACATAAGGTATGAATTCCATTGAATCCAATCAAACAACCAGTCAAAGAACTTTCATATGCCTTTTACTCAAAAATCAAATAGATAAGTAGAAATCAACAAAAACGAAGATTGAGAGAAGAAAAAAGATAGCAGATCAAAAAATAAAATGACAGAGAAACAAAAGGGCTAGCGAAGAAGAAGTAGCTGTTGTAGTACCGGTGATGAGATTCATGTCGCAGGGGACGATGCATTCATCGTAGCCAGTGTCATCATCCTCGCCGGACTCAGCAGGGAGCCTAGTCCCATGTCCGCTGTAGTGAACAAAGAGAAAGTCTCCAGCTTCAGCGGATTGGACCAGATGGGTCAGCGCCCTTTTGATGTTTTTCCCAGTCGGCTGAGTGTAGGAGTCATCGGTGTCGATCAAAACAACGACGTCTTCTTCGTTGAAGCCGTATCGATCCACCAGACACTGGTAGGTTCTCCTGACGTCGTTGACGCAACCCTTGAGCTCTGCTTTGGTTCCGGGGTAGTTAATTCCTATCAACACTGCCTTCTTTGCCATTACTTACTATCACTCGCTCACAAGGCTCTGCCTTCTCCTTCTTCTTCTTCTTCTTCTTCTTCTTCTTCTTCTTCTTCTTCTTCTTCTTCTTCTTCCTCGATATATTTAGGGGGCTCCTGGGTACTTCTTTGCCTCTTTTTATTGGGGTTGTTAACTTTTGGATGATATAAATCCACAATAAGAAGTAAATGAAGACAGCAGAGGAAATTCAGGGATTTCAGATGTGGTTTGTCCCTCGGAATTGAAAGACGTTATTCATACTCTTATTATTATTATTAGTATTATTTATGAGGAGATTTTTGAGCCATTAATGAAATTGTTCTTTGTTAAGATTTGAATCCCAATTTTTATACATTTATAAATGTATTTTGTATCACTTGAAACGGTAATTTAGTGATATTTTATTTTATTTTATTTTTTATTAATCCGTGTCTCCAATAGTTTTAAATGGAATTTTTTTTTTTTTTTTTTTTTTACGAGATTGGTTGAACGAGGCACTTTGTAATTCATTATGAGACTTGTCGGCAAAATTTATAAAGCAAAGCAATGACCAACTTTCCAAGTAATAAAAATGCCGTTTCTCTCTCTCTCTCTCTCTCGTACGCGCACTCTTTCTTCAAAGTGTTGTCTCTTTTTTTCGTTTTTTCACTTTAAAGTTTTTTCTTTCTTTTTTTTTTTGGTTTACAAAATAGGGAGGTAGTGTTAATAATTTCGTTTTTTACCAAAGAGAAGTCTTTCTTTTTCTTTTGACTATTTAGTAGGCAACGGTGCCAAATAGATGGGAATGCTGTGAAAATAAGGAGACGAAGAAGGGCGTGTATTGTTATTGTATGTCCTCTTGCTAACGAGAAGAGAATAAATGTTATTTATGGTATTATTATTTTCATTTGACTCGAATTTAATGATTGATTTGTTAATTAAAAAAGAAAAATAGGTAGAGTGAAAATAAATGGTCCTAACCATCCTATTGATTAATAATTGAGTATATAGGGAAGGAAGGAAGATGTCTATTAGCATTTAGCAAAATGCAGGACAACGGCCAAACAACATATAAGCCTACTTTTCTCTGTTTTATTATTATTATTATTATTAAAAAATTATATTAAAAAATTTATTATGTTATAAATTATATGAAGAAAATAATTTTTTATTTTTATAAATTATGTTATTATTTTAGATTAAAATTAAAATTAAAATTTTTAATAATAAAAATATTTAAATTTTTAATTATTAAAATACGTTGTAAAAAAGAATGAACTATTTTCTCCACTGTTAACTGGGGTGGGGTCATTGGAGGCGCTCTCGATGGGTTAAAAAAAAAAAAAAAAAAGGGTAGTGCATTTGCAGTTTGTAGTGTACTATTCTACTGTCAGACCAAAGGGTGCTTTTTTCTTTCCTCGCCTCCTCAACTTGGCAGAGTCCATTTTCTAGCTTCTTGGTGCATCCACGTCCATGCACACACCCATTACACACCGTCCACCAAAATTTTCCGTAGCTTCTTGGGGGTCTGCTGGTGAAATGACAGGTGTCTCGAGCATCAAATGCACAATTATTAGCATCCAAAACAAAACAATTCAATTCATGCGTCCGTTTCTGTACTTCCACTAAACAATGATCATGTGAACCGAAAATATTCATTCCCAGGCTAAGTAGTTTTAACAGTTATTCATAATTGGATTAGATTTATAAATATTTATTCATGCATATATGCGGGGTTTACATGAAATTACTAGGTTCCTTGGTAGTCTCTCGGCTGCCGTTGTTCGATCCATACTGTAAGGCAAGATAATTTGTTGTTCCGTACGTACTCTGTTATCTGGAGTCAATTACCAGTTTACCATACTCTGTCATCTTATAGGCGTTTTCTTTGATACAAGTGAAGCTGCAGGCTAACATGGACCACTAGGATTCAAACTCGAAACCAAGCGTCCTAAAGTCCTAAAACCCTTAGTGTCCCTCTATTTTTCGCTATAAGCAAGGGACATCTTAGAGTGAGATTAAAGTTAACAGAAACAAGCGCGCTAATTAGGAAGAAAATTAACTGATCAGTGAGCACAGGAAGAGGGAGCAAAGACGACCCTGCCAGCCTGCAGGTCGAACTCCCAGAGGTAGTTCTGCTGCATAATATTGCCTATTGTATGCATACCATCCTCATTTCCGGCCACAAAGTCCAAAACACTTGTCCCCATATTCCACGTCAGTCACATAGTTTCTCACTGGGGGCCTGAGTTTGGCCCCATCCCCAAAATGGAACGCTAGCCTTGGCACCATTGATTTGTTGTATCCTGTGGAGTTGAAGCAATACTCCATTGGTACGCCTGACACCTCTACTCTTTGGAGCTTGGAGATTGACGGGATCAGTGCATCCATGACAAGCCTGTTAGGCTACTCTGTCGAGAATGCTAGTGTCGTTTCTGAATCAAGTACTGTGGGAGGGCCACATTCTTCATTCTTGTCTGCTGGCACTGCTTTGAACCTCTTCCCCGACCGAGAATCACGACGTGAAAAGGGCTGAATGACTCGAGATCCAGCTTGGTGTATTGAAGGTGTCTCTGTCTTGATGCTGAAGCTGACAGTAATGACTTGGCTTGGACTTTGCTGCCAAAGCTGAGATAGTTGAACACGTTCTTGTGGCGCAAGTGATGAACCAGGCAGTAGCAGAACTTCTTTCCAAATCTTTCAATAGCTTTATCAGTGATAGTGTCATTCCCGTAGCCTAAACCCAAAACACCATCTTCTGACTCAAACCCATGATGCTGGTTGGTGCAAACAAACACCACATCACGCAACTGCATCTTTCTACCATCAACCAGCCTTGCTGTTATAGTCTCCTTGACAAAGAACCCCACCGCAAACGACCCACTCACATAACTGGATATGCATCATCGCCAGTTCAGTCAAGGGGGGAATACTTTATGTCATGATATATAGTCAGTGACACGATATGTTATTCTGTTGATGGATGCAAGCACGTCAAATTATCAGTAATACTCTTTGAATATCATTGCTTACAAGACGGGCTAATTCTTTTTAGTAAACAGAGGTCGGATCATGAATTTAGAAACAACAGAAAAATAAATAGATCCAAGGTATGAGCTGTATATACCTGTAATTATAGGAGCATGGAGTTGACGGAGTAGGGCAATGATCAAGGGAACTCAGATGTTGGACCTGAATTTTACACGTTTGATGAGCAAGGAACTGGCTTGAAACACGAAGAGAAATCAGCTTGAAACACATTGTGGTTGCTAAGTCGGGGACAATACATACCACATAGTGCATGTCAAATCACATCCGGTATCCGCGGCCATCAAAAACTTCTTTGGCGGGGTTTCTACTTCAAATGGAGCAAAGTATTCGCCTTTCACATAGTCCCTACCTGGGATCATTGGTGCTTTAACGCTGTTGAATATATGTTACTGACCTGTACTAATGGACTTTGGCTTATTAGTCATCTTTTACGAGTCTGGGCGATTATTTCCTGGCTTACCTTGTCCCCATGGACAAGGTCCTTAACGCGTTCGAGCTGAGTTTTAGGCCTCCCATTGAGCCGAGGATCATGCCCGGGTACATCATAATGCTCATCAATGTCATTATCTAGCACAGAGAATGATAACGATGAAGAAGCCAGGACATGATCGTGAATCACTGGAGAGGGCTAATGAAAAGAGGGTCACGAAAAGGTCGTGCTTCTCTCCATGCCCACCATCACGGCGTTCGTGATATTATCGCGCTTTGGAACATGATTGAACGGGGATTATGATCAAGTAATAACAAAGAAATTAAGGAATCAACCTAGGACGCAGATTGAGGTGTTCAGCGGTTTTCTACATCTTCATGATATTTTCAAAAGAAGCTCTGTAGGGAAAATGAGGCGCCTCCCACCAGGGGGAGTATATCTATTTATGCAACTGATATTTTCCAGTTTTTGGGATGGAGAGGTTTGTATTTTCGCTTAATCTTTTGGATACATGATGAGAGGTAGCAGCGTAGACATGGTTTCTTAAAATAACTGTAGTCGCCCCCTTAAGAAGGAGAAAAGATCTATACGTACACCTCTCCTCCTAAAAACCAGTGCTTGTGACTTCGACCCTATATTTGGAAACGGAAAAACAAACGTATAGACGCCCACTCGCGTATCTCATAAAGCATAAGAGATGCGAAACGTCTAAGCTAAAATAGAGAGCAAATTTCTCTTTAATGATCATTTTTCATGGGGCTCATGTTTGACGAGAATAGGAGAAATGGCAGCAGCTATCCGCAGAATCTCCAATCCCATTGTTTCCAGCCAAAAAACGCAGGTCCATAGTAACAGTATGTCGTCACGTCATAAAACCTCAGATCAGTCAACAGAAAATACGTAAAACATCTCAAATTGCATTTGCTGATACAGATGCACATACACAGTGGAGACTCGCAAATGACAGCTTAAGCACATGGGTGCCTGCTGTCAAATGTTTCCTTTCTCTTTTCACTTTTAGGCTTATGCTTTGTAGTGTATACAAAAATTGAAAAAAAAAAAAAAGAAGTGATTAGTAAATATACGGTATCCAAGGCAATGGGAAAATAAGATCAATATAAATGAATGCAATGCAGATGATGACAGAAAAAAAACACGCCAGTAACTTCCGGAATAAAGAATCATTTTGTTTTGGTCCAGAGAATCTACTTATCATGAAAGCAAAAGGAGGAAAATATAGAATTAAATCTCATCTATTCAAACAGAGCATTGAAATGCAACAGAAATCTCATAAAGCTGGGGGGTACAAAATTGTGATATAAATTTCCCAACATGAATAAGCTTTTCCCCTCAAATCTCAATTGGCAAAGGTTGAACAAGATTGTATTTCCCATTTAATACCAATGTTGACAATGTAAAGGTACTATTGCAAGCCCCGGAGACGTTCAACACCAACAAACATCTTGCTGCTGACCATAAAGATGACATGATTAGATCTTCTTAAGATGGCTTTCAGATGTGGTTGAAGAGTAGTTAGATTGGTAGCCATTTGAACCACATAAGACAAATCTCCATTAAACAATTCAAAAACACGAGTTATCTCCCTCACCTGCCAAACCAAAAAAGAGAGAGAGAGAAAGAGAGAAAGACGAAGCATTTTCCAATCACCACTCTTGACCAAGTTGAAGAAAAAATTAATTGTGAAGAAGCATCAAAAAATTACATCTCTAAAGACAGGTCTACACCTTTCTCACTTTTAAAGTTCTTGCTAGCAAAAGTAGAAATGTATTAGGTTCACACATTATTTACTACAAAAAGAAAATGAACTATATTTTCCAATTGCATTATAAATCATCCCTCTAAAGTATCTAACAGAGTGAGCATATACACAATGAAGTGGTTTACACTTAATGAATGAATGGGAGTGAAAAGGGCTCAAGACAAAGACATTCCAAGAAAACCTTGATTTCAACAGTAAATTCAGGGACTACGGGTTGTAGCATAGATTCTGCATGCTATAGATTGAAAGGCAGTTGACAATGATGGGACAACTATCTGAAGCAGGCAACAAAAGATCCGAAGAAGAGTATATGGAAAAAAAAAAAAAAAGGGACAAAAGCAGGAGGAGAAGCTTTCTTCCTTATTCCCTTTGAGCAACTCCGCCACTGGAGATGTAGAAGGATATGATAGACTGAAGATGCAAGAGACCCATGATTAAGCTATTCACAGCAATGATTTTGTGCAGGCAGGCAGCCATATCCAATGAATTGAGAGAATTGTCCATTCCATAGGACATTGCCAATTGATCAAAGATATATCAGAAATAAAACTAAGCAGTAAGCAGCAATAACTAATAAACAGAACCAAGCAAAGGAATACATATACATTAATTAATGAGGTTAAAGCATAGATTACCTTAGAAGCATTGCCCACCAGTTGACTCTGAAGCTTTACAATCTTGTTTTCCGTATTATAGGTCCCCTTCTGGATAATAAATAAATTAGCATTAAAAAAACAAAACAAAAAAAAAAAATCGGCCTTAATCAGGAAGTATAACTTAAAGCCATATTAATTAAATTACTTTACTTTACTTTACTTTACTTTACAACAAAAAAAAAAAAATAATTCTTTAACTAAAAAAAATATAAAAATCCAAACAATTAATGATAAGTTAGAACCCTAATAAAAAGGTAGTATAGTCAGGGAGGGAGGGGGGTTAACCACCACCTGGACTTCAACGAGGCCAGTGCTCTGGGAGATGACGACATCGATGGAGCCATCCGGCTTTGGCCTCCAGTAGCCGCTCTCCGCATGCATCGGCTCTCCGGAGCCGACCTTCCATGTCTTCTGTGTGTATGCTATCACTGGCTTGCCTGGAAGGGACGAGAAATGGAGCTCTTCCCCGTAGTTGAAGGAGGCTATGGTGGGATACCCACCCTCCCCTTTTCCCCTCCATGTTCCCAGCAGATACGAAACCGGTGCGATTGCCGGGTGCACTGCTGCCGTCGATTGTGCTGGTGGCGGCGGAGGCGGTGTCTCAGCGTCCATTTATTTCTCCGGCAGCTCACAAGAACCTGTGGTAGGATAAAGCAAAGCTTTTAACTTCCCACTCGGCCGTGCCGGCTTGGTGTCTTTCTTTTCTTTTTGTCCTTTTTCGACTTTATTAAAATATAAACATACATACACATATATTAAATGTATGAATAAATATTTATTTAAATTTAATAATATGCAAATATTTACTTAATAATATCTTTAAGCGATAAGTCCTCGGGTGGGAACGTCGAGGAGCATCGCGAAACATTTTTTTTTTAGTATATATATTTTGATTCTTCATGTTAAAATTTCAAAATATGGGAATCGTTGACGTACGATACAACTTTTATATTATTAAAAATATATTTTACAAACATATTAATTAATTATTATGTGTATAAATTAAAATCAATACCACCTACAAATATTTTCTTTTTGATTCAGAGAATGCATTACTTAAAATATAAGTATTACTATATTTTATAAAACATTTTTATTCTATTAGAATATATTCGCATTGATGATACTCAGCGTTTATTTATATTTGTCAATTAATAACCAAAAACTCTCAAACAGTGTAAAAAAAACCTCTATTAGCTGTCGTTCTCGAGGGAGAAGAGAGGCTGCATTCAATTTATTAAAAAAGAAAATAAAAAAGCAAAAACCTCGCATTACTTTATCATTCACACTAATAATAATAATAATAATAATGATGGCAGGTTGTACAAAATCTACTTAAAAATATCTCATTGAAATAGAAGTGAAGTTAGAGTTATTATTATTATTATTATTATTATTATTATTATTATTAATCATCACTGTAAATAGAGTTATTAAAAGATGACACTTAGCCAAACGGCCTTCCAAAATGAACGATCACATTTAATTGCCAAGGCTAATGTGTGGAGAATATGGCCGAGATAGGCTAATGAATCAGACGACACCCACCCGTTAATTTTTTACTATTTTTAACAAATAGCCAAATAACATTTCCAATATATCCATTACATATATATATAAAGCCAAAAATATACCAAAAAGAAAGGAGAGAAAATATAATAATAATAAAATAAAATAATAAAAACATAAGAGGATAAAACGGCCATCCACCCCTTTTTCATAGCTTTTTCATGACCTTTTCCCCCTGCCCTCCCTTCCTTCCATCCCTCTCGCCCCCAGCTTTCTAGTTAATCAGTAGTGTACTTCACACCAACACTTTTTTACTAACTGGCTGCACCATTAAATAATCAGTTAAGAACAACCCATTTAGGTTAATAACAACCCCACATCAAACAATTTTTTTTTTTTTTTTTAAAAACACTCTTCATCCCATTTGAATTAAATTAAATTAATAATCAACTTTGTTTTTTCTACATTTTTATTTCGTCATTATTCTCCACACCACCCCCCCTCCCCCCACAAAAACCTAAGAAAAAAAAAAAAAAATAGTCTCTCGATCTTGAAAAGACGAGAACATTCAAAAGAGTCTAAAAAGCAAAACAAACCAAAATCCATTCCTGCTGTCTGAGGGTGGCAATTGGGCCTAATCACATCTCATAATGAGCTTTCTTTTAGCTTTTTAACCCCAAAAAAACATCGCACGTTGCCCCGCTTTTCAATCTCTGCAATTTCAATTTACATGCGGCAGCAGGAAGAGCAGGAAAAGAACAATACCTTCTACTGTTCCATTCCAAAGCCACCTAGGCTATAGGCCAAACATGATCACCACCACCGCCACCATCACCCTCACCCTCACCCTGTAGTCCCCCCAATACCATGTTTCTTTTCTCTTGTTAATGTAATTTCGAATTCCTGGCATGTCCCTTTTCTTGTCTTTTCTTCCCTTCTCTTTTCTGATTATTGGCACGTCTTTGATTAGTTTATCTGGGAATGAATTGTCTTTGTCTCCATGTTATTCCACGGGCTCTGGTACGTAGTCATCTGTCGTCCATCCCACATATCCAAGAACATTTTGTGCACACGAATGGGATACAACAAAAAAAAAAAAAGGAAAGTGGGATTCAAAAATCCCACGTCCGCATTTGCATAAACATTATAATACAACTGATGGCATATCCCAACAATGATTGTGCAAGGCACTCATGATCATGACGATGGTCATATACGTGCCCATCATAAACAATAAATGGGCAGAGATTTTCATAGGAATCTAATGGTCTTTTGTTTGTCATAATAAACAATTGAAGCTTGTATTGTACTTTGAGACAAGCTGTTTACAAACAATGCTTAATTGGGCTTTCGTTTATCTTCTCTACCAGCGGCTTTTGCTGTGTAGAGATAATGGGTAACCTTCCTTCCTTCCTTCCTTCTTGTCTTGTTCTCTGCTGTCTAGCTAAAAACCTCTCTCTTGTTCCTTTTTTGAACATCTCTTCCTAGTTCCTACCCGGATATGTGTATATCTATATATATATTTATACACGAGACTTTTGTCAGGTTTCCTAATAATGTGCATTATATTGATAGCATTGGCATGTCGCGGTTGTGGATTGGATTGTTCATTCAATTTCAAAATCTTAATTTTTCTCGTCTTTATTGTCTAAATTAGGTGTCGTGAAGTGGTTAAATTATCTGAAATATCTGTTTTCTTCATTTGTTTTCTTTTTTCCTTTTCTTTTATATGAATAATTAATATCAGGAATTTTCCAGTTGAGGGATTATTGTTGTTCACTTCTGGGTGTTCGCTCCATCTATGGAATCAAAGCCTGTCAAGAAACCCGATTCATCTGCCGTGGTGCGTTCTCCAAACTATTCTTAACGCGTAATGCCTACATTATCTCATCCCATCATTGATTATGATGCACAATTTGATTCCGTTCCAATATGTACCACTTGATGTCATCAATCTCGATATTTTAGTTTGACTCTTGTTGGTGGATTTTACGATCACAAGGATCATTCCTGGTTTCTTTTTGTATGCTCGAAGCAGATGACCACGAACTACATTCCAGAAGAAGAAGCAGAATATGAATCAACAAAGAAGAGTGATCCCAATTATATGACCTGCAGTCGTCGCTATCTTGACCTTGGCAACAATAATAAGAAGGCAGATCGGTCTGCCTGCAGTCCGCGAGGGGGAACTGGGTATACCAGGATTACAGAAAATGTGATTGCTAATCGCATGTTAGACCCCAGGAAGATGGATCCACTGATCAAGCCTGTTTCC
Source organism: Rhizophora mangle (assembly GCA_037832345.1). Classification (NCBI taxonomy): domain Eukaryota; kingdom Viridiplantae; phylum Streptophyta; class Magnoliopsida; order Malpighiales; family Rhizophoraceae; genus Rhizophora; species Rhizophora mangle. Next base: position 19,125 of record JBAPLJ010000004.1, on the reverse strand, counting down.
AATTCAAGTAACCATAACCGCCGGCTTGCAAGCTCGATAACCTCTTCTAATACTACATCAACACCTTTGAGTACACAAGCTACAATGCCAGCAAACACAAACACAAACAGTAATGCACGTGAAATGAAGAATTTCAGCTCTCGTAGTGACAGCCTAGAGAGCTCCAGTGCACCTCTTAGGCCCCACACAGGTGGTGATATTAGATGGGATGCTGTTAATATGATCAGTGCCAAAGGTGCAATTGGGCTTAGCAACTTTCGGCTCCTCAAGCGCCTCGGCTATGGAGACATTGGGAGTGTCTATCTTGTGGAACTTAGAGGAACCAACACTCACTTTGCCGTGAAAGTGATGGACAAAGCTTCTCTTGCCAGTAGAAACAAGCTTTTGAGAGCGCATACAGAGAGGGAGATTCTTGGACTTCTTGACCACCCATTCCTGCCTACTCTTTACTCTTATTTTGAGACAGATAAGTTCTATTGCTTGGTCATGGAGTTCTGTGGTGGAGGCAATCTTCATTCTCTCCGACAAAAGCAACCAACCAAATATTTTACTGAGGAAGCAGCAAGGTAAGTACTGTCTCTTCCTCCTCTATGCATTCTTCTTTTTTTTCCATCAATTTTTCACTCATATTTACTCGTATGTTTGTTTTCTTTGACTTCCCCTTCATAATTGCACTTCAACAGGCATTATCTGAGCCTTCACATCTTTTAATTGTCTCAAATAAGCCTTGTGTTGCCAAAGGGAGTTATGCTGTGTGCAAAACATGGTGCTGGTCTCATCCGAGTATAATCTGCTTTTTGTGATTCTGTATAGACAGTTCTGGAAAATGAACTGTTTTGTTTATCGAAGAATGACAGGCGCATAAACTAATGCTAGATGCTAAAAACTGAAAAGATTTACAATTCGAAGAGCTTGCTGGACGATGCTAAAACTATTTTGTGCTTGTGTTTATTATGACCTCAGCAGCATTAGCTTGTAAATTGAACATATAGACCTCTACCGTCTCTCAAGCTCAAAATGGAAACATTATTGAAACGATTAAGGTTGCCTGCTATGGTGATTGCAATTTATTGGAGGAATTTAGTACTAAAAAATTGAGCCCTTAATTGCCGGGAACCAGAACGCTAATTTTTTTTGGTTTTTGTTCGTACAGGTTTTATGCGTCAGAGGTGTTGCTCGCACTTGAGTATCTGCATATGTTAGGCATAGTTTACAGGGATTTGAAGCCAGAGAATGTGCTGGTAAGGAATGAGGGTCATATCATGCTTTCTGATTTCGATTTGTCCCTTCGTTGCACTGTCAATCCAACTCTCGTCAAGTCTTCATCTGTAAGAGAAAACAATGGTGGCGGGGGGGGAGGCATTTTGGATGAAGAGTTTGCAGTACATGGTTGTATGCAACCATCAATTTTTTTCCCAAGAATCTTGCCTGGTAAAAAGACCCGCAAATCTAAGTCAGACTTTGGCCCCTCGGTGGGAGGAGCCCTTCCAGAACTGATGGCAGAGCCAACAAACGTGCGATCTATGTCATTTGTCGGCACGCACGAATACTTGGCCCCAGAGATCATCCGAGGAGAGGGCCATGGCAGTGCAGTAGACTGGTGGACTTTTGGCATCTTCTTATATGAGCTGTTGCATGGAACAACTCCATTCAAGGGATCAGGAAACCGAGCTACGCTTTTCAATGTTGTTGGCCAGCCGCTGCGATTTCCAGAAACCCCGCAAGCTAGCTTTGTGGCTCGCGATCTCATACGAGGCCTTCTGGTGAAAGAACCGCACAAACGAATTGCATACAAAAGGGGTGCTACTGAAATAAAACAGCATCCATTTTTTGAAGGAGTGAACTGGGCCTTGGTCAGAAGTGCGCTGCCTCCCCACATACCTGAACCTGTAGACTTTTCACAGTTTGCTAGCAAAGAGACTCCCCCGGCAGACAAGAAGGTGGCTGACACTGGAGTGGATAAAGGAAATGGTAGTCCAAACTATAGTGATTCTTCTTACATAGACTTCGAATACTTTTAGGAATTATACTCTTTAAGTTCTGGTTCTGGATAACACATAAATCAGATTTTTCCTAGGGGAAAATTTGACTTGTACAAAGAAATTTGTAACCTACCAAAGACATTCATCTTGAGGGGGTGTCTCTAAGACCATGTTAACCAAATTTCTATTGATTCTTTTGCAGGCAAGAAAATAAAAGTTGCATCTGAAACAACAATAGTGGTCCCATCACAGTTTTTCTTTTCTGCCTTATGTTTCTTTGTTTTTTTTTTTTTTTTTTAATTCCAAGTTATAAAGAAAAATGTAAATTTTTCATAAAAAAAAAAAAAGAATGATAATGACATTTGTGTTTGAATAAAATCGTCACATTCAAAGAATAAATTGTTAAAAGTTTTAATTATAGTAAAAATATTTTTGAAGATGATAAATTGATTGATAATTTAATATATTTTTTCACATTAATTTAATTTTAAATTATTTTTATTGATGTTTAACATGTCATATTGGGGAGAAAAGAGGATCAAAATAATACTAACAATAGGTTGATGAGTGTTTTTTTTTTTTTTTATGAGATAATTTTTACAAAACAAAATCACATAATTTTTTTTTTAATTTTCTTGAAAAAAGGTCGTGCCACATCTATCTTGGCCATAGATGGTTGTTAGTTGTGCGGGGAAAAAGTGTTTTAAATAGAAGGGGTTTTTTCTTTTTAGTTTCCGAAAGAAGATGGAAATGGCATTTAGTAGTAGAAAATATACAAGGAATGAAAAAAAGGGAAGAAAGGAGAGAGAAGTGGAAAGTTAAAACGGAAAGGCAAAAAATACAGAACTGTTAAAAACATTTAAAAAAAGAGAGATAGAGTCGCTGGCTGGGGCTGGGGCTGGGGCTGGGCTACTGAGTGGGTTAGTTTACCTTTACACTATAGTTGGGTAGTTCGGGAACAATTGGGTGGGGTGCGGTGGCAAGTAATGGCAAATCATTTGTACGGATACGCTTCTTCCAAGTACGGAGCCTCCCCTGAAAAATCAACTTCGGCTGCCTCCCTCTACGCCGCCGCTTCTCTTTCCCTCACCGACACCTATCTCAGCCGTCGCTATCTCTCCGCCTCTGATCATTTGGCTTCTTCGGATCTTTCCAAGTGGACCTCCTCCTCCTCCTCCACCTCCTCCTCCTCCTCCTCATCCATGTATCTCAATCTGAGCCTGCGGGATTCCTCCTCTGCCACCGCTTCCCATTTTTCTTCGTGGCCACCACCTCCTCCTCCTGGCGTCGATGTTGATTCCCTGATTCCTGGCATCAAGCGCTCTTCTGATGGTTAGTCTGCATTTTTCTCCGCTTTTCCTCTACTCTCTATCTCTGTTTTTTTTTTTTTTTTTGGTTTTCCCCCTTTTCTCTTATCTCTCGTTTGTTTTTCGCTTTTCTTATTTTCTTTCTATTTATCTTCCCAACTTTCCTTTTCGCTGGCTGGCTAATTGCTTGTGAAAAATAAATTACAAAGACACAAACATCTATCTTCTGTTTTCCGTCTCTTCCATATCTTTTTGTTTAAAAATAAAAAAGTAACATGAATTCTCGTAACTTTTTGACTGTCAACATGATTGACTGAATGGGGTTGCTAGCTTCACATCTTGGATTTAAGGGGTGTTGTTCTATTATTTGCCAAATGCAGCGGTCAAATTTTTATCTTGCTTCCCTTTGTTCTCTTTCTCTCTGTTTTTTTTTTTTTTTTTAACCCCATTTTGTTTAGCTACTTGTGAAATATGATTATATTCAATAATATTTTCTCCGATATGTGCACACACATTTTCGGTTTCCTGCTCTGTTTGTCTGCAACATGGATTTAAATACTGAAACTTTAGAGATTTTTTTTATTTTTTTTCTTCTTATCCCTTTATGACCATGTACATTGCTTTTTCGTATGGATCTTTAGCCTATGTCGCCTCTGACGATTCAGGGTCCCGAATGGTCCATTTATTTGACTACAATCTCTTTCTTTCCTCTTGCAATGAAGGCATATTTGCATTAATATGTCTATTTTATCGAAGTTGTGCGCCTGGAGTCTTCCATTTTAGTCTTAAATGTATAATGAGTGGTCCAATTGATGTTAAACACTCCTACTCACAATGTTTAACATTCAGAAGCTTGGAAAGAAACTTTGCAATCTCTTGCAATGGATCAGATTTCCATTCATCAAAGTGCTTACACATTCGCTGGCTGTGAAGTCCATCAATTGTTGTTCGATTCCACCGTGGCACGATAGGCAGCTTTTCATAGTAGTCTTCTCTTCTGGTCTTGCACTAGTTAATTTTGCTTGTCTCATGGCCATAAAATACTTGTATTCATTGTATGGTTAGATCATGTTTCCAACTAATAGTATAACAAAGGATATGGGAAATTATTCCTAGCATAAAACTTTAGTTGGTGGAAATAATAATTCTAGTGTGGTCCTAATGTCCTCAATATTTGAACGTGGTTTGGGTGAAAGAGGAAAGTGAATGATCATTCCAAAGAGAAACATTGTTTAATTTCATGTTACATACATGGCTTTGCCTAATAGCAAGTACAAACAGTTCACTATATTGGGAAGTGCGTAGCCTTAATCTTGCCAAAAGGTCTAACATTGTTTGCTTCTTGGTGTGATTCTTTTGGTAAGGTGACTTTTGGTCATGTGCTATGTTGGAAACCAATAGTCCAATATAGTTTCTTTGTCTCATGGATGTTATGAATTGCCTTGTTTTCTATGATGTTTGAAGTCATCTTGATATTGCCCAACCATTATACTAGTATATCTATATGTAGTCCAATAAAAACGTGCTATGACTTTTTTCTAACTACTAATTTTTATTTTTCGACATACATCCATAGTATAAAAATACTTTTTCGCTATATATTTAAATAATAACTATATGTTTTTTGTTCTTTTGTATATACTATCTACTATGCACTATAGCGCTCTATCATCAGACTATTTTGGGTTCCCATAACACAATTGGGCTGAGTGAATCTTGGTATTCTACCAACTCTTTAGCCAAGCGTTCTAGATTGGGGATTGCAAGCAATTTGTCTTCATATCCACAGAGGCCAGGAGAGAAGGATTGTGCACACTATATGCTCACTCGAACCTGTAAGTTTGGAGATAGCTGCAAGTTTGACCATCCTGTTTGGGTTCCTGAAGGTGGAATCCCAGATTGGAAAGAGGTGACCTTTTATCGCTATCTCTAATTTATGTAATATTTATATTTTGTAACTAATGCTTATGTAGATATTATCACATGATAGAGTATTTTTCCAAACTTATTTATTTTGAAAGGTATGGGTTTAAAGGAAAAATGGATATGCTGTAGATATTGCTTACATATCCATTTTAAAGTTTTACTTTAGTTTGTTAATATGAGTTCTACGACAATATTTGAACTTGTTTTCTACAGTCCTGATATATTTCAAACAATTTCACGTTAACAATGACAATCATACTTGTGTGCCTATGTGTGATGTTCTTGAACTTTCCCGTCCAATGTTTTCATTGATCCCTTCTGAATATATTTACTTTTGTAATTTCAAATAACATTAGGATTGGTTTGGGATCAAACTATATCATCTCCATCTATTTACTCTATTTTCACTGTCACTTTTCTTTGTTTAACATTCAGTTTTTTGGCATAATGGTTTTAATGCTCTGCAAATTGGATTGGTATAATCTCTGTTCCATTAAAGGCATAGCTGAAGTGTATTGACGATGATCATTCTAGTTATCTTACCCTGGTGCCTAATAGTGCATCTCATATATAATGCTTGTGAGCATCATTTGGTGTGTGGGCAGGACGCTTTTGTCTACAACTAGGTCCAACATTTGTGCGAGAGAATGCTGTGAATGATTACAATGTTGTCATGAATATTACCCTAAGGGTCAGTCAGTTTTTGTAGTCACATAAGTGCTGGCCCCACATGCATCCGTTCCTTGTTTGTATGTCTACGTTTTCAAATTTCCATGTGTGACATCTGTCTGCAAAAGGCAGCACTAGTTAAGGTATCAATGTATGGGGTTTGGCATGCAATGGTTTCTGGGTGCCATTACAGCATGATTCTTTAGTGATTCTAATACTAGAACATTGGCTTGTAGGCTTGGCAATCTATCTCTATCTTGCTCAAATAGCAGAATGTAGTGAATTGGGGGTTGATTCTTATTGTAGAAACTTTAACATGGTTATTCTTTTTCAGCTTTATTACCTGCTATGATTTTGCCACGTGGCAGCAATAAAAGAAGTAGTTCTAATTATTCTTGTATTAGATAGTAACCAAAACATATGCATGTGTCAACCCCCCCTTGCCCCACATTTTTTAATTTATTATGAACCCAACACCTTCTAACAATGTGTTTATGTCATATTTGTGCTTTGTTTCATTGGAGATGAATTTTGATCCTATTATGGAAGATGTTGAGTGCTTTGGGTTTTTTGACTTAAGTTAAAATTGTAACAAACATGCAGCTTCCCTTGACTGGTAATTAAAGGCATAAGCATTCTTCCGATAAAATTATGGTATTAAGACATTTATTTTTTTTGTTCATATTGTTGTCTTAAAAAAGACTTGTATTCTACTGACATAAGATTGTTGGAGTCATAGCATATGGTGATGCCTTTAGAGATTCATTCTGGCTATATTCTGCTTAGCTTGGAACATGTATTCAAGCTGGCACCATCATGCACTCTCTTTCATTGATTAAATCCAAGCTTTCTTGACTATGTTCTGCTTCATGTGCCTTGTGCCTTGTGTTGTTTGTATGTAATAGTGCAGATGTGTAAACCTCTCAATCACAACAATTGGTGGGAAACAGTTCATTACCTTGTGTGGGTGTGTGGATAAAAAGTACCAATAAAGTGGTTAATTGTTGCCTGTCAACACATAAATCTGCTTTTGCATTTTCACCTTTCAGTGTTTTGTTATTTAATCAGTATTAAAATGTGAGAAATGTCTTTCTAAAAAATATTTGTAAGGTAAACTCGATCTGTCCTTTAATGTAAACTAGTCTGTTATGTTGCTTATAATGAACATCGTCAATGGTTAATTCATTCTATGGGCAACCCTCTGAAATATTTTCAAGTACAATGTTTTAGAAGTGGGGCATAAATTAAAGTCATAGATAGGCTTTCTGGCTTCTTTAAGTTTCCTCTACCTGAAGTAATTTACGTTGCCGAAAGATTTGTAACACTTCTGCTAATGAAGTTTCTCACATTCTGTTCCTCCAATATTTTGGTTTTGGAAGCTGTTGTAGCTTGTAGTTATTGATCAAAATGTGTGAATTTTGAGAACAGAACAACTATTTCTGCAAAGTTAATTAATTTTCTTGTTTTTTCAGGTTCCAGTTTTTGCTACAAATGAATATCTTCCTGAAAGACCTGGAGAACCTGATTGTCCGGTGAGTAATATTTCAAAATTTTCTCTACTATTATGCCTTCTTCCTTGTTTTGAAATGTTTGCCAAGTTTTGAATAAATCATTGCAGTACTTTCTAAAAACTCAAAGATGCAAGTATGGATTCAAGTGCAAGTTCAATCATCCAAAAGGTACTTTGGTAAGTACTGTTATCATAAGGTACCAACAAAAGAACCTATAAATTTCTCCGATACTGGTTTCTAGTGAGTTGCCTTAGTGTGGTTTCAGGGTGCCTTGGAAAACATTGATACTTCTACCTTGCCAGAGAGGCCTTCCGAACCCCCTTGTGCGGTAAGGTGCTGCTATGTATTTTTTGAGGAATTAATTGTCTAATGATAGAATTCATCCTGTATATTTTGGTTCTTAAATAGTTTTATATGAAGACTGGGAAATGCAAATATGGTGCAACATGCAAATTCCATCACCCAAAAGATATCCTTATACAAGAGAATGGTAATGGAGAGAAGAGTGGATCAGCAGTTAAGAGTGAAGGAACAATGGGCAATGATAATGTGGTTGCAGTTTCTGATTCATTCATTCCAGCACCATACTATAATTCTAAGGGACTTCCAATAAGACTGGTAAGTCCAGAAGGCCATTTCTTTCTTGAGGGTTTTTTTAAGAGGTGTCAGAAATTTGAGAGGAATGAGAAGCACAGTTCTAATGAGAGAATGGTTTGAAGGGTGGATTTTGTAGGATTTTCTCTTTGTGAAATTCATTGTGGAATAAACTGGTGTTCTTTTGAAACTGACGGAAATCATTGCACTTGAAATCACTTTTTGTCCTCGCTTATTATTCTATCAGAGTCATCTTTGTACCAGTAGATAGATTTGCTGGTTTACTTGTTCCTTTATCTCTATCTCTATAGGGTGAAGTGGATTGTCCATTCTACCTGAAGACTGGCAGGTAAGCATTTGTCTAGTTGAGTGGACAAGTTATAAGAAATTGTCAGAAACAGTCTCAGAGCTTGACTTTATTTTCTACTTTTTCTTCCAATCAGTTGCAAGTATGGTGCCACTTGCCGCTACAATCATCCTGATAGGAATGGTATGCATATACTGTTGTTCTTTATTCATCCCTTTTGGATGTTTGGTCCTAGTTTAAAATCTCATCTTTAATAGCTAAGCTTCGATATCTCATCCCATCTCCCACCCTTCCTTGTAGCAATTAATCCACCTGCTGCAGCAATGAGTCATTCCATTCTTGCTCCTGCTGCAACTAGTCTAAACATTGGGGTCGTTAATCCGGCTGCCTCTATATACCAAGCCATTGATCCCATATTGGCTCAGCCGACGGTAAGTAGTGGATTATTGCATGTTCACTTGTCCGTAGGTTCTTACTCATCGAAGGAAGTTTTGTAAGCTCTAGATAAGTTGGTGGGTGCCCAATCATTAACATTCATATAGGAATCTTTTGTTGATTTTGCTTTTATTGAGAGGGTTGGAGAAAATGGATGGAAGGAGGTTGGGGAGACTTTCTTTCTGGAAGTTCATTCATATGATGGCTTTTTGGCTTTTGCATGCTTCCTTAAAGGGCCTTCAACTGCAAAAGGTGGTTAAGGGTGAAGTTTTAGTATGAATCATAGAAACATGGTTGCCGTTCAGGAAGCATTCTTCCACTTGTGAAATTGTTAATTGCATGATTTTGATTTTCTATTGTGTACTCAAAGTATTGTTTTATGTGAGCCACTTTAGAGTTGTATAATAACTTTTGAGCTGTTGGTGAACCATTTTTTCATTTTAGTCTACCATCTTTCATTAGTTTTGTTTCAAGGATAATTTAAAATTCTATTTGCTTACATTGCAAAGATGTTGTGCCTTGGGTATTTTCAAAGATACCTTTCGTTAGCTTTAATTCATTTGAAGATGTATAGCTCATTATAATGACTAGGCACTATTCATCCATGGAGTCCACTTATATCAAGTGGCATATTGCTGAATGAAATACAACCTTTAATATTTTTCTACTATTGATGCATATCAGCAATTAACCTTACTATTGTTTTACAACTGATGCTATCACTTATGTGTTGAATGCAGCTTGTAGTGGGAACCACTCTCTATCCTCAACGGCCTGGACAGACAGAATGTGATGTATGTACCCATCTAACTGCAAAGAGCATTGTAACATGCATCAGTTTTGTTATTAAGTGTTAGGATCTTATTCTTTTTATATATATATATATATATATATATATATATATATATTCTGAGGCAGATTATTTTTTGTTGTTGTTGAGTTGTGGATTTGTTTATGCAGTGATTCTACTTTGGGATCATAACACAAAGATTCCATTGTTTGACTTTGGATTTGCGTTCAATTTCAGTACTACATGAAGACTGGGGAGTGTAAATTCGGTGAGCGATGCAAATTCCATCACCCTATTGATAGGTCTGCATCAACTACAAAGCCAGCTCCACAAGATTCTTTTAAGCTCACTCTTGCAGGATTACCTAGGAGAGAGGTATGAATTGGTACTGTTGCCTGTGGTGCGTGTGTACATATGGTGTTATATTTATATGGATGAAATGTGTTGGCAGGGTGCAGTTCACTGCCCATACTATATGAAGACTGGCACCTGTAGGTATGGTGCAACATGCAAATTTGATCACCCACCTCCTGCAGAGGTCATGGCCATCGCAGCATTGCAGGGAACATCCACTTCTGCTGGTGTACAAGATGCTGGAGCTGTCTAATCACACAATAGCAGCATGGTTTCTTGAATTGTTCTATGGTAATGTTGCTGGATGTAGCAGAATACAGATGTGACATGGCCAATTCCCAAGTGAATGATTAAGTATTAGCTAACACAACAGAGGCTTTCTGCTGATTTGTCTTTGGCACGAACCTTAAATGTGTAGATTTGGGTTGCAGTTTACTTAGGTGTTAAGGGGGGAGAAGTTTCGTTGGAGTAAGATTGTTATAGGGGCAGTGCGTGTCTGAGAGGCTGGAGGGTTCTTGCGGAAAATGATGACTAAAAGTTTTAGATCCATTTTGCTTAAAGCTTTGTCCTCACATTCACTGCTTGCTGCTAAATTTTTTAGTAACCTAATGAGAGCCCTGGATAGGACTGTCCACGATATAGCGGCATGGTATTGTTCTCACTGTAGGTTAATGGTTGGTTTGGGGGGGGGGGGGCGTTGTATGGTTGCATGGAATTATGGTATGCATTGCCAAGCTTAAGATGTGAAGCTGAAGCGCAAGGACTGTTTTAGCAATAGATGTACGTTTTGCGGGACGAAATTAGAATGAAAATGAAACAAAGTTGACGTAATTTTAAGGGGAAAACGAGAGAGAGAGAGAGAGTGAGAGTGAGAGTGTGGTAAATATACCAAATGCGATACAAGAGAGGTTAGAGGTTATTCTACGACTATTTTGTTTCTAGACAAAAACAATTAAAGATACTAGGTTGATTTTGACCGTATCTTCACTCCACTGCTACTACCAGATTTCTTCATACGAACTACCTCTTAAGTTATACAAATCCCAAACCAAGCGACTGAGAAAGGTCACAGAAGTTGAAGCTGTGAAGGCGGCCATCACAATGTAGTCAGTAATCAAAATTCAGGTGAGTTCGATTGGAAATGGGTTTGGATCTTGAAATGTCCCTTAAAAAAACTCGGTACTTTCGCTGTCTAGTAAATGGTGAAAAGATTTGAACAAAGTACTCTTTGATTTCATCCTAGATGCTACATCAAGGGAGCAAAATTATCTTGCAATGCATATATGTTCAGATACTGCTCCACTGCACCCAAAACTGGGATTAGACTGTGCTCGTCAGCAAAGCAGGCCATGTTCTTTAAAGAGGAGTCACACACCCTTTTCTATGGATAAAGCAAATTACTTTACATGATGAGGTCATGACGAAATAGTTCGGAATTGGTTGCATTCTTTCTTTCCTTTTTTATTTTTTTTTTTGTTTGGAGAGGGGGCGGGGGTGGGTGTTATCCACCCCTCTGGACCGTGTCGAAGCGAGAAGAAACAAAAAAGAGGTGATGGACAAATGTCAGTTGGACTTCGTTGATCTTGCTCGTGAGTACCAAGTAACACCTGGATACGTCATCCTCGTTGTGAATGATTTGTAATGCATCATTGTTTTTATTTTGTTTAAGGAAAGAAAAAAAAAAAACTGATTTTTATGCTAAATTATTTAGCTTCATTTAGGCATTCTTGGTAGAGGATTCATTCCTCGATAATAGTTTGACTTTATGTTGCTCTTCACATAAAAATGATAGGGGAACGTGGCAGGACTGGGATCGCGAAATTAAAACCAATGAAAAAAAAAAATAAAAGAAAAGAAAAAAAAAGAGCAAGCAAATTAAAAAAAAAAAAAAATATATATATATATATATATATAATAATTATTATAATTATTATGATACTAATTATTTATTTATGCGGCAGTTGATTGGAATGGAGTTAGCAGAAGCAGGAGGATGATGATAACGATGATGCCGACGACAACGACGACGGCGCAACCGCGCTTCCGCACTTTTGGCCGCTGCGGCCCTTCTTCTTCTTCTTCTTCTTCTGCTGCTGCTACTACTGCTACTTCTACTGCTACTAGGCTTTTCTTCCATTTTCATGCTCAACAATCTAGTAGTACAACAACAACAACAACATCCCATTTATCCTTATCGGCATCGGCAACCACCATTTCCTGTGGCACAAGGAGCACCTCCAAGAGGAGGACCACCACCGCAACTCTTTGTCGGCATAAATGCAAATATCCTTCTCAGACTTATTATAATACATCTCCTCCTCCTTCTCTCAGTTGGACTCGTCGTAATTCCAATTCCAGTTCCGCCCACAACAACTTCTTCTTTTCCTTAAGATGCCTTCCTGCTTCCACAGACTCTGCCTCTTTCCCCTCCTTCCCTCCTCCCCCTCCTCCGCCAAGTGAGGTAGCCACCGCCTCTCCCTTTGCATTTTTCCCCTTTTTTTAAAAAAAAGAAATTTATTACTGCTATTATTATAATATTATTAATACTGTATTTTAATTTTTTATTTAAAAAATTTAAAAATTTAAAAACTTTATTTTCCTGTGCTGCGAGGCACTGTGGTAGGAGGAGGAGGAAGAAGATGAGAGCAGCATCAGCAATGAAGATGGAAAAAGAAAAGTGCCAGAGCTCAGAACGCTGCTGAGGAGATTCTGGAAAGTGGCCGCTCCATACTGGTTCTCCTCCGACGACCTGTCTCAAGCCAGATTCCGACTCGCCGCCGTCTTTGCCCTCACCCTCGCCACCACTGGCATCAGTGTTGCCTTCAATTTCCTCGGCCGTGACTTCTACAATGCCCTTGCCAGTACGTTACTCCTTTTTTCCCTCTCTCTCTCTCTCTCTCTCTCTCTCTCTCTCCAAGAAAAAAGAAACAAAATAAAAAAAATCCTTTTGAAAATAAACGATTTTGAAATTTTTTCTATAAATTTTTTCATTAGACCAAAAAAAAAAAAAAGAAAAAGAAAAATAAAACAACTTGGTAGTGAAAATTGATGCTGGTGGTGCTATAATACATTCATTTATTATTCTTTAATGAATGCGAAATGATTTTCATTCAACTGTGCACTACTGGGATTTGCTAATGCAATTGGTAGACAAGGACCAAGAACAGTTCACCAAGCAACTCCTTTACTACCTGGGAGGCTTTGCTGTTGGCATTCCGGTGAGCCCCAGCCCCACCGCTCCTCCTCCTATATTGTTATCATTATAAATTATATGCTATATATATATATATATATATATATATCATGTAAGATTCTCTTCGGTTCTTCTAGGATTGTTTCTTGTTCTTATTCTTTTGTTGTAATTGTTATTCTCTTGCATTGCAGTTCTTCGTGCTTAGGGACTATGCCAAGGACACGCTGGCTTTGAGATGGAGGTCTTGGATGACAAAGTATTACATGGAACGCTATCTCAAGAACCAGGCGTTTTACAAGATTCAATCTCAATCCATTATCGACAATCCTGACCAGCGCATTGTTGACGATCTGGGCTCCTTCACTGGCACTGCTCTTTCGTTCTCACTGACGCTTTTCAACTCTGTTGTGGACTTGATCTCCTTTAGCAACATCTTGTTTGGCATCTATCCTCCACTCTTTGTCGTTCTTCTTGTGTACTCCCTTGGTGGCACAGCTATAAGTGTTTATCTCGGAAGGGTAATTGTCTCGCTCATTCATTCCACCAATGTGATTGCTATTTCATGGAAATGTTTATTTCTTCACTTAAATGGAGTACGCATTGCTGTTGGTTTCAGGGATTGGTGACCCTAAATTTCTTGCAAGAGAAAAAAGAAGCTGATTTCCGTTATGGACTTGTGCGTGTCCGAGAAAATGCTGAGTCAATTGCTTTCTACAGCGGTGAAGATAATGAAATGCAGCTTCTGCTGCAGCGTTTCAAAAATGCTTTTGAAAATTTTACTGTAACTTCCTCTTTCTCTTCTCTTTTTGCTTATTTCACTTCTTACAATCTTACTTCTGTGTATCTAAACAAATTTAAATTGAAGACTTCTAGTTGTCCATGTATTTGATTTACTTACCCCTTTAAAAATCAGTTGTTGAAATTATAGAGGTAACAATCTCACATGATTGGCAATGGGAAGAGGCCAGTGATTGGTCAAAAATGTTGCTTGTCTGGTATCAGAATATCTTGTAATTGACTTAGATACATTTCCACTTCATATTTCTCAATGGGTCTTGTAACTTATAAATGTCATTTTCGTCAAGTTGATTCTCACCTTACAATTTGAATCTCTTAAATCCATCCCCTGACTTTAATTTTTATTTTTTCCACTCCAGCAATTGTTGATATCATCTAGAAATCTAGAGTTCTTCACCAATGGCTACCGCTACTTAATCCAGATTCTTCCTGCCGCTGTGGTTGCTCCTATGTATTTTTCTGGCAACATTGAGTTTGGTGTCATTAGTCAGTCAGTATCAGCTTTTAATCATATCCTTGGAGATTTTTCCCTTATTGTTTTCCAATTTCAATACATCAGTGCCTTTTCAGCAGTCATTGATCGATTAGGTAGTATGCTCTTTCTCTCTCATATTCTTTTTATTGCTGCTGGTTAAATTTTGTGGAGTGATTGAATCATTAATGGGATGGCTTTTGATCTGGCACATTTTCACGGAAATTTTGAAGAGGAAAGATAAAATGCAAAGTTGCAGTGAATATGCATTTTCTTAGTCTGCAAAAGTGTTTTTTTTTCCCCTTCTTTTTTACCCTTTAGTTAACTGTTGTTATTTCTGGCAAGAGGCTTAAATCACTTACTTCAATATGTTTTTTCTATGTAATATCTCTGTCATGAATATCTGACCATGCATCTTTAACATAATGTTGTAAATCTGTCATGAGTTAGAGATCACCATGCATATGGCTTTTCAAAATATTATTTCCTTGCTGTTGCCCATTGTTTAATTTCATTTGGGCCATACCAAGCTTTTTCGTTCTTGTATCTCTTTCTCAAGGGAGAATTCAAACCAAACAAATTTTCTTATTCTTTTTTTTTCCTTGCGCTTGTGCTGTTCTTACCAACTGAAATCACAATCATATATTCACTGTGTTACTCTGAATTCTTTCATCATCTTATAATTTCAATTTTTTCTTTAGTCAATATTTTTTGCTTGTTTGATCATCTCCTAGTTCTTCTGTTTTTCTCATAAAACTTGTATCTGATCTCACATTGCGTTTTCCACTTTGTGGTTCATCATTTGCTTTCAACAGAAACTGGTCTAGAATCATTAGGGGCCCAACTCTGTACTTATAAACAATTATTTTGAGTTATTTCTCCTATATGCAGGTGAGTTTGATGATATTCTTGATGGAAGCAGCTCCAAATTTCTATCTGACTCCTCAGAAGAGATTACTCTTGCATACTGTAATGTCAAAAGGCCACTAACTTGGGAGTCTCCTAATGGGTATATCCCAACTGGAAAAACCCAAAAACTACTGCATATAGAGGATTTGACTCTACAAACACCAATAAGTAAAGGCATATTGATTAGGGACTTGTCATTGGTAATCAACAAGAAAGATCATATGCTGGTTAGTAAGTTGTTCTGTTTCCCAATTTTTTGAGTTTCTACATGGTTTGGTATTAAGCTTGTAATGAGTGAAGATATCCAAAGGTACATTTTGTCTTATCAGGTAATGGGACCTAGTGGGAGTGGTAAAACTTCTTTGTTAAGAGTTCTGGCTGGTCTGTGGAATAATGGAAAAGGAAAAGTCACTTTCTATCTTCACAATGGAGACTATTCTCAGACATCAACTTCTTTGCAAATATCTGATCCTGAAGGGGATATTGAGAATTGTACAAGAGAACTTGAAGGGCACATTCGCAGAAACACTAGGGGCATATTTTTCCTGCCTCAAAAACCATACATGGTTTTGGGAACACTTCGTCAACAACTGCTCTATCCAACATGGGCAGATGATGTAAAAACAATATCAGATGGTTCTAAACCAGCTGGTAGGCTTTTAAATTTGACTTCATTTCCTTTATATGATCAATGTGATAGATATATTTTGTAATGATGTACACATTGGATGCTGCCAATGCCAGGGAAACTGCATTCATATTTGTAGAAAACTTGAATTTGTTTTAAGAAAAAAATTATTTGATACTCAGGAGTGATGTGTAGAGCAAAGAACCAAACCAGATAAGGAAAGTGTATTTTTGTAATTTCTTGTCCTACTAAATAAAGGCATAGTCAGATTTATATTGTTTAGGAGATCTAAGAGTCTTATTTGGTACCTTATTAATAGACTTTCATTAGGCATTCTCATTAGAGCAGATTTTGGAGTGTTGTGATCACAAAATTCCCATAAAGTTGAAGAGTAAATTCTATCAAACAGCAATTAGACGAGTGATACTCTGTGCTTTTGAGAGTTGGCCTATGAAGTAACATAAGTGAAAAAAATGAGTGTAGTGGGGATGAAAATGTTTAGATAGACTTGTGGTCCCTCTAGGAAGGGCCGAATAAAAATTGAGAAAATTTATAGTAAAGTATGTGTAGCATTGATTAGAGATAAATTGAGGGAGTGAGCTGAGGAATTTCTAACGAAGACCTACAAGTGCTCCAAGTAAGATAGGTGATCAAATTAAGGTGGATGATGAGAAGAGAGGGAGAGGACAACCTAGGTTGATTTGGCAATCTTTAGTTCGAAGGTGTTCAGAACAATTAGATTTCATGCCAAACTTAGTTCTAATAGAACAGAGTGGTGAGGAAAAGTTCATGAAGCTGACGTTAATTAACTTTGGGATTGGTCTTCTTATTTGGTGGTTGTTGATTGGTCTTCTTATGTGGTGGTTGTTGATTGGTCTTCTTATTAAGTAGTTTGTTTTTAAGTGGGTTGAGTCAGCATTGTCTCAGGTCTCTAAATACATTGATATTCTAAGCTACATTGTGCTGTTAGTTCCTGCTGCTTATCTTTGTCATCACTTTCCATTGGTATTTCTTTGCACTTGTTTACCTGTGCATTTCCATGTCTATGAGGAACACTGAACCTAATTCAGATATAAGGACTAATACTTTCACTAACAGGTTCATTGCCCTTTGTAATGTTGGAACCCTACACAGAAAATAAGCGTGGAAAGATTAGTAAGCCAACAACAAATGACTTAATACAGGTGTTAGAAAATGTCCGTCTTGGCTATCTATTATCTCGTTTCAGTGGACTCGATTCAACCTATGAGTGGTCCAGTGTTCTTTCCCTTGGGGAGCAGCAGCGGCTTGCTTTTGCACGATTGTTGCTTTCAAAACCCGAGCTGGTTCTACTCGATGAATCTACCAGTGCCCTTGATGAAATCAATGAGGTATTCCTTGAATCTAGGTTCAACTTATTCCCTTTCATGACACATGTTGTCTTAAGTTCTAACTATGCACTTCGTTTGAGGAATGGAAATAGTGCCTATGGGCACCTAATGCCTCCAAAATAAAGCATATAATTAATCATTCTCCCTTTCTGGTTGGTTTTCGGGTCCACAGGAGATCAATTTGTTGCAGGACCAAATCACAGTGAGGTTGTGGGAAGGGAAATTTATCACATAGCAGATGTTTGGTCCTGCAACAAATTGGTCTCCAATGGACCCGAAAATGATTTGCTGGTTTAGAGGCATCTAACGAAGACTGCTGGTCACTTAGTTTTGATAAAAGATTTAGGCATAAAAGGAGCCAATAGAATTTGACTCATTGCTAAGCAGTATATCTTCTCCAACCATGAGATCTATGGAATGTGTTGTTCTAATTAATAGGAAGTGAGACAATGAGTCTTCAATCTTTGATTTTACATAGTTATTGTGTACTTTGCAGGCACACCTATACAGGCAAATTGAAGAAGCAGGCATCACATATGTAAGTGTTGGTCACAGGCGAACTCTCTATCACTACCATAACAAGATATTACATATTTCTACAGCAGATATTGGCAGTGACAAACGCAATTGGCACATTGAGCCTACCAACCTAGATGCCTTGTCTAATTCTCTGAATAGTTAGCAGGTGATGTGATGGTTCATCATAGTGTCCTTAAGCATTCATTGCACCTTTACTGCCTGTCCTTATGATGCTACTTCTTCTGCTAATGGGATAACAATGGAGGCATGGTAAATTCTGTTCTGGAATAGACATGAAATGGGGAAATATTAAACACCTGGTTAGGTTCAATATGCTCTGAAATTGGTTGCCTTTCTAGCTTCTTTTCATTTTGTTGCCCTTTCTCCTCATATTTCTAATCATTGGTTTCTTTACGCCCCATTAATTATGAACCGAGTTATTTCAACGGATGCTGTAAATTTTTCCTTTGAATTTTTTTTTTTTTTTTATTTCACAGTTGGAAATGTATTATCCAACTGCAGGGCAACTTTGTGGTATGTCTTAGATTTAGGTATGCAACTGATTGCAAGGATTGACATGATTATTGTTGGATTCAAGACACAATATCTGGACAGACCTGGTTAACCTTCAACCAAAATATGACAAAACCAATGGGGAGCCAACTCGAAGAAGTCCAAAAGGTACGTTCTCAGCTGCTATTTGTTATTGGCTGTCTAAACTCTGATGATAAGAATGAACCCTTCTGCCGTAACTCACGCACTGATTGATGGATGCTATTTCCTCCACTGTGGAGATTGGAGATAATTTGAGGTTGGCGATCAAGTTTATCTGCACGTGGTTGGTTAAGCATGGCAGTTTCCAAAAAGACAATACTTCTTCCTCGGCATTTGACAAGAAAGTCCGCAAACAATGTTTCTGTGGCATCATATCCTCTTAAAACGTGTCAAGCACGCGTTATGTAATATCTTATCTGCTTCCAAAAAAAAGCATGCCCATAACGCTGAAAATTTATTCCCGTCCAACACGCTGTTTGCAACATTCAACATTTGTGTGTACTCTTCTCTCCTGTCTGTGCATTTTTCTGTATTTCTCTTTCCATCCCGTGGGGAATGCTTAATTTGTCGGTTGTATGTTGAAAAGAAGAAAAAGTTGCTTCTCGTTAGGTTCTTTTTCGCAACATAAAATTTTTTGTTGGGTTCCTTTCTTGTTTTCATAATTAAATTGATACGTACTTCTATGTTTAAATCTTGTGGCGCCTCCTTGTCCCTAATCCACAGTTGACAATTGACAACGAAAGTGGGATGTTCCCCCAATACAATGCCATTCTTTCTCTAGCTCTCTCCCTCTCTGTCTTTCTTTT